>CM035409.1:71054721-71684721 GCA_020310875.1 Ceratopteris richardii
TGAAGAAAATTAATGTCTAGAATATGATCTGATGAGACTGCAGTCGCCTGAAACCTAATATCAAGCATGTCACATATGACGAACAATAGATGATACCAATTTCACTGTACTCCTTAGTATCAATCAGATCTTGCTGCAAAGCGCTCGACCTTTTTGTCACTCAAATTGATGCCCACCATGGCTTCACCCAATCCACAGCTTACATCAGCAATGACACTAGGATCATTGAAATGAGTCACTGCTGACACAATTGCACTTGCACGCTGAGCAGGATTGCCACTTTTGAAAATTCCCGACCCAACAAACACACCATCACATCCAAGCTGCATCATCATGGCTGCATCTGCAGGGGTCGCCACTCCACCGGCTGCAAAATTGACAACTGGGAGACGCCCAAGTTGCTTAGTTTGCCTCACAAGCTCATATGGAGCAGCAATTTCCTTCGCAAACGTGAATACTTCATCATCATCAAGGGACTGGAGCCTTCTGATTTCACCAAGAACTGAACGGACATGTCTAACTGCTTCAACAACATTACCAGTCCCTGCTTCTCCCTTGGTCCGTATCATTGCTGCCCCTTCTGCAATCCTTCGAAGAGCTTCCCCAAGGTTGCGACACCCACAGACAAAAGGAATGCGGAAATTGTGCTTGTTGATATGATTGACATCATCTGCTGGGGTAAGAACTTCACTCTCATCAATGTAGTCCACACCAATGGCTTCAAGTACCTGTGCTTCAACAAAATGCCCAATTCTTGCTTTTGCCATAACAGGAATGGTGACCGCATTTTTTATTTCCTTGATTAGTCCAGGATCACTCATGCGAGCAACACCTCCCTCGGCCCTAATGTCAGCAGGCACTCGTTCCAGTGCCATTACAGCAGTTGCACCTGCCTCTTCTGCAATACGTGCTTGTTCTGCATTGACAACATCCATGATAACACCACCCCGTAGCATCTGAGCAAGGCCCACTTTCACTGCATACGACGACTTCATTGGATCAGAGATGGCACCGTTTCCATACACTGTGACAACCCCATTGCTGGCCATTCCTGTTGATCATAAAAATCAGCATTCTGAGCCCAATTATACATGATAAATAATGAGATTGAGCGGGAGCTCACATGTAAACAAATTAAACTGAATTTAAGTATGAAACATAGTTCAATCCATACGAAGATGCATTCCTTATAGATAAACCAACGACTTGCTTCAAAGATACTGTTTCAAACGAAAGTAGCTACAACAGACAAAATACGCAAGAAATAAAGTCGGCTCCGAGCCTCAAGCAACGATTTATACGGACCTTACTCGAATTCCTTCACAAAATAAATGAATAAACAAGCAAAGTAATCGATTGGGGAGAAACGAAGAAAGGTAGTTCCTCAAAAAATATGCACCACAAAAACACTGCCTCATCTTTTATCCTTCGTATTTATGTATAAGCAAATGCCCCTCCTCAAAAAACCGTGCTCGTCAATCCTGCAATCACCATCTCGGCATGACTACGCCCGTGATTAAAACCCCTCCCATTCGGGAACTACAAGGAAAAGAAACGGGCAAAAGTGCACAGCACTGTCAGACCACTAGCCCCGCTTGAGATGCGGAGACTCTATGGGAAACCGTACCACTGTCCAGCAGAGACGCCCTGAATTAGGACGCGAAATCTTACCTGAATAACAGTAAGAAGCTTGACACTACGGATGTCGGACGTACGAAGAAGGAGAGCCCAACAGAGACGGTGTTGGACCTGATCGTAGAATCACTAGACGTGCGTATAAATCTAAGAGGTGAGATTATATGGGGAAGGTGCGTGCGGTTTTGTATTGTGGATGGAGGGCAGCTCAAGCATGCGCCGCCCGAGGGAAAAAGGATACATTTCTCGCCCGTTCAGCCTGTCTCCACTAGAAATTTGCCACGTGGCAGGGCATTCCACATCACCGTGGGATCTGACGTGGCCATCATCTCACCCTCTCGCCAAGCCATTCAAAGTGTTCAGGTCTCCTTTAGGCCAACCTTCCTCCAAAAGGCCATGCTCTTGTGTCCACCTTTCTCACCATTCAAAGCCCACCTCATTGTGTCTCACTGCCTACCTCATAGTGTCCATAATGAGACCCTCTTGCTCGGATATGGTATAATCCATTTTTTGCATGCCCCATAAACATGAAAAATATGTGGAAGAGTATAGAGATAAAGCCCAATGATAAAACGAGAAGAAGAGAGAGGAGGGAGAGGGAGAGAGAGAGATAGAGAACAATGGACACACATGAGAGCACACAACAACCTAAGGCTAAAAAGTATGGGAGCATCATTCCTTGGCCTGATTGTAGTTCAACGCTCTACAATTTGCCTCTGTATGGCCCAATGTTCTTGATTATAGACCTTTCGGGAGTCAAGATGATATAGAGGAGTATGAATGGTAGCAATAATAGACCTTTAGGGAGTCAAGATGATATAGAGGAGTATGAATATGTAAATGTTATGTATCATAGCAACAAGAATGGTAGTAGTAATAGCAGGTGAAGCAGATCTAGTGAAGTAGGGTTAAGAGTAAATTTTAGATGTAGTAGTAGACCTAATATGGACATCAACAAAGTCCTTAGCCTCAACAAACCACATTCAATGCATCATCTGAGTTATGAAGTTATACATATTTCGACATCTTCAAAAGAGTTTTGTGTCTTCTTAGTTCCCTCAGATATGGATTCTCTTCTTTTTCCCTCTTGTACACATGAATACAACTTTCTTCATGCAAAGTTTTCATGGAAAATAGCATGTGTGTGTAAAATAAAGAGGGTACGAAAGGACCCCCTCTCGTGTTATGGACAACGTTATATAATGTGAGGCTCACAATATAGGGCTTATTCATATGATATAAAGATTCCATATGACATCACATGGATCTATGCGGCATCAAAAGACAATAGGCGATAGAGAGAGAGAGAGAAAGAAGGGCTTGGAGGTAGAGAGAGGTAGAACATGTCCGCTTGATGAATGTTTGTAGTTGCTACTTTTTTGTGGGCTAGTTGTCTCAAAAACCTAATTTCATTTCCATAAAGAGGCTTCGAATGGTTGGATTTCATTGCAACTCATGTTGAACAATGCCTTTTAGGACAACTTTTTCTCAAAAGTGTTGAAGAAAAAGGCCCTTTATTTTTCATGATGTTATATGCACATTCTATTTGCATGATTACATACATACATAATATAAACATACATATAAGCATTCACATAAATAAATATAGATAGATATAATGCATTCATATATATATATATATATATATATATATATATATATATATATATATATATATATATATATATATATATATATATATATATATATATATATATATCATGCGAAAAAAGGTTTTGCTATTAAATATTATCTATATCTCTCTACTAGCCTTGTAAAGATGGGAATCTTTCCCTTTACTTTATCTATTATTTGCCGAATCACAAATAATTTTCTATATATTGAAAAAATAGAGTTATTTTACCATACTAATATTATAAGAACTTATTGGAGAGAAACAAATTGCTACTAACCGAAAGTTCTTGATCGGTTTATTATCTACTAAAAGTTTAATCAATGGCTCATATTTAATAAAAGTTGAATTCAATGAATGGGTCATTGGGATGTAAAAACTATTTTATGAAAATGAATTATATATTTGATGGAAAATATTATTAAGTCGATTAAATTTAAGACTTATGACGAAACTTCAAATATAGTGCTTTGGAATCACAATTAAATAGAAAATTGATTAGAAAATTACTTGTTACAACATGTATGAATGATTATACCACGTGTCTCAAATTATTGAAATCGTATTCATACATGTATTATATTAGGCCTTTAATTTTTTTGGGTTTTTTTTTTGTAATTAGTATGAAGGAATATGGTTTGTCCAAAAATTAAATGTACTAAGGGAGTGGGTTTAAGGTCATTTATTTCTTGTGCGAGGCTATTGCATGTCATATAATGTCTAGTCTCCTTTAGAATCTACTCGATCGATATTCATTATGCTTATTATATGCTATTCATCATGGTTTTTATATATTTAGATGAATAATAGAGAGGGAGAGAGAGAGAGAGAGAGAGAGAAGTTTCCATGGAGATTATTAGAAAAATTTAAGGAATATGAAAAGTTGTCTATGGTGAAAAGAAGGAAAGGGAAAATGTTTCATCGTTTATGAAGATAGAACAAAGTTTGTATGGCATAAAGTCTTCAACAAAGGTCTCATTCTTGTTAGTTATGTAGAGAAAGGGGCGAAATGATAGTTTTCTAGAAGTTGAAAACTAAATGGATATTATGGAAGTGATGCATGATCCACATAAGTTGATTATATCTTTTAATAGGCCACAATTCCTTATATATGTGTTGGAGGGTGATTATACAAATAGTTATCAAGGGTGATCACAAACGGTGATGTTATCAATGATGTTAGCCTTTGAAAACTAGGTAGTAGGGTCTTCAAAATTCAAAAAAGCTGTACGTACAAGTTGTTCTTAGGGTTTTGGAACATTCTAGACATGACAATGTTGTTAGTTTCTTCAAATTCTTTGCCAATTATGAAATATGGAAATTTCCCATGAAATCTACCAAAATTTGAGGTGGTTTCCTTCATGCCCATGACATCACCTCCCCCAATGTGACTTTAAGATCTTATGTTGATATATTTAGGTAGTGATGTATGTGAACACACTAGGATCGCCGAGGCACTTTTTTCCCTCTTATGGAGGTTCTTTCCCCCGGCTCATATATACACCTATTGCCCTAACGGGTCACTTATTTTTGTACATTCTAGTGGTAATACATTCAGTATTGTGTGTTGTGCTCCAAGCTTCTTCTTCTTCCTTGTGTTTTTCGCATGCTTCTGCAGACCTCAAACTCCAACAATTGGTATCAGAGCAGGCCATCGCTTCACATAGGACATCATCAAAACCTCTTTGGTCATAGTCTCATAATCACACAACATTTAGTGTGCATACTCAGGGTGATTAGAAGATCAAAAGGGCTTCGCTTTGTGGTGCCAAAATTATGATCTGAGCTCGTTTCGGCCTCCGAATGCACTATTGTAGTGCTTGTGTAGGCTATTTCATCTTTTTGTGCCAAAGATATGTACAGGTTTCAGTTTGCCAGTATAAGCGTCTTGAAGTCTGCTACAGGTTTAGTAAAACTTGATAGGGTAGTTTTGTTCAACTTTTTGAGATACAATCAATTTTCTGCATCAAGGTATTTTAGCCAGTGGCCATGGCTGAAAGTAGTGATGTATTCCGCATGTTGGCTATTGAGGATAAGTTGGATGGTACGAACTACCCATTATGGGTTGATATGATGTATCATGTATTGGTCGCAAAAGGACTGTGGAATATTGTGCAGGGTGTTGAAAAAATTCCTATTACACCTGCAAATACAGGTACTGAAGCTAATGCAGATGGTGCCAAAGATGGTGATATTCTGTAGATTCCTATTCGTGCTACAGTTTTTGTTGCACCTACTGTAGAAAAAATTCATTGGGATGGCAAAGATGCTCATGCACATGCGTTGATAACCTTTTCTATCAAACATGCCATTATTCCTCACATTTGCTCTTGCAGAACACCTAAGGATGCTTGTGATACACTTACCACTTTGTACCAGGCAAGGAATGAGGCTCGTATTGCTTACCTCCGAAAACAATTGGAGAGTGAGCATATGAATGAAGGTGATTCCATGGACAATTTTCTAACCTGATAACATGTCAAGTATTTACTTGGCAAGCAATCCCATGTTTCATGTGAGGGGTAAGCACATAGAGTTCCACTACCATTATGTGAGGGAGAACGTATTGAGCAAAAATGTGGGGAGAAAGTTCATCAGAACCAAAGAGCAGGTTGCAAACATGTTTACAAAGCTCTTGGATGCTTCTAAACTCAAAGGTCTCAAGGATGTGATAAATTTGTAGGACATGGCTAAAGATAACTCCCAAATGAGCTTGAGGGGGAGTGTTGAAGATAAATGTGCAAGCTCATTTTCACATGAGCTATGATTGGATAAATTTATCAAATGTAAAGTTCAAGGTGAATATAAATCTAAGGATGAAAAAAATATAGTCAAAAGTCATGATAAATAAAAGGTACAATATCTACCTTGTAGTGAGTGACATGTAATGGGAAAATAAATGAAAGTGGTGAGTTAAGAAGAAGGCACAAACTTGGTGCCAAATTTCTTGATCTCAAATATATCCTTCAAATGTTTTATATTCTATGAGTTATCAATCCAAGAGTGATGCATAAATAAATCAAGCATCCAACAACGTGCTGATAGAGAACAACATCAAATGCATCTCCAACATCATGAAGACTCAATCATAAACATGTCTACATAGGAGTGGCAATAGGTTTGGAGTCTTCAAGGCCAAAACACTGCAATAATAATGCAAATGCCCCAAATCAGACATCTGCAAATCAGCCTTAAAATTAGCAATATGCTTCTCATGAGGTCCAGTGAGAAACATGTCATCAACATACACAATAATGATCGAAAGCACATCATTTGCACACTTAACATATAACCTGCTCTTAGCTGCACTGTTCTCAAAACCATGTGCGATCAGATAGGCATGTATCTTTTCATAACAAGCATGTGGTGCTTGCTTTAAACCATATAATGCCTTCCTCAATCTGCACACTTGGTTTTCATGCCCTTTCTACTCAAAGCCATGGTAAAAAACATACACTTCTTCATGTAGGTCACCATTTAGAAATGCATTTTTAATGTCCAACTGATGTACATTCTAACCATGATGAGTTGCAAGTGCACAAATGATATGAATAGTAGTCATTTGGCATGTGGGTGCAAATGTCTCATCAAAATCAATGCCTCTTTCATGCACAACCCTTTGCAACAAGCCTAGCCTTATACCTATCTATTGTTCCATCAGGCTTATGCTTCAGCTTGTATACCCACTTAGTGCCAATGGCCTTATTGCCAGGAGGCAAGTCACATAAAGACTAGGTACCCATTTTCATAATAGCATCATATTCTGATTGCATAGTAGCCATCCAATTTTCATAATATTGTGCTTCATCAAATGAAATAGACTCATTCTCATCACAGAGACTAGAGGTAGCCATAGCATAGCAATCTGATGCAAAAGAAGCACTATGAGAGCTTGAACGAGTATGATATGATAGAGGTGCATCTAATTTGGTATCACGCAAAGTTTGCACTAGCCATTTTGGCATAGTTTTCGCCTCCTCAATATCCGCTCTCTCATCAACAAGTGCATCATGTAAATCTGCATCACAAATGGAATGATCTACACCATCACATGAAACGTGCAAAGGTTGAGAAGTTGCCTCATTAGGACCATCACTAGACTGTCCATTTGTAAAAAGAGGCAGCAAAGTATTATTATAGATGTGTTCGGAGCTAACACATGTCTCCTTAGTTCATGAAAGTAATGGCTGAATAGAATCTTTCATAAAAAAAACATCACGGCTAACGAGAATGCATTTCTGTGGATGATATAGAGGATAGCCTTTGCTTTTAGAACTATACCCAACAAAAATACATTTCACTACTTTATCATCCAATTTCCTATGTTGTTGTTTATGCACTAATGCATATGCTAGACAACCAAAAACACGCAAAGTAAGCAACAGATGGCTTGTGACCATGCCAAGCCTCATATGGAGTGATAGACTGCAATGCTTTAGTGGGACATTTGTTAAGTACATATGTTGCACACATGACAGCCTCAAGCGAGAAACTATGTGGTAAAGCGTGACTCTTGACCTTACCTTTCGCCATCTCCATGAGTGACCTATTCTTCCATTCAACAACTCCATTCTGTTGAGGTGTATACGACACTGTACACCGATGTTTTATCCCACGTTCAGCCAGAAATGCATTAAAGTCAAAAGACATATATTCCCTCCCTCGACCAAAATGTAGGGTGCCCATTTTACATGCTGACAGATTTTTAGCCAAAACCAAAAACTGTTTGAAGCACATAAACAGTTTAGACTTTGCTTTCAATGGATATACCCATGCATGCCTAGAAAAATCATCAATGAAAGTCATGAAGCAAAGATAATTTCCGAAAGAGGGTGTTTGCATAAGACCACAAACATCACTATGATCAAGTTGCAATTTCTGAGTAGCTCGAATTGAACCATCTTTTGGAAAGGTGGAATACTGCATTTTGCCCAAAATACAACCATCACAAACATGATTGGATAAATTTATCAAATGTAAAGTTCAAGGTGAATAAATCTAAGGATGAAACAAATATAGTCAAAAGTCATGATAAATAAAAGGTACAATATCTACCTTGTAGTGAGTGGCATGTAATGGGAAAATAAATGAAAGTGGTGAGTTAAGAAGAAGGCACAAACTTGGTGCCAAATTTCTTGATCTCAAATATATCCTTCAAATGTTTTATATTTTATGAGTTATCAATCCAAGAGTGATGCATAAATAAATCAAGCATCCAACAACGTGCTGATAGAGAACAACATCAAATGCATCTCCAACATCATGAAGACTCAATCATAAACATGTCTACATAGGAGTGGCAATAGGTTTGGAGTCTTCAAGGCCAAAACACTGCAATAATAATGCAAATGCCCCAAATCAGACATCTCAAATTAGGACTGCAAATCAGCCTTAAAATCAGCAATATGCTTCTCATGAGGTCAAGTGAGAAACATGTCATCAACATACACAATAATGATCGAAAGCACATCATTTGCACACTTAACATATAACCTGCTCTTAGCTGCACTGTTCTCAAAACCATGTGCGATCAGATAGGCATGTATCTTTTCATAACAAGCATGTGGTGCTTGCTTTAAACCATATAATGCCTTCCTCAACCTGCACACTTGGTTTTCATGCCCTTTCTACTCAAAGCCATGGTAAAAAACATACACTTCTTCATGTAGTTCACCATTTAGAAATGCATTTTAATGTCCAACTGATGTACATTCCAACCATGATGAGTTGCAAGTGCACAAATGATATGAATAGTAGTCATTTGGCATGTGGGTGCAAATGTCTCATCAAAATCAATGCCTCTTTCATGCACAACCCTTTGCAACAAGCCTAGCCTTATACCTATCTATTGTTCCATCAGGCTTATGCTTCAGCTTGTATACCCACTTAGTGCCAATGGCCTTATTGCCAGGAGGCAAGTCACATAAAGACCAGGTACCCATTTTCATAATAGCATCATATTCTGATTGCATAGTAGCCATCCAATTTTCATAATATTGTGCTTCATCAAATGAAACAGACTCATTCTCATCACAGAGACTAGAGGTAGCCATAGCATAACAATCTGATGCAAAAGAAGCACTATGAGAGCTTGAACGAGTATGATATGATAGAGGTGCATCTAATTTGGTATCACGCAAAGTTTGCACTAGCCATTTTGGCATAGTTTTTGCCTCCTCAATATCCGCTTTCTCATCAACAAGTGCATTATGTAAATCTGCATCAGAAATGGAATGATCTACACCATCACATGAAACGTGCAAAGGTTGAGAAGTTGCCTCATTAGGACCATCACTAGACTGTCCATTTGTAAAAAGAGGCAGCAAAGTATTATTATAGATGTGTTCGGAGCTAACAGATGTCTCCTTAGTTCATGAAAGTAATGGCTGAATAGAATCTTTCATTAAAAAAACATCACGGCTAACCAGAATGCATTTATGTGGATGATATAGAGGATAGCCTTTGCTTTTAGAACTATACCCAACAAAAATACATTTCACTACTTTATCATCCAATTTCCTATGTTGTTGTTTATGCACTAATGCATATGCTAGACAACCAAAAACACGCAAAGTAAGCAACAGATGGCTTGCGACCATGCCAAGCCTCATATGGAGTGATAGACTGCAATGCTTTAGTGGGACATTTGTTAAGTACATATGTTGCACACATGACAGCCTCAAGCGAGAAACTATGTGGTAAAGCGTGACTCTTGACCTTACCTTTCGCCATCTCCATGAGTGACCTATTCTTCCATTCAACAACTCCATTCTGTTGAGGTATATACGGCACTGTACACCGATGTTTTATCCCACGTTCAGCCAGAAATGCATTAAAGTCAAAAGACATATATTCCCTCCCTTGACCAAAATGTAGGGTGCCCATTTTACATGCTGACAGATTTTTAGCCAAAACCAAAAACTGTTTGAAGCACATAAACAGTTTAGACTTTGCTTTCAATGGATATACCCATGCATGCCTAGAAAAATCATCAATGAAAGTCATGAAGCAAAGATAATTTCCGAAAGAGGGTGTTTGCATAAGACCACAAACATCACTGTGATCAAGTTGCAATTTCTGAGTAGCTCGAATTGAACCATCTTTTGGAAAGGTGGAATACTGCATTTTGCCCAAAATACAACCATCACAAACATGTTTCGTGGGTTCCTCAAGTTTGTGCAAAGAGGACACCATTTCAGATTTTTGCAAGCATAGCAAACTAACAAAATTCGGATGACCAAAGCGTGCATGCCAAATCTTTGCATCTGACATAGCTTGAGAATCATGTACTACACATGCTGAATCATTCACAGATTTTTCATAGTCTATGTGCTTATACAACCCACGACATAAAATGCCAGAAGCAATAATCACGTTGCCATTTGACAGATCATGAACTCTACACTATCATCAATAAATTTCACAACCAAGCCAATCTTGGCTAAAGCTAAAACTGATAATAGATTCTTCTTGGTCCCTGGCACAAATAAAGCATTTGAAAATGTAAAAGAACTACCATCAAAAGTGTTTAGAATGATCTTACCGAATCCCATGATAGGATAAGAGGAGTTGTTGGCACATGTGACAATATTTCCTGTAGGGGTAGGCTCGAGTGAAGTGAAGAAATTGCACTATGAGGTAATATGTTTGGTTGCCCCACTATCAAAGTACCAAAAATATGAGTCTAATGCAAACATACAGTGTTCAGGAGAAGATGGGTCAAAACTGCAAATAGTAGTAAACACCCATTCAGATAAGCAGACTCTGTTTTGGGTGTAGAGGCCTCTTCAACAACCATTCCAACCTCCTTTTTCTTTGCCTCTTTTGTGGTTAGTTTTGGACAATTCTTTATGACATGATCATTTGCTTTACAATATATATACCAGTTTTGATTCGCCAGTATAAGCGTCTCAAAGTCTGCTACAGGTATAGTAGAACTCCTTTGGGTAGTTCTATTCAACTTTTACAGATACAATCATTTTTCTGCATCAAGGTATTTTAGTCACTGGCCATGGCTAAAAGCAATGATGTATTTCGTATGTTGGCTGTTGAAGATAAGTTGGATGGTACCAATTATCCATTGTGGGCTTATATGATGTGTCATGTATTGGTTGCAAAAGGATTGTGGAATATTGTGCAGGGTGTTGAAAACAGGTACTGAAGCTGATGTAGATGGTGTCAAAGATGGTGATATTCTGCAGATTCCTATTCGTGTTGCTGTTTCTGTTGCAGCCATTGTAGAGCAAATTTGTTGGGATAATAGAGATGCTCCGGCACATGCATTGATAGCTTTGTCTATCAAACGTGCCATTATTCCTGACATTCTCTCTTGTAGAACAACGAAGGATGCTTTGGATACACTTACCACATTTTACCAGGCTAGGAATGAGGCTCGTGTTACTTACCTCCGAAAATAGTTGGAGAATGAGCACATGAATGAAGGTGATTCTATGGACAGTTTTTTGACAAAGATCAAGGATTTGAAGGAACATTTGATTTCTACTGATGAAGTCCTTCTTGACAGTTGACTTGTGTAGATTGTTCAGAATGGTCTTCCGGACTCATATCAGAGTTTTGCTTCTACTCTTTGTTTGATGATGAAAGGCAATCCAAATGCCTTAACATTTGAAGAGTTAGGTTTTTGTTTTGTTGCAGGAAAATTTTTCTAGGCAAAACAGGTCTATTATGCATGTTGCAGATCAAGCTTTCCTAGCTAGTCAGAAGGGCAAAGGAAAATGGAGCTCTTCTACTAGTAAGCAAAAATCTACTAATTCTACACAATTGAAGAAGGAAGGCAGAGATGAGAAGAAATAAAAAAAGCAAAAATTGTTTTACACATACTGTAAAGTAAATGATCATGTCATTAAGAGCTGTCCAAAACTAGCTTCTAAAGAGGCAAAGAAGAAAGAGGCCGGAGTGGTTGTTGCAGAGGCCTCTACACCGAAAACAGATTCTGCTAATCTTGTGTAGGATGAAGAATGGGCGTTTACTACCGTTTGTATTTTTGACCCATCTGCTCATGAGCAGTGCATGTCTACGGTAGACTCAAATGTTTGGTACTTTGATAGTGGGGCGACGAAACATATTACCTCGTAGTGCAATTTCTTCTCGTCACTCGAGGCTGCCCCTATAGGGAATACTGTCACATGTGCCAACAAATCCTCTTATCCTGTCATGGGAGTTGGTAAGATCATTCTGACTATTGTTGATGGTAGTTCTTTCACTTTGTCAAATGCTTTATTTGTGCCAGGGATAAAGAAGAATCTGTTATCAGTTTCAGCTTTAGCCAAGATTGGCTTAATTTGTTGATGACAGGTGTACAGTTCATGATCTGTCAAATGGCAACGTGATTATTGCTTCTAGCATTTTATGTCATGGGCTCTATAAGATCATAGACTATGAATTAAGATCTGTGAATGATTCAGCATGTGCTGCACATGATTCTCAAGCTATGTCAAATGCAAATCTTTGGCATGCATGCTTTGGTCATCTGAATTTTGCTAGTTTGCTACACCTGCAAAAATCTGAAATGGTGTCCTCTTTGCCCAAACTTGAGGCACCTAAACATGTATGTGAAGGCTATATTTTCATAAAAACACAGCGTTCCTCATTCCCAAAAGATGGTTCTATTCGAGCTATAGAGAAATCGCAGCTTGTTCATAGTGATGTATGTGGTCCTATGCAGACACCCTCTTTTGGAAACTATCTTTACTTTGTCACTTTCATTGATAATTTTTCCAGGCATGCATGGGTATATCCATTGAAAGAAAAGTCCGAAGTGTTCATGTGCTTCAAACAGTTTTTTGTTTCGGCTGAAAATCTATCAACGTGTAAAATGGGCACCCTCTGTTCTGATTGAGGGGCCAAAATATATGCCTTCTGACTTTAATGCATTTTTGGCTGAACGTGGGATAAAACATCAGTATCCAGTGCCGTATACACCTCAACAGAATGGATTTGTTGAGCGAAAGAACATGTCACTCATGGAAATGGAGAGGTGTATGGTCAAGAGTCAAGCTTTAAGACATAGTTTCTGGCTTGAGGCTATTATGTGTGTAGCATATGTACTTAATAGGTGTCCCACTAAAGCACTCCAGTCTATCACTCCTTATGAGGCTTCGCATGGTGGCAAGCCATCTATTGCTCATCTGCGTGTTTTTGGTTGTCTGGCATATGCATTAGTGTCTGAACAACATCATAGGAAATTGGATGATAAAGCAGTAAAATGTATTTTTGTTGGGTACAGTTCAAAAAGCAAAGGCTATCGTCTGTATCATCCACAAACTAAACGCATTTTGTTTAGCCATGATGTTGTTTTTGGGGAAGATGTTATTTAGCCCTTACTTTCATGTACGAAGGAGACATCTGTTAGCTCCAAAGGCATGTATGATACTTTGCTGCCTCTTTTTACAGGTGGACAATCTAGTGCTGGTCCTAATGAGGCAACTTCTCAACCTTTGCAGGTTTCATATGATGATGTAGATCATTCAATTTCTAATGCAAATGTACATGGTGCACTTGTTACAATATATTTCGTTTGACACAATACCATTCCTCCATCAACTTGCATAAACTGAATGCAAATGCCCCAAATTAGACATCTCAAATGAGGAATGCAAATCAGGCTTAAAATTAGCAATATGCAGAGGACCGATGAGTAGCATGTCATCAACATACACAACAATGATCAGAAGCACATCATTAGCATGCTTAACATATAAGGTGCTTTCAGTTGGACTGTTCTCAAAACTATGTGCAATGAGATAGGCATGTATCTTTTCATACCAAGCACATGGTGCTTGCTTTAAACCATATAATGCCTTCTTTAGCCTACACACCTGGTTTTCATGCCCTTTCTACATAAATCCATGGGGCTGAAAAACAACACTTCTTCATGCAAGTCACCATTCTAAAATGCATTTTTAATGTCCAACTGATGTACATTCCAACCATGATGAGCTACAAGTGCACATATGCTATGAATAGTAGTCATTTGACATGTAGGTGCAAAGGTCTCATCAAAATCAATGCCTCTTTCCTACACATAACCCTTTGTAGCAAGCCTAGCCTTATACCTATCAACCGTTCCATCAGGTTTACGCTTCAGCTTGTACACCCACTTAGTGCCAATGGCCTTCTTGCCAGGAGGCAAGTTACATAAAGACCAGGTACAATTCTTCATGACAACATCATATTCAGATTGCATTGTAGCCATCCAATGTTCAGAATTTTGTGCTTCATCAAACAAAATAGGCTCAGTCTCATCACATAGACTACATGCAGCCACAACATAGCAATGTGATGCAAAAGAGGCACTATGAGAGCTTGAATGAGTATGATATGATAGAGGTGCATCTAATTTGTTGTCACACAAAGTCTGTACCAACCATTTTGGCATAGTTTTTGCCTTCTAAATATCAGCTCCCTCACATTACTGAATTTAATGTTTGCTTTGTCAAAAATTGCATAAATTGAGAAAGTACACCAACAACATAAGATAGATTAGGTCGGGTAATGTTTGCATAGATTAATGATCCTATGATGCTTCTATATGTCATTACATCTTCCAATAGTTCTCCATCATTTGAGCAAATCTTTGTATTTGTATCCATGGGCTAAGTAAGTGGTTTGCATTCACTCATTCTAAATCTGAAAAGAAGATCCAACAAGTACTTCCTTTGCTTTCCCATAAACAACTTTGATTCCTAAAAAATATTTTAGCTCTCCGATATCTAACATTTTAAACTCCTTACCAAGCTTTCTTTTGATATCTTTAATCCTTGTGACATCGTTTCCTATTGTGATGAGATCATCAACATATATGTAGATATATACATCTCTATTTTCTTCCTTCTTCATGTACAATGAAGGATCTATACTACTTAGGTTGTATCCACACTTAGTTAAATACTCTACCAATCTTTGATTCCATGCTCGTGGTGCTTGCTTGAATCCGTAAAGTGCTCAGTCTTCAAGGTTGAAACACTTCAATAATGTGTCAATATATTTTTCTTGACACAAAGCTATTCAGTCATAAACTTGCATAAAGTCAATGCCCAAATAATGATGGAAATGCCCCAAATCTGACATCTCAAAAGAGGCATGCAAATCAGCATTAAAATCATCAATATATTAGGACTAGTGAGAAGCATGTCATCAACATAGATGAGAATGATCAAAAGCAGATCATTTGCATACTTAACATATAAGGTGCTCTCAGTTGGACGATTCTCAAAACCACGTGCAATCAAGAAGGCATGTATCTTTTCATACCAAGCACGTGGTGCTTTCTTCAAACCATATAATGCCTTTTTCAACCTTCACACTGTTTTCATCCCTTTTCTACACAAAACCACAAGGCTAATACAACACTTCTTCATGTAAGTCACCATTTAGAAATTTAGTTTTTATGCCAATTGATGTGCATTCCAACCATGATGGGCTACAAGTGCATAGATGCTATGAACAATCGTCATTCGATATGTGGGTGCAAAGATTTCATCAAAATCCATGCCTCTTTCTTTAGCATAACCTTTTGCAACAAACCTAGCCGTATACCTTTCAATGGTTCCATCAGGCTCATGGTTGAACTAGTATACCCATTTAGTGCCAATGGCCTTTTTGCCTAGAGGCAAGTCACATAAAGACCAATGTTGGTAATCATTCTAACTACTATGTATGGTAGTTCTTTCACATTGTCAGATGCTTTGTATATGCCAAGGATCAAGAAAAATCTATTGTTAGTTTTTGCATTAGCTAAGATTGGCTTGATTGTCAAATTCATTGATGATAGATGTATAGTTCATCAGCATGTAAAATGGGCACCCTTCGTTTTGATAGAGGGGGCGAATATATGTCTTCTGATTTTGATGCATTTCTTTTTGAGCATGGGATAAAACATCAGTGTATAGTGTTGCATACACCTCAATAGAATGGATTTGTTGAAAGAAAGAATAGGTTACTCATGGAGATGGCAAGGTGTATGGTCAAAAGTTAGGCTTTACCACATAGCTTATGGCTTGAGATTGTTGTGTGTGCAACATATGTACTTAACAAGTGTCCCACTAAAGCACTACAATCAATCACTCCATATGAGGCTTGGCATGGTTGCAAGCGATATGTTGCTCACTTGCATGTCTTTGGTTGTCTGGCATATGTATTAGTACCTAAACAACACGCAAGAAATTGGATGATAAAGGAGTTAAATGTATTTTTGTTGGGTATAGTTCTGAAAGCATTTTTGTTGGGTATCATTTGTATCATCCACATACTAAATGCATTTTGGTTATCCATGATGTTGTTTTTGTGGAAGATGCAATTCAGCCGTTAGTTTCATGTGCCAAGGAGACATAATTTAGCTCTAGAGATATGTATGAAACTTTTCTTCCTCTTTTTATAGGTGGAAGTCAAGCGTTGGTCCAGATAAGAAATTTCTTAGCCTTTACAGGCTCCACATGATGATGCAGATCATTCCATTTCTAATGTAGAATTACATCATGCACTTGTTGATGAGAGGGCTGATATAGAGGAGGCAAAAAATATGGCTAAATGGCTGGTGCAAACTTTGCAAGATAGCAATAGATGCACCTCTATCATATCATACTCATTTAGGCTCTCATATTGCTTCTTTTGCATCAGATTGTTATGATATGGCTGCCCCTAGTCTTTATGATGAGAATGAGCTTGTATAAGCACAAAATTTAGAAAATTAAATGGCTGCTTTGCAAATAGAATATGATGCTATTATGAAGAATGGTACCTAGTCTTTATGTGATTTGCCTCCTAGCAAAAAGGCCATTGGCACTAAGGGTATAGGTTGAAATGTAATTATGATGGAACAATTGAAATGTGTAAAGCTAGGCTTATTGCAAAATGTTATGCTCAAGAGAGAGGCATTGATTATTTATGAAACCTTTGCACCCACTTGTCGAATGACCACCATTCGTAGCATCTGTGCACTTGAAGCTCATCATGGTTGGAATGTACATCAATTGGATATTAAAATTGCATTTGAATGATGACTTACATGAAGAAGTGTATGTATTTCAGCCCTGTGGTTTTGTGCAGAAAGGGCATGAAAACAAAATGTGCATGTTGAAAAAGGCGTTATATGGTTTGAAACAAGCACCACATGCTTGGTATGAAAAGATACATGCCTACTTGATTGCACATGGTTTTAAGAATATTCCAACTAAGGGCACCTTATATGTTCGGCATGCAAATGATGTGCTTCTAATCATAATTGTCTATGTTGATGACATGCTGCTCACTAGTCCTAATGAGAAGCATATTGTTTATTTTTAGGCTGACTTGCATGCCTCTTTTGAGATGTTAGATTTGGGGCATTTGCATTATTATTTGGGCATTCAGTTTATGCAAGTTGATGGCGAAATAGCTTTGTGTCAAACAAAATATATTGACACATTATTGCAGCATTTTGGCCTTGAAGATTGCAAACCTATTGCCACTCCTATGAAATCAAATTTACAATTGAGTGTTCACGATGGTGGAGATGCATTTGATGTTGTTATCTATCAGTAGGTTGTTGGATGCTTGATTTACTTATGCATAATTGAGCCTGATATTCATTTTGTTGTCTCTTAAATGAGCAGGTTTATGCATTGCCTAAGTGTCAAGCATTAGTGAGCAGTTAAGTGCATCTTTCATTACTTGAGTGGTGCCCAACTACTTGGATTGTTTTATCCTAAGGGGGGATCACTACCACCTGATTTACATGCTTTTATTTACTTTGATTGGGCTGGTTGCTATGACACTTATGTGTCCATCAATGCTTTTTACTTCATGCTTGGTAGCTCATGCATATCTTGGCTGAGCAAGAGGCAACCTACTGTGGCCACTTCTAGTTGTGAGGCTGAGTGTAGGGCAGATTCGTTGACCTACAAGCAATGCAGAGATAGAGCAGTCAAGTACAATCCAGCACAGAAGAGGCCTAACCATTTTTTTATAATTTACCTTTAATCAAAAGCGATTTAAATCACTACACAAACATTGTAGATACCATTCTTGGTAGATTAGACTCCATTTTGTTCAAGTTGAGGAGTCCTTGAGCTTGAGGAGTATTAGAATCGCCTATATAGAGTATTAGAAGCACCTACACCTACATATCAATTTTCATAATTTTTAGTCTCTGTTTGAGCCCTCAAATAAGCCATGGAACCTAATTTTTAAGTAGGCCACACACTAGGTGTGGACAGAGCCAAAAACTAGTCAAAAACTATAAAAAGATCTAGAGAGCTCATTTTTGAGGTTAGCTTGTTAGAGATTTGAGTTTTTGTAAGAGACTCCTTGAGTAATAGAAAGCACTCCATTGTTCCTCTCTTTGTTCTTGCCTTATGTGCACGTGTGTGTATGTGTGTGCATGATAGTGTGCTTCTCACTCACACACTTGTGCCATCACTTGTTCTTGGTCGTCATACCAATCCTCACGTCTCCATTGATTGACATTTATGAGGTGGATCTCCTCACATTGTTACTTGCCATTGTGCTAGAGTGACACCAAATTTGGCACCGTTATCGTGGAGAGAGCTTCGAGGACAAGCATGTGATGGTAAGATGTAGAGTTGTGACATTGGACTCATAGGTAGTATCTCTACGTTTCTTTATTTTTCATTATTTTTTCTTATTTTCTTCATCATCATCATCATCACTATCATCATCCTCACCATCTCCCCTAAATTTTCATTTTTTTGGTCATATTTGCTTCCCCACCTCATTCCCCTCATTTCACTTGTGAAAGTGAGTGAGAGAGAGCTATTGTGCATTCTGTTGTTGTGTGTTTTTAAGCTTTTGCTGCAGGATTTGGCTATATCATCATCTCCTGTAGCTTATGCAGGTACGATAGACCTTTGCACAGGTCCCGAGATGACGACCTCTGTCTATCATGATAGGCAAAGAAAGTTGGTATTTTATGTTTTCATGCATGGCACGATAAATTGCAACATTAGAGCACTCCAAATCATCAGAAATTTCCTAAAAATCTACGTTTTTTCTGTCTCGCAACAAACCAAAGCTATGATAGACAATAGACATCATCTATCGCAAAAGACATGTCTATCGTGACAGACACCCATCTATTGCAATAGATAGATAATTTTGGCAAAAATTAAAGGGGTAATTTTTTGGAAATTTGAGCTAAAAATTGGCATATTTTAAGGTCTTTTACCTATACCATTATGAAAGCCTTACAAAAATGCACTAATATCTTGTGAGGTCCTATCTGGTTGTCTCAACCCCCTGAATCCTAAACCAATATGACTTTTTCATACGAAATCCGTTTTTTGATCTCTATAGCTCATTGGAAACCTCGTGGTGAATCCTACACGCCCTCAACTATTTTTCTTGAGAATAATGCATTTATTTTCAGATAGGGTAATTTGAAGTTGACCCTCAGGAGGGATAAGAAACCTAGGGGGTATAGAGGAAATTTTTTGGCGATGCAAGGGGGAAAAAAGGGTCTTTAAACAATGTTTGAATCAAATTTTTTGTCATTTGAAGTTAAAAGATTGAGCTAAACTTGGAACTTTTACACGTTCATTGAGAGCTCTTGGAGAGACCAAAGCAAAGTGCTAGTGTGTGCAAGCTTGGGAATGAGCATTCTGAGCATACAAGTGCAGCAAGAAGAAGCAACTTGAGGTTGGAAAATCTCTCAACCCCCTTAGTCCATTCCTAGCTTAGGCTAAGTGCAATTAGAGGCTTTGATTGATTAGGGTTAGGATAGAAACACTCAAGTTCTAAAAGCCTCTAAATTCTCAAGTATAAGAATAGATTAATTACAGTCAAGGGACAACTTAAGGGCAAATAACTTAATCTAATTGGACAAAAAACATCAAAAATGACAAATGTACGTGCTCTTGATGACACATATTCAAAGAGAAGGAAATACATTGTAAAGAAATTAAAAGGAACAAGTAATTGATATCAAGGAATCAACAACGTGCTTGTACAAGGGTCATTGGGCTAATCAATAGGGCATATGAACCTTAGGTCAAGTAGACACCTAGGGAGAGATCGACAAAGTATTAGATCATTTGAGGCTAGTGTCAACCATACAACTATGTCTTGGGCCTAGCAGCTTAGCGATTATCCCTATATACTCAGTTCAGAAACGAGTGATTCAGAGATTTCATATAACATGGAATGACAAGTAGGAAGTGCAAGAACAGCCTATTTACAGACACCAAAAGGTCCCTATAAGATGCAATTGGAGTATATTAGGACCAACCGATTAGGTGCATGCATCTATGAGGACGGTCTAAGCCGATCAGTGGTCCAACTCAAAAATCTTGATCAACCCTTTAGACTTGAACAGCTCATGGTTAAATTCGAAGAGGGTTCATATATTGATAAGTAAGGAACCATGTATGTGGTAACGAGCTTACCAGATCGGGCAAATGAGTTTGGAAAATGTCATTCCTAAGAATGAGACGGGAGACCTAGAGCAAGGAGACCTAGGACGAGAACCCAAGGCTCCTCGAGGCAAAACCAACCTGACTAGAGTGATGACTCTAGAGTGGGTTCCCCAAGACAATAAGAGCATAGATTTGCTCCCGAACTACGAGACAGACAAGGCTTTCTAGAGGTATAAACCTGAGCAGCCTAATGAAGTGGGAATGCTTAGCATATATGAAATCAAAGATCCTGATACACTAGGCAAAGTGGTCTACTTAGACAATACTTTTGAGAGGGTCTTTGTGGTCTCGGAGCATGGTAGGCAGGCCTATACTTGGAAGGGTGAATTTTTTTCCCCAACCAAGATCCAATGTCTCTTATGGTCACCAAGGAGCTGGAACATCCCAAGCTTATGGAGCTCAGAGGGACAAGAGTAGAGATAGACCCGAGGTGAGCTTTGCTAACTGACTGGGAAGAGAAAGAACAAGAATAGAGACAGATAGAATGGAAAACAAGAGACATAGAGTTCCAAGGAATCAGAGAAATGTAGACGAATTCCCTCTATCAAGGCCTAGAGAACACACTAGGACCTTGAGGCCTACACAATTGGTTAAGTCCATGAAGAATTGTTGATCGTATGGCAGAATTTATGCAAGTCTTGAGAGTTGAGCAAGTTGATGACCTGTTTATGCAATACAACAATTTTGGTCTAACACTCAAGAACACTGCCCTAACGTGGTTTCAACCAGTGCACCAAATGCAATTCAGGAACATATAACAACTGCTAGAAGCCTTCATCACATAATTTTCTAAGAGTGGCATAAGGCACAACACTTCCTCATTGATCCATAGCTTTAAACAAATACCTCAAGAGTTAGTGAGACTTGCAGGAAGAAGGTTTAGACAATACCTAGAGAGATGCCCCGTTCTAGAGTTACCCCCACCAGTCAAACAAGTGGCTTTATTCTTAGCTGGTTTGTTAAGTACCAAATTGATATTCTATGTGTACTTGGACCCTAGATCCATAGAAGAGTGTGCACGCATGTGCATAGATATTGAGGATAATCTAGGGGAGAAATTAGAGCTTTCAAACATCTATAAAGATTCAGATAGCTCTACTAGCCTCAATTCCAAAACCGTTACATCCATAGAGGAACTGGTAGAAAAGGTAGCTCAAAGGTTAGGAGTCTCTAGCAAATAGATACCCAAATTAGCACCAATAAAACAATGCTATACTTGTGGAGGAGAATGAATGGCTAATGTGTGCCTAATCATGGTTCAACCCCAATTGAACACTAACAACCAATATTGCACCATAGAAAGAAGGTATACTAACCACACTGCACAAGATTGCCCATACAATAAGCAAGTGGTCAGGTAGAATTACCAATAGCCATATCCACAATAGGGAAGATACCAAAACGAGTACCCACCACAACAATATGTTAGGCCCCAGCAACCCTACCAGCCACCCTATCAAGCTCAACAAAGGCCTCAATCCGTGTTAGTTCAACAACCTCCACCTCCAACCTATGTGATCCCAGTGAAATATGCAATCGCAAAAGAAAATCTGAATAGAGCCTTAGTGCTAGTATCACCATCGATTTCAAAAAGTGACCCAAATGATCACAATTTTGACTCAACTCATATTGATATTTCCCATGCTTACTGTTGGTGTGTGAAACACCACAAGAACTAAACTAATGTGGTATTAGAAGACCTCCATAACCATCATTAGCTTAGCAAACCTCTAAATATGAACCTTCAACTCTGAACTTAGTGAAAATAAAAAATTTCACTTCACAGAAATCTGCGCCTCTTCTTTAAACTTTCAATCTGACCTGTATCAACTTGATCTTTGCAAATTCTTCTGATCATTTGCTAGGAAAGGTTCTTGCTAATGTTCAGTAACATATAACAAGCAAAACTTTCAAGCAATAACTTCACAATCTTCTGATTTTGTACCAAACTTTACACTATGTCTGAAAACTGAAAATTTACTTCATCGATTTGACATACCTTCACTCTTAAGCTGATTTCTCTGAGTACGCGTCCCGTTTCTCAAAGATCTTTTGACCAAATGTAGTTGAGGATAGTAGCTTTCAAACGAGCTATCACTTACCAAAAACTTTACACTGTGCTTCGAGATCTGACCTTCAGAAGATCAGTCAAATGTGCGCCAGAAAAGTCGTAACTGTCAACTACCTTACATAGTCATATGAAATGACTTAGAACTCAATGTACAAGAGGAATTAGACTCAATCCTTCTACACAAACATGTGTTGATTATCAGAGAAGATGTGTACAAAATGGCTTGGCCTAATTTTGCTCACAGCCATGGAAAACTCTCTCAGACTCAGAAGTTTTCTCTCACCATCTCTCTCAGAAATTACACGACTTTTCTCTACTCACTCAGATTACAAAATTGAGTTCTCTCATACATGTTTCTGACTCAAATTAACTTATATACCTAAAGTTTACATCCTTCTAGACTTGAACTCGTAAGTTCTAAAGATCAAATACAAATCTAGACTCTAATTTTGCACTAATTTACAATAGTGAAATTGTCCCTTCACTTAGGCTTGATTTTCTGTAAGTCTTTTCTTCACTTCTTCTTTCCTCCATCATATGTCTTCATATGTCTTCATATATCTTCATATATCCATGCCTAATTAGTGAGTGAAGCCCCAACACTTACTATATGCAATCACCTGAGCATAACGAGACTACTATTATGAAGATCCTAGCAAACCTAGTTGGGAGCCAGAATATGCTAATGTCATTTATGCAATTCCTAAATCTAGGCCCCAACCTAGATAGAAAAGACCCTCAGTTCCTAGAGGACCATGCTACAAATGTCAGGGAGATCACTTCATTTGTGATTGCCTTATACCTACACTTACGTGACCCTAATCAGTGACAATTCAATGTTTTTGTCCGGATTGTGGGAAGGAGCACCTGTTACAAAATTTTCCTAAGAACCCCAACAATGTACCAAAGATCACTCCTATTAATGTCATTGGGTTAGTAGTTGATTTTATTGGAATTGTGACTTCCACTGCCCTAGTGTAAGTAGCCACAAGAGCTCACGCATTACAACAAAACCAAGGCTTAGGCCAAGAAAAGATTTCGGAGTGTAGTGATACTGAGAGCCTCACCAAGAAGAGAACAAGAGCTTGGAGAGAAAGTTGCGAACAAATAAAGAGGGAATGGGCAAAGAATATGAGCAAAATTGAGGAAATCCTAAGAGAAATGAAGACCAAGATAATTGAAATCACATCTCAAACGCACTCTCACACATCACTCCATCCCCATCAGCATCCAATCAACCTCATGTAACACCACCACCACCACCACCACCACCACCAAGAGTAGGATCAGTCTTAGCATATCCCACCCTTGAGGACCTAGACATGATGCTTAAAGCATATTAGGCCAGAATCCAAGAAAGGCCAAATGTGATAGATCATGAAAAGTGTTACCCTAGATCTAACCTAGAGATTGAACGAATCAAGCTTTGTGCAAAGATGGTAGAATTGGCACAGACCATGTTCGAAGCCAGTCTTCAATTACATTAGTTCAGCTAAGAGTCAATTGCCTTTTGATGGATTACTAGAAAGATTGGAGAGGTTAATTGCAAAATCTGGAAAGGAAGCCACCTCCCAGGGTAAGGACAAGGCAAGTGAAAGAATGAGTGTTCCTCCCCAAGAAGCTTATGTGCCTAATTCCACTAAATTAGATACCTCATCTTCTATGAATCGGTATTCTCAAGAATTCCTATGAGAGATTCAAGAAAAGAAATGGGCAAAAGAAAGCAAAAATTATCCTCCCATTGAACTTGTGGACAACTTACATGATCAATTCCCATAAGATATTCCTTCTATATATGGAGAACAAGAGGATGCTCTGTCAAGTGCATGATTAGACTTCAAGTCTAACTCCTTACAAGAACTGCCTCATTTCACAGGCCCATGGGAAGCCAAGTCCACCTGAATGAGCACCCACTGTCATGGTAAGAAACGAAGACTCAGTCATACCTAGGAATACAGAAGTAATTAATAACACTAAAGTGCAGTGCAATCTCACTTTAAAGGAGTTACTCAAGGTTGAGCCAGAATTGTGGAAACATGTTCTTAGATTCCTTTTTTCATCGCCGCCTTCACTCCAGGTTCACGCACGCACAAAGATGCTTAGATTCAATTCCACCCCACCGCCGAGCTACGCAATGATCTCTTAATAGTGAATCCAACCTTGCGAATCTTCTTTTGTACTGTTGTCAACATTTTCGTACGCCGATCAACCTCTACACTCACACAGAGATATGTGAGTTCTCCTCCAAACCAACGTCCGAGCTGCTCTATTCGATAGATCTTCTTAGAGTCTCTTCTCTCTTAACTTCATTGCTTCTACCAAAAAGACATAGTGCATCTAATGATGACATGTGGCATTTATGCCACCTCACCCAAAAGGGTGTGCATCCATAATATGACATTTCCTTCCCCTTGAAAGCATTTTCGTCCTCGAAAATGTAGATGAAATGTCCGTAATGGTAGAAGTAAATGCTCAGACTCCCCTGAACCCCATGCACTCTATGTACATGGTCATCTCTGTGTGTTGTTTTCCTATATCCTTCCCCTTAAGAAGTCTCATATGAGATCATCTCAAAGGTGGGAAACCATCTGAGTGGTGCCTACTATCTCCTATGTACACTCAACTTCCAAATTATCACTCCCATGGCATACAACATCATTCGAATGACCTAAGTCCATATGATGTATCCTCCTTGGAGCAATAACATGTAAAGTAAGTGTAAAAGTGCCAAGCTTATAAGCTTGACCATACCATAATGGAGATAATAAACCGTATATTCCTCTAGAATATCGAACAAAGTCCCATAACAAGTGACTCCAAACCCATCTAAGACTAAATGATAGATTGCCCTCATATCACTCTAGGTCTTCCTAACCTTGAGTGTAATCAAAAGTAATAGTTTAACTTAACTATCTTGTGAACTATGCAAATCCATCATCTAGCTCACGGTAGTAAAATGTAATCTCTACATTTCATCGACCATGAAGTATGTGGTTACTGTGAGACTCTTGTGAAGATAAATAAATCTTCACTCCTTTGGAGAGTGTCATATATGTATCTCCCGTGCCTATATGCAACTTCCTAAAACCTATAGGATTGCTTGTGCACATTTCTAATAGTGAAGATACATGTCCTTCTCCTTAGCAATACTATGGTCTAAACTCCATAAGGATTATGTGTAGGGATCCTGTTTCTAATGAAGTTGCCTTATCTATACTACTATGATGGTACTAAGTCCATCAAATACATGCTTACAAGCATGCTAACACCTTACTGATGTTTGCAGAAAAGGCATGTTACCATGCCTTAACATTCTTACCTAAAAGCAGGTGCGTATATAACGCCATGCTGTAGGAAAAATTTCGACAGCATTTCCCCAAGAAATGGAATCCCAAAAAAAAATATTAACCATTAGCTCAGTGCCACCCAACAACATAGGGCTTGACAGGCCCATGGCATGCACGCCATAAACTTATATATGGACTCCATAACCTGCAAAAACATAAAATGCTAGCAACACAATCTGTGTTGCATAACCTTGTATTTCCTGCAATCCTCTTTCCTGCAAACAATCAAAAAGTGTTCTTCTCACCTGTTTATCCATACTTTTAGAATTTAAACAATGATCAACATTTGATGTATGCAATCCAATCTATGCATGTACATACAGAACATGCCATAACATAAAGTAAAATGCCTGAAGCATAAAGCATACATCCCTGAATAGTTTTGATTTTGGAATTGCATGCATCCAAACCTTCATGAGCTTCGAGACCTCTACACCTTCCTTCTCAGGTCCTAACATAAGCTTTGAAGTGTCCGAAAACATCGGATCACTTCCCAAAACATAAAGCATGGTCAAGTGATTACCAAAATAATGCAATTTTAGTCAAAAAAATGCATTAGTAATCCTTCTTTATACCTACAAAAATCACTTTAGGACCTGCAAATGTTCACAAACTGAAATATATATCATGTGCAAAGAGCTCAAAGTGAAACTACTGAAAATCGCCTTCCCGGTTTGAAAGATATGGCTCCCGAAAGGTAGTCACCAAAAACTATTCAGATTTTGCAGACCTGTTCAGACCTGCAAAAATACTTAATTTTCCAAAATTTCTTTTCATAAACAGAAAATAGACCTTGTGCTCTTCGAAACGAGCCATAGCATGTCCAATTTGGAGTTTTCTAGCCCAAGATATGGCCATTCCAAGTGGGACATGCCAAACTAGTGGACTGTTGGAGGGGCTGGAAAAAGTGTGAAACTGTGATCTTTGGGGTGCCCCAAAGCATTCTTCCATCAAGAAAATCCTAAAATTCTCTCCATAACCTCAGAGAGTGATATATGAAGATGCTTCGGACTATTTTCACCTTTCCAAATCCTCCCTTCGTGCATGCTAATTTGCTCCCCAAAAGAGGCCTAAATCAAGATTTTTACATACATGCAAAAACTTAAATGGGAGCTCTTAGCAAGCTTCTAATCCATTCCAAATGTGGATTTTTCTTAGTTTTTCTTATTTTCAATGGTAATAGATACATCGTACTTCATGTATGTATGCAATACTCCATGGAAAGCCTCTTAAATGGTCTTTTTTCTTACTCTCAAAAGTGGAGTTTGATAAAAATTAACATCTGAAATTTTTTCCAAAAAGTACGGGAAGGGAGTTTTTGAGGAAGTAGAATTCCTCCTTAACTTATTATTTTGATGAATCTAATGATTCTCCTATGAATTCCATACACCATACTCTCAATATATATACTTTTTCCCATCCATCCATAGCTACCACACCTCTTTTTCCCTCTTCCAAAATGGGAATTTCTTAGATTCAGGTGCTGAATTTTTTTCTCAAACTGTGATGGAAGGGGGTCTTGTGGAGCTTCAAACTCCCATCATACTGAGGTATATTTTGGATTTCTTAATCTTATATGGAAGTCCATATGTTAGACTATAGGTGTGCATGGTCTTTACTACTATTCTATGAAAAATACCTCCTCTTATCCCCTTCCCAAAATGGCTACTTATCCAAAATAGCTCCTTGAAATTTATATGAAAAATCATAAAAATGGGCTACTTCGAAGGTGTCTAAAGCTTGTGCTTTTTTTTTGCAATTTGAGGAAATCAACTCAAGATGGGAGCATCTATGTCATACTCCCCATACATATTATTTCCCTCTAAAATCTTGGCCCCGCTAATGCTTCATTATCATTCTCAAAAATGAAAATTCTTCGAAAATTAAAAAACAATCAAACCTGGAAATTGAGGCCATAAATCCTCCTTGCTAATAAACATAGGATGTCATCGATAGAAGCGTTATCTTCTCTTCTTACTTCTCCTTGCCTTGATGATCATCATGCATCTCCCACATCCATATATGGGCATCACTTATGTTGGAAGTTGTCGAAAGAACCTCTAACAATCTTTAACTGTATGCTATCTTGATGCTCAACATCCCGATGGTTGTGATTATCTGGTTCTCTGTCCATGCCCAATGGATTTTGTTTGACGATGTGCACCTCCAATCTCATCCTAGAATAACTCTCAAGCTCAGCATCTTAAGAGTATTTTGACATCTGTGCATGTAGCTCATCACGAGTGCTTCAGAATGGTACATTATATGACGGGCTTGGTGGTTGAGCACTCAAAAAGGCATGGTGTAGTGGATAAAGAAGGTTCCTTCCATGCTGTTGGTGAGAGTTCAAAACCTGCACCCTGTAGCGTCGATTGCGCACCCCAAAATCTTGCTCTGATACCACTCTTAGATTCCTTTTGTCATCGCCGCCTTCACTCCAGGTTCGCGCACGCACAGAGATGCTTAGATTCAATTCCACCCCACCACCGAGCTGCTCAATGATCTCTTAATAGTGAATCCAACCTTGCGAATCTTCTTTTGTACTGTTGTCAACATTTTCGTACGCCGATCAACCTCTACACTCACGCACAGAGATATGTGAGTTCTCCTCCCAACCAATGTCCGAGCTGCTCTATTCGATAGATCTTCTTAGAGTCTCTTCTCTCTTGACTTCATTGCTTCTACCAAAAAGACATAGTGCATCTAATGATGCCATGTGGCATCTATGCCACCTCACCCAAAAGAGTGTGCATCCATAATATGACACATGTAGCCGACCAAGTGCCTGAAGTAGCGAAACCTCATTCTGAGGTAGGATCTCATAGAACAGTGCTAGAAATACCCTTGGACAAGATAGGAGACATGAGTGAAGGAGAAGAAGGAAACACCTATCTTCCTATCACTCATAAGGGTTACACAACCAAGGCTATTTTGGACTTAGGCGCAGGAGTTGTTATTGCCACCACTTCCTTATGGAAGCATTGGGGCAAACTAGCACTCAGGCCAACGAGAATGAAATTACAGATTGCCGATGGTCACATAGAGAGACCCTTAGGACTACTCAAAGGGATAACTCTCACTACTTGTGGTGTAGAGTTCGAGCATACTTTTGCCATCTATGACTTTAGTAAAAACTAGGCCTATGAGATGATTTTGGGAAGACCCTTCATGAGACAGTTGCAAGTAGTACATGATTGTGGAGCCAATTCATTGTATTTGCAACATTTAGGTGTTACGACAAAAGTCAATCTCAAGGATTACTCTCATAGAGACGTGCCCCCTATACAGTGGAATCCCATCCATAGAGCCACAGATGATCCAGAGTCAGAGCATTCCATAGGGTCAGGATCTTCATGGATGCATGAAGACGCTCACTTTGTGGATGTGCTTAAATTGTCCCTGAAAATTTTAAGAACTATGAGATAGAGGATAGCAAAGTCATGATAAGGATGCCTAAACGTGCATAAGTAGGAGAGGCCTATGATAACAAAGAGAAAACTAAGAAAATCATTGTGATCATAGAGGAAGGTGAAGAACGATGCACGTACACAGGACATGATTTGACAGAGGAAGAGGAGCAAGAGTTGATTGCCTTGCTCAGAGAATACAGAGATGTGTTCACATGGAGTTATAAGGACCTAAAATGAGTAGATCCAGACATATGCTCACATACAATTCCCATGACCTTAGAAGCAAAACCCTCCAAGCAGAAGCCATACACCTATAATGATAATTACACCACTAATATCAAGGAAGAGAGTGGGGCATATTTGCTTTTCAGGTGATGCCATTTAGGCTAACTAATGCACCAACTACCTTCCAAAGGCTGATGTGCCATGTGTTTAAAGAGTTCTTTTGAGGAGAAACTTGGAAGTTTATGTTGATGATCTATGTGCTCATTCCAACATTTCACAGACACATATACTTGAACTCAAACAAATCTTTGACAAATGTAGAGAATATCATGTCTGCTTGAACCCCAAAAAGTGTGTTTTCATGGTTAGGCAAGGCAAGATTCTAGGACACATAGTGTCAAAGAATGGCATATCCACAGATGAAGATAAAGTTAGAGCTATTGCAGAGCAACCAAGGCCAAAAAGTGTCAAGGAAGTACAAGCTTTCATGGGACATTGTGGACATTATCGACATTTCATTCACATGTATGCTATCATTGCAAAGCCTCTATACTCCCTGTTGACTAACTTTGAGTGGACGAACGAATGTGAAAACTCCTTTAATGAGCTTAAACGGTGATTATGTTCAGCACCAATCTTGACTATGCCAGATTGGAACAAGCCATTCCATGTTCATATGATGCATCCAATTATGCTATTGTGTGTGTGTTAGCACAACCTACTGGTGAAGGCAATATGGATCTTTTAATAGCTTACTCTAGTAGACAATTGAATGCGGCTGAACAAAATTATATTACTACCAAAAGAGAAGGATTACGCATGGTGTATGCGGTTAAAAAGTTTAGACATTATTTTCTTGCAAATAAGTTTAATTTTTTTATAGATCATCAAGCATTGCTATATCTAGTGAACAAACCATGCAATATTGGTAGATTAGTAATATGGTTCCTCTTACTAATGGAATATTACTTTGAAGTGGTGGCTAGGAAAGGTCGGACTCACCTAAGGGCGGATCACCTTTCTAGACTAACTTCATAGGAATCCCCTCAAGGAGTATCAAATGACCTTCCTGATGCTTACTTGTTCAATTTAGAAGTAGTGCCTAAATGGGCCAAAACTATAGTGCCTATTCTAACATTTGGACCCAAACATCCTATATTGAGAGCCAACGTAAAGAAGTGGTGAGATCTCAAAAATACCACATCATAGCATGCAACATGTATAAGCACACCAATCAAGGCGTACGAGCTCGTTGTGTAGATGAAGATGAACATGCAAAGTGGTTGCAAATAACACATGTAGGTGCACTGCAGCAACATCACTCCAAACATCAAACGTTACAGACTTTGCAAAGGTTAGGGGTATATTGGCCAACTATGGAAGCAGAAGTTCACAACTTGTGCAAGGAATGCCTAGTTTGTGCTATTAGACCACCAGTGGAACATGCCACTCTATGTCAAGTATCTTTAGCACCAGATTGGAGTAAACCTTTGGTCAATTTTTTGAGGACAAAAACATTCCTTCAAGAGATGACATTGGCTAGATGAAAGAGCTTAGAGCAAGAAGCACTAGATTATTCACTCATGGGAGATAACTTATACAAGCGTAGAAAGGACTGATACCTAAGGCTATGTGTCCACAAGAGTGAATATCTTAAGATCTTGGAGTCTGCTCACCAAAGTGTGACAGGAGGACACTTTGGACCAAATAGGGTGATCAAAGCTATACTATTTGTAGGTCTTTGGTGGCCAACCCTTCACATGGATGCACATACCTATGTGAAGAGGTGTGATATTTATCAACGAACTTAGTACCCGATTCGTAAGGACGAGATGCCACTAAAACCCATGATGGGAGGTCATACATTCTCTAAGTGGGGGATAGACTTTGTAAGTCTTATTAATCCCCCAGCTAAGAGTTCACATGCTGAATACATCATTGTTGCCACATACTATCTAACCAAATGGGTAGAAGTGAAGGCCACAAAGAAGAATGATGCACAAACCACTGCCAAGTTCCTATTGGACAATGTGTTCACCAAATACGAGTTACCAATAGAGTTAGTAAGTGATAGAGGTACGCACTTCCTGAATGAAGTCATTGAAAACCTTCTCCAAGAATTCTTGGTGATACATAAGAAGTATGCCCCCTATCATCCACAAGCTAACGAACAAGCGGAGAACACAAATAAGATCTTGTGTAATGTATTGACAAAGTTGATGAATAATAAACCATCTGATTGGGATAAACGGCTACACCATGTTGTTTTGGCATATGAGTTGCCTATAAAATGGTACTCCAAGCCACACCCTATCAGATGGTATTTGGACAAAATGCAGTGCTACCATTAGACTTCTTGATACCCATGCTAAAAGTAGCACAGGAGCATCAATGGACGGGTCATGAACTCTCTTCAAGGATCTTTGATCTTGAAAGGTTTGGTGAAACGAGACTAAGAGCAGCTGTAGGAATATACGCGACCAAGAAAAGACAAAAGGCTTACTTTGATGCCCACATAAAGAATAAGGGCTTGAAAGCAGGAGATTTAGTCCTAGTGTACACCTTAAGGCAACATGCAAAAAGGAGAATTATGGCTATGGACCCATGATTATTAATAAAAAATCAACAAGTGGAGCGTTCCAATCAGCCACACTAGACGGCGACATCCTACCTAGTTACATCAGTGGATGCAAAGTCAAATTATATCAAGAACCATGACAAAAGAAATGCTAAATCGACTCAACACTGCGAAGAAATGGAAGAAAGAGGAAAAACGAGTGCAAGAAGAAGCACAGGCAGAAGCCTTAGAATGCACCATGTGCGAAGCATCATGTACATTCCCATAGAACAGTTGACCAACGACCCTTTGTGACCCTAGAGGTAGGTCAGAGAGAGTGCAAGGATTGTAAGAGCCTTGATTCACTCAGGTGAAGTCACTAGTGTAGTTAGACTTTCCTACTACCAAGAATTGAAATTAAATATCAATCCTATAGAAGCATATCTCATAGGATGGGAGGTGTGGAAACCCCTTGCATGGGCAAGGTGGAGCTTCCCCTTTATGTTCAAGATGTTCTAATGACAATCAAAGTGCTAGTGTGCCATGATGAGGATCTCACCGAACCTCTTGTCTTGGGTCAATATTGGATCTATGATCATGTTGTCAACTTGAACCTAAGAAGCAGACTTCTTCAGGTCTAGGTAGATCAAAATCGCATCACTATCGAGCTAGAGAATCAAACACTCGAGGATCTAGAAAGGGCACCCACTCTTGGTACTTCCAAGAGCACAAATGAAGATAACTATGTTATTCTTGTCCAAAGTTATATGGTGCAAAAGAATGTCATTCATGAAGGAAGTGCAAAAGCCAATGAGTAACTCCCTTCTTTTCCAAAGATGGTCCAAGAACAACAAGGAGGGCAACCCCAGACACAAATGAAGATGATTATCAAGAAGCATGCTCAACGACCAGTGCACAATAAAGTACCTCATGGAGTGATTTGGATACGTAAGGTGAACAACCCTCTACTCAGGAGACACCACCCCATCGAAAGGCCAATCAAATACTCAATCAAAGTCTACAAGGAACGAGTATCCTAGGCATCAATCAAGCCGGACCATTTCTATTTGGGTCCCAAAGTGGTCAATGAAGGATGATCCCAATGTTAGACAAATCTGGGTGCCCAAGACCTGCTTAAAAGCTCAAATAGCTTCACATAAGCTCACATGCTTGAATCGACACTCGCAGGCACTCACGGCATGAATCTCAAGGCAAACATCTGCACTCAACACCTTCACAGCTCTGATCACACCTAGGATTATCTGGAAATGGGTACCCAAATGTCCCGAATCCGAGACAATCTATGCCAGCAACATGTAAAAGTCATCACTGCCAAAAGATGTAATCCCACACTACAAGTTTGGAGAATTAAACCTTGTATCAAACCCCCTGACCCAGTTTTGCAAATCAAGTTGCACTGAAGAAGATGCATTGTGAGTACAGTGCACATCCAAAGTATGCATCTAGGGGAATCACTAACCTACTAACAGACACTCACAGCACAAGAACACCTCACTCACTAACTCCCTAACCACTAAGGGTATCATGTTGGTATTGTAAAGAAGACAAAGTATCATCATGTTTTCATTTGCAATGCTAATGTAATGTCCTCTTCTAGTAGATTCAAAGAGAAATCGTACTAGTCGCATCATGGCTGACACAGCGGGCACCAATTCACAAGCAGGGACGAATCAATCACCAATCGACATGGAAAGTTTACCTACCAAAGTGCCACCAATGGAGTCACCTATTGAATTACGACATCTACAACAGATACATATACCAGACCCCCCACAAGAATAACAGAAAGAGTTAGTGCAAACTCTCACTAGTTCAATGGCATGCCAGGGCCATTTGCAAATGCGAATTACATATGGGAGTCCAAGTGTGAGTATGATAGGGTATGGGTATGTTTCCAATTCTTTTCAAGAGAGTTCGAGACTCTCCAAATCACACCAAAACTACAAACCATATGGCAACGAGTAAGGCTAGCTCAATACTTCAAGCCACCCTTACCCAAACCGGATTTTCTATGTTGCTACTATTTGGTATCAACATTACAGGCGAGTGATGTAAAGGATTGACCTGGAACCTTCGTAGTCCCTTCTTTGTGGGGTAACAATGAATTGAAAAAGTTTGAACTCACCTTAGAATTGGTAATAGATTCTCTATACATGCACGGCACGCATGTGCCCTCATAGAAAGATGCTTTGATACCCGATAACATGAAGAAAAGGAAGCTCCAAAGGTTAAAGGATATGGCAGCACTTACGCCAAATGAGTCCATCCCTCTCCGATTATACATGCAGCATTTTGCATTTCCAGGACAAGATAGATTCACTCAGCCATACAAGAGAATCTGGTTCAGTCTTTACCTAGCAAAGACATGCTCATTAATTATTAAGATTCTTGTGTGGATTATGGAGCAACTATACAAAGCTCATAAAAGGTACTCTAGGAAGCCAATGGTGAACCGATGTCGTGCAATCACTTGTATAATATACAGGTGCTTAGCATATGATTTGCCCATCAAGCACGCACTGAACTAGTCACAATTAGATGTTGGAGCAAGTCTATGACAAGCCTAAGTATTGGCTTGAGTCCCACAAAGTCATAAAAGAAGCTTCAAAATGAAGACTATGTAAAGTTCACTTGTGAACTACCTCTTGTAACTTTTGAAGAGTTTACTTAATGTAAAAGTGAAAGAATCTTAAGTGGTTGAGTCCACTTGATCAAGAATGGAAAGAGGAGCCACGAATTCGTGATTTGTGGTAGGTAGAGAATCAAATCAATCATTGATTGATTGGAGAGTGATTGAGGGAAGTTAGCCTCCCAAACTCAACTATAAATAGATGGCGGTTTTAGTCGTGGTTAGAGAGACCTATGTGAAGACCTCCAAGAGCTGAGCTTTATGCCATATCAAGGTGTGATTACAAGGTACACATATGTATCAGTAAGTCCATTGTATTGTACAAGCAATATACTTTCATTTTCATGATTATTTGAGTTCATATGTCCATGTTCTTGTGAAGTGTACTACACACTGCCATTACTCTCAGTTTTATTAGTCAGCTTGCAGAGATGTTTTCTCTGAGCTTGGTGCATCATTTTCTGTGATTTAACTTGGTAAAGTTAGCTCTATAAGTCTACTATATGCTCACAAATTTTCATGTCATTTGGATGTTGCAATCTTCAGTTATGTTCATTTGAAGTCAACAGGGTCTGTTCATCTTCACTTCTCTGTCAGGTACCCGACTTTTTCACTCATCTTGTCAGAGCCATTTCTCAGTGGTTACTTATCCAAATTCAATGATTTAAAGCTTGTTGGATCCACTTACTGTCTAGTATAACCATACAAATTTTCATACTCATTGGATTCCTACATTTTGCGTTATGTTGATTTTTCTGCTCACTGGTCTCAAACTATACCAGCCCGTGAAAATCGGGATGATGTCATCAGTTGTTAAAACTCATTCTCAGTGTGTGGTTCATTATTTTTTATGAGATTACTCTTGAAAGTTAGCTCTCTAAGCTACCTAGACTTCCCCAAGAGGAATTAATCTAATTGCTGCTGTGCTTAGAGAATTATGTAAAACATTGGACAGGTGTATGAACCAAGAATAGCAAGTTTTCACCTCTGAGCTAACTCCAACTTATCTGTTTTGGTCTATCTTTTTTAGAGTGATCTTCCAAGGTACATAGGGTGTCTAATACATCCATTGGCAAGCTAAAAGGGCCCACCATATACTTATGGAGTTCATTTGGCTGGTGTAGATCAAGGATTTTGCAACACCTCTTTATCTTCAAGCACATACCTATCCATCTCTTCACAGTGGTATCAGAGCAAGGTTGGACAACATGGCAGATGGATTTCCTTCATCAATTGACAAATTAGACAGAGGTAACTACTCAGCTTGGTCATTAAGGATGGAAGCTTATCTCCAAGGTAGAAGTTTATATGGTTATGTGGCTGGAGATGAAGTTATGCCAAGTTTCAGGAACAAAAGTCAACCAACACAAGAAGAGCAAGAAAGATTGAGCACATGGTGCTCCAAGGATGCACTTGCAAGGTCTTATCTCCTCAACTCTATCTCAAATTTTTTGTTGCCTCACATTAGAAGTTGTAAGACATCTCAGGAAGTGTGGGATGCACTTGAAGCTTTCTTTTCTTCAAGTACTAAAGCTAGGAAGCATCAACTATGGCTGGATTTCACAACTCTCAAGAAGGCTCCCAAACAAAATGTGATTGATTTTGTCACAAAGCTCAAGGACATAGCGGATCAGTTGGGAAGCATTGGAGAGGTAATAGATGAAGAGCAAACTGTAAGGCAGGTGATCAATGGCTTGAAGGCAGATGACAAGTGGGAAGCATTCACCACAGCTATGGATTTGTACATGGACATGCATGTACCTGATTTCAATACACTCATTGGACAACTACTTACTCAAGAGGCAAAGCTTATCAAAAATGGAGAAAGCTCTAAAGGTAATCAATCTTCAGCTTTATACATCGATAAAAGCAAGTCCAAAGATAACAAAGGAAAGGCAAAGAAAGTGGGTGATGAAGCAAGTACATATCAAGCTAACTATGCAGGTAGAGGAAGACATGGCAGAGGTAGAGGAAGAGGAGGTAGACAAGGCAGGGGGAGATCCCAAGACTCCAACTCATGTTCTATTTGTGGATTAACCAATCATACAACTGAAAATTGCTTTAGGAATTCCAGGAATCAAAGAGGAAGAGGATACAATAGAGGAAGTTATGGCTACTCAAGAGGAAGGTTCAACAACTACCATGGCAACTACAACAACTACAATCATTCAAACTATCAAGGATGCTACAAAGGAAGGAGAGACTACAATAACTACACAGAAGACTCAAACAAAGAGGATTCATTATTGATCATGAACATGGCTATGCCACAAGGTAAATCTGATGAGCATGTTTTCTACATAGATTCAGGTTGTTCAAATCATGTGGCAGGAAATGTGGCACTCCTATCAGATTTAGAAGATCCAAGGAATAAGCATGAGGTACAAACAGGAGATGATACAAAACATCCTGTGGAGAAAATAGGCAATGTCAAAGCACCTGATGGAAACATCAACCTACTCAGTAAGGTACTCTATGTCTCTACCATTACAAAGAATTTGATAAGTGTTGGGCAGATAGTAGAGAAAGGGTTGCAAGTCAGGTTCACAAAAGCAGGAGCATTTGTTGAAGATCCAAGTCAAGGATTCAGAAGAATTGCAAAAGGTGAAAAGACAGGTAGATTGTTCACATTTGAATTACAGGACACTAGAAACATTGCTCTCTTTAATTATGGTAGTCAGACACTCACAGAATTGGAAGTATGGCACAAAAGGTTAGCACATATTGGTGAAAGGTCATTAAAGCAAATTTTAAGGGACCAAAGTGTACTTGGACTTCCTAACTTATCAAAACAACATATGATTTATAAGTGTAGTGCATGTCAATTTGGAAAGTCTCACAGGTTACCATTCATGAAGAAAGGTTATATGCATGGAGATCTCTTGGAGTTGGTTCATACAGATGTATGGGCACCTAGCAAGGAAGCTTCAATATCTGGATCAAGGTATTATGTCTCCTTTATTGATGATTGCAGCAGATGGACTATCTTATTCTTTATGAAACACAAAGATGAAGTTTTTTCATGTTTCAAAAGATATTTGGCTCTTGTGGAGAATCAAACAGGTAAATCTCTAAAAAGGCTAAGGTCAGATGGAGGGGGAGAATACTTCTCCCATGAGTTTGATTCTTTTCTTCAAAAAAGAGGAACCAAAAGAGAGGTAACTACAAGGTACACTCCTGAGCAAAATGGAGTGGCAGAAAGGAGGAATAGGAGAATTGTTGAAGTTGCAAGGTCTATGTTAAATGAAAAGCATTTACCTAATTACTTATGGGCTGAGGTTGTATCTACAGCCACTTACTTGATTAACAGGTTGCCTTCAAAATCCCTTGATGGGATGACTCTATATGAGGCTTGGAATGGAAGAAGACCAAGCTTAGATCATTGTAAAATTTTTGGATGTATTGCTTTTGCTCATGTTCCTTCACAGGTTAGAGGCAAGATGCATCCAAAGGCAGAAAGGTGTGTATTTATTGGATATGACAACAATCAAAAGGGCTACAAGTTATATAACCCTACCAACAAAGGATTCTTGGTAAGCAGAGATGTAGTTTTTTATGAGAACAATTCATGGTATGAAGATTCATGCAGGAAGATCAATTTACCATATGATCTTGAAGAAGATTTTCCAAAGCTTGGTAGAGAACAATCAAAGATTGAAGAACAAGACACCTTAGAGGATGATGAAGAATCTCACATGGAAAAGATCAAAGCATGGAAGTCTAAAGGTAAAGCAAAATTGCAGGAACTTGGACATGAGGCAGAATCATCACATCATGGCCTAAGAAGATCTATGAGGGAAAAGAAAAAACTAGAAAGGTATGGGTTTGACACCTCATTAGTAACTAAACATTCTATCTACATAGCACAGGACATAAACCAAGAGGAGCCATCATCATTCGAAGAGGCCAAAGCAAAAACAGAATGGAAGCATGCAATGAAGGAAGAGATTGAAGCACTTGAGGAAAACAACACTTGGGATTTGGTGTCCAAGACTTCATCCATGAAGGTAATAGGTTCAAGATGGGTCTATAAACTCAAGAAGAATTCTGATGGTTCAATTAACAGGTATAAGGCAAGGCTTGTGGCAAAAGGCTTTGCACAAACTCAGGGAATTGATTATGAGGAGACCTTCTCTCCTATGGCAAAGATGCCTACTATTAGGGTTTTGCTTAGTATTGCCTCTTCCAAGAATTGGAAGATACTTCAACTAGATGTAAAGAATGCATTCTTGAATGGTTGGATAACAGAAGAGGTATATATGGCACAACCACCTGGTTTTGAGAATCAAGTTTATCCTGATTATGTGTGTAAACTTAACAAAGCATTGTATGGTCTCAAGCAAGCTCCAAGAGCTTGGAATTTCAGGCTTGTTTCATTCTTGCAGGACAAAGGCTTTCAACCAAGCAAGGCAGATCCTTCACTCTTTATTAAAAAGAGTAATTCCGAGGTCATCTACCTATGTGTATATGTAGATGATATTATATTGATAGGAAATGATGCAGATGGTATGAAGAAGATCAAAGATCAGATGAGAGAAGAGTTCAAGATAAGTGATTTGGGTTCACTTACCTACTTCCTAGGTTTGGAAGTTGTCTACAAAGATCATGGTTTATTTCTCACTCAAAGAAAGTACATTAAGGACATGTTGGCAAAATTCAAGGTGCAAGATTGTAAGATTGCAGGTACTCCAATGGAGGTCAATCACAAATTGAGAAGGTGAACTCATAGAGGACATCATATCATATCAAAGTCTAGTGGGTAGTCTCAACTATGCCACATTGACAAGAGTAGATATATGTTACAGTGTGAGTGTGCTAAGTCAATTTATGCACACACCAAGGAAACCACATATGGATGCTGCCAAAAGGATTCTCAAGTATCTCAAAGGAACCATAAATGAAGGACTTTATTATCCTTATGTATCTGATTTAGGTTTGAAGCTATTTTCTTATGCAGATTGGGCTGGCTCCAAGGAAGATAGAAGGAGCACTTCAGGTTATCTTACCTTTGCAGGTTCAAAGCTTATTTCATGGTCATCCAAGAAGCAACCCACAGTTGCTCTCTCTTCTACTGAAGCTGAATATAGAGGTCTTGCCATAGCTACACAAGAAGCTATGTGGATGAAGACATTATTCAAAGATCTTGGATTGGAGTTTGGAACTCCAAGTATTTTTGGTGACAATATGAGTTCTATTCATTTGGATGCTAATCCTATTTTTCATGCAAGGACTAAACATATTGAAGTTCATTATCACTATGTACGAGAAAAGGTTCTAAGCAAAGAGATTTAAATATCATATGTGTCCACTCATCAACAATGTGCAGATATTCTAACCAAAGCATTGGATGGTACAAAGCTTTGCAAATTCAAGGCTATGATTGGTTTGCAGGTAATCTTGGAAGATTGAAGACCTCAAGCATACTTGGCTTGAGGGGGAGCTGTTGGAGCAAGTCTATGACAAGCCTAAGTATTGGCTTGAGTCCCACAAAGTCATAAAAGAAGCTTCAAAATGAAGACTATGTAAAGTTCACTTGTGAACTACCTCTTGTAACTTTTGAAGAGTTTACTTAATGTAAAAGTGAAAGAATCTTAAGTGGTTGAGTCCACTTGATCAAGACTGGAAAGAGGAGCCACAAATTCGTGATTTGTGGTAGGTAGAGAATCAAATCAATCATTGATTGATTGGAGAGTGATTGAGGGAAGTTAGCCTCCCAAACTCAACTATAAATAGATGGCGGTTTTAGTCGTGGTTAGAGAGACCTATGTGAAGACCTCCAAGAGCTGAGCTTTATGCCATATCAAGGTGTGATTACAAGGCATACATATGTATCAGTAAGTACATTGTATTGTACAAGCAATATACTTTCATTTTCATGATTATTTGAGTTCATATGTCCATGTTCTTGTGAAGTGTACTACTCACTGCCATTACTCTCAGTTTTATCAGTCAGCTTGCAGAGATGTTTTCTCTGAGCTTGGTGCATCATTTTCATTGATTTAACTTGGTAAAGTTAGCTCTATAAGTCTACTATATGCTCACAAATTTTCATGTCATTTGGATGTTGCAATGTTCAGTTATGTTCATTTGAAGTCAACAGGGTCTCTTCATCTTCACTTCTCTGTCAGGTACCCGACTTTTTCACTCATCTTGTCAGAGCCATTTCTCAGTGGTTACTTATCCAAATTCAGTGATTTAAAGCTTGTTGGATTCACTTACTGTCTAGTATAACCATACAAATTTTCATAATCATTGGATTCCTACATTTTGAGTTATGTTGATTTTGCTGCTCACTGGTCTCAAACTATAGCAGCCCGTGAAAATCGGGATGATGTCATCAGTTGTTAAAACTCATTCTCAGTGTGTGGTTCATTATTTTTTATGAGATTACTCTTGAAAGTTAGCTCTCTAAGATACCTAGACTTCCCCAAGAGGAATTAATCTAATTGCTGCTGTGCTCAGAGAATTATGTAAAACACTGGAGAGGTGTATGAACCAAGAATAGCAAGTTTTCACCTCTGAGCTAACTCCAACTTATCTGTTTTGATCTATCTTTTTGAGAGTGATCTTCCAAGGTACATAGGGTGTCTAATACATCCATTGGCAAGCTAAAAGAGCCCACCATATACTTCTGGAGTTCATTTGGCTGGTGTAGATCAAGGATTTTGCAACACCTCTTCATCTTCAAGCACATACCTATCCATCTCTTCACATTAGAGCTATTTAAAGGATGTAAATCTTCAACACACCAATCCAAGAGAATAAGAGGCACTATTCCATGTGTTCAAACACGAGAAGTCCTTACAACCCTGGAGGTCTCACCACGAGGGGAAGCCACAGTGCCTCCCTTTACAATTCGAATTCCCCGCTTCGACTTTAGAGACACCTCGCAAGAAGCTCCCTCTGCACCCCCTATACCTTCGAAATTTGAATTCAGTACCACTAGAGATGTCGAAGGGGTGAACACCTTTGATTTTGAATATTATTTACAAACCACTCAATTATCAGATGTAGATTTCTTTTCAGATACAGAAGAACCTGGCACATCCTCCCAAAGAAGGGGCAAACCAACAGAAGGCCACCATGTACACTAGGAAGATGATCGACAAAGGACCCTATCTCAACAACTAGAATGACCAGAGGGTGAAGAAGAGGAAGAAGAAGAGACTACTGAAGCCTCAGTCTACAATGCAAAACTCTGTAGATTATACCAAATCATGGAAAGATTGCATGCACAACAATTACTCTCTGAACCTAATAGCAGAATGCTAACGGCCTAGCTCTTAGAAGAGGTTGGTGTTGACTCTAAATTCAGTGAAACTCTATTATTGCTTGTCGAAACCTATGGAGTAGTGGAAGTCGTAAGCTCCACACTATAGAGACATCATGCACAATACAATCCATGCAGATTCTAAACACGACCAAGATTTGACAAAAACATTCAAATACCCATCCCCATTGTCGAGGCAACTATTGTGGAAACCGAACCAATCGAGACACCATCCCAAGTAGCTAGCACTCCTAGCCATGAAACTACAGTCGTCCATGAAGACACAACAGGGCCCCAACCTTTAAGACCTCCACCCTCATCCCCTCGAACCGAGGCTGTAAATATTATTCCTACCATTGATACTCGAGAGAAGCCCGTCATCTTTCGTAGCCCCACTTCTAATTCAACCCTATTTTCTTCTTTTGAAAACCCCATGTATCATGCCACCACCATTACCTCAGAAACCCTCATTACTCCTGTCATAGGACATCCTACCTCTACAACCTCAGTCATAGGACACCCAAACATGAGATCCACTTTTCTAGGATTCCTTGTCCCCGAACCTCCTTTCATGGCATTCCCAACTCCAAGCTCATACTTTCCACCCTCCATCCCACCAGTCCTTCACCCTGCCCATGCCTTTCTTTCTAGACTGTTTCAAGCCACTACCCAAACCTCATTGTCGATCCCATTCCCAACACCAACACCACAATTATTCACCACCACCTCACACACACCACCTACCATTCCAATGTATATGGTAGACACCACACTATCTGATAGTATGGACATTTGGCCACCCACATCACCTCCCCCCACACTTCCACCATCCCCCATTGCCCCACCTCCTACTTCACTTGCACACACCTCTCTATTAGACACGGCATTCACACTCCCCATTCCCCACTCCCATTCCCTTGCATCAACTGTACAAACTACATCTTCATCTGTAGATAATGCATTCGATACTATGCTCAAGTGTATGTCGCAACTAAGGATAGAATACCATCAGCTACAAGCACATAAACAAATGTTACAGGAGAGCTCTACCAAATTAGAACAATGAATAACTACACTAGAGGAGGACAATGAAAGTTTACAAATGCAATTTCATACGTTACAAGAGGCCCACAACACACTGGAAGCAAAGTTGCAGAATGTAGACGTAGAAGCCATGCAACAAGGCAAAGGTCATCTACGAACTCAGATGGAACGTGACTCCAAACTCCAGTGCAACATGGCGCTATTAAGAAGGCATCTAGCAGTGGCTCATGAGGAGAATAGAAGATTACAACTTCACAATCGGGAAAATCTAGAAGCAACAATAGAGAGCACACAAGGGGTGACCATAAGTCCATCCAAATTTCAATTTGTGCCCCTTGAAAATATTAAAATTATCCTAGAAGATTATGCTAACTTGCTCGAGGCCCATGAAAAGTTATCAAAAGAATTGGATCAACTACAACATCAAAGAAAGTCAGACATTATAGCTATCCCCCAGACCACCATATCAGCCTCTTCAAACATTACTGGTTCCACAACGCTACAAGAACTACAAAAGCAAGTCGCAAAACTACAAACAAGGCTATTACAATATGAAATACCACCACCCCCACTAGGAGCCCCCACAAAAGAAGAAACTGTATACATTCAAATGGAACAAACATTTGAAGATAACTTCTATCCATAACCCATTCCTGGTGGATGAAGAACAGAAGAAGGGCAAGATACATTTGAAGCTCCACGACCCCCATGGTTAAAATAAGTGGAAGACATTGGGCGGACTCATGAAGATCGCATAGTGGTGCAAAATCAGGTAATGTCTATCATTGAAGAAACGGTGCTGCAATCCAACTATTTCTAGCAATTGGCACCACGAAGACTATTCCTGACATCTGAACTTCAGTACAAGCCATATTTTGTAATTTTGACTGATTACAATGTAGAGATTAAGAGATTCATGGGGAAGATTTCCACATTTGCGATGCAATCTCAACCAGAAGACTTACTACCAAAAGCGCAGAAAGGTAAGATTTATCAACTGATTTGGCAGTAAAAACTCTTAGAGACTTACCCAAAAATGTTGTGCATGTGGAACCATGCACCCGTGCATCTTATTTACAACCCATGTTACGGTCCCATTCCAAGGCGCAGATCATGGAAAGCATTCAACATCAAAGTACAAAATAATGCACAATGCAAGGAATGGCTCAACTACCCATACATCACGCCACTGCAAGGACCACCTTCAATTTCTTATAAAATGGCCACTATACACCATTGGATCCCTTAATTGAAGCCAATACCAGATGTCGCGGCATAGATGATGTTGAAGACTTTGGATATGATGTAGATTGTTCTCAAGACTTTTTGCAATACACAAGCACCACAAGTAGCTCTATCGGGCTTTACAAATGGTAATTATGATTTGGTGTATGACCTGAGCACAACCCCAAGCATCAGAGTACCTTATGCTTGGCACGCCCGTATCAAATATCTCCCAGCCTATTACAAACAAAACTTTGAAGATATGTTCACTAGAGGATTTTGGGAGTATCACTCTAAGGTATTTGCACCAAAACCAACACACATGCTTCACTTATTTGCATGTGAGCAGGCTATGTATTCAGAGTACCATACGACACCACCCACAACTGAATATCCTTAGTTGCCATCCATTGGGATGCATTGCAAGCTGATCTAGCAAAAGGATTAAGGCTCCAAGAACACGAGTTGGCCACCAATGTCATCCAATATTACATCAACCACCCTACAAAACAGAGGTTTGTCATGGGTGACAGACGCTAGAGAGGGTGAGTGTTGGCCTACGAGTAATGAGGAGATAGAGCAGTCAAGTACAATCCAACACAAAAGAGGCCTAACCATTTTTTTCATAACTTACTTTTAATCAAAAGTGATTTTCATCACTACACAAACATTTTAAATATCATTTCTGGTGGATTAGACTCCATTTTGTTCAAGTTGAGGGGTCCTCGAGCTTGAGGAGTATTAGAACCACCTACATAGAGTATTAGAAGCACCTACATATGAATTTTCATAATTTTTAGACTCGGTTTGAGCCCTCGAATAAGCCCTAGAACCTAATTTTTAGCTAGGCCAAATAGTAGGTCTGGACAGGGCCAAAAGCTAGTCAAAACCTATAAAAAGAGCTAAAGAGCTCATTTTTTAGGATAGTTTGTTAGATATTTGAGTTTTTGTAAGAGAATCCTTGAGTAATAGAAAGCACTCCATTGTTTCTCTTTCACAAGACATGAAAACGCATCAAGAAGTGTTCACACAAGAAGAGAGCATGTAGGGAGATCCAAGAAGTATATGTCAAATCTTCAAAAGAAGCCCCTATAAATACAGTGATTTTGATCACTAAAAAGCACGGTAAATATCATTTCACATTTTTCCAACTCCATTTTATTCAAGTCGAGGAGTCCTCGAACTTAAAGAGTATTAGAAGTATCCACATACCAATTTTCATGATTTATAGACTCCGTTTGAGCCCTCAAATAAGCCCTGGAACCTAATTCTTAACTAGGCCAGAGACTAGGTCTGAACAGGGCCAAAACTAGTAAAAAAAAGTAGAAAGATCTAGAGAGCTCATTTTTGAAGTAGTCAGTTGAGGTTAGCATTTTTGAGATTAGCAAGTTAGAGAATGAGCTTCTTGAAGAGTGTAACCGAGTTCTTGAGAATCAAAGCATCCATTGTTCTTATCTTTGTTATCTTGTCTTGTATGTGTGTGTGTGTGTGCATGCATGTATGTGCTTTCCACTCACATTTGCTTGCCACAATTGCTCACGATGTTCATATCTTCCTCATGTCCCCATGGATTGACAAGTAAAGGAGGTGGTGCTCACACTTGGGCTACACCAAATTTTGGAGTCGTTGTTGGGGACCATTGCTCAAGGATAAAGCCCAAAGCTTTGCAGAAAGCTTCAAACTTCTCCCTAGGCAAAGCCTTCGTGAAAAGGTCTGCAATGTTCTCCCGTGTGGGCACATATGTCAAGTTGATCTCCCCAACAGAGAACCTCTCCCTGACATAATGATAATGTACCTCAATGTGCTTAGTGCGAGCATGGAACAAAGGGTTCCTCGCAACTGCCAATGCGCTCAGACTGTCAGTGAAGATGGTGGTGGCAGAAGACTGACCAACACCCAAATCAACCATAAGGCATCTGAGCCACACACACACTCAACAGAAATCTGCCCTATACTCAGCCTCAATACTTGAAGTGGCCACAGTAGGCTTCTTCTTGCTCAACCAAGATATACATGAGCTACCAAGCATGAAGCAAAAGCCACTAGTGGACACACGAGTGTCATAGCAACCAGCCCAATCAGAGTCAGAAAAAGGATGCAAATCTGGCAGTAGTGATCCCCCCTTGGGATTAAACAACGCAAGTAGCCGAGTACCACTCAAGTAGCGAAAGATGTGCTTAACCGCCTACCAATGCTTAACTCCTGGGAAATGCATAAACTTGCTCATCTGTGAGATAGCAAACTAAATATCTAAATAGAATGATTCAAATTGCACAACAATACACAGAGTTTGGCATTAAAAACAATCCTCCCTTATAGTACAAAGATACAATTGTTTGTATACATAGTTGGCTATAGCTTCGTTGTTTGGGCTCTCTCTCTCTCTCTCTCTCTCAATCTGGGATGCCAATAGTCATATGAACATTCATTCCCATTACACGGTGATGGGTACATCTGTTGAATTCATCGGAATATTAATCGATTGATTTACATAATATATGAATTACAAAATATTAGGATTATACAAAGTATCCATTCTGATGGCTAACAGTGGCACACACATGGGAGTCAAACTCTAAGACTAAGAATCATCAATGTGCGAAGAAGGATTATTGATTCTACTTAAATCATACAAAAATTCATAAAAAACTTCAAGAAGAGTCAAGACTCCGGAATCAATCAGATCTTGAAAACTTTCAACATCCAGATTTGATTATAGTGCCAAAGTCCAGGAAGGAGCTTGTACAATAGCTTTCATAAAATCATCTTTAAACTTATCTAGGAATTCCAATGTAGCTGCCTTTCCTTCTTCATGGCAAGACTACAATTTCTGAAATGCCGAATTCGGATGTTGTAATTACTATTCAATATCTGCTGATTTTGCAACTCATCCTTATTCTATAATAAATAAGAAATTTCTATTTCCTTATTTGCAAGCATTTGTACATTATCCATTATGGTTTGATTAACTTCCTGCAATTGAGCCTTGAACTCCTTGACTCCATCTATTTTTGCCATCACAACTTAAAGACTCTACATAAGCACCACTTGATCATTAGCAAAATTTCTTTCTGTCAATAATGTAGCTGCTTGATTCTGAATATCATCCTTATCCTTTCGAATTGCTTGAAGCTCTACTTTAACCATAGCTAATTGTTTAGCAATTTCTATAGAGAGTACACATGCAGAAGCAAAATGAAAAGAAGAGTGTACTCACAAAACAAAGAGTGTGTGAGACTCAAAATGAGACCATATAATGAGTAAACTCATGTGGATTAGAAATGAGCTTTCCAAGAGCATGGAGTAGGCTTTGTTGGAGTTAAACATTTGCAGAAGCACGCGAACAACACAAGGAAGAAGAAGAAGCTTGGAGCACAACACAAAATACTGAATCTATTACCACTAGAATGTACAAAGATAAGTAACTAGTTAGGGATATAGGCATATATACAAGCCCGGGAAAAAAACCTCCTAAAGAGAGAAAAAAGGGCCTCGGTGGTCCTAGTGTGTTCACACACATCACTACATAAATATATCAACAAATCCCCCTTGGGAGTGATGCAGTGAACAAGGAGCTAGCACTCATGTATAAGGAAGTGTCAAGCTATGTGGAATCAATCCACAAAAGGAAGTAAGCACAAAGCTTTGCGAAAAGCTTCAAACTTCTCTCGAAGCAAAGCCTTTGTGAAAAGTTCTGCAATGTTCTCCACATATGCCAAGCTGAACTCTCGAGCAGAGAACCTCTCCCTGACATAATGATATTGCACCTGAATGTGCTTAATGCGAGCATGGGACACAGGTTTCCTCGCAACTGCCAATGCACTCTAACTGTTAAGGAAGATGGTGGTGGCAAAAGACTGACCAACACCCAAATCAGCCATAAGGCATCTGAGCCACACACACTCAACATTCGCTATGAAAGCTACCCTATACTCAGCCTCACAACTCAAAGTGGCCATAGTAAGCTGCTTCTTGCTCAACCAAGATATGCATGAGCTACCAAGCATGAAGCAAAAACCACTAGTGGACACACGAGTGTCATAGCAACCAACCCCGTTAGAGTAAAAAAAAGCATGCAAATCTGGTGGTAGGGATCCCCCCTTGGTATAAAACAACCCAAGTAGTTGGGTACCACTCAAATAGTGAAAGATGCACTTAACCACCTACCAATGCTTGATACCTGGGCAATGCATAAACCTGCTCATCTATGAGATAGCAAAATGAATATCTGGCCGAGTAATACATAAGTAAATCAAGCATCCAACAACCTATTGATAAAGAACATCATCAAATGTATCTCTAGCATCATGAAGACTCAATCATAAACCTGTCTCCATAGGAGTCGCAATAGGTTTACAATATTCAAGGCCAAAACGCTGCAATAATGTGTCAATATATTTCGCTGGACACAAAGCCACTCCACCATCAATGTGCATAAACTAAATGCTCAAATAATGATGCAAATGCCCCAAATCAGACATCTCAAATGAGGCATGCAAATCAGCCTTAAAATCAACAATATGCTTCTCATGAGGACTAATGAGCAGCATGTCATCAACATACACTACAATGATCAGAAGTACATCATTAGCACGCTTAACATATAAGGTGCTTTCAGTTGGACTGTTCTCAAAACCATGTGCAATCAGATAGGCATGTATCTTTTCATACCAAACACATGGTGCTTATTTCAAACCATATAGAGCCTTTCTTAACCTGCACACTTAGTTTTCATGCCCTTTTTGCAATTTAAAAGAAATGTTTTGGACTTTAATTGTGAGATCTTTTGTAAGACCAATTGTCTACACTCTGGACTAGTCTGCCATGCAAATATAAATTGGGGTCAGTTGTATTTTAGTACAACCCAATTCTCTACAAATTACCATTGTATCAATTTTAATTCCATATCCACCATCGATTAGAACCTTTGGAATTTGTGTATTCTTATACCAGACTGAAATAAGTGGAACCACATAATCCACTAATTCCTCTTAACCGGTTTCCATTGTGCTCACTTGAGCTTGTTCAATTGTCTTCTCTTCAAGCTCATAATTTGCACTACTTTTATTAAAGTATCTCGAAATGTAGGAACTAAGTTTAATAGATCCTCCAACGGTAATTGAATAGTTGATTTACAAAATGTTTGCCAAGGATCTACACCACTTGTATACATGTCTTCTTCATTCCTGCTGACCTCCATTGAAACTGTTTCAAAAGACTTATCTGGGCTATAGTGTAAGTCTGTAGCAACATTCTTTACAGATGCATTTCTATTGAGGGATTCTTGACCTTGAATCTACCTTTTGCTACTTGCATCATAAAATGTTGCCGATGCTTCTTGAGCCCACCCTGCAGCTTGAGTGTATATCGACGGTTTGCAGTCACTTGAGGGGGTATAGAAGTATCATTATCATGAGCAACTTTACCCAACCTTGTGACTACTATAGCTGTAGGTTCCTCAAAAGTAAGTGTTACCATATTCATCATTGGAGCTTTTAATCTTGGCTCCTTCTTCTATCGATCATAGTCAAAACATCAAGACAATCTGTGTGAATATGGATGAATTCTAAACAAAACCAACATTGCGGACACTTTCCTTCCTTAGGATATTCAACATCGATTGTATCCAGAGTAATTTGGTCAGTTCTAGCCTTGACTACCCCAAAAATTTGGATCTGGTGCAACTCCCAAACCACCAACATCAATGACTTGTACATTGTGCACTATAGGGTTAAAATACCATTGACCATTCCCATGGGTTTTGAGTTGCATAGGGCTCATTGAGGTAGTTTGATTTTAACCGTTATATCTGCATTGGTCCATATTGTGATTCATCATGTTACAGATGGTGCGGCACATTTGATTTAATGCATAACTTGATGCAACATGTCTTGGATTCCTGCACTTGGTACAAAACATCTGACTATACAGATCAATTATAGCCAAGGGAGTTGAATTTACCAAAGGTGTGACATCAGCAGGATGTTACCAAGATAGATTCACCACTTTAAGGTTATGTTCCAATTGTTCTGTAGCATCTATAATCTGATCTCGAGAATGATTCATCCAATGTAAATAAACATATGTTTTCTTTCAATATGGCATTCAAACCATCCATAAACCAACCTCAAACTACATCCTCCAAAGGTCATTCTGGTTTTGGAATTCGACGTAAAGTACTCCAAAAAAGTGATGCATAGTCAACCACCGTATGATTAGGTTGTTGCACCATGTATTGTAACGTAATAAATAATTGCCCAGTGGTCTTTCCCTTCTTAAACTTAAGAATGCATTTTTGAGGGCATCATATGTTTCAAAATGATTAGGGGCAAATTTGGTTAACCATCTTACCACCTCACCACCCAATGTGGCTTGAAAAACTTGGCACTTTTGTGCATTATCTTGGTTTCCTTCCAGTAAGTCATACTGTGTATTAAAGAGTCTCACGTGAACATCCGGGTTGTCATCTATTCTTCCACTGAATTTGTTAAATTGCATCCCACTAATGCATTGGATAGGTGCTACCATAGTAAAGGGAACCTGCCACAACTTCCACTTTATGTTTGTGGGTACTAATGAAATTTCTTCTTCCTCTATTTTGATTGTGTGGGGAAACTCCGTCTCGCCTTATGCAAAGAACTGCCTTTGCTACACAGTCTGCTCTTCCACAAGATATTTCGCCCAAACAGAATCGAGGAGGCCCGATGTAAAAATTGAATACCATGGTCTTCCTTCTAACCCCTTCTCAAATTCGTCCTAAACCCGTCGACCTTCCGCTTCATCCATCTTCAACTTGGTCACTTCAAATGCTTCTTGTACCTCCATCAATTGATGCAACAATGGATATGACACTACACCCTATTCTACCAAATATCTTAGTTGTGCTGATATGTGTGCATGAATTGAACTCTCCCCTTCATGTTCTGTCATCCTTGACGTTGCCGTATGGTCCGTCTCCTATGTATCTGAATATTTTGAACAATGCTTACCCGATCTTGTTAGCATACTCCCTCTCCATCTATATCAATGCAATTAATGGTGCCATTGCTTTGTCTTTAAGGTTGTAAATATTCCTAGCTTCTACACCTTTACTCTCCACCCCATCCCATCATGGTTGCCAAAATGTTTGGTTCCTAAGATTTCCACAAGCACAGATAGGTTCGGGAAATGGGGATTACTAGAATGTTTTCAATGTGTTTCTATTCCTTAGTATTATACAAACTTAACAAACAATGAGACTCATACTAATAAAAATTGTTGATATATTTAGGTAGTGATGTGTGTGAACACTCTAGGACCGTCGGGGCACTTTTTTCCCTCTTTAGGAGGTTTTTTTCCCCCGGCTTGTATATACGCCTATTGCCCTAATGGGCTACTTATCTTTGTACATTCTCCAGTAATACATTCAGTCTTGTGTGTTGTGCTCCAAGCTTCTTCTTCTTCCTTGTGCTGTTCGCGTGCTTCCGCAGACGTCTAACTCCAACAATTGGTATCAGAGCAGGTCGTTGCTTCTTCTAGGGCGCCGTCGACACTCCTCCGTTTGCAGTCTCAGATTCGCACAAAATTTGGTGTGCATACTCAGGGTGTTTCCGAGATCAAAACGGCTTCGCTCTGTGGTGCCGAAATCGCGATCTGAGCTCGTTTCGGCCTCCGAACGCACTATCGCAGTGCTTGTGCAGGCTATTTCGTCCTTTTGTGCCAAAGGTATATACCAGTTTCTGTTCGCCAGTTTAAGCGTCTCGAAGTCTGCTACAGGTCTAGCAGAACTCGTGTGGGCAGTTCTGTTCAACTTTTTGAGATACAGTCAATTTTCTGCATCAAGGTATTTTAGTCACCGGCCATGGCTGAAAGCAGTGATGTATTCCGTATGTTGGCTATTGAGGATAAGTTGGATGGTACCAACTACCCATTATGGGCTTATATGATGCGACATGTACTGGTTGCAAAAGGATTGTGGAACATTGTGCAGGGTGTTGAAAGACGTCCTGTTACACCTGTAACGACAGGTACTGCAAATACAGGTGTTGGAGCTGATGAAGATGGTGTCGAAGATGATATTCCGCAGATTCCTGTTCGTGTTGCTGTTTCTGTTGCAACTACTGCAGAGCAGATTCGTTGGGATGGCAGAGATGCCCAGGCACATGCATTGATAGCTTTGTCTGTCAAACGTGCCATTATCCCTCACATTCGCTCTTGCAGAACAGCAAAGGATGCTTGGGATACACTTACCACTTTGTACCAGGCTAGGAATGAGGCTCGTGTTGCTTACCTCCGAAAACAGTTGGAGAGTGAGCACATGAATGAAGGTGATTCTATGGACAGTTTTCTTACAAAGATCAAAGACCTGAAGGAACAATTGATTTCTGCTGATGAGGTTATACCAGATAGCTCACTTGTGCAGACCGTTCTGAATGGCCTTCCTGATTCATATCAGAGTTTTGCCTCTACTCTTCGATTGATGATGAAAGGCAATCCGAATGCCTTGTCATTTGAGGAATTAGTCTTTGTTCTGTTGCAGGAAGATCAGTCCAGGCAGAACAGGTCCATTATGCGTGTTGCAGATCAAGCTTTCCTGGCTAGTCAGAAGGGCAAAGGAAAATGGAGCTCTTCTACTAGTAAGCAGAAATCTGCAAATGCTGCACAATCGAAGAACCAGGATAAAGATGAGAAGAAATCAGAAAAGCAGAAATTGTTCTGCAAGTACTGTAAAGGAAATGATCATATTATAAAGAACTGTCCAAAACTGGCTGCTAAAGAGGCAAAGAAGAAAGAGGCTGGAATGGTTGTTGCAGAGGCCTCTACACCAAAAACAGAGTCTGCAAATCTTGTGCAGGAAGAAGAATGGGCATTTACTACTGTCTGCAGTTTTGACCCATCTTCTCATGATCAGTGCATGTCTGCAGTAGACTCAGATGTTTGGTACTTTGACAGTGGGGCGACCAAACATATTACCTCGCAGCGCAGTTTCTTCTCTTCACTCGAGCCTGCCCCTACAGGGAATACTGTCACATGCGCCAATAACTCCTCTTATCCTGTTATGGGAGTTGGTAAGATCATTTTGACTACTGCTGATGGTAGTTCTTTCACTTTGTCAGATGCTTTATTTGTGCCAGGGATCAAAAAGAACCTGTTATCAGTTTCTGCATTAGCCAAGATTGGCTTGGTTGTGAAATTCGTTGATGACAGGTGTACAGTCCATGATCTCTCAAATGGCGATGTGATTATTGCTTCTGGCATTTTATGTCGTGGGCTGTATAAGCTCATAGACTATGAAAGATCTGTGAATGATTCGGCATGTGCAGTTCATGATTCTCAGGCTATGTCAGATGCAAAGCTTTGGCATGCACGCTTTGGTCATCTGAATTTTGCTAGCTTGTTACGCCTGCAGAAATCTGAAATGGTGTCCTCTTTGCCCAAACTTGAGGCACCTGGAAAACATGTTTGTGAAGGCTGTATTTTGGGCAAAATGCAGCGTTCTTCCTTTCCAAAAGATGGTTCAGTTCGGGCTATGCAGAAATTGCAGCTTGTACATAGTGATGTCTGTGGTCCTATGCAAACACCCTCTTTTGGAGATTACCTTTACTTCGTGACTTTCATTGATGATTTTTCCAGGCATGCATGGGTATATCCACTCAAAGCAAAGTCCGAAGTGTTCATGTGCTTCAAACAGTTTTTGGTTTTGGCTGAAAATCTGTCAGCATGTAAAATGGGCACCCTCCGTTCTGATCGAGGGGGGGAATATATGTCTTCAGATTTTAATGCATTTCTGGCTGAACGTGGGATAAAACACCAGTGTACAGTGCCGTATACACCTCAACAGAATGGAGTTGCTGAACGAAAGAACAGGTCACTCATGGAGATGGCGAGGTGCATGGTCAAAAGTCAGGCTTTACCACATAGTTTCTGGCTTGAGGCTGTCATGTGTGCAGCATATGTACTGAACAGGTGTCCCACCAAAGCGTTGCAGTCTATCACTCCATATGAGGCTTGGCATGACCGCAAGCCATCTGTTGCTCATCTGCGTGTTTTTTGTTGTTTGGCATATGCATTAGTGCCTGAACAACATCGCAGAAAATTGGATGATAAGGCAGTAAAATGTATTTTTTTTGGGTAGAGTTCTGAAAGTAAAGGCTATCGTCTGTATCATCCACAGACTAAACGCATTCTGGTTAGCCGTGATGTTGTCTTTGTGGAAGATGCTATTCAGCCATTGCTTTCATGTACTAAGGAGACATCTGTTAGCTCCAAAGACATGTATGATACTTTGATGCCTCTTTTTACAGGTGGACAGGCTAGTGCTGGTCCTAATGAGGCAACTTCTCAACCTTTGCAGGTTTCATATGATGATGCAGATCATTCCATTTCTGATGCAGATTTACATGATGCACTTGTTGATGAGAGAGCTGATATTGAACAGGCAAAAACTATGCCAAAATGGCTGGTGCAGACTTTGCATGACAGCAAATTAGATGCACCTTTGTCATATCGTACTCGTTCAGGCTCTCATAGTACCTCCTTTGCATCAGATTGCTATGCTATGGCTGCATATAGTCTCTATGATGAGAATGAGCCTGTTTCTTTTGATGAAGCACAAAATTCAGAAAATTGGATGGCTGCTATGCAATCTGAATATGATGCTATAATGAAGAATGGTACATGGTCTTTATGTGACTTGCCTCCTGGCAAGAAGGCCATTGGCACTAAGTGGGTATACAAGCTGAAGCGTAAACCTGATGGTACAGTTGACAGGTATAAGGCTAGGCTTGTTGCAAAGGGTTATGCGCAGGAAAGAGGCATTGATTTTGATGAGACCTTTGCACCTACATGCCGTATGACTACTGTTCGGAGCATTTGTGCACTTGCAGCCCATCATGGTTGGAATGTACATCAGTTGGACATTAAAACAGCATTTCTGAATGGTGACTTGCATGAAGAAGTGTATGTTTTTCAGCCCCGTGGCTTTGTGTAGAAAGGGCATGAAAACCAGGTGTGCAGGTTAAAGAAGGCGTTATATGGTTTAAAGCAAGCACCACGTGCTTGGTATGAGAAGATACATGCCTATCTGATTGCACATGGTTTTGAGAACAGTCCAACTGAAAGCACCTTATATGTTAAGCGTGCTAATGATGTGCTTCTGATCATTGTTGTCTATGTAGACGACATGCTGCTCACTGGTCCTCTTGAGAAGCATATTGCTGATTTCAAGGCTGATTTGCATGCCTCATTTGAGATGTCTGATTTGGGGCATTTGCATCACTATTTGGGCATTCAATTTATGCAAGTTGATGGTGGAATGGCTTTGTGTCAAACTAAATATATTGACACATTATTGCAGCGTTTTGGCCTTGAAGACTGTAAGCCTATTGCCACTCCTATGGAGACAGGTTTACGATTGAGTCTTCATGATGCTGGAGATGCATTTGATGCTGTTCTCTATCAGCAGGCTGTTGGATGCTTGATTTACTTATGCATTACTCGGCCAGATATTCAGTTTGCTGTCTCACAGATGAGCAGGTTTATGCATTGCCCAGGAGTCACGCATTGGAAAGCGGTTAAGCGCATCTTTCGCTACTTGAGTGGTACTCGGCTACTTGGGTTGTTTTATCCCAAGGGGGGATCACTACCGCCAGATTTGCATGCTTTTTCTGACTCAGATTGGGCTGGTTGCTATGACACTCGTGTGTCCACCAGTGGTTTTTGCTTCATGCTTGGTAGCTCATGTATATCTTGGTTGAGCAAGAAGCAGCCTACTGTGGCCACGTCCAGTTGTGAGGCTGAGTATAGGGAAGCTTTCACAGCGACTGTTGAGTGTGTGTGGCTCAGACGCCTTATGGCTGATTTGGGTGTTGGCCAGTCTTCTGCCACCACCATCTTCACTGACAGTCAGAGCGCATTGGCAGTTGCGAGGAACCCTGTGTTCCATGCTCGCACTAAGCACATTGAGGTGCATTATCACTATGTCAGGGAGAGGTTCTCTGCTGGGGAGATCAGCTTGGCATATGTGCCCACGCAGGAGAACATTGCAGACCTTTTCACGAAGGCTCTGCCTAGGGAGAAGTTTGAAGCTTTCCGCAAAGCTTTGGGCTTACTTCCTTTTGTGGAGTGATTTCCACATAGCTCGGCACTTCCTCATACATGAGTGCCAGCTCCTTGTTCACCGCATCACTCCCAGGGGGGATTTGTTGATATATTTAGGTAGTGATGTGTGTGAACACTCTAGGACCGTCGGGGCACTTTTTTCCCTCTTTAGGAGGTTTTTTTCCCCCGGCTTGTATATACGCCTATTGCCCTAATGGGCTACTTATCTTTGTACATTCTCCAGTAATACATTCAGTCTTGTGTGTTGTGCTCTAAGCTTCTTCTTCTTCCTTGTGCTGTTCGCGTGCTTCCGCAGACGTCTAACTCCAACAAAAATAATGATTCAAATTGCATAGCAATACATAAAGTTTGGCATAAAAAATAATCCTTCCTTATGTTATATGGAGTAACATTTGAGACAAGGTGTGAACCACCTCTTTTTCATTTAGATATGGGCTCACACATGAGTGCCATGTGGCACCCATGTGTAGAGCCATGGGTTACTCATTAAATATGGAAAGAGAGAGAGGTTATTGGGGATACGTGCATGGTTGGGCGGTAGAAAAAAGTATCCTACTCCGTGTTGAACTTAGAGCTCTCTGTATGAACGCCTCTCGGGAATAGTGCAAAATTGTTGAGAGGAAGAAAATGATGAGATCTCATTGGGAACGGCACCAGCTCGTCTGAGACAACAGTTTGCGCCAGCTCGTGGGAGACAACAGTTGGTATCGGAGCACAGGCACACGAATATCGAGGGTGGCCAGACTTAACAAACACTGTCAGTCACAGACGACGAACTCATGCGTAGTGGACAGCCTCTTCTCCCTATTCCCATTCGCTTGGATGAATGTGAGAGGTATAAAGCCTTTTTTATATGCTTAGCTCTCTCCTTGTCAAGCGCCTATGTGGGATAAGACAGCACGCAAACGACTGTTGATATATTTAGGTAGTGATGTGTGTGAACACTCTAGGACCGCCGGGGCACTTTTTTCCCTCTTTAGGAGGTTTTTTCCCCCGGCTTGTATATACGCCTATTGCCCTAATGGGCTACTTATCTTTGTACATTCTCTAGTAATACATTCAATATTGTGTGTTTGTGCTCCAAGCTTCTTCTTCTTCCTTGTGCTGTTCGCGTGCTTCCGCAGACGTCTATCCCCAACAATTGGTATCAGAGTAGGTCGTCGCTTCTTCTAGGGCGCCGTCGACACTCCTCCGTTTGCAATCTCAGATTCACACGAAATTTGGTGAGCATACTCAGAGTGTTTCCGAGATCAAAACAACTTTGCTATATGGTGCCGAAATCGCGATCTGAGCTCGTTTCGACCTTCGAACGCACTATCGTAGCGCTTGTGCAGGCTATTTCGTCCTTTTGTGCCAAAGGTATATACCAGTTTCTGTTCGCCAGTTTAAGCGTCTCGAAGTCTGCTACAGGTCTAGTAGAACTCATCTAGGCAGTTCCGTTCAACTTTTTGAGATACAGTCAATTTTCTGCATCAAGGTATTTTAGTCACCGGCCATGGCTGAAAGCAGTGATGTATTCCGTATGTTGGCTGTTGAGGATAAGTTGGATGGTACCAACTACCCATTATGGGCTTATATGATGCGACATGTACTGGTTGCAAAAGGACTGTGGAACATTGTGCAGGGTGTTGAAAGACGTCCTGTTACACCTGCGACTACAGGTACTACAAATACAGGTGCTGGAGGTGCTGGAGCTGATGAAAATGGTGTCGAAGATGATATTCCACAGATTCCTGTTCGTGCTGCTGTTTTTGTTGCATCTACTGCAGAGCAGATTCGTTGGGATGGCAGAGATGCCTAGGCACATGCATTGATAGCTTTGTCTGTCAAACGTGCCATTATTCCTCACATTCGCTCTTGTAGAACAGCAAAGGATGCTTGGGATACACTTACCACTTTGTACCAGGCTAGGAATGAGGCTCGTGTTGCTTACCTCCGAAAACAATTGGAGAGTGAGCACATGAATGAAGGTGATTCTATGGACAATTTTCTTACAAAGATCAAAGACCTAAAGGAACAATTGATTTCTGTTGATGAGGTTATACCAGATAGCTCACTTGTGCATACCGTTCTGAATGGTCTTCCTGATTCATATCAGAGTTTTGCCTCTACTCTTCGATTGATGATGAAAGGCAATCCGAATGCCTTGTCATTTGAGGAATTAGTCTCTGTTCTGTTGCAGGAAGATCAGTCCAGGCAAAACAGATCCATTATGCGTGTTGCAGATCAAGCTTTCCTGGCTAGTCAGAAGGGCAAAGGAAAATGGAGCTCTTCTACTAGTAAGCAGAAATCTGCAAATGCTGCACAATCGAAGAACCAGGATAAAGATGAGAAGAAATCAGAAAAGCAGAAATTGTTCTGCAAGTACTGTAAAGGAAATGATCATATTATAAAGGACTGTCCAAAACTGGTTGCTAAAGAGGCAAAGAAGAAAGAGGCTGGAATGGTTGTTGTAGAGGCCTCTACACCAAAAATAGAGTCTACAAATCTTGTGCAAGAAGAAGAATGGGCGTTTACTACTGTCTGCAGTTTTGACCCATCTTCTCATGATCAGTGCATGTCTGCAGTAGACTCAGATGTTGGGCACCCTCCGTTCTGATCAAGGGGGGGGGAATATATGTCTTCAGATTTTAATGCATTTCTGGCTGAACGTGGGATAAAACACCAATGTACAGTGCCGTATACACCTCAACAGAATGGAGTTGCTGAACGAAAGAACATGTCACTCATGGAAATGGCGAGGTGCATGATCAAAAGTCAGGCTTTACCACATAGTTTCTGGCTTGAGGCTGTCATGTGTGCAACATATGTACTGAACAGGTGTCCCACTAAAGCGTTACAGTCTATCACTCCATATGAGGCTTGGCATGACCGCAAGCCATCTGTTGCTCATCTGCGTGTTTTTGGTTGTTTGGCATATGCATTAGTGCCTGAACAACATCGCAGAAAATTGGATGATAAGGTAGTAAAATGTATTTTTGTTGGGTACAGTTCTGAAAGTAAAGGCTATCGTCTGTATCATCCACAGACTAAACGCATTCTGGTTAGCCGTGATGTTGTCTTTGTGGAAGATGCTATTCAGCCATTGCTTTCATGTACTAAGGAGACATCTGTTAGCTCCAAAGACATGTATGATACTTTGATGCCTCTTTTTACAGGTGGACAGGCTAGTGCTGGTCCTAATGAGGCAACTTCTCAGCCTTTGCAGGTTTCATATGATGATGCAGATCATTCCATTTCTGATGCAGATTTACATGATGCACTTGTTGATGAGAGAGCTGATATTGAGCAGGCAAAAACTATGCCAAAATGGCTGGTGCAGACTTTACGTGACAGCAAATTAGATGCACCTTTGTCATATCGTACTCGTTCAAGCTCTCATAGTGCCTCCTTTGCATCAGATTGCTATGCTATGGCTGCATCTAGTCTCTGTGATGAGAATGAGCCTGTTTCTTTTGATGAAACACAAAATTCAGAAACTTGGATGGCTGCTATGCAATCTGAATATGATGCTATAATGAAGAATGGTACATGGTCTTTATGTGACTTGCCTCCTGGCAAGAAGGCCATTGGCACTAAGTGGGTATACAAGCTGAAGCGTAAACCTGATGGTACAGTTGACAGGTATAAGGCTAGGCTTGTTGCAAAGGGTTATGCACAGGAAAGAGGCATTGATTTTGATGAGACCTTTGCACCTACATGCCGTATGACTACTGTTCGGAGCATTTGTGCACTTGCAGCCCATCATGGTTGGAATGTACATCAGTTGGACATTAAAACAGCATTTTTGAATGGTGACTTGCATGAAGAAGTGTATGTTTTTCAGCCCCGTGGCTTTGTGCAGAAAGGGCATGAAAACCAGGTTTGCAGGTTAAAGAAGACATTATATGGTTTAAAGCAAGCACCACGTGCTTGGTATGAGAAGATACATGCCTATCTGATTGCACATGGTTTTGAGAACAATCCAACTGAAAGCACCTTATATGTTAAACGTGCTAATGATGTGCTTCTGATCATTGTTGTCTATGTTGATGACATGCTGCTCACTTGTCCTATTGAGACACATATTGCTGATTTTAAGGCTGATTTGCATGCCTCATTTGAGATGTCTGATTTGGGGCATTTGCATCACTATTTGGGCATTCAGTTTATGCACGTTGATGGTGGAATGGCTTTGTGTCAAACGACATATATTGACACATTATTGCAGCGTTTTGGCCTTGAAGACTGTAAGCCTATTGCCACTCCTATGGAGACAGGTTTACGATTGAGTCTTCATGATGCTGGAGATGCATTTGATGCTGTTCTCTATCAGCAGGCTGTTGGATGCTTGATTTACTTATGCATTACTCGGCCAGATATTTAGTTTGCTGTCTCACAGATGAGCAGGTTTATGCATTGCCCAGGAGTCATGCATTGGAAAGCGGTTAAGCGCATCTTTCGCTACTTGAGTGGTACTAGGCTACTTGGGTTGTTTTATCCCAAGGGGGGATCACTACCACCAGATTTGCATGCTTTTTCTGACTCAGATTGGGCTGGTTGTTAAGACACTCGTGTGTCCACAAGTGGTTTTTGCTTCATGCTTGGTACCTCATGTATATCTTGGTTGAGCAAGAAGCAGCCTACTGTGGCCACTTCCAGTTGTGAGGCTGAGTATAGGGCAGCTTTCACAACGACTGTTGAGTGTGTGTGGCTCAGATGCCTTATGGCTGATTTGGGTGTTGGCCAGTCTTCTGCCACCACCATCTTCAGTGACAGTCAGAGCGCATTGGCAATTGCGAGGAACCCTGTGTTCCATGCTCGCACTAAGCACATTGAGGTGCATTATCACTATGTCAGGGAGAGGTTCTCTGCTGGGGAGATCAACTTGGCATATGTGCCCACGCAGGAGAACATTGCAGACCTTTTCATGAAGGCTCTGCGTAGGGAGAAGTTTGAAGCTTTCCGCAAAGCTTTGGGCTTACTTCCTTTTGTGGAGTGATTTCCACATAGCTTGGCACTTCCTTATACATGAGTGCCAGCTCCTTGTTCACCGCATCACTCCCAGGGGGGATTTGTTGATATATTTAGGTAGTGATGTGTGTGAACACTCTAGGACCGCCGGGGCACTTTTTTCCCTCTTTAGGAGGTTTTTTCCCCCGGCTTGTATATACGCCTATTGCCCTAATGGGCTACTTATCTTTGTACATTCTCTAGTAATACATTCAGTATTGTGTGTTTGTGCTCCAAGCTTCTTCTTCTTCCTTGTGCTGTTCGCGTGCTTCCGCAGACGTCTATCCCCAACAACGACCACCTTCCCAGTTTTTTTTCGAAATTGTCTTCATTCCAAGCTTGTGACTAGAGAAAATCCGAGTTTTCTTTCATTTTTGGAGAGCAAATTCTATGATTTGGATATAGATTGTGGAAAAAGTATGATGTATACATGTAATACGGGCTATGGACAAGGGCTATGGGTCATGGGTTTTTCTTGAAAAGCTTCAGTTTCTCAGTTTTGAGTTCTCAAAGTCACTATTCCATGAAGATTAGCTTTTCCACTTCCTACTCGTGACATACCCGGGTTCTCCGCACCATAGTTTTTTCATATGATATCCGATTTAAAAAATCTTGGTCATGTTACAAAGCTGTACTCCCAAGATTCGCTCAAAGACCATCGTTATTGGATTTGGACAAGATTTGGCGAACCAAAATCTCTCTGTAGCGCTTCAGCAAGAACTAGGTGGCCACTCTCAGGCCTAGTTTTTCATCATCCGGTGTCCAAATTCGCTTTTTTCACTTGGGATAGTTTTAAATCTTTGAAGTACAGGTGCTGGGATATATTTTTTGGACTAGCGAGGACTGTCAAATCTCAGAAGTTGTTCAGTTTTACTCAATTTTCCCGGTTGGGGCTATTGCTACGTGGTTTTGGCATTGTTCTTGTTGGTTTTTGGTGATTAGAACCTCCCCAGACCAACCAGACATTTCCAATTTTTGTTTGGGCCTGGTGAGGATTCAAAATGAGCAACCTAAAGCTTCAAGGATCACTTGAATTTCACTTCCGTAGCTTCATTTTGTAACACGGAAGTGCTCTTGTGATATATTTCTCTTCTTCTTGCATATTTAAGCTTTACTTTCATTCATTTTCATATACTCTAGTTAGCAAACAGGGGGAAGGGAAGTAAAACATGGAATCTAAAGGCAAACAAGTAGGTGAACACACTTCTCCATCCAAAGAACAAATAGAGGATCCTGATTCTAGAATGGACGAAGTAGAATTAGGGCAAGAAGTAGAAGAAAACTTAGAACAGAAAGAGCCTCAGCAAGAGGAATATACATATGAGGAACTTTTAGATGAATTTGTCACTCGTGACCAATTCATAGACTTGAAAGAGCAAACCCTTAAATTAGAGAGAGATCTTGGTAGCATCACATCTCTCATACAGTAGCTAAAGTCTCAAATGATCTCACTTGAGACTAGCGTCACCTCTTTCCTAGCTAGGAAGGAAAGAGAGACCCCTCCTATTCCTCTAGAGCTTACTAGGAAAGATACTTCTCTTCCTAGTAAGCACAAAGGAGAGAGCTCTAGGGAAGCTCCCCTCTTGAAAGACTTGAAGCCACCTATCTTTACGGGGGATGATAGAGATAGGAACAAGGATGCAATCTACACTTTTTTACAAAAGTGGCATGATTTGCATCAATTGAAGGGCACCCCACCAGTACCGTGTGCTAGAGGTGAGTGTCTCGCTCGGCCCGCGTGATTACAAGTGGTGGATGAGTCTTAAGGAGGCGAACTCTATCCCTACTGATTGGACTCAGTTTGAGACTCTTTTTCTAAAAGAGTTTCTTCCTGAGAATGAGGAGGAGAGGAATTCGGATGAGTGGGATAGGATTACACAAAGAGGTAGGCCTCTTACAATCTACCTATCCCACTATAGAGAGATTATTTTGAAACTTAAGGGCTTATATGATTTCCAGAAGACCAGAGGGTTTGTTAGGGGCTTAGATAAAGCCATAAAGAGGGAAGTCAGAATGAATGCGCCTAAGACGTTTGAGGAGGCGATCAAGTATGCACAGATCTATGAGGACCATAACCATCCTCAATATACTCCTATGGAGACGGATCAACCCCTCAAGCCTCTTAGTATGACTAAGTTCAAGAAGAAGTTGCCTTTCGGGAAAAACAAAGTTTTTATTAAAAAACAAAGATCACAAGGGCCTAGGTTATCCACAGATCAGTTTGAGAGGGGCAAAAGAGAGAAGATGTGCTTTAGGTGTTTGTCTCCTAGCCATTCACAGTGGAATTGTCCACTCAAGAAGGGGGAAGAAAAGAAGAAGGGACCAGAGTCTACTACCGCCCCCGAAAAGGGCAAAAAGGCGGTCCACCTAGTGCATACCCTTCCTATTCATGGGAGCTCTAGCTGCAAGGGAGTGGAGGTGATGCACGAGGATATAGAGCACACCTGTTGTCTGACTCAGTCATTGTGGTCACAGCAGTTTGGACCACATGACCTAGTTAAACTGCATGGTAGTGTGTACGAGACGAGGGTGCCGGTCATGATAGATGACTCTGCCATTCATAATTTTATAAATTATGCTTTGGTCAAGAAATTAAAGATTCCCCAGTAGCCTAGCACACATAAATACATTGTATTTATGATGTAAGGGCAAAGATAAGAGGATATGGGATACTATGGTATCCAATTTGGAAGTCAAGATGCAAGACTATACAGATTATATGGTTCCAAATTATGAATATGGAGAGGACAAACCTAGACTTAGGAAGAGAGTGGCTATGGGGGTTGGGAGACACACTTAAACGCAACTATCAAAATAACACACTTGAATTTGAAAAGAATGGAAATAAAGTTTGTATTCAGGGAGAGAAAGATGTACCTAGTGCATCTCTCGTTTCCTCATTAGAGTTGTATAGTCTTTGTTATTCTCAACATGTAGAGGAGATGTTTTTATTGTATAATCATGATATGGAGCATTATATAGATAGCTCACCTGATGTATATTTTCATGCTAGTAATGTAAATATAGATAGGACTTTCTACTATTCTGTTTTGCAAGAGTGTGTGGTTAAAAGTTTTAAGGATCTTATGTTTGAGTATAGAGATGTTTTTCCCACTGACTTACCTAGAGGGCTACCACCTGAGAGAGGGGACATTGACCATGCCATTGAGGTTGTTACTAACACTAACCCTATTTGTAAGCCACCTTATAGGCTTAGTGCTTCTCAGCATGAGGAGGTTGAAAGGCAATTGCAAGATTATTTAGATAAGGGCTTCATTAAACCTAGTAACTCACCATGGGCATCGCCAATGCTCCTAGTTAAAAAGCAAGATGGCTCTATGAGACTATGTATAGACTATAGAGCACTTAATAAGGTCACTATCAAAAATAGATTTCCAATGCCTAGATTGGAAGATCTATTTGATCAGTTACATCAAGCTAGGTATTTTACCAAGCTTGATCTTAGATCAGGATATCATCAGATCAGGATTAGGGCAGAGGATGTCCCTAAGACTGATTTTAGGACTAGATATGGGCATTATGAGTTTTTGGTGATGCCTTTTGGTCTCACCAATGCTCCTGCCACCTTCTAATCAGACAATATGCTTGTAGAGTTGGTGCACACGTCTTTTATAGAATTTAAACATATGAATTATCCAAGGAAAGGGGTCGTTATAATATGTTAATAATAATCAATACCCCTTAGCACATAGAGGAATGTGTTGCTTAAAAGAAAGAATCTCTAACTCAAACAATAAGGCTAATTTATACCTGTTCATGCTTCTTTTATATCAAAACTTAGCAAGGCTTTATGTTCCTTTTTCCTTTCCTTAATAGGTCGTCCACGTTTCTCTATAAAAAGAGCTTCATGTATTGACAAGTGTCCAAGCAAATACTTCTCCTATGATTGACCCTTAGTGAAGTCTAGTGTTAAACATTTTGCATGTAGAACACTTTCTCTATATGTAAGGAGTTGCGTACTTCACATTATGGGTTGTTTGCCACTTAAAGAGGTAGAATTGAAAAGAGTAAAATGGTAAAAAAAAGATCACAAATTTACCTTTCCTTTTATTTCTATTTTTAACTTTAAGTAGATGGTTATAACTCTCCTCATAACTCGTGCAAATAAATAATATATCTATCTATATATGTATATGTATGTATGTATGTATGTATGTACGTATGTATGTATGTATGTATGTATAGAGGATGAACACATATAAAGCACTACTCTATTTTCTAAGAGTGGGAGATAATTCTCTAAAATCTAAGGGAAATCTTTCATGTCATGTAAGGCTTCAAAATGATTTTGAAATCGTTATTCTCTCCTCACTTAAAGATATAAGCAATCTCCTATGTATCAATGTATCTATCTATCTTTCTTTCTTTCTTTCTATCTATTTGTCTGTCTGCTATCTCTCTCTCTATATCTATATCTCTCTCTCTCTCTATGTATATATATATATATATATATATATATATATGTATATATATTCTAAGGGAATGACTAGAAATGGTTTTCTTATATTGAGATATCTTTCCTTATGCCTTCATTTTAACTTTGGAAAAAGTTCCTATGGGTTCCCATGCTCTATCTCTAAGTTTGGCATCAATCCTTCTCTCTTACTCTCGTGATAACATAGTTCTCTTGGAGGTCGTAGTACCCTAAGTTCTTTTGGTTCCACTTGAAAATTTTAGTATATTTTTCTTTCATCATTTTGATATCTTGACCTTGTTTTCGTTGATTCCTTTTACCAAGATGGAGAGTCTTGGCTAAAACATCCTTTGGAACAAGTAAAGAAGTCAACAATCATGATAAAATCTCTGCACACATTAGCAACTTGGGCCTCCATTTATCAGAAAAAACTGAACAGCAAGCATTGTACTTGGAGAAAAAGGTTCACTATTGTTCGCTTCATAGGTAAATGACAAATTGGCCCCTTGGGTCATCCAATTGTCAATAACCCTGCCTCCTCTCAAGAGAATGATGCTAAGAAGGTTTCCCTTGAGCTTAAGGGCACGCACCCAGATTACAAATAGGCTTGCATCATCATCATCATCCTCGCCTGCAACAGAGGGAGCCCAAGAGGACGGCAATGGTAAAGTGTCAAATATTTTCTCGTCCTGGATGGACAAAGTTAAAGGGGCCTTTAGGACCAAGCCATCTGTTTCTCCCCTTACATCTAGCGATGCACGCTCCTCTCCAAGCAAAACGGCATCACCCCCCGGTTCCAGTTTCGATGCTATTAAGGACCTTGATCTAAATGGTAATTCCAATGATTTACTTAATGATCTCAATGCTGCACTCTGGAGTATCTCTATGATTTTATATAGCTTCCTGCAATGGATTTTTCGCTTCTGAGGTAGTAATTGATTCTATATTAGCTCATTTTCGTCATCATGAGGTCACTTTCTATATTTTATTTTATTCGGATGAATCAGTGATCCATTTTACATCATTTTATTTGTAACATCTACGTTTGTGTATATTTTATGTGTGTGTGTGTGTGTATGTGTGTCTGTGTATGTATGTATGTATGTATGTATGTATGTATGTATGTATGTATGCATGCATGCATGCATGCATATGTGTGTATGCACATCATACACACACATGCATGCATGTATGTATGTATGTATGTATGCATGCATGTGTGTATGTGTATATATGTGTGTGCCTATGCATGTATGTGTTTCTATGTATCAATGTATGAATTGATGTAATAATGTATGTATGTAGGGCGTGTGTGTATGTATATATGCCTGCATGTATATTGTGTGTTCGTGACTTATTGGTTGTGTCTTAAATCCAGAGCCCACAGGGACATGAGCTGTGTGAGACAGTTAACTGGAAGTGGAAAACATGGCTGTCTACTTGTGGAGTTGATTGATTATGTGAATGTATTAGGAAAGAGATGGATTTTCCCATCGAATATTTCAGAGCTTGCTGACATTGAGGTAATGGACTATTAGATTAAAAAAATCTGGCTGGCTGCGCTTGGATTCATGCTTGTCACATTTAGATTTCAGGTGCATTTGACTCAATAAATGCACATATGTATGTAATCACGTGTATTATCCTTTGAGAGAGAATGGAAGGATAGCTCTCGCTCTTTCAAGATACCAATATGCCAATATACTTGGTACATTTGTTGTTTTTCTTGAAAATAGAATGTTGCATCCATCTTGTTTTTCTTAGGGTAAGCATTTTTCATCGATAAGAGTGATGTTTAAGCCACTTTTCATCAAAGCTGATATTCGTAGGAGATTCTTAGTGATGTCATAAGTAAGTATGTTTGACGACTTGTAGTTTTGATACTTATGGTATCAATGCCTAACATTTTAGTGTTGTTTGTTTACAAGTAACTGTTTTATTAATTGTTGGAGTAGAGAATTTAGAAAACAAACCTTTCTTGAGGTCTAATGTGCTTTGAAGCATCACTATCCTACAACAGAACATCAGAAACAGAAGAAATGCATTAAACTTCTTGTATCTCCTCTTCTATCTCAAAAAATGTGACAAAAATGAAGTCTTCATTAGCGACTCCTGAAATATTTGGATCCTAATGTTTATTTGTGTTTGTATCTACTTTACTATTATTATTACCTATCAACTATTTTTTTTACCATCTCTCTTTTTTTTGGTAATTCTTAAAAAAAAAAAATCCATTTTTATATGATGGTTGGTTTCTTACAATAATAGCATGAGCCATGTTTCTTAGATGAGCGATTTCTTATATTTGATTTACTAGAAGCCTTTGGATCTTTAGATTCTAGTGGTTTCTTAGTAGACATAGAGCATGAGACGATCTTCTTGCCTTCTTTGTCCTTACCTTTGGCTTTGGTGCCGGCTTTTTCTTTGACTTTATAAACTACAAAAACATTAGAACTAGACCTTTGTATGTCATATTCGCTTGGTTCTAATCTTCTTGCAATAAAAGTTCTTAAAGCTTAGAATAGAGAGAATTTGATGAGAATTTGCAATAATTTAAAACATCATTTCTAATGGAGAGAGAGAATTTGATGAGAATAGACAAATTAGAATCAGACAACAAACTCAATATTATTCTTGTAAGCTCTTCATCATCGAGAAAACTATTTATGTTGGCTAATTTTTCATAACAGTATTGAATTTTAGTAATATGTTCTTAGCACTTGCATGCTTTAACCTTCCCCCATTCAGACATAAATAAGTTGTTTTGTTATGAGTTATTTCCTAATCACATCAAGTGATTAAAAACTATCCCCCATGTGATACATCAAGAACTAAAACCTCTAGAAGATAACTCCAATGTCACATGGGGACATGTCCTCGGGCCCTAGGGATGCCGGGACGATGTCCCCGACTTGATTGGAGGCGGGACGCCAAACGGGATGTCCCCCCCCCCCCCCCACCCCAAAAGTTCTCTAACAGCCATCCATCCCCCGGACGATTTTAGATGGCCGCTGCTCGGGATGGAACAAGAGATCGAGAAGTTTTTGAAGGAGCTAAAATTAGATTTGATATTCAACTTTACTTACTCTTCTTTTAAAACATCTAGAAGGTTCTTTTAGCCTCACACACAAGTATAGATAGGCCTCATTTCAGCTCATCCAACCACAAGTTCATTTAGAGGCTTCATAGCAAGCATTTCATGTGTGTGAAGGCTTGAGCAAGGATCCAATGCATGGAAGGAGGTCTTTTCAAAGGAATGGGAGGTAGCATAGGGGGTGAGATCAAGTGACAAATGAAGAACATGAAGAAGAAGAAGCCATTGATTGTGTTGCCAAAAATGAGACTTCCCACTTGGATTCTCTAAAGTCATTATATTTAGGTTGTAGTTTCTACATTTGTCATTTATCTTATAAAGACTAGTCATATGTAGTATTTTTGTCGATCGAGGGTATGACATAAGATCTTTTTGTTCTCATGATAACTCCATATCATATATGTTAGATGATCATTGACTCTTGAGTCCTAACTCTTCTTATGTATATGAAATGATGATGATGATGAATCTTTTCTTTTGACATGATGAAACACATATGAGTTGTCACTCGTTCCTTTTGGAGTCAACTCTCAATGTTAAACGTGCTTTGTACATGTTTATACTTAAACAACCACCTTTTTTCTATGGTTTTGTTATTATTGGTCGTTTCATATGTTAACACATTCATTGTACATGATCTTCATTTGATTATTTAAAAAAAAAATCACTTTTTAATGCCGTCCCGGGGACACCCTAAGCTCTATCCTTGTCCCGGGGACACCACCGTTCCTGGGACCCATCCCCGTCCCTCGGTGACTTTGGATAACTCCCTATATATGTCAATTTGGGCATGTCTTAGAATCTCGGGTTACCCTAAAGTAAACCCCTATCCTCTCACTCTAGAGATAACCTGAAGACAACATGGTGTTTCGTTGACTTTTGAGGAGACAACATAAGTGCATGGTCATCTTCGTGCTCTCTCCTCTCCCTCTAAGTAGTTTTTGCATCCATCTAAAAAACCATATAAACTCAGGAATCTTGTGACAACGAATAGACCAGCTAGTAGAGTAAGGTAATCTGAATACAACATGGTGCTAGGCTGACTTTTGGAGACAACAAAGTGCAAGGTCATCTTCATGGTCTCCCCTCTCCCTCTGAGCAGTTTTTGCATCCATGTAGAAAACCATGTAAACGCTAAAACACCTCATGTGAATCCTATGATGACAAATAAGCTGCCCATGTGGATCCCTCAACACCAGCTCACTAGTGGATGTGAAGGCTAGTCATCCAAACTTGACTGTATAGAGGAGAAGTATGTTAGGCATATCCACATACTACCTGGAGGCACAGCCATGGGGAGTAGTGATGTGGGCAACATCTCTTGGGTGAGAACCCAGAGAGCTACAAGCACATGCAAAGCACCTAAATGGCTACCAACGGGGGCAACATCCTCCATTGGATGGGTCTCCATCTTAGCTGTGCTTGCATAGGTAACTCAATGGCTATGCTATCCATGATCACCTTGTCTTGAAAGAGGGCATGATCATGCATGGCCTCCAGAGTCTATAATTACCAAGGTGTACTCAACTCATTCCCTTGGGAATGAGATGTTCTCACGAGTTGTCTTGTACAAAGGAGATCTCGAGACTCGGACCAAGGTTTGCTAGATCATGAGCAAGTGCTCTTTGGTGATGCATGCTACACATGCTACACATGCATTAGTTCCATGAGAAGCTTAGCATTAAGCTCACTATCAAGCTCACTAGATCACCTAATGGAACCATGCCATAACATGAGTCAACAACGGACGGCTCCTATGGTGTCATGTCCTTTCTAGAATCTAGGGTCAAAAAGGAACTATCCCATGATAGAATCCATAGTGGTGCTAGCTCTCCACTAATTGAATCTGTATTGGAAATAGTGTACATGCACATGCTCTATGCTTAGCTTCAATAGGCATAGCACCGCGTGCATCTTGGTGAATACCTCTTAATGAAGGTTTCCACCGCATGCATGAACCAAGAGCCAAGTGCCAACTAGAGTGGCTACTCATGCATGTCCATGGACACCTCGTACAAAGGGTCCAAAACATATGCACAATGCACGTGCCTACCATATGCATGTGTTGGAAGTAGGTAGGCCTACACACGTTCACATGATCTTCCATGAACTAGAAACCTTGTACACATATAGTACTTGAACCAAATAATGTAGATGAGAAAGACAATAGAGAAAGAGACAAGAGATGGAAACAAGTAGAATAGTCTACTCTAAAAAATAAGAACATGATAGATCATAGAATGACTATCTACAATGTGTGTTCATGCATATGAATGAATAGTGTTTATGCATATGAGTGGATAGGCTGAAATCTGAAAGGTTCTAGATACATAACATGAGAGAAAAGTGTCTAAAGTTGTAAGAAATGAGTGTGCGCTGAAAACTGGTGGATCATAGGCTGATTAAGGAAGAATCTGTTGAGTATATGTGTGGAAAACAGCATGGTATTGCTGTAATAACTCCTCCGTTCATGTACATAGCTTCAAACACTTCTCTACTTGAAGTAGATGGCTGGAAATAACTTTATACAGCAAGAAAATAGGTGTGGAACAAAAAATCAGCAGCTTACCAGTAACATAAACACACTTGGAGTGTGTAGAAGAGGTAAGAGCATCATCGCAGCAATGACCAGCAGGACTACACACAAGAGGGTATATGTGTGATATAGAAGATTGATATCATTGCATCCAAACACTTGTTTATATAGAATTCAGACGGCCAAAAGCTTTTTGGCAAAAAAAGCTGCTTAAAAGCACTTTATGGAGTTTTTTTTAATGAGGGTTGCTGATTTGGCACATATTTGATGACCTTACACTTCAAAAAATAGACGCCCTTAATTGTAGCCCTTGGATCATGCTGTTTCCCACTTTAAATCATGGCCATTGATCTTAAATAACTTATTTTGACTTTTTAAATGAATTGACCATGATCAGGGTTTAACTTTTGAGGGGCTTAGAGTGGTTGGATAGCTCTCACAAAGTACTTCAAGAATACGCATTAAAAACTTTTGACCAACTTTGACTTTTAACTATTGCTAGGAAATGGTTTTGGTGGTTTTGCTGTGATTAGGATTTTGTACACAAGATGACATTGTTGCCAACAATCCAATAATCTGCATAACTTGTGATGTCTTCCCCTTGATAATGCCTTTGTAAAATTATCTTCCACATTCTCACTTGTAGGAACACAAGTTAAATGTGCTTCTTTTCTATTTGTTCACGTATATAATGATAGTGAACCTCAATATGCTTTGTCCTTGCATGACAAATGGGGTTTTTTGCAATCGCTTTATTACTTTGACCATCTAAATATATATGCCTAGATAAGTGTACATGAACATCGAGATAACTTTAAATCTTTTGTAGCCATATTGCTTTTATTGTAGCTGTAAATGCTGCCCTATATTTTGCTTCACTTGAAAACATTGCTATTGTAGGTTGTTTTTTAAAATGCTACGAATCAATCATTCTCCAACAAAGAAACAAAAACTGTTTGTAGATTTTCTTGTGTCCTTACCACTTGCTCAATCAAAATCTGAAAATCTCTTAAGTGTGAAGTATGGAGATTCAGGAAATACCATGGTGAAATTGTTACGTCCCCAAAATTAAAGGACATGTGGATGGATGCATGAACCGGTTGCCCTATGTGAATTGGGTCACCTCCTCATTTGAGCTTATAAATAGAATTCATGGCTCATTTGTGAGATATTGCTCGCATGAGGCACTTGGATTCTTATCCCTTTGGCAGAGCCTCGTCACGCGTATTGGTGGGGGATGGTGGTATGGAACACCAGTCCCTTGGAGGTGGTTGGCAATTGCTCGCTTGGTTGGAGGCTTCAAGCTCAGGGGTGAGCCCGTATAAGCTCTATGATTGGGAGGTGAGTCTGATGTCTATCCTTCTATTGTTTGTGAATATGGCTGGTTTCTTGACTTGTCCAATAGAGAGGATCCTGTAGATTCTAACATTGGTATCAAAGAATTTCTCTGCTCGTATGGAAAAGGCAGGACAATGTGCACAAAACAATCAGAGCTCATGAGCCATGATGGCTTAGCTTGAGCCTTGACATGCTTCTCACCCTCTTGCATGAGGTGGTATGGGATGCTTCGGGCAGGATGGAGGAGCAAGGGGAGCACATGCAAGCCGGTGATTGGATAACACAGGTAAGTCCGTCATTTTTTCGTATTTTCCATGTGGGTAGGTGGCTGGATGGCTGGCCCTCTCCAATTGCACAACTGATGTAAACCATAGATGTCCCTTTTCTGCTATTGGAGGGAAAAAGGGGGGGGGGGGGGCATCATGGCTATCCTGCTGTGTGATTGGGTAGAGAGGGAGGTTGCGGGGGAGAAGCCACCCAAACAGACTTGCGGCGAAGGGGTACATGCCCTTAGGATGGTTTTCAGCCTAGGCATCTGTATTCATCAAAGGATGTCCCCCAACACAAGGGAAGTGGCTGTTTGCAGCCAACTGCCGCTTGTGTGAGGGGATGCATGGAGGCTTTTTTATGTACAGGGCCAGAGATGCATGCACCAGGGGGAGGAAAAAAAAAAGGCACTTTTTGCTAGGAATTGCATATAGGGAAAGAGAATCTTATCTCACATCCCTTGGCCGCTATTCTCGTGCTCCAAGCCACTCTATCTTTTCCTCGTCGGAGAAGATCCAAAGCTCATAATTCTTCAGACATTAGTGACAGCCAGCCCAGTTCAGCCTATCGAAGGTATGATGACTTCCATACGATACTGATAGTAGATACACATGGACTATGTCCCAAGAAGGGGTCGTCTTCTCGAGCACTTCCCACACATCGTAGTTTTTACGTGGATGCTCAGATTAGGAAGGGAGAACATAAACTCTTTTATGAATTATCAAATATGAGAACATAAACCTAAAAACTTTGTATTTCATGTACATCTAATTAAATCGGTCCATGCATACACAGGGTGCTGAGTTCCACAGTTTCTTGAATTCAGCAAGAGATGAAGTAACCACAAGAGTTGGGTTTTTTTTTAAAAATCATACCATTACATGGTTGAATCCGATCATTCCCAAAGTTTTGCATCCTTCGTGGACTGTGGCACTTTTTTCTGTTATTCTAATTTTGTGGCTTTTGCGTTTGATTATTTCTGAGATTCATTTTTCATCAGTTTTGTAAAATGAGATTCATTATTATTTAATTCTAAGTCTTGGATAACTCATGTTTATTTCAGTGCATAGGATGTCCATTTTATGGGTTAGATACATGCTTATGTACACTAGTGTCACACTCATCTCATATAGCTGGATAAAACTTATAGTATACACACTCATTTACCACTAGTGCTTCATGGTTCATCTTAACAGTCCTGCCAGACATTTAATACTCGTGCTTTTGTGTTGTATCAATTAGCCATATGAAGAAAAAGGAAGAGGAAGAAGAAGAACTGTGAGGGCTTACCCTACTTCATTCCATGGTTTCTTGTGTATACATGCATGACATAGTGAGCAAATGTAAAGCCATCCTTGTTCACTGCATTTTTCATTAGAGAGTTTTTGACTTGCTCTGAGCAATTGTATTTCTTGTATGCAGAAAACAGGTCGAGTCAAGTTAGAAAAATAGTCAGAAACTTGCATATGCTATCTAGATTGAGGTGTGAGTAGATTATGAGGATTAAGTGCCTGACATCAATGGAGACCCTATGCTTGGATGTTATGCAGGGGTGCAATGTTGATAAGCAGCTAAAGATGTAGATTTGCTTGTGGTTTTATGCCATTTGGTGCTTTCTGAAGACATACAGAGTCTCCTCAAGCATGTACATAACTGCATGTTGACACATGAACGAGTGAAATGCTCATAAGGGAACATGGAGATCGAGGAGCCAGGCCTTGGTCATTATAAGCCTATTCATCCTGTCGCCATTTAGAGTTACTGATGTATTTATTGAGCTGTTGAGTTTGGATCTGACATGAGTTGTGTATGGTTCAAATGGATTCCATATCGAAATAGTTCTCTTACAACAGGTGATGCTATTCAGGATTTGTCATGATATGCTGAAGAGGAAGTAACTGATCCCATTCAGGATGTCTGGACATGTTGAAGAGGAAGTGACTTAATATCTTTTCAGTTCTGTCTTGATTCTACTCCTAGGCTTAGCTTATGAGAGGAGCCTTTAGATTGCTTGAGGACATTTGCTAGCTTCTTATAGCTCCTTTCTATCGGCAGTAAAAGGATGTTTTTTTTTTTTTTTTTATCAAACTTCAGTCATATGAGCTAACTAACAGCTTCTGTACATCAAACAATCTGCCTTCCTTGCAAGTTCCTTGTTCACACTCCATCTGTTCGATTTTTCTTGTTGGCATGTGTAAGCTTATCTGATTTGCATGTTGTTCGTTCAAATTCTATCATTTATATATCATAAGTAACAGTACAATTTTTGTGCAGTCTGTGCAAATATTTTGAAGGATGCTGGACGTATACCAGGTTTGGCAAGCATTTTGCAGATGGGCGGACTTGGTAAATCAAATTTCACGGATCGAATGGAAAAGCACTCAAAAATTTATTCTGCTTTGGCAAAACACAATCCAAGTGGAAGAGTATGTTGTAGATCATTCAAAGAAATTTTGATTTACGTTATATGAAAAGGAAGTTTAATGTTTAAGTATTATTATTTTTAATGTATAACCTCAGAATGTGGATGCCAAACACAAAACGTTAGCATCAGAAGAATGTGGCTGCAGTGTACAGGAAGTTGAGGAGGCACTCTACTTCTTTGAAGTGTATAAGAAACTTGGAGTAAAGATGGCAAAAACTTTTAAGAGTAAAGATGAATTACCAAAAACAGTAGATGGGGTATAGCTTCAATGTTCCCATTTTCACTTTTTTGAAGCTATTCATGACGATCCTTTGCAGCGAAGTGAAACTTACCTGGATTTGACAGATGAAAAAGATGCTTGAAGACATGTCTTCAGAGCTTGACCTCCCCCAAAGCAAGATATCAGAGTCTGGTCAAGTTGAGCCACGTCAAACATCAGAACTGGGTCGAAATGCACCTTGCAGCTGTGGTTCAGGAAAGAAGTTCAAAAGGTAAGCATTGCTGTAGGGTTTCTCTGGCATAGACAAAGAATATAAGAGATTTTCTATTCTCAAATTTTTTTGGGCAGATAGTATTTGAGGGTAATGTGTATAATAAAAATTGTCAAGGCATGAGTATGACAAGCTGTACATTTAGTTTCTGCATTTCTCAGTGACATGGAACGGTTGTTGAGAGAAGTCTTCGTGTATGCAAGTTTCTTGATTGTAAAGCAGTTGTTGTGAGCCTTTTTGATATTTTGTATGGCCTCAATCCATTGTAACTAGCAAATGTTGTATTGTTGTACAAATGTTTTTAGATAACAAATTACAACCATATTTCTCTTAGAAACAAAGTTTAAAGTCTATGTATGCTGAGGGTAAAAACTGTAGGGATCCTCCTTATTGTACATTATGATCATTGCACATGGGAGCGCTCATAATACGCTCTTTTGAAATACTTATATTTTGGCCCCAAATAGGTCATTATATAAGCATTTTGGCCTAGAGGTCAACAAATAATAAATAATAATCTCAAACCCTTCAAGCCCTACAAGAGTGGTGCATTTTCATAAAACTATGCCATTCTTCTCTATTCACTTTGCCTATATCTAGATATGGTGTATCTTTCATCATAGCTCTCTCTGAGCTCTATCAACTAATATTGAGAGGTCACTCAGAGCTTTATCTCTGTTTGGAATTGATTAACATTTTCTAGAAGGTTACCCATCTAATTTTGTCATTCTTCAAGCATGCTTAACACATCTTTGAAGTCCTCACATGGAAAGCATTGCAAACAATCTTAGTTTTGTCCCTTTACGTTCTTGGGGCAAGAAACACTCTTTTGGAGTTTGTTTATGATGGAAACCTTCTCTCTAAGGTGTAGTCCACTCTCTTTTATTTTGTTGCAGGTTCTTTTCCGCTTACAAAGTATGTTTTTAAAATACATTCTTAGAAGTTAGAATCCACTCTGTTTTTCGTGGAATTTTGCAAAACGGTAAGAAATATGTGGAAAAAGGGGAAACTCAGTTCAATAGGTGAAATTCTGCCAAATTTCAGAAATGGCAGATTTATGTATGTTCTAGAAATGGCGTTTTTGTTGCACATTGTTTCCAATGCATGCTGCTTGTGGAATGCACTTCAATTGATGCAAAAACCTGAAAGTTTGGGCTCTTTTAGCTTTTGCTTTTTGGGAGGGAGAGAGAGAGAGAGAGAGAGAGAGAGAGAGAGAGAGAGAGAGAGAGAGAGAGAGAGAGAGAGAGAGAGAGAGAGAGAGAGAGAGAGAGAGAGAGAGAGAGAGAGAGAGAGAGAGAGAGAGAGAGAGAGAGAGAGAGAGAGAGAGAGAGAGCCCGGGGGGGGGGAGGGAGGGAGGGAGGGCCGGGGGGGGGGAGGGGGAGGGAGGGGGGGGGGGGGAGAGAGAGAGAGAGAGAGAGAGAGAGAGAGAGAGAGAGAGAGAGAGAGAGAGAGAGAGAGAGAGAGAGAGAGAGAGAGAGAGAGAGAGAGAGAGAGAGAGAGAGAGAGAGAGAGAGAGAGTAACTTAACATAATATTCTTTTTTGCAGGTGTTGTGGTAAGAGCATATGAGCTTCAAAATCAAAGTTTTCAGAGGCTAGGTTTGAACGATTTTTGAGATTTTTAAGGATTTTCACATCTCCGAGGATGAGATGTCCTCTTTTCTGATGTTTGTCAGTGATAAGATCTAGATATAGTGTTCTTTTGTTTCACAATAATATCTAGATGTTTGTCAATGAGGGAACGGGGGAGAGTCCCTCCCCCCCCCCCCCTTTTTTTTCTTTTTTCTCTCTCTCTCGGGGGAGGGAGGGGCGAAGGAGGGAGGGCGGGCAGGGGGGGGAGGGCGGGAAGGGGGGTGGGGAGGGAGGGGGTGGGGAGAGGGGGGGAGGGAAGGGGGGGGGGGGGAGGGGGGGATAGATATATATATATATATATATATATATATATATATATATATATATATATATATATATATATATATATATATATATATATATATATATATATATATATATATATATATAGAGAGAGAGAGAGAGAGAGAGAGAGAGAGAGAGAGAGAGAGAGAGAGAGAGAGAGAGAGAGAGAGAGAGAGAGAGAGAGAGAGAGAGAGAGAGAGAGAGAGAGAGAGAGAGAGAGAGAGAGAGAGAGAGAGAGAGAGAGAGAGAGAGAGAGAGAGAGAGAGAGAGAGAGAGAGAGAGAGAGAGAGAGAGAGAGAGAGAGAGAGAGAGAGAGAGAGAGAGAGAGTCTTGTTTTCTTTCTTCTCCTTCTTCTTATCTCCAGCATTCTTCTTTCTTTCAAGCTGGGCCTTGTAATAGTGGCAATCAGGTTTCTTGTGGCCTTTCCTACCACACTGATAGCATGTCACATCATTGCTTTTACCCTTGCTGCTATTACCCCTTTCCCTGCTCTTACTCTTGTTCCTTTGTGCATTATTACTCCTTTCATCTGTTCTGCCTCTAACCATGTTGGCTGAGCTTCCACTTTCACCATCTTCTTTTCTCCTGATCTCTTCATTAAGTATAGAACCCCTAACACCATCAAAGGTTAGGTTGGGGTTATTCGACAATGAGACTACCAATGTCTCCCAAGAGTCAGGCAATGTCATAAGAAAGAAAATGGCTTTAAGCTTGTAATCAAAAGGAGCCATGCCTGAGTCCTGCAACTGTGACAAAGTACTTGTAAAGAGAGATAAGTGTTGAGCTGCACTCTTGGACTCATTTAGCTGCATGCCAACAAGCTTCCACATCAAATAAGTTAACAGGCGTAGTGTTTCCATAAGTTGCTTTCAGCTTTGCCCATATTTCTGAATGACCTCAATGTGCATACATAAGGCTGTAAGGCAGCCTTTAGAATAAAAAAGGAGCAAAAGCCCTAAATTTTTGCTTCAGAATTTTGAAATTCTCAGAGAAAATCCCACAATTTGCTGTACGTAAGCAAATTTCTCTTGTCACACCTCAATACATGACATACTAAACCTGTATATTGCTGTTTTGAGCTGTGAAACACCTGTGTGGACCTGTAAAACACCTGAAAACAGCCTGTTTTGAGCAATAAGACAGAGAGGAACACTTTCTTCGCGACAAAGTTTGAAAATGTTGCAAGAATTCGAATATTTGCTGCTTCAAAAGTGTGGCGCAACAATTCTAAGTCTTTTCTTCGCTTTGAAACTCAAAAGGTCTTGCAAAACTGAAGTATGTGCTGCTGTAGGACACTTTTTGTGTGACAAAATCTGAAGATTTTGCCAAATCTGAAGATTTTGCCAAATCTGAAGAGCACCCCTCTAAAATGTGGCGACTTTGAAGTCTTTACCAAGCTCTGATACCAGTTGCTGAAGCTGAAGAGGACCCTCAGCTGATGGAGCTGCTGCAATGGAAGCTCTGATAGCTGAGTAGAGTGTGCAGGCGAGTGTCCAGCTGATGGTGCGAGAGAGAGAGAGAGAGAGAGAGAGAGAGAGAGAGAGAGAGAGAGAGAGAGAGAGAGAGAGAGAGAGAGAGAGAGAGAGAGAGAGAGAGAGAGAGAGAGAGAGAGAGAGAGAGAGAGAGAGAGAGAGAGAGAGACTTCTGGATAAGACTAGGCAAAAAATTATCTGATTCACTTTGTAGAGATGACAACAGATACTTCTGGATAAGGCTTGCAAGAAATTATCTGATTGACTTTGTAGAGATGACAAAATATTTTTTCTTTAGGCTGAAGGCAATCGATATCAAATATTAAGTTGTTGCTACAGAAAGAAATTATAAAATTTGAACCGCTATAGAGAATAGTAAAGAATATTAATTCAGTAAAATATTGAATCATTTGAATAATTATTAGATGGTTTGCTGAGCTTGCTGAACTTTAGAGTGAAACGGAAACTATTAAGATACAAGTAAATATAGAAGCAATTGTCAACAACTGCAAAATTAGCTAGAAAACCTTGTACCTGAATATGATTTGCAACATGGAGATGAGCAATCTGTTATAGTTGAATAGTTATAATAACTGCAAGTCTACCTTAGAGGTGATGGCTCTTAGAACTTAAGCTGTGGGGATAATTGAGGCTTGAAGATAGAAGTGGTGAATCATGAACTGAATGAATTGTGAAACTTTTATTTAACATGTTTTTCCTCCCTAAATCTTTGTAATTTGTTTACTAATTTTAACTAAGTATTTTATAAGATCTGGGTATATTCATTTGTATAAATTGAGCAAATTCCAAACTTAAATGATGCTTGATGTGTTTGTTATTGCTTACTTTTACAAACTAGCTTTTCCTCCCTGTGTCCTCCTTGGCTTTCTATCTAGCCACTCATGATGCTTGGGTGGCTTCTCTTATTGTGCCGAATTGTCCGCAACTCTAAGGGGAGTGGTAACCGTGCATGCCTCTTGACGGTGGACTGGCTAGGAATGCCCCCAGTGTTCGGTGAGGAAGCACCAAGGGAGTAAGTGTTGAGCCTTCCCTTCCTTACGTTTCATGGGAACGTCGGTCGTCCCTTGCATCGTGGGTAGATGCCTGGCAATGGGAGCGCCCTTGTCAATCCTTGGTGGGTTTTGTACCTTGATGGTCGGGTGGGCTAGCACTGGGCCGGCCCGTCCCTCATCTTGCCCACTCACTCAAAGGGGGCTTTGGATTGGCAATGGAGAGCCACAATCCTCGTGGCAAATTACAACCTTGGACTTGAGGGCAATCTACTCTGGCAATCCCGCTCGCTCTCCGGTTACTTAAGGGGATAGCCCCTTTAACTTCATGGCTGTCTGTCTCCTTGCGGGTAAGGAAAAGAAGGCCTCCCCACCTTAGAGCGGACCGACACATTTAGTATCGAAGCTTTGTCTTTTGGTCGGTCGGTGCATCCGTCGTCGGTGGTGCCGATCGTTGGCCCGTTGGCAAAAAAAGGCATTTTTTTTACATGAGATACTTCATCGTCGATCCCCGTTTGGATGCACAAAATGTGATCTTTTTTATGGATGTTGCAATGTTCGTCGTCGGTCCCCACATGGGCCGTCGGTAAACGATCGTAGATTGATGCTTCATGCCTGCGTGGCACATGTCATGGGGTCGGTGTTGTAGGCCACCCAAATCTTTTATGATCCTATGTAAGGCACAATGATCACCCGTCAATGTGTTTATGGGTGCAACTCACATGTCGGCCCACTCCTGTTCGCTCATTCCTTTCATTGGTTGGCCTCACGTCGATGAAATTCCACGGCAACCACTGAGGCAGCAGATAACATTCTCCATATGCCCGCAAGGCCACCTTGTTCTTCGAGCCTGGGTAGTGCTGTAAGATGCTTTGACAGGCTATAAGTCGTGTCCCTTTGGGGTGGGGGCCTCCGTCTGCGACACCTAAACCGGGTGAGCAACACAGGACAGTCCCTCCGTGTTCTACCATGGGTGGGCCGGCAAGGTAGAGTGCTAGGAAAACGGTGATGTTGCCATGTGCCCCAACCTGTGCTCAATCCGCTTATCGATCGTCAGACCTGTACCTATAAAAATAAAGTACGATAATTTGTTTGAGTTGTCCCCGAGCTAAGCGCAAATATGGAAGCATAAAAGGCCAACAATTCGTGTTCTCTTGCGAGGGTATCGCATCTGTTGGGGTAGTGAGCGCCTTGAGGCCCAAAATTTTTATGGATGTAATAGAGTCCCTATTTTTTCCACTTGCACCGGTGTGCCGAGAGTTCTTCAAAATGAATTGCCATGCTATCTGTCAAGCCGCACGAGGCCGGGGTATGCACTTCGTGAAAATGGTGCCTTGTGGGTTACAGGCCTTGTCCTCCCATCCATGCCCTATGTGTTGCCGCCCATGAGTCCCTTCATGGCCAGGTAAATTTTCAAGTGAATGGGCTGGTGTGAACGAAAGTAGCACTGTGCGTTGCACATCCGTCCCTTGAGGTAAAATGTAGCGTGGGCCGTCGATAGGCTTGTTTCAAGTGGCCGGTGCAATTTTTTTGATGTGAATGTAAGTTGCATCGCAACCAAACGTCCATGCCTTGAGTTAAAATGTAGCTTGGTCTGTCGATAGACCCGTTTTTGGGTAGCCGATGAGTATGTAAGTCATGACGTTGCATCTCCATGAGTTGTAAGTTGGAAAACGCCATCTTGTTCGTGCCTAAGGTTGGGGGATGCCTGTCGGTTCCTTTGTGGCCAAGTTTTTCCTAAGCATTTAGCCAGTCGGCATGTGTAAATCGCTTCATGCAATAACTCTGTCTCAATGCATCGTAAGCCACTTTGATTGGCATAAGTCGCACGAGTAGTCAGTCACAATGATGCGTGGCATGTCCGTACCACTTTTGGAATGTAAAGTTGTGGGCCGTCGATAGGCCCCTTTTCCTTAGGTGGGAATTACCTTGGTCGGTGCTTGCAGTTTGGGCTTCGTCATGCCTTGATAATTATGGAAAGTTGGAATGGATCCAAAGAGTATGCGTGGAGTGGCAGCAAGGCCTCTCCCATTACAAAACGGGCTTGGACCCACATTGTTATATTTGCTCGAGATGCAGTAATTTTTACTTAGAAATGGCTTGGGGCCTTAGTGTTCCACTTGGGTTCTTTGCTTGTGCGGAATGGCCCAATCCATCGTTTTGACGACGAAGGGCACATGGACGCCGAGTGATGAATTGACTTAGAAGGACTTGCCATCTTTTTGACAATAGGATCTTCTTGGAAGTCCTTGATCGGAATCGGCACATTCAGCCTAATCAAAGGTAAAGTGCCATGACCCAAATTGCAAGGTCCACATTTATGCAAAATCCGGCTCATGTGGAGCTTAGCACGTCCCGATGCAGTCGGAATGGGGCATGCCGGCCCTGTAAATCCTAAGTAGTCCCTTTGCTCCGAGCCAAACTAGCGGTGTTAGGTTCGCACCTCACTTGCATAAGTTAAAGTTTCCCTTAGATATGCATTCACACGACAACCCATGGTACTAAGGACACTGCTTGAAAATTAGAGGGTAAGAACACCATACAGAGTCTCACATCCATCACAATTTTCACCCTTTCGGTTTCACCGCAATCGGGAATCATTCTAGGGCTTGTAGGTGAACTTCTTGAGGACGAGAAATTTGTCGGAGAGGGGGTGGATGTCATGCTCCTTTGCCTCCTCCCTAGTTTTCTATCCAACCTGTCATGGTGCTTGGGTGGTTTGCCCTGTTGCGCCGACTTGTGTGCGACTATAAGGGGAGTGGAAACCGTGCATGCCTTTGGACGGCAGACCGGCTAGGAATGCCCCAACATTCGGGCAATGAAGCACCAAGGATGCGAGTGTTGAGCCTTCCCTTCCTCATGTTTCATGGAGGGAGGGAGGGGGGAGGGGGGGGGGAGGGAGGGAGGGCACATGAAGCATGGGTCAAATTATTTTTAATTTAGGTGGCATAGGCAAAAGTTAAAAAAATGGACTAAATATGCAACACTACTTACTCATAATGACACAAGCGAAAGTTATACCTTCTCATGTCAACATATTAAAGATTTTATTTACTTACTTATCCTATGCTCGATGCCTAATAGACACCAAAGATATAGTAGTAGTAATCTTCAAGGCAGTACATGGTGATACTTAAAGAAAAGATCCCATTCTCCAGCTTGAAGATGTGATCAACTCCTTATGACAACATGACATGAAGGTGGACTTCAAGCTTATAATGAGTTTAGCACAAATGACCTATTTGCAAAAGGTTCCACAAAATGCGTCCATTGTTAGAGAACTAATCATTTATAGAGGATTGTTTTCAAATAAATCCATGTAAAATATGTGGGAAGACAAATCATACCACCAAACATTATTGCTTGCACAACAACGATGATGACAACAAGAAGATAAGCATAGAAATGGAAAAAAGGAAGACAACCACAACATGGTGGAAGAAGCAATTAATGAAGCTCAAGTCAACTTCACATATGAAGACATTGCCTAAATCAATTATACCATTGTATTTTATCCTAAGGGAAGGATAAAAACAAAACTTTGTACCACCCTAGCATAAGAGAAGGATATAACCACACACTTATTTGTACCACCCAACACATGCTATGAGAAGGAAAATTATAGCATTAGTATGTACATATAGGGAAGGATAGTCCACACGAAGGTCTACGTACAATCAAGGTGAAGAGGGGGAATGTTGTGAGATTGTAAATCAAAGTAAAGCCACTCCAAAAGAAATGCAATCCTTATGGATTATCCTATCTTCTATTTGATTTACCAAACACCTCTCTATTCTTGTATAAAGACATCCTTTGTGAGAGGCACCTCCGTCATATTCAGATGCGTTTATGAGGAATCCTTTTCTTATCCACCTTCCATCTTTGTAGAAGATAGGTACTTCTTACCTTTTCCCACTTGTGTACGACAGTCTCTCTCTCTCTCGCACCTCCATTGATGCAAAAATAGGCTGCACCAATTGTTTACAACCTAACATCAAGGCAATCATGAAAATAGAAGCAACCAAAATCTTACGAGAAGTGTTTGAAGCATAATAGGTAATGGAGTTCACTCGAGAGGCATACTTTAAAGACATATGACAAGGCATATTGTGTGCCTAAACAACTAGTTGTGGCAAAATGTGTTAGAAAATGAGCCATGATTGGTATAGAGATAGAAAGGGAATAGAGATACCATGAAGAACTGATAAAAAGCTTCCAAACAAGCTCTATCGTAAGATCTAAGAAGAATCCTAAGTAGGTTTTTTAATTTTTTAGGATTGTTATTTTTAAGGTTGGATGTGATCGCTATGGTGCCTTATGGCATTGCTATAAGCCATTGGATTAGCATATTAAAGTTGCATAGGATGATGACATGCATCACTAGTTTTTCACACGTTATAATATGCTTTTGACTTTTGACTAGAAAATTAGGGTTTGACTTTTGATGTGGAAAGAGACATTAACTAGTGAACTACATTTGATCTACAAGAAAATGTAATAAAAATTTCGCTTGACATTTGATCCTCTGACTATTTGACCAACCTTTGACCACAATGTTGGCCTATATGTTGGCATTGTCTAGTGAATATTTAACCAATTTCTATGATTTGACACTTTTGCTAACAATTCCTCTCCTAACCTGGCACTAGGGGCATATGCCATGTAGGAATACTTGTCCCTATTAGATTTTCATAGAGCATGCAGAGAATCCACAAACACACACGAGGACCTTTGACATGATATGCACTCTCTAACCACATATTCCGAAGAGCACTCACACATCCCATTCTCTTCTCAACCAAGTACTAGGAATGATAGAGACAACGAAAGGATGCTATGTATTAAGATAGAATATAGACTTAGCAAACTTCCGAGATTATCAAGATTGATCAAGCCTCTTAAATTGGGGTTATATGTTTTCATCTACATCGACCACACACACACAAACAGAACACAAGTAGGTATAAACTATTTGCATGCTTAGTATCTATGTCTAGAAGAAAACCCCTCCTTGCAACATGTTGCTAAAAGTCGTTTGCCAACATATGCACATTGTTGAGCAATTTCAATTAACATCAAAATTCTGTTTTTTAAGTCGTGTTAACTTTCCAACAAATATATGGAAAACTCTAGCTTTAAACTTGATTTTTTGCACTTTTCATATACAAGATGTACATAATATTGTTGTTGTTGTAACAGTTGAAACCTCTCATTCTTCTTGATCATCACCCCTCTTGGAGTCCAACCCTTCAATATAAAATTTAGATGCTTGATGTAGATTGATCACTTGGTGTTTGCTGGTGAATATATTGCTTAGCATAATTTTTACCAACAATGCAGATTTAATTGTCCTATGTGTGTTGAGATTTTCAATATGTTTTATATTTTCTTAATATGACACCAAATTGTTAGAAAACAAGCCACAATTGATATAGAGATAGAAAGAGAATAGAAACAACATGAATAATGAGGTGCACACATGAGAGAGAGATAAGGAGCAAGGTTCCATAGAATTGATTACATTAAAAGAGGATAGCTAGAAGATAAAACTTGAATCCCAAGGTGTCCATGTGCTACATGAACTTTCTATGGTTGAAGCAAATCTCATAACTCCTCCAAGTAAAGACAATATATAAATTAACACACTTTGAAGTCGATAAAATAGCAGCACTTCCAAATGTTGACAAAGATCTTCAAGGTCCAAGTTCAAGCTCTTGAAGTTGAAGAGAGCGCTCAAAGTGATGTTAATGAGTGCATTCAAGCATTTTATTTATATGCTTCACAAAAAGCTTGCAAAATAGTGCTCTATCACAAATTGTGGCAAGAATCCTAGCTAGGGTTTTGAAAAATTCAAGGATTGATTTATTTGAGATTTGTGTGTCATTTCATTTTTTACTAAAAATGATGTCAACTAGTGGTGTATGGTCAGATAGCTTCGTTCGAGCTCTACAAGAGTACGCAATGAAATTTTTACCCAAGATTTGGCCATCTTTGATCATTTTAAGCAATCTTTGTCCATAACGTTGATTTGCAGGTTGGGCTTCGCCTAGTGGAATGTTGACCCATTTTCTATTATTTTGATACTTTTGCTAACAATTCTCCTGACTTGACACGACGGGTATATGCAATGTAGGAATACTTGATGATTCTGGTACCTTTTGGATTTCCAAAGATCATGCAAAAAGTCCATAAACATACATAAGGGTCTTTGACATGAAGAGCACTGTAACACACACATCATAGATAGTACTCAAATGGACCATGCTTGTCTCAACCAAGTATTGCTTGGTCGGATAGAAACAATAGAAGGATGCTTTGTACTAAGATATAATATAGACTCAAACATACTTTTGAGATTATTAAGATTGGCCTGGCCTCTCAAATCAAGAGTATATGTTCTTATCTACATTAACCGCACACACATACATGTTGGCTTTTGAAGCCCCAATCAGTATAGATACAATGTGAGAGAGTGTTACAAAAGGATGATAATGGAGATAGATAGAAGTTTAATACTTTCTCAATGATTAAGGTTGATCGGGCCTTTCTTATCAAGATCATATGCTCTTATCTGCACATAAAAAATAGAAAAAACACATGGATGAATCATCATCATTCAATCCATTTGTGTCATCTTGGATGTCTATTTTGCTAGTTTTGATTGTTTGCCCTTTCTGAAAGAAAATTCAGCATAAATTTCGCACGGATTGATATTAAAACAATATACCTCTTTATGCTTTGTCCTACCATAATGTTTACATTTCTTGAATTTCTTCACTTTTGTTGCAAGTGACATATTTTCATTGTCTCTTGACCTTAATCTTTTCTCCTCCTTTTGGATTGCTACCATTACTATGTCAAGATTTGGACTTTCCTTGTTTTATAGAATAGCGACCATCATATTATAGGAAGGAGGTAGACTTCTAGAAGAAATGCTATTGCATTTCCAATGAAATAAGATAGTTCATTCTAGGTAGTTGAACTATATAGCTCTTAAATTTCTTCAAATGTTCTACCACTCATGTTGAGTCACTGAGTTTATTTGAAAGAAGAAAAACAAGAAATGATATGAGAGATTGTTGAGCCCTTGTTCCATTATTCCTTCTAACTTTATCCATGCTTCTATTGGACTTTTGATGCGTGCAAAATGATGAATATATTCATTACTTAGAATCATTTCTAGATGAAGCTTCTATATCTAGTCTTTGAACTACAGTTGAAGTGGTAGCGCCTCTTGGATTTGTAGGAACTATTGCATCTCTTGCTTGATTACTTCCTACTCCACCACTTGATGAAGATGAGGCAACACTTTGAGCTTGTTGAACTTGATGTAAATAGTATTCTTGTGCAATAATTGTATAAAAATCAACACCTCCTAGTTCTAATTGCCTAAGTTCTGCTTAAACTTCATCCCATGGTTTGGAATTGAATTCACGACCTCCCAGCTTGGAGTATGATGGGCTAACCACTTGCCCTAAAAGCCATGGTTGAAGATTACTTCCTAATCTTCTCTCTTAGGGTGAGGTTCACCCATCTCTTGCTAGGATTATGTGATATTCCTTCTCCCTTAGATTGAACATTTTCCTCAATGCTCACTTATGGACCCTTCTATGTAACTTGGGCCCCTTTCCCATGTTTGAGCACTTACACTAACCTCAAATTCCAGCACATGGCCCTATTTTTGACCTATCTAGCCCACCTATGGTGCCCAAATCCCCATTTGCCTTCCTTCTTGGCTAGTTTCAAACTCACCTCTAGTCAACCGCTTCCCATGCCCACAATTGAAACATCTTATCTCTATCTTGCCCAAGTTCCTCAACTAGGGTCTGATACCAATGTTAGGAATTGAACTCATGACCTCTGGGCTTGGAGTACGATGGGCTAACCACTTGCCCTAAAAGCCATGGTTGAAGATTACTTCCTAATCTTCTCTTTTAGGAAGGTTCAACCATCTCCTGCTAGGATTATGTGACACAGAGATCTATGATCGTGAGATAATACTTAAGACATGTCTGTCATGTGTGGAAGTTAGTTCCATCAAGCAATCTACTACTATCATGGAGAATGCCATATCTCTAATGTATACTTAATCGAACAAGCTTAAACTCAAGTAATTTCTCTTTAAACTCTTACAAATTGCTTTGATACCAATTGTTTTTTTTTGAAGCCCATCATCAATATAGAGACAATGCAAGAGAAAGAGAGTGTCAATATGGAGACAATGTAGATAAGAGAATATGGCAAAGGAGCAAAGTAGCTCGAAAAATATAACTCTATTATAAAGGGAAGACTTACAAGAACCTTTAAGTACTCTTGTCGATGAAGAGCCAAGAAGAGCTATATGAAAGGTGAGAAAATATGCTAGCTTGGTAGTCTTTAAATAATTTTATGATCCCATGCAAAAGCACCACAAAAAAAACACATAGAAGGCCCAAAAAGCAAGTACGTGGATTTTTTGTCGTAAATTTTGGGATGAAAGCTTTTTCCTTTTGTTGAGTTTTAAATTGATGACATGGTAAGTTTCTAGCCACTGTATCAAGTTATCAGTTGGTTTAATTTTGACTTTTATTGATCAATTTTGACTTTTGACCAAAAAAGGATGTGACTTTTCTTCCTCAATTTGCTTGTAAATACCTAAGTCTTAAATATGGTTGAGTAGCTCTTGAAGAGTACTATCCAAATTTGGAATAAATTTTTTTATCATTTTTATAAAATTTGTCCGCAAAGCTTTGGCATGCACGCTTTAGTCATCTGAATTTTTGCTAGTTTGCTATGCCTGCAAAAATTTGAAATGGTGTCCTCTTTGCCCAAACTTGAGGCACCTGGAAAACATGTTTGTGAAGGTTGTAGTTTGGGCAAAATGCAACGTTCGTCCTTTCTAAAAGATGGTTCAGTTCGGGCTACTAAAAAATTGCAGCTTGTACATAGTGATGTCTGTGGTCCTATGCAGACATCTTCTTTTGGAAATTATCTTTACTTCGTGACTTTCATTGATGATTTTTCCAGGCATGCATGGGTATATCCATTGAAGGCAAAGTCTGAGGTATTCATATGCTTCAAACAGTTTTTGGTTTTGGCTGAAAATTTGTCAGCATGTAAAATGGGCACCCTCCATTCTGATCGAGGGGGGGAATATATGTCTTTTGATTTTAATGCATTTTTGGCTGAACGTGGGATAAAACACCAGTGTACAGTGCCGTATACACCTCAACAAAATGGAGTTGCTAAACAAAAGAACAGATCACTCATGGAGATGGCGAGGTGTATGGTCAAGAATCAGGCTTTACCACATAGTTTCTGGCTTGAGGCTATTATGTGTGCAACATATGTACTTAGCGAGTGTCCCACTAAAGTGCTGCAGCCTATCACTCCATTTGAGGCTTATCATGATTGCAAGCCATTTGTTGCACATTTGCGTGTTTTTGGTTGTTTGACATATGCATTAGTGTCTGAACAACATCGCAAAAAATTAGATGATAAAGCAGTAAAATGTATTTTTGTTGGGTACAGTTCTGAAAGTAAAGGCTATCGTCTGTATCATCCACATACTAAATGCATTCTGGTTAGCCGTGATGTTGTTTTTGTGGAAGATGCTATTCAGCCATTGCTTTCATGTACTAAGGACACATCTGTTAGCTCCAAAGACATGTATGATACTTTGCTGCCTCTTTTCACAGGTGGATAGTCTAGTGCTGGTCCTACTGAGGCAACTTCTGAGCCTTTCCATGTGATGATGCAGATCATCCCATTTCTGATGCAGATTTACATGATGCACTTGTTGATGAGAGAGTTGATATTGAGGAGGCAAAAACTATGCCAAAATGGCTGGTGTAGACCTTGCGTGACAACAAATTAGATGCATCTCTGTCATATCGTACTAGATCAGGCTCTGATAGTGCCTCTTTTGCATTAGATTGCTATGCTATGGCTGCATCTAGTCTCTGTGATGAGAATGAGTTTGTTTCATTTGATGAAGCACAAAATTCAGAAAATTGGATGGCTGCTATGCAATCTGAATATGATGCAATAATGAAGAATGGTACTTGGTCTTTATGTGACTTGCCTCCTGGCAAGAAGGCCATTGGCACTAAGTGGGCATACAAGTTGAAGCGTAGACCTGATGGTACAGTTGACAGGTATAATGCTAGACTTGTTGCAAAGGGTTATGCACAGGAAAGAGGCATTAATTTTGATGAGACCTTTGCACCTACATGCCGTATGACTACTGTTCAAAGCATCTGTGCACTTGCAACCCATCATGGTTGCAATGTACATTAGTTGGACATTAAAAGTGCATTTCTGAATGGTGACTTGAATGAAGAAGTGTATGTTTTTCAGCCCCGTGGCTTTGTGTAGAAAGGGCATGAAAACCAAGTGTGCACGTTAAAGACGACATTATATGGTTTTAAAGCAAGCACCACGTGCTTGATATGAGAAGATACATGCCTATCTGATTGCACATGGTTTTGAGAATAGTGCAACTGAAAGCACCTTATATGTTAAGCGTGCTAATGATGTACTTCTGATCATTGTGGTTTATGTTGATGACATGCTGCTCACTGGTCTTCATAACATGCATATTGCTAATTTTAAGGCTGATTTGCATGCCTCATTTGAGATGTCTGATTTTGGGGCATTTGCATCACTATTTGGGCATTCAGTTTATGCACGTTGATGGTGGAATGGCTTTGTGTCAAAGGAAATATATTGACACATTATTGTAGCGTTTTGGCGTTGAAGACTGTAAACCTATTGCCACTCCTATGGAAACAGGTTTACGACTGAGTCTTCATGATGCTGGAGATGCATTTGATGCTATTCTCTATCAGCAGGCTATTGGATGCTTGATTTACTTATGGATTACTCGGCCAGATATTCAGTTTGCTGTCTCACATATGAGCATGCTTTTTCTGACTCTGATTGGGCTGGTTGCTATGACACTCGTGTGTCCACTAGTGGCTTTTGCTTCATGTTTGGTAGCTCATGTATATCTTGGTTGATCAAGAAGCAGCCTACTGTGGCCACTTCCAGTTGTGAGGTTCAGTATAGGGTAGCTTTCACAGCGACTGTTGAGTGTGTGTGGATCATACACCTTATGGCTGATTTGGGTGTTGGTCAATTTTCTACCACCACCATCTTAACAGACACTCAGAGCGCATTGGCAATTGCGAGGAACCCTGTGTGCCATGCTCGCACTAAGCACATTGAGGTGCATTATCATTATGTTAGGGAGAGGCTCTCTACTAGGGAGATCAGCTTGGCATATGTGCCCACGCAGGGGAACATTGCAGACCTTTTCACGAAGGCTCTGCCTAGGAAGAAGTTTGAAGCTTTTTGCAAAGCTTTGGGCTTACTTCCTTTTGTGGAGTGATCTCCACATAGCTTGACACTTCCTTATACATGAGTGCCAGCTACTTGTTCACCGCATCACTTCCAGGGGGGATTTGTTGATATATTTAGGTAGTGATGTGTGTGAACACTCTAGGACCGCCGAGTCACTTTTTTGCCTCTTTAAGAGGTTTTTTTCCCCCCGGCTTGTATATACGCCTATTGCCCTAATGGGCTACTTATCTTTGTACATTCTCTAGTAATACATTGAGTATTGTGTGTTGTGCTCCAAGCTTCTTCTTCTTCCTTGTGCTGTTCGCATGCTTCCGCAGACGTCTAACTCCAACATAGCCATAGTTCTTGTACTTCATTAATGTTTGATTTGTTCATAACCCCTATTGTTTTCTTATCTTTCTCTTCGTGTATTCTGCTAATTTGTGAGTTTCTTCTCCAATACTACTATCTCCTTCTAGATTTTGTATTCCTCAATAGACATTGATGTCTAGAGTGAAGCATGGGCATTGATGCACATTGGGTTGTTGCATTCCAAAAAAATAAGATTTTTTAGAGATTATTAAAGAAATGTCTTGGTTTTTTTTTCTTCTAGTAGTAGTGGGCATACTAGTTAATGCAATGTATGGGACAAATGAGAAAATTGCCTTGCGCATAGCCTTGTAGAGTGGCCCTATGAATGCATACTATGAAAAAACAAAAAGAAAGAAATGGTGAAAAAAGAAAGGGATCTTGAATAGATTGCTCAAGAATTTGCTGCCAATGAGGTATCCTATTCTAAAAGATTGAAAATTTCACACCTGAGGATGCTATTAGCAGACGGTGTGGATGACCACAATTTTATGTGAATTTACTTTATAATGGGGAAAAAGGGATTTATTGATGTGGAGATTCTAATAGTTTTTGGAGTTTGTAATTCCCGATGTTTTATTGTAAATTCTAAAGTATGGAACGGTGTGAAGATTATGAAGAAGTGCGGATTAGGTCATTGGGATACGTTATGCTACGAAGAGCGGAGTTCGCAGGAGGATGCTACAGAGTAGTAGAGTCTAGAAATTTGGTCAGATGATGCTCTGTACTATTGGTATTTAATCGTATTGTATTACAGAATGATGTATGTGTGATCCTAATAATCAATGATCTGTGTGGTGCAGATGAAAAGGAATTCAAACGCATGTTTATGAGTACAATGGTATTCATAAATCCTCGTTCTCGTACCCATTCCTTTGAAGATCTGGTGCTGTATTTTTACTGAAGTATAGTACTGTGCAAACATTCACGGTGGGAGTGCTATCTCCTAGACTTTTGTAGGAGTGGATCTTCGAGTGGAAGAATGAGGAGTTAGCCAAGGCCTTGTGGTGAGGGGAATCTAGCAAAATTGACTAGCAGTGCCAGCAGCAGGAAGAAGAATACCCTGTAGAATTAGGCCAAAACAGCGATAGTGAACCCCCACTAGAATTAGCCTTAGCCGTAGTTCCTTTCACCTGACTCAGTGTCTTGGAAGCAGTTGATGATATGATGGAATGCCAAAATCCACTCCTAGGATTAAATTATGCACACGTTTATGGTAGGATTGATGAAGATCCGGATGTGCATGTTCACATATTTGAAAACCAATACGTCTACAATCATCCGGGCCTAATAGATGATGATCATAAATTGCAGGTGTTCCAAGAAACTCTGGCAGGAGATGCAGTTAAGTGGCATAAAGAGTACCCCACTGACTATTTCTCAACTTTTGAAGTGTTAAAAGAAGCCCCCTTATATTGCTTCTGGATGGCCAAAAGCATTTCCGAGCTATATGCTACTCTGTAATATATGATATAGAAAGGAACGGTAGAACAATATGCCTCAGACTTCAGATCTACTATGCGGTCATTTCCTACAGATAAGTGTCCTTCAGAAGAAATGCTACAAGAATTTTTTGTTGATGCACTCCAATGAGCTATTAAAGAAAAGATCTACATGTATACACTAGATCAAATTAGAACTTTAGATCAAATAATCGATCTCGCCACACAAGTAGATCGAAAAATACAACTGGCTAATTTGGGATCTGAGAAGTTTAGCCCAGTTTCAAAAAAAGGTTCTACTCTAGTACAACAGTTATGCCTACGATGTCGAATTGTAGGTCACATCACTGCTCATTATGCCCTGAACCAGGTATAGTGTGCAATTTGCAATAAGAGTAATCACAGTATAGAAGAATGCAGGTTTAATGCGAAGCACACCTTGGTGGCTTCTGCACAGGTAGATGTCTCTTCATGGAAACGAAATCCGACAGGATACAAGCCACCAGTACACTCCGGACAATGGCAGGACAACCAAGATGTTAGAGTATCTAGACCATCACAATACTAAGGTCGATAACAATTTTCGGAACAATGACAAGGGTCCCATCAACATTTTCAAGAATTTGGCAGAGGTAGGAGGTTTGGACAACCAGGCCCAAGCAACTTAGGGAATCGACCGATACAGTGTCAATTTTGTTTGCAATACGGACATTGGTGATGGGAATGTGAAGAAGCTAAAGAATACGATCAACGAAAACAAGAGGCTACGATTAGGGCACCTATGGCTAATGTGGTGACTTTAGAATATTTGGAACCCTCAACATCAATGGTCACTAGGTCGAACATGACTATTAGAGTGGGTAGAGATCAGATCATCTAGTACTAGCGGAACAGAAGCAAAGATTAAAAAAGCAGTACAGTGGTAACAAGAGTACCCACCGTATTATGTGGATCCTAAACTGATTCCTGTAGAACCATATAGCAAAAAACGACATAGTAAACTCGATAAGACAACTATTAAATCCACTCAGGAGATTAAGGAAACAGGAAAGGAAAATGAGAATTTGGGATATCCAGTTGAGTTTGTAGTTTCGGAAGTTCAGCAGGCATCACCTAATGATCAAGAGATTTCCACTAGCATATGGAACCAGTGGCCCAGAGTAGAACGAAACCAGAGGGATCCCGATCCCAAAGCATCGAAGGACAATACCTCTTGTGAGTTATTGCAAGATTCACATATTAAATTATCACTAGGATCCTTACTAGAACTCGTTCTGACTTTCCAAAAGAAATTGTTAAAGCACTTAGATGAAACATAGTTGCCATTTTTGAGTTCGGAACCTTCGATTTCTATGGTAAAAGATGTTTCAGATAAAATAGTGGACTATGCAGTGCCCACAATTATGGTCTTGTATAAAAGTAAAGCCATCCCCAAGGTTCTGGTTGATGGCGGGTCTAGTATTAACATCGTCTCCACCACTAAATGTAAACAGATGGGTTGGAAAGGCATTTAGCCAGCCCCATTTTTTATCCGGATGGATCAGTGGTGAGTACAAATGGTAGGGCTGATTAAAGATATCCCCATCAGAATTTCTTAGATGATGTTTAATATTACTTTTGTGGTACCGGAACTCTCAGTGCAGAATCTAGATTATAATTTACTACTGGGATGACCCTGGCTACGGAACATGAAAGTGCGACAAAATTGGGATGAGAAGACTATCATCTTCAAGAAATGATATGCAAAATTTTTGGTCCCATTAGAAGAGGAGTAATACTATCTTCCAGAGCATAAATCCATATTGGCGGAACCTCCTCACATGCTGAACGGCCTAGAGGAAGATGAAGAGCAATAATTTCTTGAAGCTAATAGAGATCTCTTATCCTTCGGGGTTGTGGATGTAAATTTAGTTATCAGTTCATACTGTGATAGCATGGCGGCCATTGTCTGCACAGAACCCATGGAACCAGAAGAAGGGGATATTGTAGATACAGTAATAAAAGATCCCATCGAGCTGGGAAAAATTTGGGTTGAAGAAGATTCATTAGAAGTTGTGAATCTCGGTAGTTTGGAAGACCCAAAGCTGGTCCAAATATGTTTGGAGCTTGCTCCGAAATTCGGAATGGCGCTGATTGCCCTCCCACAACAGTACAAAGATGTGTTTGCATGGACATATGCTGATATGAAGGGTCTTGATCCAAAGCTATATCATCTTCGAATTCTGCTTAAAGAAGACACTACTCCAGTCATGCAGTAGCGATATAGGATGAATTTCAACTTTGCAGAGCAGATGAAGCACGAGTTAGATAGATTAATCAAAGTTGGATATATTGTACCCATAGAGAATCTGGAATGGGTCTCTCTGATTGTCATCATACTTAAGAAGAACAAGCAATTACAGATCTGTGTAGATTACGTAAAATTGAATGCAACGGCAATACTAGACCCTTTTCCACTACCATTTTTGGACAACATGCTCAATGAGATAGTAGGTCATGAAATGTATTCTTTCCCCGATGGTTTTAGTGGATACAATCAAGTTCGAATGGTAGAAGTGGATATACCTAAAACGACATTCATTACAAATTGGGGAGTATTCACCTATACGGTTATGGGGTTCGGGTTGCAAAACATGCCATGCACTTTCCAACGATGTATGCAGCAAATATTCGCTCTGTACCTTACATCTTTTATGCAAATTTTCTCAGATGAATTCTCAGTTTCTGGTTAGATGGCCACGCATCTGGGGCACTTACGCGCATGCTTTGATTCTTGCAAAAAGGTACATCTTTGCCTTGATCCTAACAAATCCACCTTTGCAGTCAAATGCACAAAATTACTAGGCCACATTATTTCAGAGAAAGGCATAGCAGTAGACCCTGATAAGGTTAAGCTTATATTGGAAACCCCAGCACCCCAAAACCCGAAAGAAGTCTTAAGATTCTTGGGACAGGTAAGGTGGCATGGTCGACATCTTCTAGGATAGGCACATATTGCCATCCCACTAAACAAGTTAGCGCATATCAGACCGGCATAGTTTGTGTGGACAGAGGAAGCCCAAATTGCCTTTGAGCGACCAAAAGATGCTAGCCACGATGCTAGTTCTAAAAGCTCCGGACTAGAAACAACATTTTCATGTGTTTGTAGATGCTCCAGATAAAGCTATTGGGAGTGTACTTATGCAGGAGGACCGCAATTGGTTGCAAGTGGTCTATTACGCTACTCGGTGATTAATAGCAGTGGAGCAAAATTACTTGACTACAGAACGTGAATGTCTCGGGCTCATCTACTCCATAAAGAAGTTTTCACATTACTTGTTGGGTTGTTCATTCACCTTCCATGTAGATCATAGTGCCCTGCTGTATTTGGTGAAGTAGAAAAACTTGGCTGGATGGCTTTCTAGGTGGGTCATCCTGTTGCAAGAATTTGAGTATGACATTGTTCATTGTCCCGACCCAAGTCACACCATTGCAAATTTCTTGTCTCGCATCAATCATGGAGAACCCCTAGAAGGTGTGGACGATACCCTTTCGGATGCAGAGGTCTTTATGCTGGCCAAGATCGAGAACACCCCTTAGGCTTTACTAACTTGGTACAAAGAGATGTTGAGCTTCTTGGAGAATGACATCGCTCCATCTCATTTGAGATCTGCAGCTAGAAAGAAATTGGGACTTTGTAGTCATCACTTTACGATCATTATGGGACAATTATACCACAAAGATCCCACTGGAATTTTGTGTACCATCACATGAAGTAGGTGTAGTAATATCTGAAGCTCATGCTCGCGATGCCGATGATCACTTTAGTCATCTGATTATAGTCCGAAAAATCCAACAGGCTGGATTGTGGTGCTCGACAATGTATGCAGACGTTCAACATGCAGTGCAAAATTGTGATTCATATCAATGAACTAGCGAACCTCGAGATAGTCAACATTTCCAGCTGTAGCCAATCCTGCCATTGGAACCCTTCCAAAAATGGGGCCTCGACTTTATCGGCCCAATCAAACCACTAGCAGCAAAGATGGGGGCCCTGTATATTCTGACTTGTATCAACTATTGCACATGATGGGCAGAAGCCTGGGCAACCAAATACACTACAACATGAACAGTAGCGAAGAGACTCCAGAAATAAATCTTTCCTTGGTATGGCCTTCCTTTGGAATTTGTGTCAAAGGGGAACTCATTGCTTGAATCAATTAATTTCAGAATTAACCTTGGAGTATCACAATAAGCACAAATTTAGTTCTCCCTATTACCCATGGGCTATCGTGACTCAAAAAATAAGAACTGTGCTATCAGATTCGAAATGTTATAGTCGCTGCCATTGTTGATTGCATGTACAATTTGCATGTATAGTAGATACTCTACCAATTATTACCGACTACTACACAATCATGTATTTTTGATTCGTAGAAAATTCTATCTTATTTATGTTTTTTTTCTGAAATTGTAAACTGTAATTTACTCTTTGGAATTCTAATAGGGCCACAATCTAGACCCATTAATGATTGTTGGCAATAGTTCGCCTGCCAACGTGGCCAACTGGAAGAAACTTGATCCGTAACACTTGTGAATCCGAAACAGACCGGTCCGCTGAAATTTTAACTTGGCCATTTTCTGCTTCATCTTAGAATGAAAGTACAGCACAAGATCACTAGATTGGCAAATCTCCATTTGTAGGTTCCAGTTGTGCCATTTCTTCCGATGATTTTGCACCTCCTGCAATAAGAGAAAGCTATGGTACTAATGCTCATCTATTTGTCTCAGCTGATCCATCCGATAAGTGAATGAGTCTTCCGGAACCAATTGTTTCTTGACTGCAATTTGGAGACTTGGCACCGCAAATTCAAATGGAAGAATCCCCTCCTGGCTGTAAAGCAATTTGAAAGGGGTACTTTATAGGAAATCCTATATGCCGAAAGCACAGTGGGAAGAATAATTTCCCATAATCCAATAGCATATTTTGTAACATGTGGAGTAGGACGTTGTTGGTACTTTCTTGGAGTTAAGATACCATTTAGGGTAATAATGATGGAGACTTGGCACTCCCGACATAGAAACACATGCCATAAAAGGTTGAGGACCAGCCTAATCTGGCTTATTTGGCTAAGTTGCCAATAGAGCGAGTGAGGTGAACAAAGCGAACATACCGACAACAATCTATTGGAGACCTCTTAATCTCCAAAGGTTTGATCTATACTGACTTAAGAACACTTCTATGTCAGTTATAAACCAAACTTTACACAAATATTGTACTTCTTTACCAAAACTTCCATCAACACTTCTCTGAGTGAAGAAGTGTCTACTTCAGAAAGTCTGCTTCAGAAATCGACTTCATTACCTGCACATAACTTCAAATTTCTTCAAGCAAATGATGCACAAGTATTCGAAATACCTTTGCGCAATCATACCAATCATTAGTTCTCAAAACTAATCACCAAAAGTTTAATTTGATCCTTAAGATCAAAGATATGTCATAATTGTCTTCTAGAGGTAGCGCCTTCGACATGGTCAACTTCTTAAGTTGATTTCTCTCAACACAAAACCCGTTTTGCTAAATGCTTTTAGCCATAGCTTCCTTATCTCCTAACTTAAATTTTAAGTGTTCACTCATCAAAAACTTTACAGTATACACTGAGATCTAAGCAAAACACTGAGACGGAAAAGTGCGCTACTCTCAGACTTCAGTTTTCACATTCTACATATGAATGTTCCTATTGATCATTCTCACAACAGAAGAGGAATTAGATCATGAAATTCTAGACATAGCTTCATTAGCTTCTCAATTAGATGTGTACAAAAGGAATTCTGATCCACATGATCAGACAGAGAGCACTCAGAGAAAAACCCGTCGCTATTTTCTGGGAAAAAACTCTCTACACATCTCTAAGACATCTGTCATCTACAAATGACTTTCACATACATTTCTTGTCATCATTAACTTATATATACATGATTTTTGACTCATCCCACGTCTATGACATTACTCTTTATCATCCTAAGGATTTAGCTCTACTCAGATTACAAGGATTTTCCACTTATATGTACATATGTGTACAAGACATCATTCTGAGATCTTCTTCACTTTCTCAAGTATCTTCTTCCACTTCATTCTGACCATAAGTCTTCTTCAAGATCTTCATAATCACTAATTTGTGATTGGTTTGTTCCAACAGCTCCCCCTCAATCACTAATTGTAATTATTCCATTCTTCTTCACTCCTGCCATCTCCTTGAATCTCTGTAGCTTAGGTCCATCCAAGCTCTTTGTCATCATATCTGCCACTTGTTCTTTTGTTGGAGTATACATCACTTCAATCTCTTTATCAAGTACCTTTTCTCTCAAGAAATGATACTGAATCTCTATGTGCTTAGTCCTGGCATGAAAAACAGGATCAGCTGCCAAATACAAAGAACTCATATTATCTCCAAAAATAATTGGAGTACTATGATCAGTTTCAAAACTCTTCATCAAGGTCTTCAACCATATCACTTCTTTTGCAGCTTCTACCATTCCTTTATACTCAGCTTCTGTGGATGATAAAGCAACTGTATGTTGCTTCTTTAAACACCAAGAAACTAATTTATCTCCAACATAACAGAGATACCCATGAGTAGACCTCCTATCATCTGAGTCACCTGCCCAATCTGCATCACTAAACACTTTAATTCTTGTGTCAGAAGTGAAACCATAGTACAAACCTTCACTTAGGGTTCCTTTGATATATCTGAGTACCCTTTGGGCTGCAATCCAATGAGTCTTCTTTGGACAATGCATAAATTGTGACAACACACCTACTGCATATGATGAATCTGGCCTTGTCAAGGTAGCATAGATTAAACTACCTACCAAACTCTGATATTTCTTCATATCATTGAATTCTTCACCTCCATACCTGCTTAATTTATGATTTACCTCCAATGGTGTAGTTGAAGTCTTGCAATCTTCCATGTTAAACTTGACTAGAAGATTCTTCAAATACCTCTCTTGTGAAACATATACTCCATGTTGAGTATATACAATCTGCATTCCTAGGAAATAAGACAAGTTTCCCAAATCACTTATCTTAAACTCCTTCTCTATTTGCCTTTTGAGTTCATTGATTCCTTGAGCATCTGTTCCTGTGACAATAATATCATCAACATAAATGCACATGTAAATATATCCATTCTCACTTGCCTTCACTAGCAAGCTACTATCTGCCTTTGATGCTTGAAATCCACATTCATTCAAGAACTTGACAAGTCTGTAATTCCAAGCTCTTGGGGCCTGCTTCAACCCATACAAAGCTCTCTTGAGCTTACACACATAATCTGATCCAATTGAATTCATAAAACCTTCTGGTTGCTCCATGTATACTTCATCTGCAATGTATCCATTTAGAAATGCATTTTTCACATCTAATTGTGACAACCTCCATCCTTTACAAGCAGCAATAGCAATCAATGTTCTAATTGTAGACATTTTAGCAACATGACTAAAAGTTTCATCATAATCTACCCCATAAGTTTGGGCATAACCTTTGACCACAAGTCTAGCCTTGTATCTAGACACCTTACCATCTGCAAACCTTTTTGTTTTATATACCCACTTACATCCAATGACTTTCTGATTCTTTGGTCTTGGTACTAATTCCCTAGTTTCATTTTCAAGTAGAGCATCATACTCTTCCTGCATTGCCTTCTCCCAATTCTGTTTACCTTTGGCTTCTTCATAAGAGGTTGGTTCTTCTTCTGTCTTCACAATGTAAGCATAATCTTTTGTTGTTAGAAAAGTTGTATCATAACTATACTTTATAGGCTCTTTCCTTTCCCTTGAGGATCTTCTGATTTCTACACTTCTCGAAGTTTCAGCCTCATTTGATTCTGGATCAAATCTTGGCCCTTCTTCTACATGATCCTGCAATCTACTTTTAGAGTCAACATCATCAATACTTTCTTCATACACTTTTACTTTTGCTTTTCCTTTCCTTTGTATCTCTTCAACACCTGCATAATCATTTGTTGATCCTGTATACCATGTATTTTGCTCATCAAATGTCACATCTTTGGTAACAAGAAATTGCTTTGTGGATGGACTCCACAACCTGTAACCCATCTGTCTATCATCATATCCAATGAACACATACTTTTTTGCTTTTGGTTCTAGCTTATGTCTTAATTGTGAAGGAACATAAGCATATGCTACACATCCAAATACTTTACAATGATCAAGAGTAGGTTTCTTACCCCACCATGCTTCATAAGGGGTTCCTCCATCCAAAGCTTTACAAGGTAACCTATTCACAAGATATGTTGCAGTGTTAATGGCTTCTGCCCATAAGTAATTTGGACAATTCTTTTCCTTCATCATTGCTCTTGCAAATTCTACAAGAGTCCTATTTCTCCTTTCTGCTACTCCATTCTGTTGAGGAGAGTACCTGCAAGTTACTTCTCTTTTTATACCTGCATTCCACAAATAATCATCAAACTCTTTAGAGAAATACTCTCCCCCTCCATCTGACCTTAACCTCTTAAGCTTTTGCCGTGTGATCCTTTCTGCATAGGCATGAAAATGTTTGAATGTCTTGAAAACTTCTGATTTATTCTTGATTACATACAAAGTAATCCATCTGGTTGCATCATCAACAAACAACACATAATATCTGGATCCATTTATGCTATAGTCCCTTGAGGGACCCCATACATTTGTATGAACCAATTCAAGCATATTTGAATGCTTATACCCTGATTTGTTGTAAGAACCTTTATGTGCTTTACCTAATTGACAAGCTTCACACTTGTACACCATATGTTGCCCTTCAACATTCGAAATCCAAGCACCACCTGATTCTTTGACATTTCCTTTATAGCTCTCTCATTGAAATGACCTAGCCTTTTATGCCATAGGTCTAATTCAGACACCTTTTGACTTTCATAAGTAAATAATGCATGTCCCACATTACCTTGGACTTTGAGAGTGAATAATCTTCCTTCCTTTTTCCCTGTAATTATATTTCTATATCCCTGATTTGGATCTTGCACATAAACACCATCATTTGTGAATCTTACCTCATATCCTTTCTCCACAATTTGCCCTACACTTATCAAAGTTTTAGGAATAGTAGGAACATAAAGTACCTTGCTCAAAAGTGTACTTCCACTCTTTGTCTTCACTGATCCAATGCTCTCCACTTTATGTTTGGTATTGTCACCTGTTTGAACTGTATGTCCATTCACCTTTGCTTCCATATCAGTCATCAAGGATAGATTCCCGCTCAGATGATTGCTACATCCTGAGTCAATATAAAACACTCTTTGATCTTCTCCCTCTGATTCATGAGTTGCATTCAAGATAAGAGTCATATCATCCTTCTGATCTGATGCATAATTATAATAATTGTTGTTGTAGGACTGAGATTGGAAGTTTCTTCCACCTCCTCTACCATATGATGTCCTACCACCTCTTCCTCTGAAGTTGCCTCTTTGGTTTCTGCCTCCTCTACCTCTTTGATTAAAATTCTGATTATTGCTTCCACCATTTTGATTGTTATACCAACAATCATTTGCCAAATGATTTGTTCTGCCACAAATCTAACAAGCTTTAGCATTATCTTTGTTCTTACCTCCTCTTCCTTTACCTCTGAAATTCATCTTTCCTTTTGTAAAGTTAGCTTGACTTGAGTTCCCTTCATCATCAGTCGATTGCTTTCCCTTGCCATTCTTTTTCTTGTCCTTGGAGTACATAGCTTGACTTGCACTTCTATCATTGTCTCCTTTAATGTCCTACTCAAAAGTTAGCATGTGTCCTAGCAATTGATTAAGATCAGGAGTAAAGTGATCAAGTGACAACTCTATAGACAATATGAAAGGCTTCCACTTCTCATCTCCTCTCAGACTTGTAAGTATTTGTCTTACCAACTTTTCCTCTTCAATGTCTTCATCCACTGCTCCCAAGCTATCTGCAATATCCTTCATCTTTGCCACATAATCAGAAATTGATTGTGAGCTCTTCTTCTTGAAGGTTGTGAACTCAGCCCATAGTGAGGACTTCCTTGACTTGGTTGTATTCTGGAAATGCTCTTCCAAAGCATTCCAAACATCTGCTGCACTTTCCAATCCTCTAATGTGAGGTAAAAGATAATAATTTACAGCCATGTAAATGATACTCCTTGCTTGAGCATCCTTTCTCATCCAAGTCTTCAAGACTGCAAGTTCTTCCCTAGTTGGAATACTAGGATCTGCAAATTCAGGCTTTTCTTCATCTCCTGTAATGAATGCCATCAAATCTTTACTCATGAGGTGTGCCTCCATCCTCATGGACCAAGCTGGATAGTTCTCCCTATCTAGCTTATCAATCTGGAAGCTTTCTCCCATCCTTGACCTTCTGTATCTGCAATTACTATGGTTTATGAGGATAAAGTGTACCTTTGATATGAGCTTTGTCCTTCTTGATTCTTTTCGAACTCGTGCTTTGAACTTCTGCAGGTTATCTTCAATAATTTGTCCTTGTCCTCCTTTGATTTGGAAGAACTCCAATATCTGCACCAATCGGAACTTCAATTGTCTTTTCTTCTCTTGTATTACACCTTCAGCTCTGATACCACTGTTGGAGACCTCTTAATCTCCAAAGGTTCGATCTATACTGACTTAAGAACACTTCTATGTCAGTTATAAACCAAACTCTACACAAATATTGTACTTCTTTACCAAAACTTCCATCAACACTTCTCTGAGTGAAGAAGTGTCTACTCCAGAAAGTCTGCTTCAGAAATCGACTTCATTACCTGCACATAACTTCAAATTTCTTCAAGCAAATGATGCACAAGTATTCACAATACCTTTGCGCAATCATACCAATCATTAGTTCTCAAAACTAATCACCAAAAGTTTAATTTGATCCTTAAGATCAAAGATATGTCATAACTGTCTTCCAGAGGTAGCGCCTTCGACATGGTCAACTTCTTAAGTTGATTTCTCTCAACACAAAACCCGTTTTGCTAAATGCTTTTAGCCATAGCTTCCTTATCTCCTAACTTAAATTTTAAGTGCTCACTCATCAAAAACTTTACAGTATACATTGAGATCTAAGAAAAACACTGAGACGGAAAAGTGCGCTACTCTCAGACTTCAGTTTTCACATTCTACATATGAATGTTCCTATTGATCATTCTCACAACAGAAGAGGAATTAGATCATGAAATTCTAGACATAGCTTCATTAGCTTCTCAATTAGATGTGTACAAAAGGAATTCTGATCCACATGATCAGACAGAGAGCACTCAGAGAAAAACCCGTCGCTATTTTCTGGGAAAAAACTCTCTACACATCTCTAAGACATCTGTCATCTACAAATGACTTTCACATACATTTCTTGTCATCATTAACTTATATATACATGATTTTTGACTCATCCCGCGTCTATGACATTACTCTTTATCATCCTAAGGATTTAGCTCTACTCAGATTACAAGGATTTTCCACTTATATGTACATATGTGTACAAGACATCATTATGAGATCTTCTTCACTTTCTCAAGTATCTTCTTCCACTTCATTCTGACCATAAGTCTTCTTCAAGATCTTCATAATCACTAATTTGTGATTGGTTTGTTCCAACACAATCTACAACAGTCAGCAGACAATGCAACAGCGCATAAATGGCGGTCACTTTCTCTGATTGCCATCTACTAAACATACCTGAGATGCTGTCATAGGAGCAAAAAAATTGGTTCGAGTGCAGGGGACTCCTGTAGTGTGCACTATTGGATTGGAGGAGTATTCGTCCTCATCCACGATCGAAGGAGATCGCCAAAGAGATAGTGCGCCAGACAGATGGTAACGACCTCAACCTATAGGAAGTCAACTTGCATATAGGGTAGGGCACTTTTCAGCCAACACCAACCTTAATCACAGAAAGACTACATGTAACTAGTCAAGAATTACAGTGAGTATAGAGCTTGTGGACGCAGAAGAAATCTATGGATTATTAGGAAGACCATACTCTGGTGAATATCGATTTGCACAGCTCTCGGATGATAATCCAATTAAAATGGGATTATTGTTAATGATAATGATCATTAATCTACAAGCAAAACACTACGGAGTATCACAACAATTGTTTGTGCTGATGAAGGAATTGGCTAAAACCCAAGTTAATTCGGCAAAAATCATTTTCCAAAAATTAAAGAAGGTGAGAAGACTCTTGAGGCGGTCCGAAAGAGCAGTTAATGCAATATTGGACTCCAAAGTGGGAGTCATATTTACTTTGTTGTTTACCAAAAGCCCAATTTTCTTACCTCGAGAATACATAGTATGCACGGTGAAGGTTTTCCTTCAAATTTTAAAGAAGAGGGCTACAAAGCAGAAGCTAGTAGAAGGGACTTCGCAGGACCAGACAACGAATGACAGAGATGAAGAAGAGTAGTCCCGAAGTGCAGCAAGTAGAGGAGAATCAGTGGAAAGAAGTTTAGAGGAAGGTTGTGCAGGAAGAAACAGAGAGGAAGGCAAGAGAGGAAGAGGTAGCACGAAGAGAGGAAGAGGTAGAACGAAAGAGAGTAGAAGAAGAAGCAGAGAAACAATGTCATGCTGAAGAGGAAAGGCGAAGGAAGTGTGAAGCCGATGAAGAGTGTCGTTAGTAGCAACAATATCAAGGGGACTATACGGGAGAGACATCTCGTAAGATTCTAGTGTTACGCACATTTACGTCCTATGGACTAAACAATAAATGGGAGTGGAATGATGGTTAAATAAAGCTACCACCTGTGAAGTGTATTGATTTTATCTATACCTAAATGTATAATAATGAAATAGTTTGTCCGGAACTCCTCGGAGATCTAATGAGAGGAATTCAGTGGAGTGCAGTTAAGTTGGAGGAGTTTCAAAGAAAATATAACACCATGATTCAGGAAAAGGATAAGTGGGTAGCAGAGAAAGTGGGAATGATAGAAGAAATTAGCTGACTCAGGGCCGATGCAGAACAAGCCAGAGCAGAGATTTCAAGGAGAGATAGTGTAATCCAAGAGGAGATGATAGAAGAGCTGAATGAAGTTGTAATAGAAAACAACACGCTAAAAGTAAGAATTGAAGAAAAATCAAAGATTCTAGCTTGATTTCAAGCCGAAATAAGTCAAATCTAGAAGGCATAATAGAAGCTAAAGAAAGCTAACAAAGGGCTTGCAGCCAAGGCACAAAAGGAGGACCAGGAGGTTCAAAAGTTGAAGACCAAGGTCAAGGAGCAGAGTGGAGAGCTTAAAAGATAGGGTGTTTTGCATGCAGAAGTAGAAGAATGGTTGGTGGTGCGGATGAATATACGGCACTTGAAAGAAAAACTCCGCACTGTCAAAGAAAGCTATGATATGGTGTTTGCACAATTAGCTGGCATTCCAAAGCTGGAAAGACAGATCAATGAGTGAAAGAAGCATTGTGCAAATGCAAATTTGGTATTGGAGGGCAAGGAGACAGAAGTAGTAGAACTATGGAAAAATGCCTCAGTTTTGGAGTTAACATATAAAACCAAGCTAGATGAATCACAAAAGCTTACCAAACATAGATAAAATAAGTAATATAACTATAACATTTGAAAATATGTTAGAAAGATTATAGAATCGGATATCGGAATTAGAAGCAGTGGTGGTTAGCTATAGAAGTGCTACTCAAAAACTGCTTGAGCTGAAAGAATTTTTTGAAGCAGAGATGGGACTTGCAGAGGAGAATTTAGAAGAAATGTTCAAGGAGCTTCAGTATGACATAGAAAGAATAAATGTTCCCCTAAAATGCAGAATCACGATGATGATTTGTAAAGAAAATTCTTATTTTGTAATCAGTGGGTTCAGATCCATTGTGTGTGCCAGTGTAAGCAGCTAGTGTGGATGACCACAATTTCTTGTAAATTTACTTTATAATGGGGAAAAAGGGATTTATTGATGTGGAGATTCTAATAGTTTTCAGAGTTTGTAATTCTTGGTGTTTTATTGTAAATTTCGAAGTATGGAACGGTGTTAATGTTATGAAGAAGTGTGGAGTAGTTCATTGGGATACGTTACGCCATGAAGAGCAGAGTTGGGAGGAGGATGCTATGGAGCAATAGATTCTGGAAATTTGATCAACTGATGCTCTATACTGTTGGTGTTTAATCGTACTGTATTAAAGAATGATGTATCTACGATCCTAATAATCAATGATCTGTGTGGTGTAGATAAAAAGGAACATAAACACATGTTTATGAGTACAACGGTATTCATAAATTCCAATTCCCATATCCATTCCTTTGAACATATGTTTTTTTATTTTTACTAAAGTATAGTACTGTGCAAACAATGCACTTCTTGTGGTTCTTTTAGACCTTAAACTCTTTAGTGATCACATGCTTTCCCTTGTAATAAACCTCAATAATCTCAATGTTTATATCCTTAAAGTCCAAATTCTTTGGAGATATGGTGCTGTATTTTTACTGAAGTATAGTACTGTGCAAACAATGCACTTCTTGTGGTTCTTTTAGACCTTGAACTCCTTAGTGCTCACATGCTTTCCCTTGTAATAAACCTCAATAATCTCCATGTTTATATCCTTAATGTTTATATTGGCATTGTGTGAGACACTGATAGTTGAGCCTAGAAATCTTTTTGACATTGCTTGGAGTAATTATAATGTGCATCAACATAAATTGGGCTTCATGAATACTTTGAAGATAATATAAATTTTCATCAAGCTAATCTCATTTTTCAATGGATCTTGTACTCATCAAAATGAATTTGTGTATATTCAACATTTCTTCTCCAAATACCACAAAAGAAAAAGGATAAGGCATGGTCTATGCGATTGAATACTCTAGACATTATTTTCTTGCAAATAAGTTTAAATTTTTATAGATGATCAAGCATTACTCTATTTGGTAAACAAACCTTGCAATACTCGCAGATTAGTAAGATGGTTTCTCTTACTAATGGAATATGACTTCGAGGTAGTTGTGAGGAATAGTAAGACCCACCTTAGGGTGGATCACCTTTCTAGACTAACCTCAAGAGAGTCCCATAAGGAGTTTCACATGAACTTCTTGATGCTTACTTATTCAACCTAGAAGTAGTGCCTAACTAGCCTAAAACTATCATGCCTATTCTAACCTTTGGACCTAAGCAATCGGTAGTAAAAGCAAAAGAAAATAATTGTTGAGAGCTCAAAATATCACTTAATGGGAGGAAGTATGTACAAGGATACTTACCAAGGCATATTGGCTTGTTGTGTTGAAGAAGACAAGTATGCAAGGTGGTTGCAATTAGCACATGTAGGTGCATTGAAGAAACATCATTCTAAGCATCGAACCCTACAAACTCTGTGAAGATTAAGCTTATGTTGGCCAATGATGGAAGCATATGCCCATAGGATGTGCAAGGAATGCCGAATCTGTGGTGTTAAACCGCCAGTGGAACATGCCACTCTGTATGAAGTATCGTTAATACCCAATTGGAGTGAACCTTTGGTAAACATTGTAAGGACAAAGACTTTCACTCAAGAGATGAAATTGGCCAATGACGAGAGCTTGGAGGAGGAAGCACTAGACCACACTCTTATTGGAGATTACATATACAAAAATGGAAGAGATGGATACCTAAGATTGTGTGTCCATGAGAGTGAATATCTTAAGATCTTGGAAATGGCTCACCAAGGTGTAGCAAGAGGACATTTTGGACCAGATAGGGTGATCAAATCCATATTGTTTGTAGGAATTTGGTAGACAACACTCCACATGGATGCTCATACCTATGTGAGGCAATGTGACATATGCCAGTGAACTCATTATCCAATACACAAAGATGAGATGCCATTGAGACCCATGATGGGAGGACATGCATTCTCTAAGTGGGCAATAGACTTTGTTGGTCCTATTAATCTCCCATCCAAGAGTTCACATGCAGAATACAATATTGTTGTCATTGACTATCTAACCAAATGGGTAGAAGTGAGAGCCACTAAGAAGAATGATGCGTAGAAGGCCTACTTTGATGCTCACATAAAGGATAAAGGTTTGAAGGCATGAGACTTAGTCTTAGTGTATACCAACATACTAAGAGATCTAAAAAGTGTGGCTATGGACCCATAATAATCAACAAAATATCCACTAATGGAGCTATTGAGCCAGCCACTCTAGAAGGTGATGTACTACCCAGTGACATCAGTGGTTATAGGGTGAAATTATACCAAGAACACCTCGTAGAAGAAATTCTAAATGGACTCAACACAACCAAGAAATAGAAAGAAGAGGAAAAACAGATTAGAGAAGAAGCCCAGAAAAAAGCCCTAGAACACATTCGGCGTATGAAATGAGATGACAAGGTAGAAATTGACCTATGCACGATGCTCATGGAGCTCTGAGATATTACATGGATATGTGCCTAACAATGGGTGACATCCCTCAATGAATAATTGATAGACATCCTTTTCTAACCTTAGAAATAGGACAAGGAAAGAGTGCAAAGACTGTAAGAGACTGATTAACTAAGCACCCATTTCACACAGTTGACAATAGGCATCTATTATAACCACATCATTACATGAAATCCTACCTAGGACTACTTGGAAATGGGTACCTAAAAATCCCCAAATCTTGGTAGAATAATCTCGAAAAACTTTCAAGGTCATCAATAACAAACAGTGTAATCCCATTGTTTTGTTTTTGGACTCCAAGTTGTCCTCTCCAATCATGAAGTAACAAAGAATCAACAAATCATCTTTATTTTGTCAATCCTAGGAATATCCATAAGACCACAGCCCCTTCAAGATAATAGATTCAAGGAAATAAGAGATTAATGGCTGGATTGCTGAGAAAAATTGAAGATGAAGAGAAAATCTAGGGTTTACCATATCTAAGGCAAATCTCCATCATTTTCTATGATCTTTGTGTCAAAACCATGCTATTTTATCAGCAGAATACAAATATGAACTCAAAATTGAAAAATATCACCTGTATCACAGAGACGAGACAATCGCGATTCTGTACATTCAGACGATGTTCACAATTCTGGAACTTTCTTCAATCCTTTTCCACTCATTACATCAGTAAACCTCTTCCTTCATACAACTAACTCAGTAATACACAAATGTAACTCACAAATCTCCATGATTAAGCAAGAAACAAGCTCTCACATCAAAGAAAATACACTCAACAGGAGAAAACACGATTTTTGCAGAAACTCTCTCTTCTCTATTGATAGCATGAGCAAATGACTAACCAACCTCTCCAAATTAGAGAAAATTGACTTATATACATTTTCAAGTGTCCCTTTTCACACTTGAAATTAGGTCTTTTTCTCTAATTTTCTAAAAATATGCTATCTAAGAGTTTCTAAAAATTCTACAAAAATTACATGAGGTCCTTGACTACATAAGGAAGACTCTTCCTTATTTTCACAACCATTGCATAAATATTTTACAAGTTTTTTTGGCTTTTTACTAATTTTCTACATCAAAAATGCTTTCCAAAAATACACCTTCCAACATTCTTCCCCTCCTAGAGCTTTTGGCTCTTGACAAAAGACTTCCTTATGTGAGCTCAGCTTTATTTCTTCTTCCTTTGATACACTTGTGACACCAAATCATGGCTCTTCCTTTCTGTGACATTCAAGTTATTGACCATTTCAAACAAGGCTTTCCTCCATTGTACTGCAGCTTCAGGCTTATCTATGACATCCTTCTTCAAGTATTCTGTGTAAGCAGCTTCATAGGCAGTAAGTCTTGCTTTTGTAACAACAGATAAGTTTCCAAAAATTTCTGACTCCCTTTCAAAGAATCCATAATCAAAAGCATCTTCAAATATTTGCAAAAAATGACTGCCCAAAAATATTATTCTACTGTAGTAGGCCATCAAACAAATCCTGTCTGGTGTCTCACTTAGATCAAACAATAGAGCATCTGTTGGCGAATTAAAACCTATGTAGTTCAAAATTCTGACATCTGTATCAATGTAGGTTTCTATACAGGCTAGAATTAACCTCATTATTCTGACAAGTAGTATACAAGCAGGGTCATTGACATCTTTATAATTTGATATGACAGACTCAGCAGTATTCACCATGTAACTTTTAGTAGGCCAAGTTCCTGCCTTTGGACCTGCTATTTTTGGAAAGTTCAGCCATTTTGCTGGAATCTGCCCTGTTTTTCTTCTTTCCCAAAAAACAGTCCACTCCCTTCTTTTGGCCACAGGGCAATAAGCTGGGTTAATCTTTAAGTGTAAAGGTGCCTCCTTCCAGATTCTCCTACACTCTTTATTAGCATCCAACCATTTATTCCTCCATTTTGGGTTTGCTCTTTCAAATAATTCCTTTGTAACATTAATATCCTCTTCATATTCAAAATATTGATTTGGAGATAATCCCACTCTGGCTAACTGATAATTTTTTATGCTTTCCAATACCATACAAAAAGGAATTCCTAATCCATCTGCAGCCCAATGGTGCTGATCTGGATTGATGCCTTTATTTAAAGCAAATGTGACAATCTGGTTCTCATAATCATCATGCATTTTTCTCATAAACTCCATTCTTGATTCTCTGCTAGTCAGCAACTTCTGAACAAATTCCTCAGTGTACTCTCCCTCAGATCTTTTGGCTACTGCTTCATAGTTTTCCTGTTCTCTATCAACATCTCCTGTTTCATACTCTCTTGTATTTGTATCTTCTGCATGTACCTGATTCTGAACCTCTTCCTGAGCTTCTGATTTCTCCAGTTGTTTCTGTAAGTCTTCTAAGGTCATCATTAAACTTTTATTCTGAGTTATCAAATCTTCTCTTTCTTTCATCCAGTCCATTCTTTCTCTTTCCAACTTGTCCTGCCAATCCTTCCTTTCTTGCTCCATATTCAAAAACAACTTGTTATACCCTCTCATAGCTGTAGCAGCATGTGTACTTGCCTGCTTTTCTAGTTCTTTGGCTTCCTTCAATTCTTCTTGGAGTTTCTGAATTTCTTTATGCATTTCATCTTTTTCTTTCTCTGTCAATTGGGCAGGTTTACTTTCATCTTTTACTAGACCTTCTTCTAGCAGCAACTTATTAATATCTTCATGGGCCCTAGTCAAAATTTGATATGAGGTTTGTAGTGTTCTGTATCTTCCTCCTATGGTTTTTAGTTCCATTTCCATCTTGGCATTCTGTTCTGATAACTTCACACTCTTATCCTCCAAATATTGTATTTTGTTCTGCTTCTGAACTTCAATTTCTTCCAAAGCAATTATTCTATTGACATACTCTTCATTTTTTTTCTGAATTGACCTCAGTTGTTCTGACATCTGCTCCTTTTCCTTTTTGTGTTCTTTGATAATCATACTCCCTTTCTCAAATTCAGATTCAGCCACCATGCCTGATATGATCATATTCCTGCTAGATGGTCTGAACTGTTCAATATTATTCATGATTATTTGACAGGCTGACCTTATATTCTTGGGTATCCTTTCCAAACCAACTTCCATTTCTGCTTGTCTGATTTCAATTTGCTTATCTCTTTTACCTTCCTCATCTTCCTCTGCTTTTGTTTCATCCTCTATATCCTTTGTATCTTGTTCTTCATTACTGGAAGCATCATTCTCTGTTTCTTGATTAATATCATCTTCTTCAAGCTCCAATACTCTGTCCTTTGCACTTTTCTGATCTGAGAGGTTTGAAATTCTATTTTCTTCCAATGAATTCCTTCCTTCTTGACCTTGCATTTCTTCTCCCTGTACCAATTTTTCTTGAACTACTATTGATTCAATATCTTCCACATGGATAACCTGATCATCATTTTTCTGCATTTCCTGTCTTCCCGTTTCTTGAGTTGTATCTGATACATTTGCATGAAAAGCTTTTATTTGATCATCACTTCCCTGATTTGTATATTCATGATCTTGCTCATCCATATTCATAAAATCTATTCCTTCTTCCTGTTCCTGCTCACCATTGTATGTAGATTCCTCATTATTGTTTATCTCCTGCAGTACATCTTTTATACTTTGAATAATTCCTTCTTCTATCACCTGTCCTAAGACCTCTTGAGCACTCTTTTCTGGTTCTATCCTCTTGATTTCCTGTTCTTTAGGTGCATCTTTCTGCTGAATATCTGAACTGCTGAATACCTTCTTTGCTAGTTCCTCTAAACTTGCATTCATTTTGAAATATGTCTGTGAAGGTTTGGTCCATATTGACTTTATACCAACATTCACTATTCCAAAGCTATCTTCATCTCTCCTTTGGTTTTCCCCTTCTGTCATCTTTGTCTTTCCTTTCAACAGTCTTCTTTCTTCTTCAGTAGTCATCTGTTGGACAGTTTCTTCATGAGTCTGCCTTTCTTGAGACTTCTTATTTGTATCCTCAGGTGTCTTCATTTTTTCTACAGTCTGTATAGCTACATTAGGAGTGTTGGGTATTGACAAGTTTAAACTTTTCAAAAAAAAACTCTCAATGTCACTATCTGACTCGGATGAGAATCGTGAGGATCCTCCTACTTCTTGCTCTGTAGACTTTGATACTTCCTTCACTGTGGTAGACTTCTGAGTTGCTTCCATGACTGTTGCTTCTGTGTCTTTAACTGTTGTAGCTTCAACTACTGCTTTTTCTTTTCCCTTCTTGACTAGTTTCTTCTGTTGGACTTGCTTTTTTGGCACTTTCTTTTTTACCACAACAGTAGTCCTGGCCTCTGGAGGTCCTTGCAACTCTTTGAAGTATGCCAGCAACTCTACTTCTTTTCTCACAAATATTTCTTCGGTCTCGGCTGCCATCATTTCCTCATGTAAAACTTCATAATGCTCCACCTCCTCCTGTATCCAATCTGTAGCCTTGCAGGAATAGTCTTCCAGCATTTTCTGATATTGGGCTTCGTACATTGCTCTTTTATTGTTTCCCTGAGTTAAATAAGTAAATAATTGCTCTTTGCTGGTCTGTGGGGGGTGAGGTTCACTAGAGGATTGTACTCCTTTTTGGGCTGCCAAATGTTCTTCTTTTGTTGCTTCAATCTGCTCCATTTCTATTTTTCTTGGATCCACTTTCCTCTTCTTAACAGGCACTACTTCTTCAGAGATAATTTTCCTCTTCATTCCAGCTCCCCTCATACTGGTTTGTCCCACTGTGTCTTTAGCCTGCATCCTTTTGGGAGGACTTTTTACTCCTGACATCAAATTTCTAAAGTATTGTGCCTCTGGAGCTAATTTCAAATGTTCTTCCATACCCAAGATATGATAAATAATTCTTGTCAAAAACTGGGCTCCATTCATAAATTTCTTCTGCTCCCAATGTTTGGCTGCTTCCTTTAACTGTTCATGGATGTATGGTGAGACATCCATAACTCCAAATGGTTTGGTTTTGTCTTTATTGTTGAACATCAACAGAGTTACTGATTTGTGAGGCATGGTGTATCTAGGCAGCTTGGGAAAACAAAAATATTGCAAAAACATTCTGATTGCATATTCTTCGTTCTCTTTTCCTTTAAAATCCGTGAACTTTACATATCCTGTATAAGTATCCTTATTCTTTTTTACAAAGCTTTGATCCAGTTTGGTGCCCATTGGATAAAATTGTAAAGCGGCTCTAATATGTTCTGCCTTAATGGTAATACACACCTCCTGCTCATCTTTGTTCTTCACTTTGCACCTGAAATAAGCATCATTCTTTGTTCCAACTTCTTCAAACTGCTCATTACCTGTGCTACCCTTTCAAAGTCAATGAAGAAGATTGGTTCCTCCAACAGTTTATGCAATCCCACAGCTTTCCATCTTTTTACGTTGTCAGTAGTTCTTTGAAACCTATAAAACTCCTGGCACAACATTGTATATTTATAACCTCCCACTGCTATTGTGAAGATGTGCTGACCTATTACTCCCAGAATTTCCTTCAGTTCTTTTACTGCTCCTTCTGCTTCTGGAATTTCTGTATCTTCATCTGATTCCAGGTCCACCTGCTCCACTGTGGTCTCACTGTCCAAGAACCAATGTCCTCTTGACAAGGTTACTGAGTCAGCTTTGAAGTCATGAATGGTCAATTCTTTTGTATTCACCATCCTGTGTTTATATATAAAAGAAAAGAAAAACACTCCACCCACATGAGTCACAAGAATTCACAAGAAAAATACTGTCTCATTCTGGTATGTCACTGATATAAACAAATGAAAGAGACAAGTTCCAAACAATTTTTTCTTTTTCCAAAAGACTCAATTTTTAAGTGAGCAATACAGGTGTAGCAAGATATCTAATGTGCTCTCTTCAATTGTCAATTCCTTACTCAAAAAAGAAAACAATTCTTAAATAGAAAGAAGATGATGGAAAAGATGATTAATGTAAAGACTTCAAAAAATAGAAATAAAAAAGATGGTCACAAAATTTTGAACAAAATAATACAGATTTTCCCTGATAAGTTATTTTCTCCCTCCCTATATCTTGCTTTTGTGCTTTTAATTTTAGGTAGAAATGAAAATACATTTTTCATTTTTTTTTTTTATAATAATAATAATGACATTTTTTCTGCTTTCCTTCCCCTCCTAATTCCCTTTTAAGGAAAAAGAATTTAGAAGAACATGTTGCTTTTGTCATTCCTTCTCCCTCCTTTTCCTTTTTTCTTTCTCTCTCTTTTTTTAAAAAAAAAAAAAAAATTAGTATTTTGTTCCACAGCTCTGAAAATAGGTTAAGTGTGGATGATCTCTCTTCCATTGACTCAATTCTGATTTTTTTATCCAACAATGTTTCACTCTCAATGTCTTTGTATCATACAAGTATCCATGTTTTATAGACAAACTTCTTGTAGCCTCTTTTGGTTTCCATACCTATTTTATTCCCTCTTCCTGTTTTGGTGGATAACATCTGTGCGTGCCCTTTTTCCATGTGTTTGTAGATCTGTTTTGTTGATGTGTCCATAACTGTCTTCTTATTTTTGTCTCACCAGTTGTTTTTACTCCCGAGATCTCTTGTGTGGTTTGATTGTATGAAGCTTGAGCACTTGGTATTGGTAATATGTTCCTGTCCTTTATTGAGAAAGTGAATCCTTCCATATCTGGGTCAAGAACATCTAGAGAAACCTCCTGTCCTTCATTACTCAGAAAAAACATTAAAAACTTTTTGTCATTTATGGTCAAATTAAGCTTCATTTTCTCAAAGTTCAAAACAACTTTACCTTGTTTGAGCCAAGGTTGTCCCAAAATCAACTTTTCAGTCATGAATTGGTCTGGCCACTCTTCACAATCTATATCCATATATTCATCATTAAATCTAACTTTAATAGAAAGTGAAGATATGCTCTGACTCATTTTCCCTCCCAGGGTTTTGATCAGAATTCTGCTTTCAGCCCTCTTAAAGTTAAACTTATTGACCAAGGCTGAGCTAATTAGATTCACTTGAGCTCCTGAATCTACTAAAACCCTAATATTTTTATTCTGATAATTCATCAATATCATAGGCAAATGTTCTCTTTGCTTTAGAGTGTTTTCACATAAACACACTTCTTTCAATTTCCTTATTCTCTCCTTGGCTTCTTGTTGAGCCTCTTTTCTGATGTTCTTCTCTTCTTTTTTTCTATTTTGGGCCTTTTGCAGTCTTCTCCATTCATCGGAAGTTAATGGACAATCATACCTCTTAACTCTACATCCACTTATGAAATTTGGCATGATTTCTCCATCAATATTAGCTAATTGAATGGCTCCACTTTTACTTATCTGATGTATAATGTATGGCCCATGAACTTTTTTCTGAAATTTTCTCTGATGTTCCTTAACTGTGTAAGCCAAGACCAGGTCCCCTTCTTGTAGATCTTTGTCTTTTATGTGAACATCATGATAAGCTTTCTGTCTTTTCTTGTCTGTGTATATACTCATCACTGCTTGGAGTCTAGAAGCTCCCAGTTTTTCCAAATCTAAGACTCTCTCAGATAATTCATGTCCTGTCCAATTATATTGATTACCCACTTTTAATGTTGGAATAAGAAATTCCATGGGTAAAACTGCATTTTGGCCATATACTAAATTAAATGGGGTAGTTCCTATTGCAGTCTTGTATGCCACTCTGTAAGCCCAGAGAACATGATTAAGTTGAGAATCCCAGTCATTTCTATTTGTGTTGACTAGTTTGGACAATACTGCACAAAGTACTTTATTAGTACTTTCTGCTAAGCCATTAGCTTGTGGGTGATATGGGGCTGATTTTCTATGACTGATCAAAAAGTGGTTGGTCATATTTTCTATGATCTGATTTAAAAAATGAGTTCCCCTATCACTTACCAGTTCAATTGGTAGTCCAAATCTAGTGATAATGTTTTCATACAAAAATCTGGCAGTGGTGTGAGCATCATTTCTTTTAGTAGCTTTGGCCTCAGCCCATTTTGTCAAATAATCTGTAGCTACTATTATGTATTCTGCATGGGTTTGTCTGGCTGGAGGATGTATTGGTCCAATAAAATCCAATCCCCATTTGCTAAAAGCTCTGGCTGAAATTAAAGGAATTAATGGCATATTATCTCTTTTGTTTGGTTGGGTCACCCTTTGACAGACATCACATCTTTTTACATAAATCCTTGCATCAGCAAATAGGGTTGGCCACCAAAAGCCAGAGTACAATATGAGCTTGGCTGTTCTATCACTTGAAAAGTGTCCTCCTGCCACTCCTGAGTGTGCCATTTCCAACATTTCTAAATACTTTCCTTCAGGAACACAAATTCTCAGATATCCATCCATTCCTCTCTTATATAGTTGTTCTCCTATGAGTTGATATTCTTCCGAGATCACTTGTAAGTTTCTTGAGTCAGCACCAGCTATTACCTGTTTCCCTTTCTTCTTTCTCTTCAATTCCTCTACAATATGTTCACTCCATTCAGGGTTTTTTTGAAACCAATATAAAGTTATCAAATCTGATTCCTCCAATGTTTGACATTTTTTACAATTATCAACATATCTCTCCACATCTTGAATCTTGTTTGGCCAATGTACTCCCATCCTATTAAGGTTGCTTAAAGTGACTATCTTGGAAGCATGAGTACATGGGTTCCAGTAGTGAGCTCTTCTTACATATTCATATTGCTCCTCCTCTGGAGTACAAAATTCCAGTATACCTGACTGACTGAGGTGATACAAATGTCCAGCTAACAACATGAAATTTCTGCTTTGTAACACCAGATGTGTGTTATTCCTTAATGTGCTACACGGTCCCATGGTTAGCAAAGGAATTAATGACATAGACCATTCAGGAACACTTTCCACCTTGAATAAGTATGTATCTGGCAAATCATCATCTATAGGTGAACTAGGTTCTTTTGACTGGATTCTTGACAAATGATCTGCTCTCAAGTGTGTTTTCCCTTGTCTAACCACCACCTCAAATTCAAATTCCATTAGTAAAAGAAACCATCTTACTATTCTTCCTGTATGACATGGTTTATTTACTAAATAGAGTAGAGCTTGATGATCCACAAAGAATTTAAACTTGTTGGCCAATAGATAATGTCTGTACTTTTTGACAGCAAATATCATTCCCAATCCTTCTCTCTCAGTGGTTGTGTAATTTTTTTCTGCAATGTTTAATTGTCTACTTGCATATGCTACTGGGAAATCTAACTTGCTTCCTTCTATAGGTTGTGCTAACACACATCCCAGAGCATAATTTGAAGCATCGACATGTACATGAAAAATTTTGTCCCACTGAGGTGTTTTTAAAATTGGTGCTGTCACCAAACAAGTTTTTAATGCTTCAAAGGCTTGGTCACATTCTTCAGTCCACTCAAACTTTGTGATTAAGGCATATAAGGGTTTAGCTATATCAGCAAATTTGTGTACAAATTTTCTATAGTACCCACAATGTCCCATAAAAGTTTGGAGTTCCTTCACATTTGTAGGTCTTGGAAGTTCTGTTATTGCTTTTATCTTCTTCTCATCTGTAGAAATTCCATTTTTTGAAACTATGTGCCCCAACATTCTACCTTGTCTCACAAAGAATACACACTTTTCAGGATTTAAGCATACTCTGTATGTCCTGCATTTCCTGAATATTTTTTCTAAATCTTGTAAATGATCTTGTCTTTTTAAAGAAAAAGTGCACAGATCATCCACATAGATTTCCATTACATTTCTCAGGAATTCTTTGAAAATATGACACATCAATCTTTGAAAGGTTGCTGGAGCATTGGTTAGTCCAAAGGGCATAACCCTAAAGGCATAAACCCCCCATTCTGTAGAAAAGGCAGTCTTGTGTTGGTCCTCTAAGGCTATTGGCACTTGATTGTAGCCTGAGAAACCATCTAGGAAACTGTAAACCTCCTTTCCTGCAACTCTCTCAAGAAGATGATCTGTTATTGGCAGTGGATAACTATCCCTTATAGTTGCTGCATTCACTTTTTTCAAGTTGATGCAAACCCTAAGTTTTCCATTCTTCTTTGGCACCACAACTATAGGTGATATCCATTCAGTGTACTCTATTTCATAAATGAAATTAGCCGCCAACAACTTGTCAATTTCTTCCTTTATTTTGGCAGAGTATTTATCATTAAATGTGTAGTGTCTCTGTTTGCTTGGTTTTGCATCAGGTGTCATAGGACTCTTATGCTCACAGATTTTTGGATCAATCCCTTTTAAATCTTTATAACTGTAAGCAAATACATCCCTATAGTTCTTTGCCAGGCTCCTTAAGGCTTCTTCTTCTTGTGTGGTCATATCATCAGCTATCACTATCTGTCTCTCTTCTCCTTCTTCCTGAGTAATCACAATCTTTTTTGTTTGTTCTTCATTGTCATATACTTCTCCTTTTTTCTTCTCTCTTTTTGGTTTCATTTTCAGGAGTAGTCTGTCTTCTACCTCATAAGTTTTAAAATTTGCTGGTACATCAAAATATTGATCCTTATTGATCTCTTTCTCTTTCTTCTCCTTTGTCTGATCTCCTTCTATTTCCTTGTGTTTATGTTCCTTGTATTTGCCTGAGATTTTGTCTTTGATTGCATCCTCGACTTTTACTGTTTCCAAATACTGTGTTTTTCCTTTTTGTAATATTATTTCTTTATTTTGCTCCTCTTCTGTTTTTAGTACACTTATCATGTGTATGCTAATGTGGAAAACATCAAAGCCTTCTTCATTTTGAAATTTCACTCCTACATATTCTTCACTGGCCAGATCCATAGTAGCCAAGATTTGATTCCACCCATAAGGCTCAAACTCTTCATCTTTAAATTGTTGTGGCTCATAGCTTTCATCCTGTACTTTTCTTTCTTTCACACATTCCTCTCTTTTCAGTCTTCTCTTTCTATTGGTGAGATTTCTTATCATGTTGCACTTCCATATTGCTGATTCACTCTCTTCCTGATCCTCCATGTCTGATTCCTCACTTTCTTCTTGATTTTGATGTATTTTATACCATTCTTGAGGAGATACATCACAGTAGTGCCCATTTCTCAAGTTCACTCTTGTTATTCTTCCTTTGCTTTGGAGATATAAACAATCATTACCCCAATCTTGTACAATTTGCATTTGTCTCATAAAAGGTCTTCCTAGGATAATTTTATATGAAGTGGATTGTGGAAATTCTACTATGGCAAAGGTATGCTCTATTTCTATACCGCATATGTCCACAATCACTTTCTCCCAAATTCCTAGGGGTTTTTCTATATGCCCATCTGCAAGTTGTAACCTCATCTTAGTGGGTAGTAATTCATTTCTTCCCCATTTCTCCCAAGTTTGTTTAGTCATTATGGCCACTCCTGATCCACTATCCAAAATGGCTTTAGCTGAATTTTTTCCATATTGTAATTTTAGGGTTGAATTCCCTTCTTCTCCTTCACAATATCCTCCTATTTTATCAATAGGAATATACCATAATTCCTCTAATTCTTGTATTGGTGAATGAAGGTTTCCAGGTATTGTTTCCCCTTTATTCATTTTGTTTTGTAGGTGAGGATTTTGTTTCAACAAGTTTTCCCATGTTGTATGACATGTAATGCTACATTGTTCATTTATGATTATTTGGAATGTTAATTGTGAATTTTCCTCTTTGTTAACACTTTTCCATGTTCTTGTTTTCTCAATTTGTTCAATTGTTCTCTGAGAACTGTCTTCTTCCCCTAATCTGAGTTGTGCTTCCTGGATAATTTGTTTGCACTTTAGCATTCTTTCTTGCTCTAACTCTGGTATAGGATAAGCCACTGCATGATCTGCAGGACTTGGTCCTTCTTGGATTCTTCCCTTATATGCTTTGATTAGGGTTTCTAGACTCTGAGAGTGTCCTATTTCAGACTGATTTTGAGTGTTTTGGGGAGGAGTACTTTTTGATTGTTCCTTATTATCTTCTTCCAAGTTTTTGCCCATTCTTTTTCTCTTTTCCCATTTCCCTTTTTGTTTATTCCTTTTCACCTTTGAGGTTGAACCTTCACTTTGTTCCTTATTTGTTTCCTGTTGCTTAGCTTGTGCCCTTGTTATAACATTGATTCCAACTTGATCATTGTCACTCAATTCCTCCTGTTCCATAATATTGACTGTTTTTAGTGGTATGTTATTGGGTGTGTTCTGTTGTTTTTGGGGATTTTTTGGACAGTCTTTGATCAGGTGTTCTCTGCCACAATCCTTGCAGTATGCTCCCTCTATCCTGAATGTTGGAGGTTGTGGACAGTCTCTGATGAAATGCTCTCCCCCACATCTATAACATGTTATCTTTGGTTCCCCTTTGAATTGAGGTTTTTGATTGGACATGTAGTTGTTGGTAATGTACATGAATGTTGCTGTGTCCATTTCAATTTTTCCATTTCCCAAATCTAGGGCTCTAAGCTCAGGTTCTCTTATTTCATATTCTTCCCATTCTTCCTGATGTCCCTCACTCCATTGATACTCTTCCTTATAGGGTGATCTGAATCTTGAATTTCCTTCCTCTATGGGTGTATATTTGACTGGTACCACATTAGTTGGAATAGGAGGCTGTTGTCCCAACACTGGTCTTGGTTGCTCAGTATAACCTGATTCCCTCTGAGCCATGTAGTCTCTTTCCTTGATGGGTTGTTTGTTATAGAAGCATTCCTCCCTGGTATGGTTTGTCCATTTTCTCTCTAGTGTGCAGTATTTGAGTGTCTTCCTATCTTGTAAGTGTGGAGGCTTCTGATATGGGCATTGTTGTGCCAGATGGTTTTCTCCACAAATGTAACATTTTTTGTTTGTGTTTATCCTAGAGTTAATCAGATTAGTTTTAGTGTTTACCTCTAGGGCTTTAGCAATGGCCTGAGCCAATTCTTCTGCTGGAGGAATTTTGTCTTCATATGATCTAGGTTGATCAAATGCCAACAGATCTTGACCTCTGTTGTCCTCCAAGTCTATTGCCTCCTTCACACAGGCTGCTAAGTCAGGACATCTCCTATAGTACACTAGGGTTCTTAGTTGAGCACTTCTCAAACCTTCAATGAATAGGGATACTTGTTTTGCCATGGAAGGTACTTCCTCTCTTGGGCATCTATCAATGTATTGTTTAAATCTTCTGGCTGCTTCTCTAACATTTTCCTCCTTTTGTTGTTTGAAACTATGTATTAATGTGGCTGTACTATGTTTTATCCCAGTCTTAGAAAATTCTCCAATGAAAGCTTCTAAAAAAGATTCAATGTCCAGATACATTTCCTTTCTCAAGGGAATGAACCAGGATAAGGCTGGTCCTGTTAGGGTTAGTCCAAATGCTTCAAATTGCACCTTGTAATCCTCTACTTCCTCAGCTCTAATTAGTTGTCTAAATTCTGCTGCATGAGCATGAGGATCTGAATACCCTTCATATTGGTTCTTCATGCATTTGGCTACTTGGTATGGTCTAAGCATTCTACCCTGAGGCTGCCAATGGGGTCTTCTTCTAAGTAGGAAGTCATTGTATCCATCTGGTTCCTTGTCAAAGGGATTTGGGGAAATATGTGTCCTCCTCCCATGTTGTTGTTCATTGCTAGTGTGGTTTTCATTTGGCCTGGGTAAATTTGTTTGTTCTATGTTATGCTCCCAAGGTCCCTCATCGGCACATTGCCCTAGGTCATTTGAATTTTCTGGGTCTTGAGAGAGAATGTATACACATCCTTGCCTATCTTCATATCTTCCATCCTTAAATTGTGCTACTGGGGTTATATTCAAGGGAACTTCTAAATTTCTCAATCTAATGAGGAATTTATGCATTCCATCCTGATATACATAGGCTCCAAACCTATTTGTATACATGTATTTGAGGATGTTTCTAAAATCCCCAGTTTCTATTGACTCATTTGTTTCATTTAGGTTTTCCATGTTATTTTCTTGCCCTAAACTTCTTTCTGATCTTTTACTACTTCCTGGCTCTTTTCCCTTCCTTGATAGGTCTTGTTTAGAAAGTGTATTTATTTTATTTCCCGACCTAAGTATCATTCATCTATTTCCACAATTTTCTGCTTAGGTTATGGATTTTTCACGATTTTCTGAACAAAATCGTGTTTTTCCACGATTTTCTGTGGAATTTATGATTTTCACGATTTTCTGAATAAAATCGTGTTTTTCCACGATTTTCTGTGGAATTTATGATTTTCACGATTTTTTGTTGAAAATCGTGTTTTTCCACGATTTTCTGTGGAATTTATGATTTTCACGATTTTCTGTGAAAATCGTGTTTTTCCACGATTTTTTGTGGAATTTATGATTTTCACGATTTTATGAATAAAATCGTGTTTTTCCACGATTTTGAGTGAAAATCGTGATTTTCACGATTTTGAGAGAAAATCGTGATTTTCACGATTCTCTGTTGAAAATCGTGTTTTTCACGATTTTGAGTGAAAATCGTGATTTTCACGATTCTCTGTTGAAAATCGTGTTTTTCACGATTTTGATTGAAAATCGTGATTTTCACGATTCTCTGTTGAAAATCGTGTTTTTCACGATTTTGAGTGAAAATCGTGATTTTCACGATTCTCTGTTGAAAATCGTGTTTTTCACGATTTTGATTGAAAATCGTGATTTTCACGATTCTCTGTTGAAAATCGTGTTTTTCACGATTTTGATTGAAAATCGTGATTTTCACGATTCTCTGTTGAAAATCGTGTTTTTCACGATTTTGATTGAAAATCGTGATTTTCACGATTCTCTGTTGAAAATCGTGTTTTTCACGATTTTGAGTGAAAATCGTGATTTTCACGATTCTCTGTTGAAAATCGTGTTTTTCACGATTTTGAGTGAAAATCGTGATTTTCACGATTCTCTGTTGAAAATCGTGTTTTTCACGATTTTGAGTGAAAATCGTGATTTTCACGATTTTGACCACAAAATCGTGTTTTCCATGATTTTGTTCCCAGACAATCGTGATTGCTCACAGATTGTTAAACACGATTTTCTAATGAAAATCGCGTTCTGGGAATCGCGATGTTGATGGCAATTTTCACAGAATCGCGATTTTGAGTTAAAACTCAGAATCGCGATTTTGTCCAGTCTTTGACAAAATTTCAAAATATTGATTTTTCAATATTTTTTCACCTATAGAATCGCCTTATCAAAATTTAATCATGCAATAAAGCAACTAAACCAAAAATTAATGATTTCTTAGTAAAAACTCAAAAAATCAGAAAATCGCGATTCTGTTCTCCTCTTATTTTTTCTATTTTTTGGTGTTATTTTTCACTCCAAACCAAAAATATGTACTCAAGAATGATGTTAGGATTCTTACCTTTCTTGCTTGGGTGAAAATTGTTCCAAAGGCCACTGTTTGCTGAAAATCGCGATTCTGGCAGCTCTGCTCACTCTCTCTCTCCCTCACTCTCACTCTCTAATGAATTTTTTCTTCAATTTTCTGTTTATATAGTCCTCAAAAAATCGCGATTTTGTGTGGTTTTTAATTTTCCACACTCTTTCCCTTGTTCCAATTCACTTACTCAATCTTATTGGTCTCCTTTACACTTTCTTATCTCAATGTACTCAAATTTGCTAGATATTCCAAAAAAAATTTTTTCTTTACAGAAAATCGCGATTTTGTGTAGAGAATCGTGTTTTTTCTGTAGATCTTTTCTTGTGCAATTTGAGTATTCTATGTCCTTGCCTTCTTTCAATCCTTCTCTCCTTGATGATCTTACCCAAATCCTGAATTATTGCACCCACCACCAACTTCTCAGAAAGTCGCGATTTTGTACAGAAAATCGTGTTTTTTCATACTTTTGATTTTATGCCAATTTGAGTATTTTTCTCTTCCTGATTACCTTCAAGACCCTTCAACAACTTCAATTCAACTTTCACTTAAAATGTTATTTCAAAATCAATCACTTTTTTCAGAAAGTCGCGATTTTGTTCAGAGAATCGTGTTTTCTAATTTTCTGGGTTTTTGGAATTTTTTTTTTTTAATCTCTATTATTTTTTTTTAAAACTTTCTTTCTCTTTATTTTGCTTCAATTCCTTCTTTCCTTTGTAATTCACTCCATTCCTGAACTTTTGCACCAAAATCACAATCTTCCTCAGAAAATCGCGACTTTGTGCAGAGAATCGTGTTTTCCAATTTTTTGATTTCTTGTTCCTTTTTTGGTTTCTTTTCTCACTTCTCCACAATCACTCTTATCCACAACACCTTACTCCATCTTTCTAACCAGAAAAGAAATTTGTTTAATAATTTTTGATAGGTTTTGTGAATTTGTTTGGTATTTTTGCCCTAAAAATAAAGGAGAACACTTTACTTAGGGTTTCTGGTTTTGGAGATCAGCTGATCCCATGGTTCTTGATTGGTTATGAGTTTCTATGTCCTTAGCTATCACTAAAGTACCAAAGAAAGTTTCTCAAATGAAAAAGTGTTATGAAAGGCAATCAATTTTTGTAAAGATAAACTCAATCATATATTTTTTCAAAATGCAAAACAACTCAAGATTAATGCTCAGATTTGGTCAACAACTGCATCCCTCATTCTTACATCTAGCTACTTTAACTGTCCTTTCCTTAATATCACCATGTTATCTTCCCAAGATCACCCAAGGTGTCTAGTACTTGGGCAAAAAGAAATCTAGAAATGCAAGAATAGATTCAAGTTACCTCCATCTTCAGCTTCTTGGCTCAAATCCTCCACACACCTGCACTTTTACTTCACCAATATGATGAGCAACTATCAATTTACAAAGATTTCAGCACTTCCACTTCTACAAGACATCCATTGCTTTCTTCTTCCCTAAAGACAAACAATGATATCTACCTATTCATGTGCACTTTTCCTAATTGATGAGCTTTACCTTGTTCTTGTGTTGGTTACCATCATCAACTGAAGATCCAGCAAAGGTCCAACTTCAAAGAAGTTCTTGGAATGTTCCCCGGCAACAGCGCCAAAAAATGTTTTGTTTTTGGACTCCAAGTTGTCCTCTCCAATCATGAAGTAACAAAGAATCAACAAATCATCTTTATTTTGTCAATCCTAGGAATATCCATAAGACCACAGCCCCTTCAAGATAATAGATTCAAGGAAATAAGAGATTAATGGCTGGATTGCTGAGAAAAATTGAAGATGAAGAGAAAATCTAGGGTTTACCATATCTAAGGCAAATCTCCATCATTTTCTATGATCTTTGTGTCAAAACCATGCTATTTTATCAGCAGAATACAAATATGAACTCAAAATTGAAAAATATCACCTGTATCACAGAGACGAGACAATCGCGATTCTGTACATTCAGACGATTTTCACAATTCTGGAACTTTCTTCAATCCTTTTCCACTCATTACATCAGTAAACCTCTTCCTTCATACAACTCACTCAGTAATACACAAATGTAACTCACAAATCTCCATGATTAAGCAAGAAACAAGCTCTCACATCAAAGAAAATACACTCAACAGGAGAAAACACGATTTTTGCAGAAACTCTCTCTTCTCTATTGATAGCATGAGCAAATGACTAACCAACCTCTCCAAATTAGAGAAAATTGACTTATATACATTTTCAAGTGTCCCTTTTCACACTTGAAATTAGGTCTTTTTCTCTAATTTTCTAAAAATATGCTATCTAAGAGTTTCTAAAAATTCTACAAAAATTACATGAGGTCCTTGACTACATAAGGAAGACTCTTCCTTATTTTCACAACCATTGCATAAATATTTTACAAGTTTTTTTGGCTTTTTACTAATTTTCTACATAAAAAATGCTTTCCAAAAATACACCTTCCAACACCCATAAGGGAAATTGAAAGTCAAGCTTTGTAACAAACCCCCTAACCCGACCATGTAAAAATCCCCTTGCAAAAGGATATATGCATTCTGAGTACTTTGCACCTTTGGAGTATGCATCTAGGGAAGTGACTTACCACTTAACATACATCTACACCACACCTCACCATAACTAACTTACTAATCACAATGAATATCATTTTGGTATTGTAAAGGGGACAAGGTATCATCTTGTTTCCAATGCAATGTTAATATGATTTTCTTAATTCAAGCGGATTCACGTGCAATAATCTTTACTAGCACGATGGCAGATACGACAAGAACCCGTTTGCAAGCAAGAATTAGTTATCAGACTGTCCACATCAAAATCTTGCCTATTTAGCATGAACCGAAGAAGTGGTCCAAAGATATGTAGGCACTACAAATTATGTCGATACAAGATCCACCTATGGGTCATACTAGGAGAGTTAATAAAAACTCACATTGGTTTAGTGAGATGGCAACACCTCTAGGAGAAGGTGCATACATGTTGGAAGCCAAAATTGAGTAGGGTAAAATACCACTTCTTTACTAGGGAATTTGATAAGGCAGACTTACGGCTTGTGTGGCAGAAAGTGGGCCTTGCAGAATACTTTGCTTCTAGATTGCCAAAGTTGGATTATATGCGATGTTTTTATCTCATCAACTCACTAACTCCCACCCAGGACCCCAGAGCTTCAAGCACAATCGTGGTTCCATCATTAGCACATGGGAATGGGTTAAAACGATTCCATTTGACTAATAACTTAGTTCAAGAAGCCCTAGATATGAGAGGTGTGCATAAAGAAGGGTTGGTTCCACAACATGAAGAATCAAAATCTGACAAAGCTAAAGGACATGGTGGCTATGAATCCTAACATCATGGTGCATCTCAGAATGTGCATGCAACAAGATGGCCATGTAAACCAATATTACATGATTGTTGTGCTCTCAGCAGAATCATCTATCGATGCTTTGCATATGATGTTCCGATTTAGAGGGATCTTTCCTAGAACAGAGCGGAGCAGTTTAAAAGTAGGAAAATTTTAGCTCCGCCATCCAAGAGGATGAGGGGATCGATACCTTGTGCACAACCCAAACGTGCCACCTTGAGACTAGATATCTCTCCTGCACCCCAGAGGGTAGTCAAACCATTCACGCTCAAAATACTGAGGCAAAGTATGGATGGATCTAGCTTAATCTTCCCCCCAATGCCATCGAATCTAGAATTCCTTGGAGGAGTTCTCTTGGAAGAGCTTAGTAATGCAGATTTTGAACGAATCCTTCAAGAGATAAATCCTGAGTTAGGAGAAGAACGAGAACTAGATCAGCAACAACCATATGAAGAAGAGCAACAAAAGAAGTCCAAAGAAGAAGGAGAAAAAGAAGAAGAAGAGCAAGATGAAGATGATGAGGACAAAAGGCATGATGAATAGCAAGGAGAAGCTACAAGAGACCCTGTCTACAATGCCCAGTTACAAAGAATCTATGACACAATAGTGAGTGTGCAAGAATGACATCGTCTTTCCTTTAGTACAGGCAAAGTGTTGATTGAAAAATTCTAAGTGAGGAAGGAGTGGACCCACACTTCATCGAAACAATTGAACTTTTGATTGAATAATTGGAAGTCATCGAAGCAGTGTACACCATGTTACTAAATTCCACACCTCAATATGATCAAAGACATGTCGACACACGAGAACACATTGGTAAGAACATAATAATACCCATGATAGAACATGAAGCAACTATATGTCAAGAAACCACTTCACTGGCAATAATTGATCTCATAGCTGAGGCATTTGCTCAAACATCACCAATCTCACCTCAACACCCTCCATCCCCCATAATTGACGAGGTATAGGCAACCATGAAAACCTTAGAACCCATCTACCTTTCCAAAACCCATCTACCTTACCCCTCCCCAATCACCACCTTGTATCATCCCAGTCATAACCACTACCCAAATTGTTACATCTACACCCTCCTTCCGCTTCTGCGAGTGAATCTCCCAAGCCACCCTCTTTTCTTTCATCACTAACCTGCTCTACACCACCATGACTAAACATTTGGAACTATCCATCGATCACCCAATCCTACATAGCATCCAAGGCTTCCCCAGACCTACTAAAGGTAGTATTAGATTCCCTGGAACCACCCACACCCATGTTCCTTTCACCAAGGATCCCTACTTTCCATTCTCTTCTTTCGTTTTCCTATACGCAGCCATCGACACCACTATCCCACACCACTACATTTCATTTATGAAAGGCTTCACTCGTTATACCATGGTACTTCCTTTCTAGTCATGTACAATAGTAACCATGTCACTTTACACAAACACCATGCGTACTGCACCTACCATCCTTGTCTTCATGGTAGAACCCACATGCACGGCACTGTTCGATCCTATGGATATCTCACCACCCATGGTACCACCCCCTCCCCCCATACTTCTATAATCCCCTATCCCTCTACCAACATCACCAATGCCACTTGCAACTTCATGCATAACATTCAAAACTCCCATTCCCCCTTCACTTCCCTCTGCATTCACACCTATCACCCTTGCATCTACATGTGTACATAATATTTCTCGAGCTTGAGGAATGTTAGATCTATGTACATACCAATTTTTGTAATTTTTAGAGCTCGTTTGAGCCTCCAAGATATCCAAGGAACCTAATTTTTAACTAGGTTGGACAAGGCCAAAGCTAGTGAAAAACTACAAAAAGAGCCAAAGAGCTCATTTTTAAGGTTGGCGTTTTGGGAATTGAAGTGAACAAGAGACATTGTAATCTATCTCTTTGATTATTGTATGTATGTTTATGCATGTTGGTGTGCTTGCCACTCACACACTTGTATTCTCACTTGCTCATAGTCATCATTCCATCCTCCTATCTCCTCGGATTGGCAATTATGAAGTGGATCTCCTCACATTGATACTCATCATTAGGCTATAGTGACACTAAAAGACATACACTTCATGTAAATCACTATTTAGAAATGTATTTTTTATGTCCAACTAATGTACATTCCAACTATGATGATGTTGAGAGCAGTATGGGCACCCAAGGACTGACTAGACAAGGAAGCCAGGGAACCCAAGGATTGACGAGACAAGGAAGCCAACGGAGAGAGTCAGAACAAGGTGAAGGAGTAAGTAGACAAAGCAGTCGACGCAAATCTGGCAGATAGGCCCTTCAATTTTTCCAATCTACATCTTTTAACAGTGATTCTTATCACTAACAATCATTGTAAATACCATTTCATATTTTTGTAGCTCCATTTTGTGCAAGCCAAGGAGTCCTTGAGCTTAAGGAGCCTTAGAAGTACCTACATATCAATTTTCGTATTTTTTAGACTCCGTTTGAGCCCTCAAATTGGCCCTGGAACCTAATTTTTAACTAGGCCGGACACTAGGTCTGGACAGGGCCAAAAGCTCGTCAAAAACTATAAAAAGAGCTAGAGAGCTCATTTTTGAGGTTAGATTGTAATTGAAACGAACTTGTAAGAGCATTTTGAAAGTAATCTAAAAAGCTCCATTGATTCTCACTCTTTGTCTTGCCTTGTGTGCGCGTGTGTGTGTATGTGTGTGCATGCTTGTGTGCTTCTCACTCACGCACTTGTGCCGCCACTTGCTCGAGGTCTTCATACCATCCTCACGTCTTCCCGGATTGACATTAAAGGAGGTGCTACTCATCACTGAGCTACACCAAATTTTGGCGCCGTTGCCGGGGATCGAGCTTTGAGGACGAGCGTGTGATGGTAAGACGTAGAGTTGACGCGTTGGAGTTGTAGGTATTTTCTTCACTCTCATAGATTTTCTTTTACTTTCTTCACCATCTTCATCACCATCATCATCATCACCATCTCCCACGTCCATCTCCATCATCGCGAAAATTTCAGTTTTTTGACTATATCCCCACCTCCACCTCATTTCCCTCATTTCACTTGTGAGAGAGAGCGAGAGAGCGAAATTGCATGTGCTGTTTTTGCATGTTTCTTGAGCTATCTTGCAGGTACAGGTCACATCACCATCTCCAGCTTTCCGCGCAGGTACGGAACTCGACGAAACTGTCTCGCAGTCGCCGCCTTCTGTCCATCGCGATTGACAGAAATTTTCACTTGTTGGTAAATCTGAGTGCACCACAGTGGACTAGAGACCCTGCACACCACATTCCCACTAAAATTTTTGAAAATCTTGCAAAATTTCAGTCCATCGCGATTGACAGCCCTGTCCATCGCGATTGACAGCTCTGTCCATCGCGATTGACTGCCAGTCCATCGCGACCGACTGCCTGTCCATCGCGATTGACTCAACCCCCTGTCCATCGCGATTGACTGAAGTCTCTGTCCATCGCGACCGACTGCCTGTCCATCGCGATTGACTCAACCCCCTGTCCATCGCGATTGACTGAAGTCTCTGTCCATCGCGACCGACTGCCTGTCCATCGCGATTGACTCAACCCCCTGTCCATCGCGATTGACTGAAGTCTCTGTCCATCGCGACCGACTGCCTGACCATCGCGATTGACTCAACCCCCTGTCCATCGCGATTGACTGAAGTCTCTGTCCATCGCGACCGACTGCCTGTCCATCGCGATTGATTGAATTGGGTGTCCATCGCGACCGACTGAACTCTCTGTCCATCGCGATTGACTGAGTGTCCATCGCGATTGACAGCCCTATCCATCGCGATTGACAGCCAATTTTAGCCAAAATTTTTAAGGTTTGTTAATTGAAAAATTGGGCTAATTTTGGGCACAAATATTATACTCTTGAGCACATGGGGAAGCCTTAGGAAAACAACTTGGGGAAAACCTGTCGCACAGTTATCCTATTTGAACCCTGTCGTAACCCTAGAACCCTGAACGGTCATAACTTTTTCATACGAGATCCATTTTTTGAGCTCTAGGGCTCGTTGGAAAGCTCGTAGCTCTATTGCATTGATTTTTAGATAGGGTATCTTGAAGTTGACCATACCCAGGGGGATCAAAGTCAGGGGTCCTTAGGTTTGTTTTCTTGAAAATCACTATGAAAGTTTGTGTTTGTGCTACATGAATGAAAATAATTGGTTCTGTCTTTGGAATGTAAATTTCAAAGCTAACTTTGAAACTCTTACAGAGCATCGAGAGGCGTTCTAAGCAAGTGTAAGTGCGAGCTTGGGAACACATTTCCTGAGCACTCAAGGGCAACCGAGCAAGAAACAAAAGGTTGGACACTTTTAACCCCCTCTGTCAATTCATAGCTTAGGCTAAGAACGACGAGAAGTAGGAGTAAGTCAGAGCGACGATAGGCAGTTATCAAGTTCAAGTTAAAAATTTAATCTCTGTACTGCCGATAACATAAAGGAAAAGAACCTAACGTGGAACGATCAATTGCAAGTGCGAAACAACATTCAAACATTCCTGACGACGTGATATCAGACAAGAACTCAAACGTGATAAAATAACTAAAAAGAATCAAGTGACTGGCACCAATTAATCGGCAACGAGGTTGTACTCTGAAAAAAAAAATTGGGCTAATCAGTTAGGCATATGAACCTTAGATCAGGACGACACCTAGCACGAGAGAGACAAAGCCTTAGGTCTTCAGAGGCTAGTGTCAATCACACTGCAAGGTCTTGGGCCCAGCAGTTGAGCCACCGCTCAAACTACCCTAGCTCTGAGACCAGTGAGTCAGAAATGTCCCAAGGCATGGACAGACCTACGGGAAGTTCAGGAGTGCCTTACCTATACAGGGTAGAAGGCCCTTACAAAACGCAGCTGGAGTACCTTAGGACCAACCGATTAGGTGCTAGCATCTATGAGGACGGCTTAGGAAGATCTGTGGTCGAGATTAAAAACCCTGATCAATCCATTGGACTAGAGCACCCAGCTGTCAAGTTTGAAAATGGTGCATACCTGGACAAAGAAGGAACTATATATGTAGTCACTAGTCACCCTGATAGGACCGATGACTTTGGGAATGTAATCTCAGAAGCGGACTTAGGTGACCTGGAGCAAGGGAACATGGGTGCGGAACCTAGAACCCCTCGAGGTAAATCAGTTCTCACTAGGATTATCACGCCTGAATGGGTCCCTCAAGACAACAAGAGCATAGAGTTGCTCCTTAATCGAGAAACTGATGAAGCCTTTTGGAGGTATAAGTCTAATCAGCCAACAGACATAGGAAATATCATGATCTATGAGTTTAAGGATCGGGATAGCCCAGGCAGAGTGACCTACTTAGATCATGCTTCAGAACGGATCTTTGTGGTGACAGAAAATGATAGGCATGCTTACACTTGGAAGGGTGAATTTATTTTCCCTCAACCAAGATCAAATGTATCCTATGGTCACCCTGGGGCTGGAACTTCCCAAGCTCATGGTACGCAAAGAGACAGAAGTAGAGATAGACCAGAAGTAAGTTTTGCCAACCCAGTGGGCAGAGAAAGAACGAGAACAGAGACGAATAGGGTAGAACCTGAGATGCATAGAGCCCACAGGAACCAAAGAAATGTAGATGGATTCCCTCTGCCAAGGCCTAGAGAGCACACAAGAACTTTGAGACCCACCCAGCTAGTTAAGTCCATGAAGAATTACTTTGACGGCACAGGAGATCCCTATGATCATGTGGCGGAGTTCAAGCAAGTCTTGAGAGCTGAACAAGTGGAAGATCTGTTCACGCAGTACAATGCCTTCGGTCTAACCCTTAGGAACACAGCTCTTACATGGTTTCAGCCATTAGATGAGCGTCAGTTCAGGAGCATAGACCAACTCCTAGAGGCATTCATTGTAGAGTTCTCTAAGAGCGGCATAAGGCACAATACCTCCTCATTGATTCACAGCTTCAAACAGACCCCCCAAGAGACTGTCAGATTGGCCGGAAGAAGATTTAGACAATATCTTGAAAGGTTCCCTATTTCGGAACTACCCACATCTGCTAAACAAGTAGCCTTATTCCTTGATGGGTTGCTGAGTACGAAGTTGAGATCCTATGTGTATCTGAAGGACCCTAGGACCATAGAAGAATGTGTACGCATGTGCATTGACATTGAAGATAACCTAGGGGAAGAACTAGAGCTCTCCAAAATCTACAAAGATTCAGATAGTGCATCTAGTCACTCTTCCTCGCAATCCACATCAATTGAGGAACTTGCCGAAAAGGTAGCTCAGAAATTAGGTGTCACTGGCAAACAAATCCCAAGGTTTGCCCCTGTGAAGAGGTGCTATACATGCGGTGGCGACCACATGGCAAATGTGTGTCCCATTATGGCTCAACCCCAAGTTAACCCTAGTAGCCAGTACTGCACCATAGAACGGAAGTACACAAACCACACCACACAAGATTGCCCATACAACAAACAGGCAGTTAGGCAACCATACCCTCAGCCCTACCAACAAGGCAGATACCAGAACCAGTACCCTCCACCACCACAATATGCTAGACCCCAACAAACCTATCAGCAACCATATCAGGCCCAACAGAGACCCCAACCGGTGCTAGCTCAACAGCCTCCAAACCCCGCTAACGTGATTCCAGTAAAGTATGCTGTGGCAGAAGAAAACCTGAATAGGGCCATAGTACCAGTAACCCCATTGATCTCAGAAAGTGACCCGAGTGACCATAGATTTGATTCTACGCATGTCGATAGTCCCCAGGCTTACTACATGCAGTCTCCAGAACATGGTGAATCCTACTATAGTGAAGAACCAAGTGAACCTAGTTGGGAGTCGGATTACACGAATGTCATGTATGCAAACCCCAACCCTAGGCCTCAACCTAGGCAGGTACGACCACCCCTTCCTAGAGGACCATGTTACCGATGTCAGGGGGATCACTTCGTTCGTGATTGTCCCTTACCTCCACCTACACAAAATCAGTCCGTGACGATCCAAGGCTTTTGCCAAGATTGTGGAAAAGAACACCTCTTACGAGATTGCCCTAAGAATCCTAACAATATGCCAAAAATCACTCCAATCAACGTTATTGGGTTAGTGGTAGATTCCACAGGAAGTGTCACTTCCACTGCTCCCGTACAGGTAGTCACTCGTGCTCAAACCTTGCAGCAGAATCAAGGGGTAAACCAGGAAAAGAACTCAGAGGCGAGTGAAACCGAGAGCGTAACAAAGAAAAGAACTAGAGCATGGAAAGATAGTCGAGAAAGAATGAAAAGACAATGGGCAAAAAAGATAAACGAACTTGAAGAAAGCATAAGAGAAACCAAAGCGAGGATAACTGAACTCACAGCTCCAACTCCCTCTCACATTACCCCGCCTCCACCATTCCCACCTCCATCCGTACCACCACCTTCCCCACTGCCTCATCAAATCCCACCACCCCCTAGAGTAGGATCAGTCCTAGCTGACCCCACTCCCGAGAACCTAAACATGATGCTTAAAGCATATCAGGCCAGAATCCAAGAAGGGCCAACCATAACCGATCATGAAAAGTGCTACCCTAGAGCCGAGCTAGAGCTTGAACGAACTAAGATCTGTGCCAAAATGGTGGAATTGGCTCAGACCATGTTTGAGGCCAGCCGCCTATTTAACATTTCTAGTTCAGCTAAGACGCAGTTACACTTTGATGGACTGCTGGAAAGAATAGAGAAGTTAATTGCACAATCAGAGAAGGAACCTGCCCCTCAAAGAAAGGAAAGGGCAAGAGAACGGATAAGCCAGCCTCTTCAGGAAGCCCATGTGCCTCCTCAAGAAGCTTATCTTCCCCCCCAAAAGTCACATGAGCCTCCCCCGAAAGCTTATGTACCTCCACAGGTGACCCACATTCCTTCTCAGAGAGCGTATGAGCCTGTTCGGAAAAGTAATAGAATGAGTAACCCTCCCCAGGAAGCTTGTGCTCCAGCCACCCATGAGAACGAGGAAAGAGCCAACGAGAGAATAAGCCCTCCTTCCCAGGTTGCTTATGTGCCTAACTCTACGGAGCCGGACACTTCTTCTTCTATGAATCGGTTTGCACCAGACTTCTTACGAGAGATTCAAGAAGACAAATGGGATAACGAAAGTGAGGTCGCCCCTCCATTTGAACTTGTGGACGATGCACACGACCAATTCCCACAAGACATCCCATCCATTTACGGGGAACATGAGTGTACTCAGTCTCATGAGGGATTGGACTTTGAGTCTAATTCCATACATGAGCTACCCCACTTCACAGGCCCATGGGAAGCAAAGTCCACATGTATGAGAACACCCACAGTCATGGTAAGGAATGACGACTCAGTCATACCAAGGAACACGGAGGCAGTAACGAACACCAAGATGCAACGCGATTGCACTTTGGAAGAACTGCCTGAGAATAGACTAAACGCGCGGAAATGTGCAGCCAGTCAAGTAACTGAAGTTGCAAAACCTCATTCCCGGGTAGGATCCCATAGGACAGTGCCAGAAATTCCTTTGGATAAGATAGGAGATATGTGTGAAGGTGAAGAAGGGAACACCTATCTTCCCATTACCTACCAGGACTACACCACTAAGGCAATTTTGGACTCAGGTGCAGGAGTTGCAATTGCCACTACTTCCCTTTGGAAGCGTTGGGGCAAGCCAACACTCAGGCCAACGAGGATGAAATTGCAGATGGCCGATGGTCACATAGAGAGACCCCTAGGATTGCTAGAAGGAATAACTCTCACCACTTGTGGTGTCGAGTTTGAGCATAGTTTTGCTATATGTGACTTCAGCAAAAATCATGCCTATGAGATGATTTTGGGAAGACCATTTATGCGACAGTTGCAAGTGGTACAGGATTGGGGAACCAATTCTTTGTACCTGCAGCACTTAGGTGTTACGACCAAAGTCAATCTCAAAGATTACTCTCATAGAGATGTACCTCCTATCCAGTGGAATCCCATCCATAGAGCCAAAGATGATACAGAATCCGTGCATTCCATAGGGTCTGGATCCTCATGGATGCATGAAGATACTCACTTATGGATGTGCAAGGTAGCAGTAGAGGAAGAGAAGAGAGAGAAAGCCAGAGAGGTAGGTGCGAAAGAAACCCATAGATCAATCCAAGACCCAGCCTATGCACCTGTAGTGTTTCCAGACGAAGAATTTGAACCTCACGGTTGGGCAGAAATCTTAGCAACAATGGACGTAGCCATCAACGAAGAACAATGGACACCCCACTGTGATGAGGATGGCTATGATATTTCAGTCTTCTCCATAGAGCCAATCATGGGAGAGGCAGTTCTAGAAGAATGCGAACCTAGCCCTGATGCATTTGAGGATGCAAGTGACTCCGATCTAGAGTCAATCATTATGGACCCACCATTTGCATCAGATGAAGAATATTTCCATGAAGTGGAATTTCAACCCCAGAGGCATGGAGAGGTTACAAATGATGTAAGATTAGCAACACATATGACCCCGAAGGAAGAAGGAAAGAAACGAAAGAAGAAAGAAGTCTCACCAGAGGAGGAAGAATCTTTGTTTGAGGTCCCAGAAAATTTTAAGAAGTATGAGATAGATGACAGGAGAGTCATGATAAGAATGCCTAAACGAGAAGCACAATCAGGAGAGGCCTATGATAACAAAGAAACCACCAAGAAAATAGTAGTGGCCATAGAAGAAGGAGAGGAGAGATGCACGTATATAGGCCATGATCTGACAGAAGAAGAAGAGCATGAATTGATTGCCTTGCTAAGAGAATACAGAGATGTATTCGCTTGGAGTTACAAGGATTTGAAAGGGGTTGACCCGGACATATGCTCACACACTATTCCCATGACCTCAGATGCTAAACCCTCTAAGCAAAAGCCTTATACATATAACGATAATTACGCCGCTAAGATCAAAGAAGAAATAGATAGACTGGTTGAAGCTGGATTTATCTATGAAATTGAGCACACTGAATGGGTATCCCCCATCGTAGTGGTGCCCAAGAAGAATGGCAAACTGCGTGTGTGCATTAACTTGAAAAAGGTTAATGCCGCCACAATTCGAGATAACTATCCGCTTCCCATCACAGAGCATCTCTTAGAAAGAGTGGCAGGCAAGGAAGTGTACAGCTTCCTTGATGGATTTTCTGGCTACAATCAAGTAGCCATAACTCCAGAGGATCAGCATAAGACAGCCTTTGCCACAGAATGGGGCATTTTTGCTTTTAGAGTAATGCCATTTGGGCTTACCAATGCACCAGCTACCTTCCAGAGGCTGATGTGCCATGTGTTTAAGGAGTTCCTAAGGAAGAGTTTAGAAGTCTATGTTGATGATCTTTGTGCTCATTCCAACGTTAGACAAACCCATATTCCTGAACTCAGACAAATCTTTGACAAATGTAGAGAATACCAAGTCTGCCTGAACCCAGAAAAGTGCGTTTTTATGGTCAGGCAAGGCAAGATTCTAGGACACATAGTGTCAAAGAATGGCATATCTACTGACGAAGAGAAAGTGAGAGCCATAGCAGAGCTACCTAGGCCAAGGAATGTCAAGGAAGTACAAGCTTTCATGGGGCATTGTGGTTATTATCGACGATTTATACACATGTATGCTGTCATTGCAAAGCCCATGTACGGACTTCTGACAAACTTTGAGTGGACGGATGAATGTGAGAATTCCTTCCAAGAGCTTAAACGAAGATTATGTTCAGCACCAATCTTGACCACACCAGATTGGAATAAGCCATTCCATGTTCATGTGGATGCATCCAATTATGCTATTGGATGTGTGCTTGCACAACCTACTGGTGAAGGTAATATGGATCTTCCAATTGCCTATGCCAGCAGACAGTTGAATGCGGCTGAACGGAATTACACCACTACAGAACGCGAAGGATTAGGCATGGTATATGCAGTCAAGAAATTTAGGCACTATTTGCTTGCAAATAAGTTTAAATTTTTTACTGATCATCAGGCATTGTTATATCTTGTAAACAAGCCATGCAATACAGGAAGATTAGTGAGATGGTTTCTCTTGCTAATGGAATACGATTTTGAGGTTGTGGTAAGGAAAGGTAGGACTCATTTGAGAGCCGATCATCTCTCTAGGCTCACATCGGGAGAAGCCCCACGAGGAGTGTCAGATGACCTTCCTGATGCTTACCTGTTTAATTTGGAAGTGGTGCCGCAGTGGGCCAAGCCAATAGTACCAGTATTGACCTACGGGCCTAACCATCCAGTGGTAAACACACGGAATAGAGAGGTTGTAAAAGCCCAAAAGTACCACATCATGGCAGGAAGCATGTACAAGCACACAGATCAAGGGATCTTGGCGTGTTGCGTAGAAGAGGATGAGTACGCTAAATGGTTGCAATTAGCACATGTAGGTGCGTTAGAGCAACACCATTCCAAACAACGAACGTTGCAGACTCTAAAGAGATTCGGAGTGCATTGGCCAACTATGGAAGCGGATGTCCAAAAGTTGTGCAAGGAATGCCCAATCTGTTGCACTAAACCACCTGTGGAACATGCCACTCTCTATCAAGTATCCATTGTGCCAGATTGGAGTGAACCTCTAGTATCATTCTTGCGGACAAACACATTCCCCCCAGACATGACTCTAGCTAGGAAAAGGAGTTTAGAACAAGAAGCCTTAGATTATTCACTCATAGGTGATAATCTATATAAGCGCGGTAAAGATGGTTACCTGAGACTGTGTGTCCATGAAAGTGAGTATCTTAAGATCTTAGAAACTGCTCACCAAGGTGTAGCAGGAGGACACTTTGGACCAGATCGGGTAATCAAGGCAATACTATTTGCGGGCTTTTGGTGGCCTACACTTCACATGGATGCACATACCTATGTGAAACGGTGTGATGTCTGTCAGAGGACTCAGTATCCTATACGCAAAGATGAGATGCCACTGAAACCTATGATGGGTGGACGTGCATTCTCTAAGTGGGGAATAGACTTCGTAGGTCCTATTAATCCCCCAGCTAAGGGTTCTCATGCGGAATACATCATTGTGGCAACAGATTATCTCACCAAGTGGGTAGAGGTAAAAGCTACAACCAAGAACGATGCTCAAACAACTGCCAAATTCTTGTTTGAGAATGTATTCACGAGATATGGGCTACCTATAGAGCTTGTAAGTGATAGAGGCACTCATTTCTTGAATGAAGTAATTGAAAATCTACTCCAAGAATTCTTGATAATACACAAGAAGTCTGCCCCTTATCACCCTCAAGCTAATGGACAAGCTGAGAGCAGTAATAAGATCTTATGCAATGTACTGACCAAATTAGTGAACACTAAACGCTCTGATTGGGACAAACAGCTACACCATGCTGTTTGGGCATATCGAGTTGCCTACAAAACGGTACTCCAAGCCACCCCTTTTCAGATGGTATTCGGCCAAAACGCTGTGCTACCTTTGGACTTCCTGATTCCTACATTGAGAGTAGCACAAGAGCATGAATGGACAGGTCATGAGCTCTCCTCTAGAATTTTTGACCTTGAACGATTAGGAGAAACAAGACTGCGAGCTGCTGCAGGCATATATGCTGCCAAGAAGAGACAGAAGGCATACTTTGATGCCCACGTAAAGGATAAGGGTTTGAAAGCAGGAGATCTAGTCTTAGTCTATACATTAAAACAACATGCGAGGAAGCTAGAAAAGAGAGGCTACGGACCTATGATCATCAATAGGATCTCCACGAGTGGAGCAGTACAATTAGCCACGTTAGAGGGTGATGTTCTCCCTAATTATATTAGCGGATGCAGAGTCAAGTTGTATCAGGAACCCCTCACGGAGGAAATGCTCAGCCGACTCAACACTGCTAAGAAACGCAAAGAGGAAGAGAAGCGAATTAGAGAAGAAGCTCAAGCAGAAGCTTTAGAACGCATCAGAAGGATGAAATTACGAAGGCAAGGTAGAGAGCAGCCTAGGACAGATGACTATGCAGACCAAGGATATCATATGGCAATGTGTGAAGTTGCAGGAACCAGCTCACCTAGGATAACTGATCGACGTCCTTTCGTAACCCTAGAAATAGGACAAGAAAAGAGTGCAAGGACTGTAAAAGCCTTGATTGACTCAGGTGCCGCCACTAGTGCTGTTAGAGTGTCTTACTGTGAAGAGTTACAGTTAACTGTCAATCCTGTGGAAGCATATCTCATAGGATTGGGAGGCGTGGAAACCCCTTGCATGGGCGAGGTGGAACTTCCCCTCTACATTCATGATGAGGCAATGACAGTTAAAGCACTAGTGTGTCAAGATGAGGATCTCACTGAACCTCTTGTCTTGGGTCAAGACTGGATCTATGACCAAGCAGTCAACTTAAACCTAAGAAGTGGACTTCTTCACGTATGGGTCAATCATAGTCGAATTACAATAGAGTTGGATAAAGGAACACTCAAGGAACTAGGAAAGGCACAGACTCCTGGTCCCTCCAGGGGTACACATGAAGATGACCATGCTGTTCTTGTTCAAAACCCTGTGTTGCAGAGGAATGATATTTGCAAAAAAGGAGTCAGGGATGCAACGGAACTCCCTTCTTTTCCAAAGGCCAGAAGGAGGCAACAACCAAAGGTGGAGCAAAGGCAAAAGAAGCAGAGTACTACCTATGCCGGACATCAAAAGAACCTGCGCAGCAGAATGTCCCAACAAGTGAACCAAGTGTGGGTGCGAAAAGGCGAACACCCGGTTGCAACCACGCCAACCGCACGGACAAAGCCTCTTATTAGTAACCAACAACACGTCACTAATAAGAAGTCTTTCGGAAATTCTGCTGCTAACGTGAAATCTATTTGGGTGCCCAAAAGGTCGATGAAGGCTAGCCCACAATCAAGACAAATTTGGGTGCCTAAGGCTTGTTTGCGGGCTCAGATAGCTATACCAAGAACACACCCTACACAGCATGATCCATTCACTCGCACAGCCTACATCCACTCATTTTCAACACCAAGGCACATGAACACGAACAGAATCAGTTGTAAATGGGCCCCTAAAAGGCCTCAGGTTAAAGCTGACACACCTATAAAGCTCTCGAGAATCTCTACGGAACCACGAGTAAAACCCATCCACTGCATTTGGCAGCCCAAGACTTGTAACAAACCCCCTGACCCTATTGTAAATCCATGACCACCTACTAACCGCTTCACTCTCATCACATCATTTCGCTTAGCTCTTAGGTCTACCTAACTCCTAACTACACACACCAGCACCGAGCACTTATTAACTCCTAACCACTCCAGAACTTTAAGTTAATATTGTAACAAGGGACACCATGTCATTTTTGTGTCCATTGCAATGTTAACGTTTATTCATATATTCTCACAGAATCAGCTGCGACATTTTCAACATGGCGGAGGCCGCAGGAACTAGCTCTCACACAGAAACAAACCCGCAAGTGGTGGACTTGGACAGTTTACCCGTTTTGCCTGAGACAGTTGAAAGACCAGAAGAGTTGCAGGCCGTCAAAATCATACCTATTGCGGACCCTCCGCGTGGCCACACCATGCCCGTGGGAAAGACTTCACATTGGTTTACCGAGGTAGCAGGACCATTTGGGGAAGGAACGTATCTATGGGAATCAGAGTTGGACTACAATGGAAAGCAAGGCAGATACCATTTCTTTACAAGAGAATTTGAGAAGTTACAAAATGCGGAAAGTCTACGTCCGATATGGGAAAAAGCCGGATTGAGTGCCTATTTCAGTGCCCGACTCCCAAAACCTGACTTCATGCGATGCTACTATCTCATCAACACCTTGACTCCAAATCCGAACCCAAAAGGTGCAAGCTCATTTGTGATTCCATCTTTGACAAAGGGGAATGAGCTCAAGAGGTTTAGGCTATCAAACAATTTGGTGAGAGAAGCTCTGGATATGCGCGGCATGCATATTCCTACAGAGAAGGAAACCCTAGTACCGGACTACATGAAGAATCGAAGTCTCACCAAACTCAAAGACATGGTATCCATGACGCCTAATATTGCAATACACCTTCGCATGTGCATGCAACACTTTGCTTTCCCGGCGCAGGATAGATTCACCATGCCGCACAAAAAGATTTGGTTTAGCCTGTATCTGGCAGAGACACAGAGCCTCACCATCAACCTACCCCACTGGATAATTGATCAGATACACTTAGCTCACAAACGCTGGCCGCGGAAACAGGTTTTATATGGTTGCTGTGCTGTGACAAGAATCATCTATAGGTGTTTGGCTTATGACATCCCAATCCAACGAGCCCTGATGTGGAATCGGGTAGAGCAGTTTCGAGGCAGGACATCCACTGGACCCCCTTCTAAGAAGATGAGAGGCACGGTCCAAGTCCCATGTGCTCAGCCACGTGGAGCGACCCTAACACCAGAAGTCACCCCGCCACCCCGAAGAGTCCGACCATTCACACTCCGACTTCCAAGACGCAGCACCGATGGTTCCACTTTGATATTTCCTCCCATCCCAACGGATCTCGAATTTCCTAGTGGTGCAGCTTTGGAAGAACTCACTAATGAAGACTTCGAACAACTATTACAAGATGTAGAGCTGGAGACAGAAGAGGCACAACAAGCGGAAAATGTACAAACGCAGGCCACAACCTCCCAAGCACCTGTCACACCTGTTGAAGTGGAGGAAGAAGATGACGGAGATGAAGAACAGGAGGATGAGGAGGAGGAGTATGATCAAGAGCAACAAGAGGAGCAACAAGAAGTGCCAGAACTTGTTGGTGCACCTGCATATACAGCTCAACTACGAAGGCTATACGACACTATCAAAGCAGTACAAGAAAGGCATCAGCTCTCTCTGGTACCAGGTCAAGCTTTGATGCAAGAAATGCTATCAGATGAAGGAGTGGACCAACATTTCATTGACACCCTCAAATTAGTGTCAGACTCCTTAGGAGTTCCAGAGGCTGTCCACACCGCAGTCCGCCAGTCCGTGAGGTATGACAAATGCAGAGTGGACACATTACCACGAGCAGGTAAGACTATCAGGATACCCGTCACAGAACCGGAAGTACCCATTGAGACCACAGCCACCCCCATAACCACCACTGACCTCTCCGCTGAAACCTTCGTTCAGACATCACCCATCTCACCCCAGCATCCTCCATCACCACCTTCTCCGCCCCCGCCACCACCTCCCACCTTGGAAGAAACGACAGTCATCACCTCTACCTCCACTTATAATCCATCCTCATTCAAATCATTCTCATTTCGAGAACCCACCTCACAAGACACCCTCTTCTCCTTCGTCACCAATCCCTTGTACACTTCGTCCCATCTATCCGCTGAACCCATGACTGGCCATCCCATAATTACCAGCGTAGTTGGAAACCCAGCACCCACGGAAGGAACCCTGTGTTTCCCGACCTACCCCCCAATACGAGTACCTCCATTCCATAACCCTCACTTCCCAGCTGGCCCCTACACCTCTTTCAACCGGACCTCACCACCCCAATACCCGTCCTTTGTGGAGCAGTTCTTCCGCTCTCCCATGTTTCAAAGGCACCTTCCTCCGATGTTCGCAACGACATCAATTTACACGGACACCACACTCACTTCACCTACCATACCCACCTATATGGTAGCCCCTGCACACACCACCTTGTCTGATCCAATGGACATTTCACCAACCACAGCACCTCTCCCCACGATTCCCCCACCTTCCCCTCCCTTGCCCCCCACCTCACCACTCACATCAGTGGCACACACAGCATTCACTACACCCCTACCCAATCCCACCTCCTCTGCATTTCAAACTATTTCCCTTGCATCTCATAATGTAAATAGTACGTTCGACACATTACTTCAGTGTGCACATCAGCTACAACAAGACTTCCATCAATTAGAAGAACGCAATGCTACCCTCCAGGCAGAATCTCAACGTCTCCAAGCTAGAGTCACCACTATTGAGGCTGACTACCTGACGCTCCTAGACGAGCATACCACACTACAGCAGGCTCACTCCGAATTGGAATCAAAGGCATCAACTGTAGATGACCAAGCAGTCAAGGAGCTAGAAACAGTGCTTCAAGCACAAATGATATCTAATGCCACACTCAGACGCAACATTGGGCTATTAAGGAAGCATATGGCCGCAGCACTAGAGGAGAACAAACGACTTCAACAACAAAATCAAGACAACTTTGAAGCGGCTATGGAAGGAACCGTAGGAGCAACCATTAGCCCTACCAGATATAGAGCAGTTCCATCAGAAGACATCCGCATCCTACTTGAGGAGCATGCAAATTTCCTGGAGTCATATGAAAAACTAGAGACTGAATGTGCCGATCTAAAGAAACGGTTAGCCAGTGTACATACTGCTCAACAGGAGCCGGTAATCTTGCAACAATCTACAGAAGAAATGGAGACCCTTCGGAAACAGGTGGCAGAACTCTAAGCACGCCTCCTACCATATGAACGACCACCCTCGCCCATTGACGAACCAGAACCTGAAACAGTAGTGGAAATCCCCGTCGAGGACAGGTACGAAGAGCCCTACGAGCCTATGCCGACGCCTGGTGGTCGAACTACAGAAGAAGGACAAGACACGTTAGAAATTCAAGTTCCAGATTGGGTCAGAAGGGTCGAGAAAGTGGGTAAGACACATGATGATCGTGTGGCCGTGCAAATGCAATCTCTCACGAATCTGGAAGAAACGGTCCTTCGGTCTTCCTACTTTCAACAATTATCCCATCAACGGTTAATCACAACATCAGAATCGCAATACATGCCTTATTTTGTCTTACTACATGATTATAATGCAGAAGTCAAAAGACATACAGGGAAGGAGCCCACATTTGCTACTCAATTTGAGATAGGGGATTTACCGACCGATGCACGTGCTGGCTCGATTTTCCAACCTAATTGGCGTGCACGTTTACTCACCGATTACCCAGAGATGATGAGTACCTGGGCTACCATGCCACTCTACATCAAGTATAATCCATGCTATTGTCCAGTGGTACGTCGCAGATCCTGGCAAGCATTTGCAATCAAGGTACGCAACAATAAAGAGTGCTCCGCTTGGGTTAACTACCCGTATTTTGCTCCACCTCGAGGACCTCCAACCGTAGCCTACATGATATCAACCATTCGGCACTGGTCCGCACGCCTAAACAATGTACCTGATATAGCAGCGAAAATGTGTATGAAGATATTTGAGCTCATGACCATTGTCTTCAAAACCTTTCGGAATGTCCAAGCTCCATACATCTCCGCTCCTGGATTCGCTCAAGGCAACAAGGATTTAGTCTACGACATGAGCCAAACCCCCTCGGTCACTGTTATCTTTGCTTGGCATGCACGAATCAAGTACTTGCCCGCATGCTTCAAGCAAACATTTGAGGAAATGTTCTCTACGGGCTTCTGGGAATACAATTCCGAAATTTTCATTCCCAGACCCACACATTTGCTACATCTATTCGCAGTAGAACAAGCGATCCATGCAGATCAGTTACGTCTGCCACATCCGGACGTTCCAGGACCAATCGATTGGGATCGTATGATGACAGATTTGGCCAGAGGACTACGCTTACAAGAACATCAGCTTGCCACTCAGGTTGTGGAATATTACATCCAACACCCCCAGCAACAAGGGTCTGTCAGGGACGACAGACGCGAGAGAGGGGGGGGTGTTGAGAGCAGTATGGGCACCCAAGGACTGACTAGACAAGGAAGCCAGGGAACCCAAGGATTGACGAGACAAGGAAGCCAACGGAGAGAGTCAGAACAAGGTGAAGGAGTAAGTAGACAAAGCAGTCGACGCAAATCTGGCAGATAGGCCCTTCAATTTTTCCAATCTACATCTTTTAACAGTGATTCTTATCACTAACAATCATTGTAAATACCATTTCATATTTTTGTAGCTCCATTTTGTGCAAGCCAAGGAGTCCTTGAGCTTGAGGAGCCTTAGAAGTACCTACATATCAATTTTCGTATTTTTTAGACTCCGTTTGAGCCCTCAAATTGGCCCTGGAACCTAATTTTTAACTAGGCCGGACACTAGGTCTGGACAGGGCCAAAAGCTTGTCAAAAACTATAAAAAGAGCTAGAGAGCTCATTTTTGAGGTTAGATTGTAATTGAAACGAACTTGTAAGAGCATTTTGAAAGTAATCTAAAAAGCTCCATTGATTCTCACTCTTTGTCTTGCCTTGTGTGCGCGTGTGTGTGTATGTGTGTGCATGCTTGTGTGCTTCTCACTCACGCACTTGTGCCGCCACTTGCTCGAGGTCTTCATACCATCCTCACGTCTTCCCGGATTGACATTAAAGGAGGTGCTACTCATCACTGAGCTACAGATGAGTTAAAAGTTCACAAATGCTACAAATAGTGTTCATTCAGCATATGGGAGCAAAGATCTCATCAAAATCAATGCCTTTCTCTTAAGCACAAGCTTTGGCAACAAGTCTAGCCTTATCCTATCAATTGTTTCATCACACTTATATTTCTGCTTGTATACCCATTTAGTGCCAATGCCATTTTTTCCTAGAAACAAATCACATAAAGATGAAGCACCATTCTTCATAATAGCATCATATTTTGATTGCATAGTAGCCATCCATTTCTCTAAATTATGTGCTTCATCAAAAGAAATAGGCATCAAAAAGACTAGAGGTAGTGATTGCATAAAAATCTAATGCAAAGAAAGCACCATCAGAGCCTTAACAAGTATAATATGACATAAGTGCATTCAATTTTCTATCTCTCAAAATTTGCACCATCAATTTAGCCATAGTCTTTTCCTCATCTATGTCAACCCTCTCATCAACAAGTGGATCATGTAAATTTGCATCAAAATTTCAATGATATGCATCATTATTCAGAACCTATAAAGCTTGAGAAACCACCTCAATTGGAGAAGCACTTGAATCTCCACATGTAAATAGAGGCAACAAAGTATTACACATATTCTTTGAGCTAACAGATGTCTCCCTGGTACATGAAAGCAAGGGCTGAATTTCATCTTCCACAATAACATCAAGGCTATTCAAATCGCATTTCTTCTATGGATGGTACATACAACAGACTTTACTTTTAGAATTGTACCCAACAAAAACACATTTCACTACTTTATCATCCAGTTTTCTACATTGGTGTTCAGGCACTAATGCATATGCCAAACAACCAAAGACACACAGATGAGCAATAGATGCCAAGCATCATATGGAGTGATGGATTTCAATGCTTTGGTAAGACACCTATTAAGTATATATCTTGCACACAAAACAACCTCAAGCAAAAGGCTATGTGATAAAGCCTAACTTTTGAGCATACACCTCATCATTTCCATGCGAGACCTATTCTTTCTTTTAGCAACTCCATTTTGTTGAGGTGTATACAACATTGCACACCGATGTTTTATCCCACACTCAATCAAAAATTCATTGAAATCAAAAGACATGTATTCCCTCCTTGATCATAATGGAGGGCACAAAGTCTCGAAGTATAGGTAGTTCCCAAATGAAGCTGTCTAAATAGACCACAAACATAACTATGAACAAGCTTCAATTTATGAGGAGCTTTAATTGATCCATCTTTTGGGAAGGATAAATGCTTCGTTTTGCCCAAAAATATAGCCTTCACAGACATGTTTATAAGGTGCTTCAAGTTTGGGTAGAGAGGACACCATTTCAATTTTTTACAAGCATAGCAAAATTCAGATAACCAAAGCATACATGCCAAAGCTTTACATTTAAGATAGCTTGCGAATCATGATCTGATGTTGAATCATTTATCATTTTTGCATAGTCTATAACCTTATACAACCCATGACATAAAATACCAAAATCAATAATAACATCACCATTTGATAGATCATGAACTATACATCATCAATAAATTGGATAACCAAGCAAATCTTGCCTAATATTGAAACTCATAATAGATTCTTGTTCCCTGGAAACACATCTAACAATGTGAAAGAGCCACCATCAAGATTAGTGAGAATGATCTTTCCAACTCCCATTACATGATAAGAGGATTTTTTAGCACATGTGATAATATTCCCTATAGGAGTAGGCTCAAATGAAGTGAAGAAACTACACTACGAGATAATATGTGCAACCAACACCACTATCAAAGTACCAAACATCTGAGTCTACTACAAACATACATTGCTCATGAGAAGATGGTTCATAGCTGCAAACGATAGTAAAAGCCCACTCTTCATTCTAAACAAGATTAGAAGACTCTATTTTAGCTATAGAGGTTTGTATGACTACCATTCCAACCTCTTTCTTCTTTGCCTCCTTTGAAACCTATTTAGGACAACTCTTTATGACATGATCATTCCCCTTGTAGTACTTGCAAAATTGTTTCTCTTTTTCTATTTTTTCATCTTTGCCTTCCTTCTTTGATTGTGCAAAATTAGAAAATTTCTTTTTACCAGTAGATGAGCTCAATTTACCTTTCCCTTTGGATTAGCTAAGAATGCTTGATCTGCAACATGCATAATCGACATGTTCTACCTGGACTTGCCATGCTTCAACAAAATAAAGACTAACACCTCAAATGTTGAGGCACTTGGATTGCCTTCATCATCAATTGAAGAGTAAAATCAAACTCTAATATGAATTTGGATGATCCTTAAGAACAGTTTGCACGGGTGAACTATCTGGAAAGATTTCACCAACAAAAATAAACTGCTCCTAAAAATCTTTGATTTTTTGTCAAAAAATTATCCATAGAATCTCCTTCATTAATATGATCTCTCTCCAACTATTTTCAAAAGTAAACAACACGAGCCTCATTTCTTGCTTGGTAAAATGTTTAAAGAGTACCCCAAGCATCTTTTGTTCGCCAAAAGAAAATCTTAAAGTCTCTAGAATTCTCTTTTTATCATATCTAGAGAGTAGTCAGGGAATATCCTCGTTGTATAAGAATCCTATGCACATTGTATAACCTTGTCCTTTGCACCATATTTGAGGTCATATGCTTTTGAAAATGCATTCAATATAAGGCCACATTATATGGCCATGCATTAGACACCGTTGTGATGTCCTATGCATGAAAGATATACATTTTGATAGAAGATTCATAAGTCACCCGTATACCTTGATTCCTGGTATTACTATTTTTATAAGGTGATCAATGTTCCATGTGAAAGAAGTTCCTCATATGTATTGTTGCTAAATGAAACTAGTAAGGTGCCACTTGAGAGAATACTAGTGGCACATGATTTATATCACAAGATTTAGTAGCATGTTTTCCTTCTTTTATCTGTTAGAAGATTGTCAAGAACTAGATTGGCCGACATTCAAAGATCCAAAGGGCAAGAACCAACTATTTTTTCTATAATTTCGCTTGATTGCATTTAACTGCCTACTTGGATAAGATATCAGAAGATCAATATTGCCTTCACCTATAGGTTGTGTTAGCACACATCCCATAACATAATTGGAAGTGTCCACATGAACATGGAATGGTTTATTCCAATTTGGTGTAGTCAAAGTTAGTGCTAAACACAATTTTTGTTTAAGCTCATTGAAAGAGTTTTCAAACTCACCAGTCCATTTGAAATTAATCAAAAGTTTGTACAGAGACTTCACAATTATGGCATACATGTGAATAAATCATCGATAATAGCTACAATATCTCATGAAAGCTTGTAATTGCTTAATATTCTTGGGTTTGGGTAAATCGGCAATAACTCTAACTTTATTCTTGTCCATTGAGATTCCATTCTTTGACACGATGTCTTAGAATCTTGCCTTTATAACCATGAAAACACACTTTTTTGGGTTCAAGCAGACTTGATATTCTCTCATTTGCCAAAGAATGATTTTAACTCTGGGATGTGTGTTTGCCTAATGTTGGAATGAGTGCATAAATCATCAACATAGGTCTCTAAGTTCTTATGCAAGAATGCTTTGAACACATGACACATCACCCTTTGAAAGGTGGCATAAGCATTGGTGAGCCCAAAAGGCATCACACAAAATGCAAAAATTCCCCATTCTGTGGCAAAAGCCATCTTATTTTGGTCTTCTCGGGCAATAGATACTTTATTGTAGCTCAAAAATCTATCAAGGAAGCTGTAGACTTCCTTTCCTGCTGCACGTTCCAACAAGAGTTTAGTGATAGGAAGCGGATAGCTATCTCTCATGGTGGTAGTGTTCACTTTCTTCAAGTTAATGCATATTCGTAACTTTCCATTCTTTTTGGGCACTACTTGAATGGGGGATACCCACTCAATATGCTCAATTTCACAGATAAATCTAGCTTCTATCAAATGATCTATTTCCTCCCTGATCTTGGTTGCATAGTTATCATTATATGTATATGGTTTCTGCTTCATTGGTTTGGCATCTAAAGACATGGGAATTCTATGTGAGAAGATATCTGGGTCTACTTCTTTCAAGTCTTTGTAACTCCATGCAAACACATCTCTATACTCTCTTAACAATGCTATCAATTCATTTTCTTTGACCTCAGTCAAGTTGTGTCCTATATACGTACATTTTTCTTCACCCTCTTCTATGGTTACCTTTCTTTGTTGTCATAAGCCACTCCTCCAAGTGATTCTCTATTAGGCATATCCTGCATTATTTGCAATTTTCTCATGAATGGTCTACATAAAATCATCTCATAGACATGATTTTTTGTTGAAATTGCATGTGGAAAATGAGTGCTCAAGCTATATGCCACAAGTAGTGAGAGTTATTCCTTCCATAAACCCTAAAGGCTTCTCAATGTGACCATCTTCCATTTGCAATTTCATTCTCATTGGCCTGAGTGTTGGTTTGCCCCAATGCTTTCATAAGGAGGTGGTAGCAATAGCAACACCCGCACCTAAGTCCAAAATATCTTTCATTGTGTAGCCCTTATAAATGATAGGGATAGGTATTTCCTTCTTCTCCTTCACTCATATCACCTATTTTATCCAAGGGTATCTCACGTACTATGTTATGTGATCCTACTTGAGAGGGTGGCTTAGTCACTTATGGCACCTGATTTGCTCTATGTTTCCAAAATTCCGGTTTGATTTTGAGTAATTCTTCTAACATGAGATGACACTGCACTTTGGTGTTGTTCATTACTTGGGTATTCCTAGGTATAATTGATTCTTCATTTCTCACCATGAGCATAGGGGCTCTCATTTGAATAGACTTAGACTCCCATGGGCCTTTGAAATGGGGCAATTCTTGTAGTGAATTGGATTCAAAGTCTAATTGTTCATTTGATCGTGCATCTTCTTGCTCCCCATAGATTGAGGGAATGTCTTGTGGGAGTCGATCTTGAAGATCATCCACTATCTCAATGAGTGGGGGATTCTCACTCTCCTTTGCCCATTTCTCCTCTTGAATCTCTCTTAAGAACTCTTGTGAATATTGATTCATAGAAGAAGAGATTTCTGGATTAGTTGAACTAGAAACATAAGCTTTGTTGGGAGGCAAGTTTATCCCTTCAGTTCTATCATTGCTTACCTTCAATGTAGCTGACTTTCCAAATCTGGATATTATCTTTTCTAGTCACGCTAATAATTGGTTAAAGTGCAACTATGCCCTAGTTGAGTTTGTGCAATTAAAAAGGCGAATCTCTTCAAACATGGTTTGAGCTAGTTCTACCATTTTCACACATAGCTTAGTTCTTTCAATCTCTAGGTCAGCTCTATGGTAACATTTTTCATGTCCAATCACATTTGGCCCTTCTTGGATCTTGGTGTGATATGATTTAAGCATCATTTCTAGATCCTCTAGAGTAGGATTTGATAAGAATGATCGTGCTTTGGGTGGGTGTGGGTGTGGGGCTGATTAGTGTTAGGTGATGATGATAACAGTGGTGTGTGAGAGTGTGTCTGAGATGCGATTTCTATAAGTCTAGCTTTATTCTCCCTTAAGCTTTCTTCAAGGTTGCTCATCTTCTTTGTCCATTGTCTTTTCATCCACTCACATATATCCTTCCAAGATCTTGTTCTTTTTTGGGTTGTGCTCTCAATCTCACTATGGTCTAAACTCTTCTCTTGGCTTGTGCCTTGGTTTCGTTGTAGGGCATGAGCTCTAGTTACTACTTGCAGAGGGCTGAAGTGAGAGTACTCCTGCTAGAGTATACTACTAAACCAATAACATTAATTGACATGATTTTTTGTGCATTGGAAGCATTCTTTGGGAAGTTCCATACGAGGTGTTCCCTACTACAATTTGGACAAAAACCTTGAATCCTTGTGTAGGGATTGGGCACTCTCTAATGAAGTGATCTCCCTGGCATCTATAACTTGGTCCTTTGGGTGCTTGGGTGCTCATTTGTCTAGGTTGGGGCCTTGGGTTAGGATTTGCATACATCACATTAGAGTATTCTAGCTACCAACTAGGTTCACTGGGTTTTCATATGGGTAATTGTGAGTTTGCTCTAGTGAATCCATGTAGTAAGCCGATGAGATATCTACATGTGTTGAGTCAAAGCTATGGGCATTTGGTTCACTTTCAAAAATTAACGGTGGTGCTAGCACTAAGGTGCTATTCAAGTTTTCTTCAGTTGATGCATACTTGACTAGGATAAAATTGTTTGGTGGTGGTGGTTGTTGACCCAACACTGGTTGAGGTCTCTGCTAAGTTTGGTATTGTGGCTGGTAAGGTTGTTGGACCCTAAAGTATTGTTGAGGTTAATATTGATTTGGATATCGCCCTTGTTTTTGATATGGATGTGGATAGTTTTGTTTAACCACCTTCTCATTATAAGGGTAGTCTTGCATGTTGTGATTAGTGTATCTTCTCTCAATGGTGCAATATTGGCTATTAGGGTTTCTTTGGGTTGAGCCATAATTGTGCAAACATTAGCCATATGGTCTCCTCCACAGGTATAACATCATTTCATTGAGACCATCCTAGGGGTATGCTTACTTGAGACTGCCAATTTTTGAGCCACCTTCTTTGCCAACTCCTCTCTTGAAGTAGATGTCTTAGAAGTTAGACTTGTAACACTATTTGAGTCTTTATAGATTTTTGACAACACTAATTCGTCATGCAAGTTATCATCTATGTTGATACACATATGAGAACACTACTCTATAGTGCTAGGTTCTTTTAGATACACATAAGATGTCAATTTTTCACTTAGCAAACCATCCAGGAATAATGCATCTTGTTTGGATGATGTGGGTCATTTTGGAATCAGGCATCTCTCTAGGTATTGCCTAAATCATCTTCCTGCTAGTTGGACTATCTCTTCGGGTGTTTGCTTGAAGCTGTGCATCAGGGATGAAGTATTGTGCCTGATATCACTCTTGGAGAACTCCGGGATAAAGGCTTCTAGCAGTTGGTCAATGTTTCTGAATTGACCTTGGTATAGTGGTTGAAACCACATTAGGGCGGTGTTTTTGAGAGTTAGACCAAAGGCATTATATAGAGTGAATATGTTATCAACTTTTTTGGCTCTTAGTACTTATCTAAACTTTGCTACATGATCGTAAGGGTCTTCGGTGCCATAAAAATAGTTCTTTATGGACTTAACAAGTTGTGTGGGCCTTAAGTTCCTAGGGTATTCTCTGGGTCTTGGCAAAGGAAACTCATCCATGCCCCTTTGATTTCTTGTGCCTCTAGGTCTTTCATTATCCGTTCCATCCGTTCCATCTCTAGTTCTTTCTCTTCCAAGGGGGGGTGTTTGCAAAACTTACTTTAGGTCTCTCCCTAGCTCTTCCTTTCTGGGTTCTATGAGCTTGGGATGATCCGGATCCTTGTTGACCATAAGAGATCTTTGATGTGGGTGGGGGGAAAACTAATTCACCCTTCCAAGTGTAGGCATGCCTACCATGCTCCATCACAACAAACACTCTTTGTGATGTGTTGTCTACATAGACGACCTTACATGGTGTCTTTGGGTCTTTGAATTTTTATATCATGACGTCTCTTACTTTGTTAGGTTGATTGGGTTTAAACCTCCAAAAATCTTCATCTCTCTCTATTCAAGAATAGCTCTATGCTTTTTTTATGATGAGGGATTCATTCGGGGGTTATCACTCTAGTCAAAACACATTTGCCTTGAGGTGTCCTAGGTTCTACTCCTATGTTTCCTTGTTCTAAGTCTCGTATTTCAATCTCTAGAATAACAATTTCAAACTCGTCTATCTTGTCTGGTAAACTTGTGACTGTATATATGGTTCCTTGTTTATCAATGTATTAGCCTTCCTCAAACTTGACCACTGGGTGTTCAAGTCTCACAGACTGATCTTGATTCTTGAGTTGGACGGCTGATCTCCTAAGGCCATCCTCATAGATGCAAGCACGTAGTCGGTTGGAAGCAAGCAACATGTGCTTATTATGAGAAGATACATTATGGTTTCGCAAATAGCCCAAGTGAGAGCACCTTATATGTTAAGTGTGTAGATGATGTAATTCTAATTCTTGTTGTATATATTGATGATATGATGCTCATTGGTCCCAATGACAAGCATATTGCTGAATTTAAGATTGATTTGCATGCCTATTTCGAGATGTCATATTTGGAGCATTTCATCATTATTTTGGCATTTAGTTTATGCAAGTTGATGGAGGAATAGCACTGTTTCAAACAAAATAACTTTACACACTACTGTAGTGTTTTGGCCTTGAAGATTGCAAACCTATTGCCAATCTCATGGAAGCATGTTTAGGATTGATTCTTCATGATGTTGGACATGCATTTGATGTTGTTATCTACCAAAAGGCTATTGGATGCTTGATTTACTTATGCATAGCTCAACGTGATATTTAATTTTTCTTTCATATGAGTAGGTCTATGCATTTCTCAAGTGTGAAACATTGGTAGGTGGTTAAGCACATCTTTTGCTTCTTGAGTGATACCTAACTACTTGGATTGCTTTATCCAAAGGGGGGATCATTATTGCTAGATTTACATGCTTCTTTGACTCATACTAGACTGGTTGCTATGACACTTGTGTGTTCACTAGTGTTTTTTTCTTCATGCTTATAGCTTGTGCATATCTTGGTTGAGAAAGAAGAAGCCTATTGTGGCCACTTGTAGTTATGAGGTTGAGTATAGGGCAACTTTTAGAGTGAGTATTGAGTGGGTGGCTGAGATGCCTTTTGGTTGATTTGGGTATTTCTTAGTCCTCTACCACCACTATCTTTAGTTATAGTCAAGGTGCATTTGTATTTGCAAAGAACCCTATGTTCCATGATTGCACAAAGCACATTGAGGTGAACTATCATTAAGTCACAAAAAGGTTTTCCATTGGAGAGATCAGTTTGGCTTGTGCCCAAATAGGATAATGTTAGAGACCTTTTCACAAAGGCTCTGCCTAGGGAGAAGTTTGAAGCTTTTTGCAAAGTTTTGGGCTTACTTACTCTTGAGGTTTGATTTTTTTCCACATAATTTGCCACTTCCTTATAAATGAGTGTTTGCTCATTGTTCACTACAACACTCCTAAGGGGGATTTGTTGATATATTTTGGTAGTGATGTGTATGATCACACTTAGGAATATTGAGGAACTTTTTTTCCTCTTTAGAAGGTTTTTTTCTTGGCTTGTATATATGCCTATAACCCTAATGGATCACTTATCTTCGTACATTCACTTGATAATACGTTCTATATTGTGTTGTTCTCCAAGCTTCTTCTTCTCCTTATGTTGTTCGTGTGCTTCCATAGACCTCAAACCCCAACAAGGCCAAATGACCACTAGTCACTTTTGTATATGTTTTAAAAAAAAAACATACAACAGTGTAGTCAACCACAAACTGTAAGTTTGATTGCATTTGTAAAATTTAGAAAATGTGTGGCTGGGGTATTCGTGTACTATGTAGTTTCTACACGTTTTGCAGGCATGTGCTCTATATCCTACATCTCATCTAGTGCTCAATTTTCTAATGTTAGAGTATATGGATCTCTCTTAAAAGAGAACCCACTATAGTGCATTCCCATGCACCACTTCATTGCTATTAGAGCGTTTTGCAACAAAAGGTTTTCTCTATTGTGCAAGCAAAAGGGGGCATCATTGATTCTTGGAACCTTGTGGATTGTGGTGGATTCCAACTAAGGTGGTGACCAAGGCATATACCTTGGCATACCTTGTCATCTGAGTCACTGAAGCCAGTATTGACACCATTGGTTACACATGAGGAAGGACTTCAATGATCAAGGAAGACAAAGTATAGGACTCCTCGAAAATTCTATGAAATTTTCATGGATCCGTTTTTTTGGGGAGACTCTACTAAAAGTTTCCCTGAATTTGACATTTGGCCATCTTTTTTAGCCGTAGTGGTGTTTGAACTATTCTAGGTCCATTATCATTCTAGTCATTTCTCTATTATCATGGCCTTAAATATCCTAGGCACATCTGGTGGATCAGAGTCTAGTGCTTGTGTTCCCAAAAGGAGCTATAACTTATAGTGCAAAGGACATTTTGAGATCCAAAAATTTGATGGCAAAAACTTTGCTCTATGGAAGAATTAGATTAAAGATGTGTTGATTGAGTGGAGGTAGTGGAAGCCAGTAAATGGAATCTCCAAGAAGCATTCTGATATGGATGATGATGATTGGGATGAGTTAGATGAAATGGATAGATCTACCATTCAAGTCCACCTAGTAGATAATGTTTACTTCATAATATTTGTTGATATATTTAGGTAGTGATGTACGTGAACACACTAGGACCATCGGGGCACTTTTTACCCCTTTTAGGAGGTTTTTTCCCCCGTCTTGTATATATGCCTATAGCCCTAACATGTTACTTATCTTTGTACATTCTAGTGATAATACATTCAGTATTGTGTGTTGTGCTCCATTTCTTCTTGCTTGTGCTATTCACGTGCTTCTGCAGACCTCGAACTCCAACAATTGGTATCATAGCAAGTCGCCATTTCATCTAGGGCATCATCCACACCCCTCTAGTTTTGGTCTCAAAATTGCACAAAATTTGGTGAGCATATTGAGGGCGATTAGGAGTTCAAAACATCTTCGCTTTGTGGTGTCAAAACCATGATTTGAGCTCATTTCGGCCTCTCAACACACTATCACAGTGTCAGTGCAAGCAATTTTGTCTTTTTGTGCCAAAGATATATACACGTTTCGGTTCTCAGGTATAAGCATCTCAAAGTTTGTTATAGGCTTGGCAAGATTCCATGGATAGTTGGAGAGTGAGCACATGAATGAAGGAGATTCCATGGATGGTTTTTTGACAAAGATCAAAGATTTGAAGGAACAGTTGATTTCTATTGATGAAGTCTTGCCTGGCAGTTCACTTGTGTAGACTGTTCTGAATGCATATCAGAGTTTTGCTTCTACTCTTTGTTTGATGATGAAAGCCAATCCAATTTCCTTAACATTTGAGGAGTCGATCTCTATTCTATTGCATGAAGATCATTCTATGTAGAACATGTCCATTATGCATGTTGCAGATCAAGCTTTCCTGGCTAGTCAGAAGGGCAAAGGTAAATGGAGCTCTTCTACTAGTCAACAAAAATCTGCTAATTCTACACAATCAAAGAAGGATGACAGAGACGAGAAGAAAACAGAAAAGCAAAAATTGTTTTGCAAATATTGTAAAGAAAATGATCATGCCATAAAGAGTTGTCCAAAACTAGCTGCTAAAGATGCAAGGAAGTAAGAGGCTAGAATGGTTGTTGTAGAGGCCTCTACACTAAAAATAGAGTCTTCTAATCTTGTGCAGAATGAAGAATGGGCATTTAGCAGTTATGACCCATCTTCACATGAACAGTGTATGTCTGAAGTAGACTCAAATGCTTGGTACTTTGATAGTAGGGCTATTGATATTTAGGTAATGATGTGTGTGAACACACTAGGACCATCAGGACACTTTTTCCTTCTGTAGGAAGTTTTTTTCCCTCGACTTGTATATGCCTATTTGCCCTAACATATCACTCATCTTTGTACATTCTAGTGGTAATACATTCAGTTTTGTGTGTTGTGCTCCAAGCTTCTTCTTCTTCCTTGTGTTGTTCATGTGCTTTCGTAGACCTCAAACTCCAACAATTGGTGTCAGAGCAGGTTGCCGCTTCATGTAGGGCATCGTCGATGCCCCTTCGGTCACAGTCTCAGATTCGCATGAAATTTTGTGATCATACTTAGGGTGATTAGGAGATTCAAACAACTTCACTATGTTGTGCCGAAATCACGATGTAAGCTCCTTTCGACCTTTGAATCCACTATCACAATGCTTGCATATGCTATTTTGTCTTTTTGTGCCAAAGATATATATAGGTTTTGGTTTGCCAGTATAAGCATCTCAAAGTCAGCTACATGTTTAGTAGAACTCCACATGGTATTTCTATTCAACTTTTTGAGATACAATCAACTTTTTGCATTATGATATTTTAGTCAGTGGCCATGGTTGAAAGGAGTGATGTATTTCATATGTTGGCTATTTAGGATAAGTTGGATGGTACGAATTACCCATTATGAGCTTATACGATGCATCATGTATTGGTCGCAAAAGGACTATGGAATACTGTGCAGGGTGTTCAAAAATGTCCTATTACACTTGCAAATACAGGTATTGAAGCTGATGGAGATGGCATCAAAGATAGTGATATTCTACAGATTCTTGTTGGTGCTACAATTTCTACTACACCTACTGTAGAGCGAATTCATTGAGATGGCAGAGATGCTCATGCACATGCATTGATAGCCTTGTCTGTCAAACATGCCATTATTCCTCACATTCGCTCTTGCGGAACAACCAAGGATGCTTGGGTTACACTTACCACTTTATATCAGGCAAGGAATGAGGCTCGTGTTGCTTATCTCCTAAAACAATTGGAGAGTGAGCACATGAATGAAGGAGATTCCATGGATATTTTTTTGACAAAGATCAAAGATTTGAAGGAATAGTTGCTTTCTACTGATGAAGTCTTGCTTGACAGTTCACATGTGCAGACTGTTTTGAATGGTCTTCCTGATTCATATCAAAGTTTTGCTTCTACTCTTTGTTTGATGATGAAAGGCAATCCAAATACCTTAACATTTAAGGAGTTAGTCTCTGTTCTCTTGTAGGAAGATCAGTCTAGGTAGAACAGGTCCATTATGCATGTTGCAGATCAAGCTTTGTTGGCTAGTGAGAAGGGCAAAGGTAAATGGAGCTCTTCTATTAGTATGTAGAAATCTGCTAATTCTACACAATCAAAGAAGGATGATAGAGATGACAAGAAAACAAAAAAGCACAAATTGTTTTGCAAGTACTATAAAGAAAATGATCATGTCATAAAGAATTATCCAAAACTGATTGCAAAAGAGGCAAAGGAAAAAGAGGCTGGAATGGTTGTTGCAGAGGCCTCTACATCAAAATAGAGTCTGCTAATCTAGTGCAGAATGAAGAATGGGTATTTACTACTGTCTACAGTTTTGACCCATCTTCTTCTGAACAGTGTATGTCTAGAGTAGAATCAGATGTTTGTTACTTTGATAGTGGGACAACCAAACATATTACCTCGCAACATAGTTTCTTCACTTCACTCGAGCTTGCCCATACAGGGAATACTATCACATGCACCAATAACTCCTCTTATCCTGTCATGGGAGTTGGTGAGATCATTCTGACTATTGCTGATGCTAGTTCTTTTTCATTGTTAGATGCTTTATTTGTGCGAGGGATCAAGAAGAATCTGTTATCAGTTTCAGCTTTAAGCAAGATTGGCTTGGTTGTGAAATTTGTTGATGACAGATGTACAATTCATGATTTGTCAAATGGTGATGTGATTATTGCTTCTAGCATTTTATGTTGTGGACTGTATAAGCTCATAGACCATGAAAAATCTATGAATGACTTGGCATGTGCAGTACGTGATTCTCACGCTATGTCAGATGCACAGCTTTGACATGTATGCTTTGGTCATCTCAATTTTGCTAGCTAGCTATGCCTGCAGAAATCTGAAATGGTGTCCTCTTTGCCCAAACTTGAGGCACCTAGTAAACATATTTGTGAAGGCTGTATTTTGGACAAAATGTAGCATTTCTCCTTTCCAAAAGATGGTTCAGTTCGAGCTACTAAAAAATTATAGCTTGTTCACAGTGATGTCTGTGGTCTTATGCAGGCACCCTCTTTTGGAAGCTATGTTTACTTTGTGACTTTCATTGATGAATTTTCTAGGCATGCATGAGTATATCCATTGAAAAAAAAGTCCGACGTGTTTATGTGATTCAAACAATTTTTGGCTTTGGCTGAAAATCTGTCAGCATGTAAAATGGGCACCCTCTGTTTTGATCGAGGGAGGGAATATATGTCCTCTGACTTTAATGCATTTCTAGCTGAACGTGGGATAAAACATCAGCGTACAGTGCCATATACACCTCAGCCAAATGGAGTTGTTAAACAGAAGAACACGTCACTCATGGAGATGGCGAGATGTACGATCAAGAGTCAGGCTTTACCACATAGTTTCTGGCTTGAGGTTGTTATGTGTGCAACATATGTACTTAATAGGTGTCCCACTAAAGTGCTATACTTTATCACTCCATATGAGGCTTGGCATGGTCACAAGCCATCTATTGCTCATGTGCGTGTTTTTGGTTGTTTGGCATATGCATTAATGCTTGAACAACAATGCAAAAAATTGGATGATAAAGGAGTGAAATGTATTTTTGTTGGGTACAGTTTTGAAAGAAAATGCTATCGTGCGTATCATCCACATACTAAATGCATTTTGGTTAGCCGTGATGTTTTTGTGGAAGATGCTATTCAACCATTACTTTCATGTACTAAGGAGACATCAGTTAGCTCCAAAGACATGTATGACACTTTGTTGCCTCTTTTTACAAGTGGATAGTCTAGTGCTGGTCATAATGAGGCAACTTCTCAGCCTTTATAGGTTCATGCGATGATGCTGATCATTCTATTTCTGATGTAGATCTACATGATGCACTTGTTGATGAGAGAGTTGATATTGAGGAGGCAAAAACAATGCCAAAATGGCTGGTGCAAACTTTGCATGATAGCAAATTAGATGCATCTCTGTCATATCGTACTTGTTTAGGCTCTCATAGTGCTTCTTTTGCATCAGATCGCTATGCTATGGTTGCATCTAGTCTCTATAATGAGAATGACCCTGCTTTGTTTGATGAAGCACAAAATTCTAAAAATTGGATGGCTGCTATGCAATTAGAATATGATGCTATCATGAAAACCTCGTCTTTATGTGACTTGCCTCCTTGCAATAAGGCCATTGGCACTAAGTGGGTATAAACACTGAAGTGTAAGCCTGATGGAACAGTTGACAGGTATAAGGCTAGGCTTGTTGCAAAGGGTTATGCACAGGAAAGACGCATTGATTTTAATGAGACCTTTGCTCCTACATGTTGAATGACTACTATTCATAGCATTTGTGCACTTGCAGCTCATCATGGTTGGAATGTACATCAGTTGGACATTAAAATTGCATTTTTGAATGGTGACTTGCATGAAGAAGTGTATGTTTTTCAGCCCTATGGCTTTGCGCAAAAAGGGTGTGAAAACAAAGTGCGTAGGTTGAAGGAGGCATTATATGGTTTAAAGCAAGCACCATGTGCTTCATATGAAAAGATACATGGCTATCTAATTGCACATGGTTTTGAGAATAGTCCAACAAAGCACCTTATATGTTAAGTGTGCTAAAGATGTGCTTCTGATCATTGTTGTGTATGTTGATGACATGCTGCTCACTTGTCCTAATGAGAATCATACTACTGATTTTAAGGCTGATTTGCATGCCTCATTTGAGATGCCTAATTTGGGGCATTTGCATCATTATTTGGGCATTCAATTTAAGCAAGTTGATGGCCGAATAGCCTTGTGTCAAATGAAATATATTTGCACATTATTGCAACGTTTTGCCCTTGAAGACTGCAAACCTATTGCCACTCCTATGGAGACACGTTTATGATTGAGTCTTCATGATGCTGGAGATTCATTTGATGTTCTCTATCAACAGGCTATTAGATGCTTGATTTACTTATGCATTACTCAACGATATATTCAATTTGGTGTCTCACAAATGAGCAAGTTTATGCATTGCATAGATGTCAAGCATTGGCAGGCGGTTAAGCACATCTTTCGCTACTTGAGTGGTACCCGACTACTTGGATTGTTTTATCCCAAGGGGAGATCACTATCACCAAATTTACATGCTTTTTTTGACTCTCACTAGGTTGGTTGCTATGATACTCGTGTGTCCACTAGTGGATTTTGCTTCATGCTTGGTAGCTCATGTATTACTTGGTTGAGAAAGAAGAAGCCTACTGTGGCCACTTCCAATCGTGAGGCTGAGTGAAGGGAAACTTTCACAGCCACTGTTGAGTGTGTGTGGCTCAGATGCCTTAATGCTGATTTGGGTGTTGGTCAGTCTTCTACCACCACCATCTTCACTGACAGTTAGAGCGCATTCGCAGTTGTGAGGAACCCTGTGTTCCATGCTCACACTTAGCACATTGAGGTTCATTATCATTATGTCAGGGAGAGGTTCTCCCCTGCTGGAGAGATCAGCTTGGTATATGTGCCCAGGTAGGAGAACATTGCAGACCTTTTCACGAAGGCTCTGCCTATGGAGAAGTTTGAAGCTTTCTGCAAAGCTTTCGCCTGACTTCCTTTTGTGGATTGATTCCACATAGCTTGGCACTTCCTTATACGTGAGTGCCAACTCCTTGTTCATCACATCACTCTCAGGGGGGTTTGCTGATATATTTAGGTAGTGATGTGTATGAACACACTAAGATTGTTGTGGACCTTTTTTGCTCTTTAGGAAGTTTTTTCCCCCAGCTTGTATATACACCTATTTGCCCTAATGGGTCACTCATCTTTTACCATTCTAGTGGTAATACGTTCAATATTGTGTGTTGTGCTCCAAGCTTCTTCTTCTTCCTTGTGTTGTTTGCGTGCTTCCACAGACCTCAAACTCCAACAAGAGCAACCAAACATATTACCTCGTAGCGTAGTTTCTTCACTTCACTTGAGCTTGATCCTATAGGCAATACTATCACATGTGTCAACAACTCCTCTTATCTTGCCATGGGAGTTGGTAAGATCATTCTAACTATTGCTGATGGCAGTCCTTTTACATTGTCGAATGCTTTATTTGTACCAAGGATCAAGAAAAATCTTTTGTCTGTTTCACCATTTGCCAAGATTGGCTTGGTCATGAAAAATGTTGATGAGAGATGTACAATTCATGACCTGTCAAATGGCAACTCATGATTGCTTCTGGCATTTTATGTTGTGGGCTATATAAGCTCATAGATTATGCAAAATCTGTGAATGATTTAGCATGTGAAGTTCCAGATTCTCAAGCTATGTCAGATGCAAAGCTTTGGCATGCACACTTTGGTCATCTGAATTTTGCTAGTTTGCTATGCCTATAGAAGTCTTTTTTGCCCAAACTTGAGGCAGCTGATAAACATGTATGTGAAGACTGTACTTTGGATAAAATGCAGCATTCCTCCTTCCCAAAAGATGGTTTAGTTCGAGCTACTAAAAAATTGCAGCTTGTTCATAGTGATGTCTATGGTCCTATATAAACACCCTCTTTTGGAAAATATCTTTACTTCGTGACTTTCATCGATGATTTTTTGAGGCATGCATGGGTGTATCCATTGAAAGCAAAGTCCGAAGTGTTTATGTGCTTCAAACAAGTTTTGGTTTTGGCTGCAAATGTGTCAACATGTAAAATGAGCACCTTCCATTCTGATCAAGGCGGGGAATATATTTCTTCTGATCTTAATGCATTTTTGCTTGAACGTGGGATAAAACATCAGTGTATAGTGCCATATGCACCTCAGAAAAATGGAGTTGCTGAATGAAAGAACAAGTCACTCATGGAGATGGTGTGTTTTTGGTTGTGTGGCATATGCATTAGTGCTTGAAAAACAATGCAGGAAATTGGATGATAAAGCAGTGAAATGTATTTTTTGTTGGAGTTAGACGTCTGCGGAAGCACGCGAACAACACAAGGAAAAAGAAGAAGCTTGGAGCACAAACACACGATACTAAATGTATTACTAGAGAATGTACAAAGATAAGTAGCCCATTAGGGCAATAGGCATATATACAAGCCGGGGGAAAAAAACCTCCTAAAGAGGGAAAAAAAGTGCCTCGGCGGTCCTAGTGTGTTCACACACATCACTACCTAAATATATCAACAAATCCCCCCCGCGAGTGATGCAATGAACAAGGAGCTGGCAATCATGTATAAGGAAGTGCCAAGCTATGTGGAAATCACTCCACAAAACGAAGTAAGCCCAAAGCTTTGCGAAAAGCTTCAAACTTCTCCCTAGGCAGAGCCTTCGTGAAAAGGTCTGCAATGTTCTCCTGCATGGGCACATATGCCAAGCTGATCTCCCCAGCAGAGAACCTCTCCCTGACATAGTGATAATGCACCTCAATGTGCTTAGCGCGAGCATGGAACACAAGGTTCCTCGCAACTGCCAATGCGCTTTGACTGCCAGTGAAGATGGTGGTGACAGAAGACTGGCCAACACCCAAATCAACCATAAGGCGTCTGAGCCACACACACTCAACAGTCGTTATGAAAGCTGCCCTATACTCAGCCTCACAACTAGAAGTGGCCACATTAGGCTGCTTCTTGCTCAACCAAGATATACATGAGCTACCAAGCATGAAGCAAAAACCACTAGTGGACACACGAGTGTCATAGCAACCAGCCCAATCTCAGTAAGAAAAAGCATGCAAATCTGGCGGTAGTGATCCCCCCTTGGGATAAAACAACCCAAGTAGCTGAGTACCACTCAAGTAGCGAAAGATGCGCTTAACCGCCTTCCAATGCGTGACTCCTGGGCAATGCATAAACTTGCTCATCTGTGAGACAGCAAACTGAATATCTGGCCGAGTAATGCATAGGTAAATCAAGCATCCAATAGCCTGCTGATAGAGAACGACATCAAATGCATCTCCAGCATCATGAAGACTCAATCGTAAACCTGTCTCCATAGGAGTGGCAATAGGCTTACAGTCTTCAAGGCCAAAACGTTGCAATAATGTGTCAATATATTTTGTTTGACACAAAGCCATTCCACCATCAGCTTGCATAAATTGAATGCCCAAATAGTGCTGCAAATGCCCCAAATCAGACATCTCAAATGAGGCATGCAAATCAGCCTTGAAATCCGTAATATGCTTCTCAATAGGACCAATGAGTAGCATGTCGTCAACATAGACAATAATGATCAGAAGCAAATCATTAGCCCTCTTAACATATAAGGTGCTTTCAGTTGGACTGTTCTCAAAACCATGTGCAACCAGATAGGCATGTATCTTCTCATACCAAGCACGTGGTGCTTGCTTTAAACCATATAATGCCTTCTTTAACCTGCACACCTGGTTTTCATGCCCTTTCTGCACAAAGCCACGGGGCTGAAAAACATACACTTCTTCACGCAAGTCACCATTCAGAAATGCTGTTTTAATGTCCAAGTGATGTACATTCCAACCATGATGGGCTGCAAGTGCACAAATGCTCCGAACAGTAGTCATACGGCATGTAGGTGCAAAGGTCTCATCAAAATCAATGCCTCTTTCTTGCGCATAACCCTTTGCAACAAGCCTAGCCTTATACCTGTCAACTGTACCATCAGGTTTACGCTTCATCTTGTATACCCACTTAGTGCCAATGGCCTTCTTGCTAGGAGGCAAGTCACATAAAGACCATGTACCATTCTTCATTATAGCATCATATTCAGATTGCATAGCAGCCATCCAATTTTCTGAATTGTGTGTTTCATCAAAAGAAACAGGCTCATTCTCATCACAGAGACTAGACGCAGCCATAGCATAGCAATCTGATGCAAAGGAGGCACTATGAGAGCCTGAGCGAGTATGATATGACAAAGGTGCATCTAATTTGCTATCACGCAAAGTTTGCATTAGCCATTTTGGCATAGTTTTTGCCTGCTCAATATCAGTTCTCTCATCAACAAGTGTATCATGTAATTCTGCATCAGAAATGGAATGATCTACATCATCATATGAAACCTGCAAAGGCTGAGAAGTTGCCTCATTAGGACCAGCACTAGACTGTCCACCTGTAAAAAGAGGCATCAAAGTATCATACATGTCTTTGGAGCTAACAGATGCCTCCTTAGTACATGAAAGCAACGGCTGAATAGCATCTCCACAAAGACAACATCACGGCTAATCAAAATGCGTTTAGTCTGTGGATGATACAGACGATAGCCTTTACTTTCAGAACTGTACCCAACAAAAATACATTTTACTGCCTTATCATCCAATTTTCTGCGATGTTGTTCATGCACTAGTGCATATGCCAAACAACCAAAAACATGCAGATGAGCAACAGATGGCTTGCGGTCATGCCAAGCCTCATATGGAGTGATAGACTGCAATGCTATAGTGGGACACCTGTTCAGTACATATGCTGCACACATGACAAACTCAAGTCAGAAACTATGTGGTAAAGCCTGACTTTTGACCATGCACCTCACCATCTCCATGAGTGACCTGTTCTTTCGTTCAGCAACTCCATTTTTTTGAGGTGTATACGACACTATACACTGGTGTTTTATCCCACATTTAGCCAGAAATGCATTAAAATCAGAAGACATATATTCCCCCCCTCGATCAAAATGGAGGGTGCCCATTTTACATGATGACAGATTTTCAGCCAAAACCAAAAACTGTTTAAAGCACATGAACACTTGGGACTTTGATTTGAGTGGATATACCCATGCATGCCTGGAAAAACCATCAATGAAAGTCACGAAGTAAAGGTAATTTCCAAAAGAGGGTGTCTGCATAGGACCACAGACATCACTATGTACAAGCTGCAATTTTTGTAAAGCCCGAACTGAACCATCTTTTGGAAAGGAGGAACGCTGCATTTTGCCCAAAATACAGCCTTCACAAACATGTTTTCCAGGTGCCTCAAGTTTGGGCAAAGAAGACACCATTTTAGATTTCTGCAGGCGTAGCAAAATAGCAAAATTCAGATGACCAAAGTGTGCATGCCAAAGCTTTGCATCTGACATAGCATGAGAATCATTTACTACACATGCCAAATCAGTTTCAGATCTTTCATAGTCTATGAGCTTATACAGCCCACGACATAAAATGCCAGAAGCAATTATAACATCGCCATTTGACAGATCATGAACTGTACATCTGTCATCAACAAATTTCACAACCAAGCCAATCTTGGCTAATGCAGAAACTGATAACAAATTCTTCTTGATCCCTGGCACAAATAAAGCATCTGACAAAGTGAAAGAACTACCATCAGCAGTAGTCAAAATGATCTTACCAACTCCCATAACAGGATAAGAGGACTTGTTGGCGCATGTAACAGTATTCCCTGTAGGGGCAGGCTCGAGTGAAGAGAAGAATCTGCGCTGCGAGGTAATATGTTTGGTTGCCCCACTGTCAAAATACCAAACATGTGAGTCTACTGCAGACATGCACTGATCATGAGAAGATGGGTCAAAACTGCAGACAGTAGTAAATGCCCATTCTTCTTCCTGCACAAGATTTGCAGACTCTGTTTTTGGTGTAGAGGCCTCTGCAACAACCATTCCAGCCTCTTTCTTCTTTTCCTCTTTAGCAGCCAATTTTGGACAGCTCTTTATGATATGATCATTCCCTTTACAGTACTTACAAAACAATTTCTGCTTTTTTGATTTTTTTCTCATCTTTGTCTTCCTTCTTCGAATATGCAGAATTAGCAGAGTTCTGCTTACTAGTTGAAGAGCTCCATTTTCCTTTGCCCTTCTGACTAGCGAGGAAATCTTGATCTGCAACTCACATAATGGACCTGTTTTGCCTAGACTGATCTTCTTGCAATAGAATAGAGACTAACTCCTCAAATGACAAGGCATTTGGATTGCCTTTCATCATCAACCGAAGAGTAGAAGCAAAACTCTGATATGAATCAGGAAGACCATTTAGAACAGTCTGCACAAGTGAGCTATCTGGTATAACCTCATCAGCAAAAATCAACTGTTCCTTCAAGTCTTTGATCTTTGTTAGGAAACTATCCATAGAATCACCTTCATTCATGTGCTCACTCTCCAACTGTTTTCGGAGGTAAGCAACACGAGCCTCATTCCTAGCTTGGTACAATGTGGTAAGTGTATCCCAAGCATCCTTAGCTGTTCTTCAAGAGCGAATATGAGGAATAATGGAACGTTTGACAGAAAAAGCTATCAATGCATGTGCCTGGGCATCTGTGCCATCCCAACGAATCTGCTCTGCAGTAGGTGCAACAGAAACAACAACACGAACAGGAATCTGTGGAATATCATCTTCGACACCCTCTTCATCAGCTCCAGCACCTGTATTTGCAGTACTTGTAGTCAGAGGTGTAACAGGACGTCTTTCAACACCCTACACAATGTTCCACAATCCTTTTGCAACCAATACATGTCGCATCATATAAGCCCATAATGGGTAGTTGGTACCATCCAACTTATCCTCAACAGCCAACATATGGAATACATCACTTCTCTCAGCCATGGCCGGTGACTAAAATACCTTGATGCAGAAAATTGAATGTATCTCAAAAGTTGGACAGAACTACCCAGACAAATTCTGCTAGACCTGTAGCAGACTTCGAGACACTTATACTGGTGAACAAAAACTGATATATACCTTTGGCACAAAAAGATGAAATAGCCTGCACAAGCATTGCGATAGTGAGTTCGGAGGCCGAAATGAGCTCAAACCGAAACGTGCGAATCTAAGACTGCAAATGGAGGAGTGTCGACGGTGCCCTAGATGAAGCGACGACCTGCTCTGATACCAATTGTTGGAGTTAGACGTCTGCGGAAGCACGCGAACAACACAAGGAAGAAGAAGAAGCTTGGAGCACAAACACACAATACTAAATGTATTACTAGAGAATGTACAAAGATAAGTAGCCCATTAGGGCAATAGGCGTATATACAAGCCGGGGGAAAAAAACCTCCTAAAGAGGGAAAAAAGGGCCCCGGTGGTCCTAGTGTGTTCACACACATCACTACCTAAATATATCAACATTTTTGTCATGTACAGTTCCGAAAGCAAAGGCTACCATCTGTCTTGAGGCATGAGAAATTGGAGGATAAGTAGTAAGTCAAAATTCTACTAAATCAGATGTTGCTGACACGGAGTTTTGCTGAATCTGTATTTTGCTTCATCGGAATATTAAAAGAAGCAGTTATAAATTAGTTAGGTGTGGATGTTGTGTTCGCATGAGTATGTAATGGGAAGAAGAAGTGTCTTTAAGAAGGAGACGAACAAAAAGAAGAGGAGAGTATCTGTGTAAGAAAAAGTGTTTGTTTGACAAGAAGAAGAATAAAGATTCTTAATCTAGATTGTGCAGGCTGAAAACGATCAGTGCTCTCTAGTATTATCATTTTAGAGAAGTTGTTACTACTACCTACCTTGTAATCTTTGTTATTCGATGAGATTTAATGAAGTATATTGTCTTTCCTACTTAGCACAAGTGTAACTCTATGTTTGTTTGAGCAAAATCCTATTAGATATTGTGCTTGCACAACATGGAAGTGGTGAATCTCAATTCTCCACGTGAATGATTCTGTTGCATGAGTAAAGATCAGTGATGAGATTGATTTCTTGAAAGTTTCTAGTGTGAATAAGTAGTTATGTGTCGCTGAACCCCAACACATTTGGCGATCCTATTGCATTTGGTAAAGAAGCAAGAGATGCATGACGGGAAGAAGAGGAAGATTTAGTAAAGTTTACTACACAAGAGCGCAAGCACAAGCGGGTAACGTGGATTCATCTTTTGAACGTTACGATTGGTACGAAGCACAAGAGGATTTTAATTTTGAAGCTGAAGAGGAGGAAAGGGGAAGAGGTGCAGTAGAAGCAAGGCTGGTGGGCATAATACTAGGAGCATTGTTCCTAACAGAAGCAGCTATAGGAGTTAAAAGACGACTCCAGTTCGACCCACTTGGAGGGATGACTAGTCAAAGAACTAGGCATACACCTCGGCCATTGCCCATGGCACAACCATCTCCAAATCCCAAAGTGAGAGCAGTGCATTTTAGAGGAGGTTCAAAGGAGGATGCAGATTGCCATGTTGCTCAATTTGAAATAAAGTGGACAACAAATGGATATCCAACAATATATGGTGATGTAGTTAAGTTGTAATAGTTTGTAGCCACATTGGAAGGAAGAGCCATGAGTTGGTTCAGCCAATATGGTATTTCTCATTTTGCTACTTACGATGCACTAAGATTAGCATTTTTACAAAGATTTAGAAGAGAAAAGACTCCCTCAGATGTTTTGAGGAAGTTGAGAGCAATTAGACAAAAGAACATGTTAGTGGAAGATTATGCTCAGAAATTTAGAATTTAAATGGAAAGATTACAAGGCAATGAGAGACCTACTGACAAGATGTTGGTAGGTTATTTCCTTGAAGGATTAAGGAGCAGCATTAGGCACGCAGTAGCAAGTGTGGATATAGCTAATGGTTTTGATGTGTTAGTGTTAGCAACGGCAAGAGTAGTAAAAAGATTTGGAAGATCTAAGAAGAAGCATAGTGACTCCAGGTTCAGATGCTGAATCCAATTTAGAATTGGATTCAAACAAAGGGACGACTGATTTAGAATCAGAGAGTGAAGATGAAGAGGTTGTGGTAAGAAGACACCATAAACACAAAGGTAAGCAAAGTAAAGAGGAAGCTCTAATTAGTAGACTAAAGAAACATGGATACTCCATAATTGCTCCAAAGGAAAAAAGGTTCTGTGAAATTTGTGACAAAGAAGGGCATACCACAAGTCCATGCTGGTATAACCCAAAGCATCAAGGAAAAAATTCAAGAGAGGATAATAGGAATAATAATCAAGTTGCAACAAATCAGGCCTGTTGGAAGCAGTCAGAGGCAGAGACGACGTGGAAGCATGTAAAGACGGAGCAGGGAGCCAGTCGGATCATTTTTTCAAACAACTATGTTTTTATTACCTCTTCAAACATCCAACAGTGATTTTCATCACTCTTGTAACATATGTAATATAGACAAAATCCCATTTTCTAATTCATAGCTCCATTTTGTGCAAGCCGAGGAGTCCTCGAGCTTGAGGAGCTTAGGTAGAATGCGCGTACCAATTTTCGTTACTTTTAGACATCGTTTACCCTTCCAAATAGCCTCTAGGACCTATTTTTTAACTATGCCGGTCACTAGATGTGAAACCGGTCAAAACTAGTCTAGAAACTATAAAAAGAGCTAGAGAGCTCATTTTTGAGGTTGGTTCATGTTAGCTTGTTTGAGATTAGAGTTCTTTTGAGCTTGTAATAGTGTTCTTGAGTAATAGAGCTAATTTCCCACCTTCCATTGTGTCTTGCTTGTCTCTTCATTGTGTGTGTGTATGTGTGTGTGCATCTTTGTGCTTCTCACCTTCACTCTCACTTCATCTCACATTCACGATCTTCATATCACTCCTATCTCTTCCGCGGATTGACATTAAGGAGGTGAAGCTTCTTAACGTGGTTCTCACCATTGTGCTAGAGCAACACCAAATTTGGCGCCGTTGCCTGGGAATCGAGTCTAGGACGAATGTGTGATGGTAAGAGTATAGCAAGAAGTGGCGTTGGAAGGTAAAAATTTCAGTTTTTGTTGTTGTTTTTACTTAGTTTTTAGTGTTTTTCACCTTCCCCACACTCCATCTTCATCATCGCATCATCATCTTCATCTCCAAAAAAATCAGAAAATTCACCATATCCACCCATTCTCCTCATTTCCCCTCATTTGTGCATGCGAGAGAGCGAGAGAGAACTTTTGTGCTTGTTTGTGCTTGTGTTTTCTTGAGTTTTCTTGCAGGTACAGAGCTCCAGTGCATCAGGAAAGCTTGGAAAAGGTAAAATTTTACTCTCTGTCAAAGATCTGCCGAGTGTGGAAGACCATCGCGATGGTCTGCAACCTTCGGAATTCTTGGTAGGCGACCACACCACGAGGTAGGCGACCCTTGCGCATCTACGAATCCATAGGCGCATCTCAAAAATTCATACTTTGGTGGACCATCGCGATTGGCTCGGACCATCGCGATTGTGTCGCACCATCGCGATAGGCTCACGCCATCGCGACGGCTCGGCCGGACCATCGCGACGGTCTCGGACCATCACGACCGTTCACTTGAGCCATCGCGACAGTCCACTTGGACCATCGCGATTGTTTAGCTGACCCCGGACCATCGCGATTGGCCCATGCCATCGCCACGACGGTGCCACGTGTCAAGATAGACCATCGCGACGGTTCATTTTTTGGACCATCGCGACAGCCCAAAATAAGACCATCGCGATTGGCTCACGCCATCGCACTTGTGACCATCGCGACGGCTCACTTCGGACCATCGCGATTGTCCACCTTTGACCGTTGACCCGCGCCATCGCGATTGTCGGCCTGATTGGACCATCGTGATGGTTCGACCTCACGCCATCGCGATCGCTCACTACTGGACCATCGCGACGGTCCATTCTCACGCCATCGCGATCGTCCAAATTTCACGCCATCGCGATCGTTCACTTCGGGCCATCGCGACGGTTCACCTTTTCGCACTATCGCGATTGTCCAAATTCCACGCCATCGCGACGGTTCGCTTGGACCATCGCGACGGTCCCAGACCATCGCGATTGTGCACCCCCATCGCAAATTTAGGGTTCCATTTTTTGACCAATTTTGGGGGTATTTTTGAGAAATTTTTGGACCATTAGACTCATAGGAGACCCCTTAGCTCATATTTGAAGGAAAACCTGATTGTCAGTTTTTACCCCCCAGGGCTTGAACGCTCATAACTTTTTCATCCGAAGTCCGTTTTTTGAGCTTAATAGCTCTTTAGAAAGCTCGTGACGAGTACTACGTGACCTCAACTGTTTTTTTCATAAAGAATACATCTATTTTCGGATAAGCTATTTTGAGGTTCACCTAGTTTGGGACCAGAAAGCCAGGGGGCAAGCATTGAAAAATTGGGCAAAAGAGAAGGGACTTAAAAGGTGTATATACTCAAGTACTTGGTCATCCAATTGTGAATTGGTCTAATATTGGATTTTTCCAGGTCTAGCAAGGGCAATCGAAGGCAACCAAGGCAAGGCAGTGAAGGGCATAAAGCTTGGGAAGCGCGGCTTCTTGGGCATCAGAGCAACCAGAAAAGCTAACTCGAGGTTGGAAGGTTACTCAACCCCCTTAGTCAATTCTTAGCTTAGGCTAAACGGTAGTATTGTGGATTAACGACGATAGGAACGCCTCAAGTTCAAGAGAATTAAATTTGTCAAGTCCAAGACTTAAAGTAAAGGAGTGTGACACGAAAACCTAAAGGAAAGAACCTAAGTCTGACGGAACGAGAACTCAAAATCATAACGGAAAGTCGAATTCTTGACGCATATATTAAGACAAGAATCCAAAGAAAATAAAAAATAATCAAGAAAGTAATAACAAAGAACCATTGACGATCTAAGTGTGTAATTGAGTGTGCAAGGAAGAAAATTAATGAACCTTAGATCAGGGAGACACATAGGTAAGTCGGACCGACGAAGCCTTAGATCATCAGAGGCAAGTGTAAGAACTACTGCACGATCGTGGGCTCAACAATTGAATAGTAATTATCCCTACGAGAGCTCAGATACTAGCGAATCAGAAATGGCATTTAGCACAGACAGACCAGAAGGAGGGTCGAATGTAGCATACTTAGAAAAACCTGAAGGACCCTATAGAACGCAACTAGAGTTTCTCCGAACCAACCGATTAGGTGCTCGCATCTATGAGGATGGTTTGCGAAGGCAAGTAGTGCAAATGCACAACCCCGATCAACCCATTGGATTGGAACGTCCAGTGGTGAAATTTGAGAGAGACGCTTACATAGACAAAGAAGGAACCATGTACGTCCTAAGTACGCAGCCAAACGATACTAATGAGTTTGGCACAATTCAATTAGAGACGGAAGTGAAATTTCAAGGAAAAGAACCGTTAGAAGAACCTAGAACACCTAGAGGGAAATCCGTATTAACAAGAGTACTCATCCCAGAGTGGATCCCTCAAGATAACAGGAGCACCGAGTTGTTTGTAAATAAAGAGACAGATGAAGCCTTTTGGAGGTACAGAAAGGAACACCCTGGTGAGATAGGCATCATTACAATTTATGAATTCAAGGACCCAGATACACCTGGAAAGGTTGTATACCTGGATGAGACTTCAGAAAGAGTCTTTGTGGTGCCTGACCGCGCTAAAAACACATACACATGGAGAGGTGAATTGGTGTTCCCTCCATCTAGAACAAACATGAATACAAGTCAACAAGGGGCAGGAACATCCTCAGCCCATGGACATCAAAGAGAGGGAAATAAAGAGAAACCGGAAGTAAGCTTTAATCACCCCATAGGGAGAGATAGAACAACCACGAACACTAATAGAGCGGATAGACAGAGAGATCATGGGGTACCAGGTGGTAGAGATGATTTTCCTCTACCTAGACCACGCGAACACGCAAGAATATTGAGACCCACTCAATTAGTGAAATCCATGAAGAATTATTTTGATGGGACAGGAGATCCCTATGACCATGTCGCAGAATTCAAGCAAGTGCTAAGAGCAGAACAAGTTGAGGACATGTTCATGCAATATAATGCATTTGGACTAACGTTAAAGAATACCGCTTTAACTTGGTTCCAACCATTGCAACAAAGGCAATTTAGAGACATCCATCACTTTTTAGAGTCCTTCATCACTGAATTCTCTAAAAGTGGGATTAGACATGACACGTCTTCGTTGATTCATAGCTTTAAACAAACCCCTCAGGAAAGAGTTAGACTGGCAGGACGTAGATTCAGACAATATGTCGAACGATGTCCAATGCAAGAGCTACCCTCACAAGCCAAACAAGTATCACTCTTCCTAGATGGCTTGTTGAGCGCTAAACTACGCTCCTATGTGTACCTAAAGGAACCCAGAACGCTAGAGGAGTGTGTAAGAATATGTATAGACATTGAGGACAACCTAGGAGATGAATTAGAACTCTCAAAGGTCTATAAGGACTCAGATTGTTCTTCTCTAGCATCCACAAAATTGTCTAATTCGATAGAGGACCTAGCAGAAAAAGTGGCCCAAAAACTAGGAGTTTCTAGTAAACAGGTGCCCAAGCTACCAACTAATGTACGTTGTTACACTTGTGGTGGAAATCATTTGGCAAACGTGTGTCCCAATGCACCACAACCTCAAGCCAATCCTAGTGGTCAATATTGTACAATTGAGAGAAGATACACGAATCATACGGCTCAGGACTGCCCGTACAACAAACAGACCGTGAGACAGAACTACCCGCAAGCATACCAGCAGCCAGGTAGGTATCAAGGCCATTACAATGCTCAGCCTTATTACTATAGGCCTCCTCAGAACTACCCATACCAGGCTCAACCGAGACCTCAACCCGTCTTAGCTCAGGAGCCACCCCCACCAGCGAATGTCATCTCACTCAAATACACTGCTGCAGAAGAGAACCTAAGTAGGGCCTTAGTGCCTTCTTCACCCTTGATCACAGAAAGTGACCCGAACTCAAATAGTTTTGACTCTACTCATGTAACTAGTCCACCCGCTTATTACACGGAGTCACCAGAACATGTGGAGACATATCATTATGATAGTCCACCAATGGAACCTAGTTGGGAGCCAGACTATGCTAATGTGATGTACGCAAACCCAAACCCACGGCTCCAATTGAGACAACAGAGACCACAGGGCCCTAGAGGACCATGCTTTAGGTGCCAAGGAGATCACTTCATAAAGGATTGTCCACATCCCCCAATAGCAAGGCAATCACAGTACTATAACATACAAGGCTTTTCTGCCGATTGTGGCAAAGAGCACATAATCAAAGATTGTCCTAAGAACCCAGTTAACACTTCGAATGTGACACCAATCAACGTGATAGGTATTGTAAATAACGCAGATGGATCCAACCCTACATACATGCCTATCCAAGCTATAACCAGAGCCCAGGCGCTCTTACAGAACCAACAGCTTAATCAAGAGAAAGTAGCCGGAAGTAGTGAAGTTGCAGAATCTAGTAGTAAAAAGACAAAATCTTGGAAAGATTCTAGAGAAAGAATCAAGTGAAAGTGGAGTAAAAAGATAACTGAGTTGGAAGGAAGTCTAAAAGAGTCGAGAGCCAAAATACAAGAATTGACTTCACAAGAATTAAACCAAGAAAACCCAGCTCAAAAATCAGGATCAGTTTTGACGGAACCCATACCAGAAGATCTAGACATGATGTTTCGTGCATATCAGGCTAGAATAAAAGAGGGACCTCAAGTAACTGAAATGATCAAAAACTACCCTCGAGCTGATCTAGAAATTGAGAGAACTAAACTTTGCATGAAGATGGTAGAGTTAGCACAAGCTTTGTTCGAAGCCTCTAGATATCTCAATTGGAATAACATGGCAAAACCGGAATTACACTTTCAAGGACTAATGGAGAGGCTAGAATATTTGATAGAGAGCAAAGAGAAAAAGGACCAGCATAAGAACCCTATTGTCACAGAGACACAGGAAAGGAATGCACCATCCCTGTCTCAAGTACCTAATACAGAAAGTCAAGATAACCTATCTTCCATACATAGGTACTCACATGAATTTTTGAGAGAAATACAAGAAGAGAAGTGGAGAAAGGAACAAGGAACCCATCCTCCTATTCAAGAAATAGACGATTTGCAAGAACAATTTCCCCAAGACATTCCCTCTATTTACGATGATGTAGAGGTGGAACAACTGAGTGAACCCACAAGATTTGAATCTAATTCTTTACAAGAATTACCTCAGTTCACAGGACCTTGGGAAGCAAAGTCTATTAGTATGAGAGCACCCACGATAATAGTGAGGAATGAAGAATCAGTGATCCCTAGGAACACGGAAGTGATCAAGAACACTAAAGTACAGTGTAATCTCACTCTGGAGGAATTATTAAAGGTAAAACTAGAATTGTGGAAGCACGTAGCAAATCAATTCCCCGAGCTTGCTACCACACCCTCTCAGATAGGATCACAAAATAAGGTACCAGAGATACCCGTGGAAAAGATTGGAGATGTAAGCGAAGGAGAGGAAGGTAACACATATCTTCCAATAACCCATCAGGGCTACACCACGAAAGCCATCTTAGATTCAGGAGGAGGAGTAGCCATCGCTACCACCGCTTTGTGGAAACGTTGGGGTAAGCCAGCACTCAGACCCACCAGGATGAAACTACAAATGGCTGATGGACACATAGAAAAACCATTAGGCTTACTAGAAGGCATATCTCTCACCACTTGTGGTGTAGAATTTGAGCATACTTTCGCCATTTGTGACTTTGCGAAAAATCGTGCTTATGAGATGATATTGGGACGACCCTTCATGCGTCAGTTGCAAATTGTACAAGATTGGGGAACTAATTCTTTGTACTTGCAACATTTAGGAGTGACTACCAAAGTCAATCTTAAAGACTATTCACATCGAGATGTACCCCCAATTCAATGGAATACCATCCATAAGACACCAGTAGAGACGGAATCTGTGCACTCATTAGAATCAGATCCTTCTTGGTTGCATGAGGATACTCATCTATGGATGTGTAAAGTAGCTAAACAAGAGGAAGAGCGGTTAGAAGCCAGGACCTTAGATGCAGAACAACATCCACGAACCCTTCAAGACCCAGCATATGCACCTATAGTATTCCCAGACGAAGAGTTTGAACCCCATGGTTGGGCAGAAATCCTAGCAACCATGGATGTAGCCATCAATGAAGAACAATGGACACCCCACTGTGACGAGGATGGCTATGACATTTCAGTTTTCACGATAGAGCCAATCATGTGCGATGCAATTTTAGAAGAGTGTGAACCTAACACTGATGCATTTGAGGATGCAAGCGATTTTGATTTAGAATCAATTATCATGGACCCACCCTTCGCATCAGAGGAAGAATATTTTTTCGAGGTAGAGACTCACACTCAAAAACACGAGGAAAGTACGAATGAGGTAAGGTTAGCCACTCAAGTGACTAACAAGAGCGAAGGCAAGAAAAGGAAGAAGAAAGAAACCATGACAGAAAAAGAAGAATCTTTATTTGAAGTACCCGAGAACTTCAAGAAATATGAAATCGAAGATAGAAGAATCATGGTACGAATGCCCAATAGAAAAGCGAATGACGGACAAGTATATGATAACCGAGAGAAAACCAAGAAAATAATCGTAGCCATAGAAGGAGAAGAAGAAAAATGTACATACATAGGGCATGATTTGACAACTGAAGAAGAAGAAGAGCTAGTTGCCCTATTGCGCGAATATAGAGATGTTTTTGCTTGGTGTTACAAAGATTTGAAGGGAGTAGATCCAGATATATGTTCTCATAGAATCCCTATGACTCCAGATGCAAAACCGACGAAACAGAAACCGTACACGTATAATGATAACTACGCTGCGAAGATTAAAGAGGAGATAGATCGATTGATAGAAGCAGGATTCATTTACGAAATTGAGCATACCGAATGGGTATCCCCCATTGTGGTTGTGCCCAAGAAGAATGGAAAATTGCGTGTGTGTATTAACCTTAAAAAAGTTAATGCTGCCACGATTAGAGACAGTTATCCTCTTCCTATCATGGAACATCTATTGGAAAGAGTTGCGGGCAAGGAAGTTTACAGCTTTCTTGATGGATTCTCAGGCTATAATCAAGTAGCCATTGCTCCAGAAGACCAACACAAGACGGCTTTTGCCACTGAATGGGGCATATTTGCATTTCGTGTGATGCCATTTGGCTTAACAAATGCACCCGCCACTTTCCAGCGACTCATGTGTCATGTTTTCAAGGAATTCTTACGCAAGAGCTTGGAAGTTTATGTCGATGACATATGTGCTCATTCAAATGTAAGACAGACACATATCCCAGAGTTAAGACAAATATTTGACAAATGTCGAGAATATCAGGTTTGTTTGAACCCAGAAAAGTGCGTTTTCATGGTCAGACAAGGCAAAATTCTAGGACACATTGTGTCAAAGAATGGAATCTCTACGGATGAGGAAAAAGTGAAGGTAATTGCGGATCTACCTAGGCCGACGAACATCAAAGAGGTACAAGCATTTATGGGCCATTGCAGTTATTATAGGAGATTCATACACATGTATGCAATCATAGCCAAGCCTTTGTACTCTCTTTTAACCAATTTCGAATGGACAGATGAATGTGAAAATTCATTCATTGAACTCAAACGACGCTTGTGCTCAGCACCTATATTGACAACCCCAGACTGGAGTAAGCCATTCCATGTACATGTGGATGCATCCAATTATGCCATAGGATGTGTGTTAGCACAACCCACGAATGAAGGTAACATAGATCTCCCCATAGCTTACGTGAGCAGACAGTTGAACGCAGCAGAAAGAAATTACACCACTACGGAACGAGAAGGATTAGGGATGATCTATGCGGTAAAGAAGTTTAGGCACTACTTGTTGGCCAACAAATTCAAGTTCTTTACAGACCATAAGCCCTATTGTACTTAGTCAACAAGCCATGTAACACAGGACGACTAATACGCTGGTTTCTATTACTCATGGAGTATGATTTTGAAGTGGTAGTCAGGAAAGGAAAGACGCATCTTAGAGCTGACCACCTTTCAAGATTAACCTCAGGAGAAGCTCCTCAAGGAGTAGCGGATGAATTACCAGATGCATACTTGTTTAACCTTGAGATAGCACCAGAATGGGCTAAACCTATAGTCCCTATTCTGACATACGGACCCAAGACTCCTAAAATCAAGATCAAAGAAGGAGAGATTACCAAGTCTCAGAGATACCAAATAATGGCAGGTAGCATATATAAACAGGATAATCAAAAGATTCTTGCTTGTTGTGTAGATGAATCAGAACATGCAAATTGGTTGCAATTAGCACACATAGGTGCATTAAAGCAACACCATTCAAAACATCGAACATTACAGACTCTGCATAGATTAGGAGTATATTGGCCTACGATGGAAGCAGATGTCTACAAGTTGTGTAAGGAATGCAATGTTTGTTGTGAAAGACCACCAGTAGAGCATGCTACATTATATCACGTGTCTCTCACACCAGACTGGAGTGAACCATTAGTGACATACTTGAGGACAAACACATTCCCTCAAGGAATGACTTCAGCACGACAACGCAGTCTAGAGCAGGAAGCTCAAGATTATTCACTTATTGGCGATAACCTATACAAAAGAGGACGAGATGGATATCTAAGACAATGCGTTCATGAAAGCGATTATCTGAGCATACTAGAGACTGCACACCAAGGTGTTGCAGGAGGTCACTTTGGACCAGATAGGATAGTCAAAGCCATTCTCTTTGCAGGATTATGGTGGCCCACTCTTCACATGGATGCTCATACCTATGTCAAGAGATGTGATGTGTGCCAAAGAACTCAGTTTCCTACTCGCAGAGATGAAATGCCATTGAAACCCATGATGGGTGGACGTGCATTTTCTAAGTGGGGTATAGACTTTGTAGGACCCATCAACCCCCCTGCAAAAGGCACACATGCGGAATACATTATTGTTGCCACAGATTACCTTACAAAATGGGTAGAGGCAAAAGCCACAAAAAAGAATGATGCTCACACGACTGCAAAATTCTTATTTGAAAATGTCTTTACAAGATATGGATTGCCTATAGAGTTAGTGAGCGATCGAGGCACTCACTTTCTAAACCAAGTCATTGAATATTTGTTACAGGATTTTATGGTGATTCACAAGAAGTCTGCACCATATCATCCTCAGGCCAATGGTCAGGCTGAAAGCACTAACAAGATACTTTGTAACGTACTGACGAAACTCGTGAACAACAAACGTTCAGATTGGGACAAACAGTTACACCACGCTGTTTGGGCATATCGAGTGGCCTATAAGACCGTACTCAATGCAACTCCCTTTCAGATGGTTTTTGGTCAGAATGCAGTGCTTCCTTTGGACTTCTTGATACCGACCCTTAAGGTTGCACAAGAACATCAGTGGACCGGCCATGAATTATCAGCAAGAATAATGGACTTGGAACGATTAGGAGAAACCAGACTGAAAGCAGCAGCAGGAATATACGCAGCGAAGAAGCGACAGAAAGCATATTTTGATGCACATGTGAAAGATAAAGGCTTAAAAGAAGGAGATTTAGTTCTAGTGTATACGCTGAAACAGCACGCACGGAAGTTAGAAAAGCGAGGTTATGGACCTATGATCATTAACAGACTCTCGACAAGTGGAGCAGTACAGTTAGCCACCTTAGAAGGAGATATCATGCCTAATTACATTAGTGGCTGTAGAGTCAGGTTATATCAAGAACCTCTTACTGAGGATATGCTTAGACGACTCACGTTGGCACAGAAGCGTAAGGAGGAAGAAAACAGAATACGAGCTGAAGCTCAGGCAGAAGCCATAGAACGCATTAAGCGCATGAAGCTAAGAAGACAAGGACTAGGGAGAGAACATTATAACCATCTGGAAACTACACCCAGATATCCCATGGCCATGTGTCAAGTAAAGTCAACCACTCATCCTAGTATAGTGGACAGGAGACCATTCATTATAGTTAGGCTAGAGCAAGGCAACCCTTACCAAGAACTCAGGGCTTTAATTGACTCAGGTGCTGCGACTAGTGCGATTAGATGGTCCCACTATAAGGATTCAGGAATAGAAATGCGGCCAATTGAGGCATACCTCATAGGGCTAGGAGGCATGGAAACCCCTTGCATGGGTGAGGTGGACCTTCCTATCCTCATCAACGATGTGACCATGACAGCGAAGCTACTAGTGTGCCATGATGACGACCTGATAGAACCCCTAATCCTTGGCCAAGATTGGCTATACGATCACTCAGTGGACCTAAATCTTAGACAAGGCTCCTTACAGATTGGAACCTTAGAGCAGAAGCGAGTGATACCGCTTGACTTCCCTAATGGCATTCCGATTGAGGTTTGTAACCCTAGACCCTATGAAATACATGTGACAGAAGACCGGAAGATCTTGGATCAGTTCAGTCACGCTACGTCTACACCAACCCACTCGGGCTTGGCTATGGACAGTTGTCAATCAGAAGGACGACAGGAGATCTTCCCTGGGGCTTCCTGCAAACTAGAAGGGGCAGCTACCCATCCGGTAGGGCAGATGGACACAATCAGCGGTCAAGTGGGTTGCATCAGCGACCAAATGAGCACAACACCCTGCGGTGCTCATCCTTCCAAACTTGTTGCGGACTGGCCTAGATTAAAGTTAAAGAACGCATCACTTCCTAATGGGCAGGTCACGCAAGTGTTGGATCTCCCTTCTTTTCCAAAGCAGAGCGTCCATCCGACCTCTCAACCTCAACCACAACAGAGTCAACCACGACGAAGGAACCCAGACCGACGGCAGTATCAGAAGACACAACAAGAGAAGCAGTCTAGGCCACCCAAAGGAAGCGGCACCAGACAAATATGGGTACCAAAAGGACAAAAAGCACTGAAGAACTCCAACCAAGCAGAGATCGACAAGAAAAAGGCAGGGCAGAAACAGAATCGGTATCCACCATCCCCTCGACCTTCTTCTACCGGTCCGAGCATTCGACACATTTGGATCGCCAAGAAATACCTTACCCATAGACCCACACCCACGCAAATTTGGGTACCCAAACCATGTATCATAGCTCAACCCTTAAGCCATGTAATATATACCCCTCACAAATCTTTCCATCCCTCAACACCACCACACCCGATACTACCTTTTGCCCCTCAGCAGAAACCCACCACCCACTCAAAGACTCTTAGGAAATGGATACCGAAGCGTGTCCAACCGTCTTCCCCTAACCCATTGTCTAACAAAACTACCCCCCGACTAACATACAACCTTGTAATAAATAACTAACCTTTAAACCTTGTATAAATTCACCCACCATCATCACACATCACTCATACTCTCATCTCATCAAGAAATGTATGCATAATCTGAAACGTGTAGGTGTCTAGAGACGTGCACTAGTGCTGCAAGAAGCATTGCATCCATCACATCACAGCACTTGGCTACACGGGTTACGCATCAGTTATGGAAAAGGATTGCGGTCTCACTTTAATGGGATCATAATTAATTTCCATGCTAATGTGTTAATCTTTTGTAGCAGATCTTTCTCATTAGCGCATCAGTCATCATGCAAACTGACGAGGGACCATCAGAAGCAGGCCCCAGCGTAGCTGCAGCACCCCTCAATGTTTTACGAGCAGAATCCCACCCGACTGCTCCACCGCCAGAATTCCAAGGATTTCCAGGGCCCATGCCGATCGATAACCCACCTATGGGCTACACAGAGAAGATACACCGTAACTCCCACTGGTTTCAGGGACTTGCAGGACCCTTAGTGGACGCGGAGTTTATATTTGAATCTAATTTGACGTTTGATGACCGCACTTGGGGAAAATACCAATTCTTCTCCAGAGAGTTCGAAGGCCTACAGAACACTCAGGACTTAACTCATGTTTGGGCCAGAGCCGACTTCACGGAGTATTTCAGTGATCCTCTGCCCAAACCTGACTTTTATCGATGTTATTATTTAATCACCACTTTGCTGGCCTCAGAGAATAAGGATATCCCAGGAACTTTTATTTTGCCTTCTTTAGTGGATGATCCACCTTACAAAAGATTTTATCTTTTGAAGGATTTAATCAGAGCTGCTGTTAGCAGTGGACAAGGGAGAGAAGGCACAAGCAGACAAGGGAGTCAACGAAGATCTGGCAAGTAGGCCAACAATTTTCTTCAGAAAGAAGCACTTATGAACATTCACGCAGATTTAGTACTAAGGCAACCTTAATCTTTCAAAACCTCTACACCCATTAAAAGTGATTCTCATCACTAAGCATCATTGTAAATATCATTTCATCTTTTTGTAGCTCTATTTTGTGCAAGCCAAGGAGTCCTTGAGCTTGAGGAGCATTAGAAGTATCTACCTGCCAATTTTCGTAATTTTTGGATATCGTTTGAGCCCCCAAATAAGCCCTGGAACCTAATTTTTAACTAGGCCGGACACTAGGTCTGAACAGGGCCAAAGCTAGTCAAAAACTATAAAAGGAGCTAGAGAGCTCATTTTTGAGGCTAGATTGTAATTGAAACGAACTTGTAAGAGCTTTTGAAAGTAATCTAAAGAACTCCATTGATTCTCTCTCTTTGTCTTGCCGTGTGTGCGCGTGTGTGTGTATGTGTGTGCATGCTTGTGTGCTTCTCACTCACGCACTTGTGCCGCCACTTGCTCGAGGTCTTCATACCATCCTCACGTCTTCCCGGATTGACATTAAAGGAGGTGCTACTCATCACTGAGCTACACCAAATTTTGGCGCCGTTGCCGGGGATCGAGCTTTGAGGACGAGCGTGTGATGGTAAGACGTAGAGTTGACGCGTTGGAGTTGTAGGTATTTTCTTCACTCTCATCGAATTTCTTTTACTTTCTTCACCATCTTCATCACCATCATCATCATCACCATCTCCCACCTCCATCTCCATCATCGCGAAAATTTTCAGTTTTGATCATATCACCATCTCCACCTCATTTCCTCCATTCCACTTGTGAGAGAGAGCGAGAGAGCGATATTGCTTGCACTGTTTTTGCATGTTGTTGTGATTCTGGCAGGTACTGCCATCATCATCATCCCCAGCACGCTGCGCGCAGGTACGAAAATCTCAGAAACTGTCTCGCGGTCGCAGGTCTCTGTCGATCTCGATTGACAAAAAATTTCAACTTTTGACAAAACTAAGTGCACCATGAGAACAAGCACAAGGAGCACATCCTAGATCACTAAAAAGTTTTCAAAAATTCCGTGTTTTCCTGTCAATTGCGATCGATACTGTCGATCGCGATCGACAGCCACGATCGACAGATTCTGTCAATCGCGACCGACAGACCCTGTCAATCGCGACCGACAGACCCTGTCAATCGTGATCGACAGACCCCCGCGACCGACTGACTGCCACGTAGGACCCTGTCAATCGCGATTGATACTGTCGATCGCGACTGACAGCCACGACCGACACCCCTGTCGATCGCGATTGACACCGTCGATCGCGATTGACTAAAATTCCACGATTGATTGACTTTTACGCGTAGCCACGTGTCCATCGCGACTGATAGGCCCCCGATTGACTGAAATTTCGGCGAAAAAACCGGAAAACGTGTCGATCGCGATTGATACTGTCGATCGCGATTGACAGCCACGATCGACTCTGTCGATCGCGATTGACACTGTCGATCGCGATTGACACTGTCGATCGCGATTGACAGCCCCGACGGACACCTCTGTCAATCGCGATTGACAGACCTGTCGATCGCGATTGACAGGCTTTTCGGCCAAAAATTAGGGTTTGATTTTTGGGATAATTTTGGGGCAAAATAGTCAATCTATTAGCATTTTGGGAGGTTCCTACACTTGTGATTTGGAGAAAATCCTAGGATCTATCGGCCAGAGTGAATCTTGTTTTAACCCCCTAAACCCTGAACCGTCATAACTTTTTCATACGAAATCAATTTTTTGAGCTCTAGGGCTTGTTGGAAAGCTCGTGGCATATAGTACAAGCCCTCAACTGTTTTTTATAAAGATAATACGTTGATTTTCAGATAGAGTATTTTGAAGTTGACCATACCCAGGGGGATCAAAGTCAGGGATCTCTAGAATTATTTTCCAAAAAAAATCATAGTGAAAATTGGTGTTGTGCTACCTGAATGAAAATCATTGGTTCTGTCTTTGGAGTTTAAGTCTTGAGCTAACTTTGGAACTCTTACAGATCTATTGAGAGCATCGCAAGGCGTTTTGAGCAAGTGTAAGTGCAAGCTTGGGAACACACTTCCTGGGCATCCAAAGGCAACCAAGCAGGAAACAAAAGGTTGGAAATTCTCAACTCCCTTTGTCAATTTCTAGCTTAGGCTAAGAACGACTAGTGATAGGAGTTAGCCAGGGCGACGGTAGGCAGTTATCAAGTTGAAGACTACCTAAAAACTCAAGTTCAAGATAAAAACATAATCTCTGTACTGTCGATAACCTTAAGGTAAAGAACCTAACCTGGAACGATCAATTTACAGTGCGGAAATACACTCAAGTATACCTGTCGACGCAACTTCAGACAAGGTCATAAACACGATAACACACTAAAAAGGAATTAAGTGACTGAAACCAATTGATCAGCAACAAGGTTGTACTCTGGGCAAAATTGGGCTACTGAAATAGGCATATGAACCTTAGATCGGGACGACATCTAGTAAGGGAGAGACAAAGCCTTAGGTCTTCAGAGGCTAGTGTTAACCACACTGCTAGGTCTTGGGCCCAGCAGTTGAGCCACCACTCGTACTACCCTAGCTCTGAGACCAGTGAGTCAGAGATGTCTCAAGGCATGGACAGACCTACAGGAAGTTCAGGAGTGCCTTACTTGCACAGGGTAGAAGGCCCATACAAAACACAGTTGGAGTACCTTAGGACCAACCGATTAGGTGCTAGCATCTATGAGGACGGCCTAGGAAGATCCGTGGTCCAGATTAAAAATCCTAATCAATCCATGGGACTAGAGCACCCAGCTGTCAAATTTGAAAATGGCGCATACCTGGGCAAAGAAGGAACCATATACGTAGTCACCAGTCACCCAGATAGGACGGATGAATTTGGAAATGTAATCTCAGAGGCGGACTTAGGGGACTTAGAACAAGGAAATATGGGCATAGAACCTAGAACCCCCCGAGGTGAATCAGTTCTCACGAGGATTATCACGCCTGAGTGGGTTCCCCAAGACAACAAGAGCATAGAGTTGCTCCTCAATCGAGAAACTGACAAAGCCTTTTGGAGGTATAAATCTAATCAGCCAACAGATATAGGGAATATCATGATCTACGAGTTTAAGGACCCTGATAGCCCAGGCAGAGTGACCTACCTAGATCACGCTTCAGAACGGATCTTTGTGGTTACGGAAAATGATAGGCATGCTTACACTTGGAAGGGTGAATTCATTTTCCCCCAGCCAAGATTGAATGTATCCTATGGTCACCCTGGGGCTGGAACATCCCAAGCTCATGGTATGCAAAGAGACAGAAGCAGAGATAGACCAAAAGTAAGCTTTGCTAACCTAGTGGGCAGAGAAAGAACGAGGACGGAGACGAATCGAGTAGAACCTGAGATACTTAGAGCTCACAGAAACCAAAGAAATGTGGATGGATTTCCTTTGCCGAGGCCTAGAGAGCACACAAGAACTTTGAGACCAACCCAGCTAGTTAAGTCCATGAAGAATTACTTTGATGGCACAGGAGATCCCTACGATCATGTGGCGGAATTCAAGCAAGTCCTGAGAGCTGAACAAGTGGGGGATCTAATCACACAGTACAATGCCTTCGTTCTAACCCTTAGGAACACAACACTTACATGGTTTCAGCCATTGGATGAGCGACAATTCAGGTGTATAGACCAACTCCTAGAAGCCTTCATTGTAGAGTTCTCTAAGAGTGGCATAAGACACAATACCTCCTCACTGATTCACAGCTTCAAGCAAACCCCTCAAGAGACCGTGAGACTTGCAGGAAGAAGATTTAGGCAATACCTTGAAAGATGTCCTGTTTCGGAGCTACCCACATCTGCCAAACAGGTAGCCTTGTTCCTCGATGGATTGCTGAGTACGAAATTGAGATCCTATGTGTATCTGAAGGACCCTAGGACTATAGAAGAGTGTGTACGCATGTGCATTGACATTGAAGATAACCTAGGAGAAGAACTAGAGCTTTCCAAAATCTACAAAGATTCAGATAGTGCTTCTAGTCACTCTTCCACGCAATCCACATCAATTGAGGAACTCGCAGAGAAAGTGGCACAAAAACTAGGCGTCTCTAGCAAACAAATTCCGAGGTTTGCCCCTGTGAAAAGATGCTATACTTGCGGTGGTGACCATATGGCGAATGTCTGCCCCATTATGGCTCAACCCCAAGTTAATCCTAGTAGCCAGTACTGCACCATAGAACGGCGATACACCAATCACACCGCACAAGATTGCCCATACAACAAGCAGGCAGTTAGGCAACCCTACCCTCAGCCCTACCAACAAGGCAAATACCAGAACCAGTACCCTCCACAGCCATATGGCAGGCCACAACAACCCTATCAGCAACCATATCAGGCCCAACAGAGACCCCAACCGGTGCTAGCCCAACAGCCTCCAAACCCCGCTAACGTGATCCCGGTAAAGTATACTGCTGCAGAAGAGAACCTGAATAGAGCCTTAGTCCCAGTAACATCCTTACTTTCTGAAAGTGATCCAAGTGACCATAGCTTTGATTCTACACATGTCGATAGTCCCCAGGCTTACTACATGCAGTCTCCAGAACATGGTGAGTCCTACTACAGTGAAGAACCGAGTGAACCTAGTTGGGAGTCAGATTACACGAACGTCATGTATGCAAACCCCAACCCTAGGCCTCAACCTAGGCAGGTACGACCACCATTTCCTAGAGGACCATGCTACCGATGTCAGGGAGATCACTTCATTCGTGATTGTCCCCTACCTCCACCTACACAAAATCAGTCCGTGACGATCCAAGGCTTTTGCCAAGATTGTGGAAAAGAGCATCTCTTACGAGATTGCCCAAAGAACCCCAATAACATGCCAAAAATCACCCCTATCAACGTTGTTGGGTTAGTGGTAGACTCCTCAGGAAGTGTCACTTCCACTGCACCAGTACAGGTAGTCACTAGAGCTCAGGCATTGCAGCAAAACCAAGAGGCGAGCCAGGAAAAGGGCCCAGAGGCGAGTGAAACTGAGAGCATAACCAAGAAAAGGACTAGAGCTTGGAAAGATAGTAGGGAAAGAATGAAAAGACAATGGGCTAAAAAGATGAGTGAACTCGAGGAAAGCGTAAGGGAAACAAGAGCCAGAATAACCGAACTCACAACTCAAACTCACTCTCACACTACTCCACCACCACCACTCCCATCTCCATCCGACCCACCACCTCCCCCACCGCCTCATCAAATCCCACCACCCCCTAGAGTAGGATCAGTCCTAGCTGACCCCACTCCTGAAGACCTAAATATGATGCTGAAAGCATATCAGGCCAGAATCCAAGAAGGGCCAACCATAACCGATCATGAAAAATGCTACCCTAGAGCCGAGTTAGAGCTTGAACGAACAAAAATTTGTGCTAAGATGGTGGAATTGGCTCAAGCCATGTTCGAAGCTAGCCGCCTCTTTAACATTTCTAGTTCAGCTAAGACGCAGTTACATTTTGAAGGACTGCTGGAAAGAATAGAGAGGCTAATTGCACAATCAGAAAAGGAACCTGTCCCTCAAAGAAAGGACAGGGCAAGAGAACGGATAAGCCAGCCTCTTCGGGAAGCCCATGTGCCTCCTCAAGAAGCTTATCTTCCCCCCCAAAAGGCAGATGAACCCCCCTCGAAAGCTTACGTACCTCCACAGGTTGCCTACATTCCTTCTCAGGGAGCATATGAGCCTGCTCGGAAGAGTAATAGAATAAGTAATCCTCCCCAGGAAGCTTGTGCTCCGGCCATCTATGAGAACAAGGAGAAAGCCAATGATAGAATAAGCCCTCCTTCCCAGGTTGCTTATGTGCCTAATTCTACGGAGCCAGACACTTCTTCTTCTATGAATCGATTTGCACCAGACTTCCTACGAGAGATTCAAGAAGACAAATGGGATAACAAAAGTGAAGTTGCCCCTCCTTTTGAACTTGTGGACGATGCACACGACCAATTCCCACAAGACATCCCATCTATCTACGGGGAACATGAGAGTACTCAGTCTCACGAGAGATTGGACTTTGAGTCTAATTCCATACAAGAGCTACCCCACTTCACAGGCCCATGGGAAGCAAAGTCCACGTGTATGAGAGCACCCACAGTCATGGTAAGGAACGACGACTCAGTCATATCAAGGAACACGGAGGTAGTAAAGAACACCAAGGCGCAGCGCGATCTCACTTTGGAAGAACTACCTAAGAATAGACCAAAAGCGTGGAAAGGTGTAGCCAGTCAAGTGACTGAAGTTGCAGAACCACGTTCCCGAATAGGATCCCAGAGGACAGTGCCAGAAATTCCCTTGGACAAGATAGGAGATATGTGTGAAGGTGAAGAAGGGAACACCTATCTTCCCATCACCTATCAGGAGTACACCACCAAGGCAATTTTGGACTCAGGTGCAGGAGTTGCAATTGCCACTACTTCCCTTTGGAAGCGTTGGGGCAAACAAGCACTTAGGCCAACGAGGATGAAATTGCAAATGGCCGATGGTCACATAGAGAGACCCCTAGGATTGCTAGAAGGAATAACTCTCACCACTTGTGGTGTTGAGTTTGAGCATAGCTTTGCTATATGTGACTTTAGCAAAAATCATGCCTATGAGATGATTTTGGGAAGACCATTTATGCGACAGTTGCAAGTGGTACAGGATTGGGGAACCAATTCTTTGTACCTACAGCACTTAGGTGTTACGACCAAAGTGAATCTCAAAGATTACTCTCATAGAGATGTACCTCCTATCCAGTGGAATCCCATCCATAGAGCCAAAGATGATACAGAATCCGTGCATTCCATAGGGTCAGGATCCTCATGGATGCATGAAGACACCCACTTATGGATGTGCAAAGTAGCAGTAGAGGAAGAGAAGAGAGAAAAGGCCAGAGAAATAGGTGCAAACGAAACCCATAGACCCATTCAAGACCCAGCCTATGCACCTGTAGTTTTTCCAGACGAGGAATTTGAACCCCATGGCTGGGCAGAAATTTTAGCAACAATGGACGTAGCCATCAATGAAGAACAATGGACACCTCACTGTGATGAGGATGGCTATGACATTTCAGTCTTCTCCATAGAGCCAATCAGGGGAGAGGCAGTTCTAGAAGAATGCGAGCCTATCCCTGATGCATATGAGGATGCAAGTGACTCCGATCTCGAGTCTATCATTATGGACCCACCATTTGCATCAGATGAAGAATATTTCCATGAAGTAGAATTTCAACCCCAGAGGCATGGAGAGCTTACAAATGATGTAAGATTAGCAACACATGTGAGCCCAAAGGAAGAAGGAAAGAAACGAAAAAAGAGAGAAGTCTCACCAGAAGAGGAAGAATCTTTGTTTGAGGTCCCAGAAAATTTTAAGAAGTATGAGATAGATGATAGGAGAGTCATGATAAGAATGCCTAAACGAGAGGCACAATCAGGAGAGGCCTATGATAACAAAGAAACTACCAAGAAAATCATGGTGGCCCTAGAAGAAGGAGAGGAGAGATGTACGTACATAGGTCATGACCTAACAGAAGAAGAAGAGTACGAATTGATTGCCTTGCTAAGAGAATACAGAGATGTATTCGCTTGGAGTTACAAGGATTTGAAAGGTGTCGACCCTGATATATGCTCACACACTATTCCCATGACCTCAGATGCCAAACCCTCTAAGCAAAAGCCTTATACATATAACGATAATTACGCTGCTAAGATCAAGGAAGAGATAGATAGACTGGTCGAAGCTGGATTTATCTATGAAATTGAGCACACTGAATGGGTATCCCCCATCGTAGTGGTGCCCAAGAAGAATGGCAAAGTGCGCGTGTGCATTAACTTGAAAAAGGTTAATGCAGCCACAATTCGAGATAACTATCCGCTTCCCATCACAGAACATCTCTTAGAAAGAGTGGCAGGCAAGGAAGTGTACAACTTCCTTGATGGATTTTCGGGTTACAATCAAGTAGCCATAGCTCCAGAGGATCAGCATAAGATAGCCTTTGCCACAGAATGGGGCATTTTTGCCTTTAGAGTAATGCCATTTGGGCTTACCAATGCACCAACTACCTTCCAGAGGCTGATGTGCCATGTGTTTAAGGAGTTCCTGAGGAAGAGTTTAGAAGTCTACGTGGATGATCTTTGTGCTCATTCCAACATTAGACAAACCCATATCCCTGAACTCAGACAAATCTTTGACAAATGTAGAGAATATCAAGTCTGCCTGAACCCAGAAAAGTGCGTTTTTATGGTCAGGCAAGGCAAGATTCTAGGACGAAGAAAAAGTGAGAGCCATAGCAGAGCTACCTAGGCCAAAGAATGTCAAGGAAGTACAAGCTTTCATGGGGCATTGTGGCTATTACCGACGATTTATACACATGTATGCTGTCATTGCAAAGCCCATGTACGGACTTCTGACTAACTTTGAGTGGACGGATGAATGTGAGAATTCCTTCCAAGAGCTTAAACGAAGATTATGTTCAGCACCAATCTTAAACACACCAGATTGGAATAAACCATTCCATGTTCATGTTGATGCATCCAATTATGCTATTGGATGTGTACTTGCACAACCAACTGGTGAAGGTAATATGGATCTTCCAATTGCCTATGCCAGTAGACAATTGAATGCGGCTGAACTGAATTACACCACTACAGAGCGAGAAGGATTAGGCATGGTATATGCAGTTAAGAAATTTAGACATTATTTGCTTGCAAATAAGTTTAAATTTTTTACTGACCATCAGGCATTGTTATATCTCGTAAACAAGCCATGCAATACAGGAAGATTAGTAAGATGGTTTCTCTTGCTAATGGAATATGATTTTGAGGTTGTGGTGAGAAAAGGGAGGACTCATTTAAGAGCAGATCATCTCTCTAGGCTCACATCGGGAGAAGCCCCACAAGGAGTATCAGATGACCTTCCTGATGCTTACTTGTTTAATTTGGAAGTGGTGCCGCAGTGGGCTAAGCCATTGGTCCCAGTATTGACGTACGGGCCTAACCATCCAGTGGTAAACACACGGAATAGAGAGGTTGTAAAAGCCCAAAAGTACCACATCATGGCAGGAAGTATGTACAAGCACACAGATCAAGGGATCTTGGCTTGTTGCGTAGAAGAGGATGAGTACTCTAAATGGTTGCAATTAGCACATGTAGGTGCACTAGAGCAACACCATTCAAAACAACGAACTCTACAGACCCTAAAGAGACTCGGAGTACATTGGCCAACTATGGAAGCTGATGTCCAAAAGTTGTGCAAGGAATGCCCAATCTGCTGCACTAAACCACCAGTGGAACATGCCACTCTGTATCAAGTATCCATTGTGCCAGATTGGAGTGAACCACTAGTATCCTTCCTGAGGACAAACACATTCCCCCCAGACATGACGCTGGCTAGGAAAAGGAGTTTAGAACAAGAAGCCCAGGATTACTCACTCATAGGTGATAATCTATATAAGCGCGGTAAAGATGGTTACCTGAGGTTATGTGTCCATGAAAGTGAATATCTGAAGATCTTAGAAACCGCTCACCAAGGTGTAGCAGGAGGACATTTTGGACCAGATCGGGTGATCAAGGCAATACTATTTGCGGGCTTCTGGTGGCCAACCCTTCACATGGATGCACATACCTATGTGAAACGGTGTGATGTCTGTCAGAGAACTTAGTATCCTATACGAAATGATGAGATGCCATTGAAACCTATGATGGGTGGACGTGCATTCTCTAAGTGGGGAATAGACTTCGTAGGTCCTATTAATCCCCCAGCTAAGGGTTCTCATGCGGAATACATCATTGTTGCGACAGATTATCTCACCAAGTGGGTGGAGGTAAAGGCTACGACAAAGAACGATGCTCAAACAACTGCCAAGTTCTTGTTTGAGAATATATTCACAAGATATGGGCTACCTATAGAGCTTGTAAGTGATAGAGGCACTCATTTCTTGAACGAAGTGATTGAAAATCTACTCCAGGAATTCTTGGTAATACACAAGAAGTCTGCCCCCTATCACCCTCAAGCTAATGGACAAGCTGAGAGCACTAATAAAATCTTATGCAATGTATTGACAAAATTAGTGAACACTAAACGCTCTGATTGGGACAAACAGCTATACCATGCTGTTTGGGCATACCGAGTTGCCTACAAAACGGTACTCCAAGCCACCCCCTTTCAGATGGTATTCGGCCAAAACGCTGTGTTACCCTTGGACTTCTTGATCCCTACATTGAGAGTAGCACAAGAGCACGAATGGACAGGTCATGAGCTCTCCTCTAGGATCTTTGACCTTGAACGATTAGGGGAAACAAGACTGAGAGCAGCTGCAGGAATATATGCAGCCAAGAAGAGACAGAAGGCATATTTCGATGCCCATGTGAAGGATAAAGGCTTGAAAGCAGGAGATCTAGTCTTAGTCTATACACTGAAACAACACGCGAGGAAGCTAGAAAAGAGAGGCTACGGACCAATGATCATCAATAGGATCTCCACGAGTGGAGCAGTACAATTGGCCACATTAGAGGGTGATGTTCTCCCAAACTATATTAGCGGTTGCAGAGTCAAGTTGTATCAGGAACCCCTCATGGAGGAAATGCTCAGCCGACTCAACACTGCTAAGAAACGCAAAGAGGAAGAAAAGCGAGTTCGAGAAGAAGCTCAAGCAGAAGCTTTAGAGCGCATCGGAAGAATGAAGTTACGAAGGCAAGGTAGAGATCAGCCTAGAGCGAATGACTATGCAGATCAAGGATTTCCTATGGCCATGTGTGAAGTTGCAGGAACAAGCTCGCATAGGATAATTGATAGACGTCCTTTCATAACCCTAGATATAGGACAAGGAAAGAGTGCAAGGAACGTAAGAGCCTTGATTGACTCAGGCGCAGCCACTAGTGCTGTTAGAGTGTCTTATTGCCAAGAATTACAGTTGACTGTCAATCCTGTGGAAGCATATCTTATAGGATTGGGAGGAGTGGAAACCCCTTGCATGGGCGAGGTGGAACTTCCCCTTTACATTCATGATGAGGCAATGACAGTTAAAGTACTGGTGTGTCAAGATGAGGATCTCACTGAACCTCTAGTCTTGGGTCAAGATTGGATCTATGACCAAGCAATTGATTTAAACCTAAGAAGTGGACTTCTCCAGGTTTGGGTCAATCATAGTCGAGTTACAGTAGAATTAGACAATGGAGCACTCAAGGAACTAGGAAAGGCACAGACTCCTGGTCCTTCCAGGGGTACACATGAAGATGACCATGCTGTTCTTGTCCAAAACTATGTGTTGCAGAGGAATGATACTCGCAAAAACGGAGTCAGGAATGCAACGGAACTCCCTTCTTTTCCAAAGGCCAGAAGGAGGCAGCAACCCAAAGTGGATCAAAGGCAGAAGAAGCAGAGTACTACCTATGTCCGAGATCAAAAGTACCTGCGCAGCAGAATGTCCCAGAAAGTAAACCATGTGTGGGTGCGGAAAGGCGAACAACCAGTTGCACCACCGTCAACTCCACGGGCTGAGTTTCTTATTAATAACCAGCAACACGACATTAATAAGAAGTCTGGCAGAAGTTCTCCTGCTAGAGTGACCTCTATTTGGGTGCCCAAGAAGTCGATGAAGGCTAGCCCACAATCAAGACAAATTTGGGTGCCTAAGGCTTGCTTGAGGGCACAAGTAGCTACGCCGAGGCCACAACCTAAACAGCATAACGCAGCTACGCATACTGCCAGTATTCACTTGTTCTCATCACGCAGAAACACACCAAGTCCCATGAGCATGCATGTAATCAAATGTAAATGGGTCCCTAAAAGGCCTCATTTTCAAACCACGACACCGAGAAAGCTCTCTAGAGTCTCTACGAAACCGAAAGCAAAGCCCATCCACTGCATTTGGCAGCCTAAGACCTGTAATAAACCCCCCGACCCCAATTTGTAAATTCATCCCCACTTACTAACTTCATTAGTCTCCTAGGACTACCCAAGCATTAACTACACACACGTGCACCGAACACTTACTAACCCATTATTCGCTCCCGACCCTCATGTTAATATTGTGATGGGAACAACAACGGTCCTCCCTTGTCCTGTACAAGATTAACACATGTTTGTATATTCTCACAGAGACAGACAGCAAGAAGTAAAATGGCAGATACAGTAGGAACTAGCTCTCAGGCAGGCACCAGCCCACAAGTGGTGGACATCGAAAGCCTTCCAGTCGAGGAAGAATTAAAGGAAAGACCAGCGGCATTACGGGCATTGCACGCCATACCAATTCAGAATCCTCCGTAGGGTCACACAATGCCGGTGGGCAAAACCTCACACTGGTTCAGTGATGTTGCTGGACCTCTGGGTGAAGGTACATATATGTGGGAATCCGAGGTAGAATTCAATGGACGTTGGGGCAGATACCATTTCTTTACCAGGGAGTTTGAAAAGCTACAGAACAACGAAGGACTGAAGCCGATATGGAAGAAGGCTGGGCTTTATGATTATTTCAAATTCCAACTACCAAAGCCAGATTTCCTAAGATGCTCATATCTAATTAGTACCCTCACCCCCAGCAAAGACAAGAAAGGATACAGCTCCTTTGTGCTCCCATCACTCACAAGGGGCAACGAGCTGAAGCGTTTCCGCTTGACTATCAACCTGGTAAGAGAGGCACTCGACATGACTGGTATGCACATTCCAACAGAGAAAGAGACTATGGTTCCAGACAACATGAAGAACCGGAACCTGACAAAGCTGAAGGACATGGTTGCAATGACACCCACGATCGCCATCCACTTACGTATGGTCATGCAACATTTCGCCTTCCCCGCGCAGGAGAGGTTCACAATGCCTCCCAAAAAGATCTGGTTTAGCCTCTACCTGGCGGATGCTTTTGAGTTGACCATCAATATGCCCCACTGGATTATCGACCAGATTCATATGGCTCATCAGAGATGGTATAAAAAGCAAAAATCTGTGTTGTATGGTTGCTGCGCACTCACAAGGATTGTATACAGATGTCTCGCATATGATGTACCGGTGCAGAGGGCTCTGATCTGGTCCAGAGCACAGTAATTTCAACGCAGATTGTCAGCTGTAGGGCCTCCCTCAAAGAAGATGAGAGGCTCTGTCCAGATGCCTTGTGCACAAGCTCGCGGTGCTACCCTGACGCCTGAGACCACCCCAAGACTCCCCCGACGAGTGCAACCATTTACTATCAGGTTACCCAGGCACAGCACAGATGGCCCTAATCTTGTGTTTCCACCAGTACCGACTGATCTGGAATTCCCGCATGGGTTCACTCTGGAGGATCTAACAGACGAAGAAGTTGCAAGAATCATTGAAGCTGTAAATGTAGAAGTTGAAGAAGAGCAAGCCAGTGGACAGCAAACTGCCCCAGACCAAGCACAGCCCAACCAACCGGACGTAGTCAATGTGGACGATGAAGAAGAAGCTCATGAGGAGACACAGGGTGGACAATCAGAAGCAGAAGAACAGGAGTATGATCAAGAAGCCCTACAAGTACTGGAAGGTGCCCCCGCCTACACTAGCGCGTTGAAGAAGCTTTACGATACAATGAACCGAGTTCAAGAGCAACACAGGCTCTCATTAGCTGCAGGTAAAGCTCTCATGAATCAGATTCTGGAGGAGGAAGGTGTGGACGAGCAATACCGTGCCACCTTGGAAATGATATCAGATGCTTTGGGAGTACCGGAAACAGTGCACACCGCACTAGCGCAATCACGAAGAACAGAGAGAAGATATGGAAGACGCCCCCCACGAACAGGAAAACGAATGAATGTATTAGGTTCAGGACCACAAGGCACCCCCACAACCACTGGCACAGCACACACAGTTCACGACACCGAGGAAGCCCACACATCGAGTGCACCCCCATCACCTCCCTTGCCACCTTCCCCCCACATCCACCTCACTCACCTCCCTCTACCCCTGTGACCTCCACTGTCACCACCTCTGAAACTACTACACACACCCACGCTCAAACCATCAGCCAACCCACACACTCTACTTCCACTGAAAACATAAGTCTAACTACAGCCACGGTGCACCTCACTACCCCGAGCACACTTCCTAGAAGTTCACAATTACACACACCTCTATACACATTCACAACCCTCACCGCTACCACAATCCCCATGTTCACAATCACTCCCACCACGAACCCCACTTTCATGGAGGTGTCACCCACCTCTGCACCTCTCCCATCCCCCGTTTACCCACAATCTCCCATTCCCCCACCTCCCCCCTCACCCGTCCCCAGTACTGCATTCACAATCCCCTTTCCCTTTCCCTACCCCTTTGCATTCAACACTATTCCTCTCGATAACTTATTTAATAATATGCATCAATGCATGGCCCAACTTCAGCAACATTACCAACACTTGGACAACCAACATACAAGGCTCTTCCGAAGCCACGAGGATCTCCAAGCAAGATGTAGGGATCTTGAAGAGCAGAAGCAGCGACTAGAACAGCAGCACGCGACATTACAGGAGCAATACGCACAATTAGAAGCCAACCCACCCCAAGCAGATGACGAAGAACGACGACATATGGACGAGCTGCTACATTCTCAGATCATGGAAAACCTGAAACTTCGACGGAACTTGGGCCTCCTCCGCAAGCATATGTCTACAGCGCTAGAGGAGAATAAACGATTACAAAAACAGAACGAAGAAAATCTGGAGGCGGCCATGGAGGGCTCCCCACAGGAGATTGACCCAGAACGATTCAAGGCAATTCCCTCGGAGAATATGCAGGTGGTGTTAGAAACTCATGCCGATCTAATGGAGGCCCATGCAGCTTTAGAAAAAGAGAGAGACGAGTTACGAAGACAGTTGGCCACCCGGCAGACAGAACCCAGCCCGAGCATAACCGCAGAAGAAACAGCTGAAGAGGTCACTAAACTCCGGGCCGAACTTGAGGAATTACGCAGCAAGGTTATGCAATATGAGCGTCAGCCCTCCCCTCTGGTAGACCCCAAGCGTGACGATCTGGTGCCAATTGAAGTAGAAGAAACATTCGAGGATCCCTATGTACCAATGCCAACACCCGGCGGTAAGCGCACAGAACAGGGAATGGACACAATTGAGATTGAGGCACCAGAATGGATGCAAAAGTTAGAGAAAGTAGCCACGACGCATGATGACAGGGTGGCAGTCCAAATCGCATTGATGTCAAAACTGGAAGAGGTGGTAATAAAATCTGATTATTTTCAGAATCTTTCACACCATAGGTGGATCGGCCCATCGGATGATCTGTATGTACCTTTTTGCGTGCTAATGGCGGATTATAATGCGGAGATCAAGCGCCACACCTCAAGGGAACCCACCTCTGCCACCCAATTTGCACCCGATGACATCCTAGAGAGTGCCAAGCAAGGACATATCCGCCAACCAACGTGGAGAATTCGGCTGCTCGAAACCTACCCGGAAATGGTAAGAACATGGAACAACATGCCATTGTACATCAAATATAATCCATGTTATTGCCCTGTGTTTCGAAGGAGATCTTGGCCGGAGTACACACATACAGTGCTGACGATTAAAGGATGTGAGAAGTGGCTAAATTACGTGTACTTCGCACCCCCTAAAGGCGCACCTACAATTGGCTATATGATTTCAACGATCCGACATTGGGGGGTCCGTTTCAAGAATGTTCCTGATATCATGACTCAGATGTGCCTGAAAATTTTTGAACTTATGCTGGTCATCTTCAGGACCTTCAAAAATGTCAAGGAACCGCATCTCTCAGCACTAGGATTTAATGAAGGGAACCAAGACCTTGTATACGACATGAGCACAACTCCATCGATCAATGTGGTGTATGCATGGCACGCTCGCATCAAATATCTACCGGCCTGCTTCAAACAAACGTTCGAAGAGATGTTTGTCACGGGATTCTGGGAATATCACTCAGAGATATTCATTCCCAGACCATCCCATCTCTTGCAGTTGTTTGCAGTGGAACAAGCTCTCCACTCCGAAAAGCTACGTATGCCACATCCAGAGGTTCCTGGGCCGGTAGACTGGGATGCTCTTCTGACAGATTTGGCTAAAGGGTTGCGAATTGCTGAACATCATTTAGCGCAGGACGTCGTCGAGTTCTACATCCAAAAACCCTCTCAACAAGGGTCTGTCAAGGACGACAGACGCGAGAGAGGGGGGGGTGTTAGCAGTGGACAAGGGAGAGAAGGCACAAGCAGACAAGGGAGTCAACGAAGATCTGGCAAGTAGGCCAACAATTTTCTTCAGAAAGAAGCACTTATGAACATTCACGCAGATTTAGCACTAAGGCAACCTTAATCTTTCAAAACCTCTACACCCATTAAAAGTGATTCTCATCACTAAGCACCATTGTAAATATCATTTCATCTTCTTGTAGCTCCATTTTGTGCAAGCCAAGGAGTCCTTGAGATTTAGGAGCATTAGAAGTATCTACCTGCCAATTTTCGTAATTTTTGGATATCGTTTGAGCCCCCAAATAAGCCCTGGAACCTAATTTTTAACTAGGCCGGACACTAGGTCTGAACAGGGCCAAAGCTAGTCAAAAACTATAAAAGGAGCTAGAGAGCTCATTTTTGAGGCTAGATTGTAATTGAAACGAACTTGTAAGAGCTTTTGAAAGTAATCTAAAGAACTCCATTGATTCTCTCTCTTTGTCTTGCCGTGTGTGCGCGTGTGTGTGTATGTGTGTGCATGCTTGTGTGCTTCTCACTCACGCACTTGTGCCGCCACTTGCTCGAGGTCTTCATACCATCCTCACGTCATCCCGGATTGACAGTAAAGGAGGTGCTACTCATCACTGAGCTACAGCTGCCATCAAGATTCATGGAACCCACACGCCCACAGATCGAGAAAGATTAGTTCCAGACCCTATGAAACGTGGGGATGTCACTAAGTGGGAGGAGATCTCAACAATTACACCTGAGCTGTCAAAGCCACTACGGATATGCATGCTACATTTTGCATTCCCCGCTCAGGACAGATTCACCATGCCACATAAAAGAATATGGTTTGGATTGTACTTGGCTTGTACTGGACCTCAGACTGTCGATCTGGCGAGCTGGATCATTGATCAAATGTATTTGGCACAACAGAGGTGGGAACGAAAGAAAGTGCTTAATGGATGTTGTGCGCTGACAAGAATTGTTTATATGTGCTTGGCTTATGACTTGCCAATTGAATGTGCATTAATAGGAGAAGAGCTGAAGGCATTCAAAGGACCGACGAAGAAAGCCAGGAAGCCCAGCAGAACACGGGCAGGTAAGCGCATGAGAGGCACTATTCCTTGCCTTCAAGTGCCAGAGTCACCATCACCACAACCCTCTCCAGCGCAATCACCGACAGAAGCCGCTCCCACAGTACAACCTATTCGCATAAGGTTATCTAGACCAGTGGTCACGGAGGGCACTACTAGTACTGTTGCACCTCAAGCAGCTACAACCACAGAACCCACCACCACGACAGCAGAAGCTCCCACCACTATTGGTGCGGAAGCCTTTTCTTTCCCAATGCCACATATGGAGGTGGACCCAATAAAAACCACTTTTGACTTTGAAATGCATGATGTGCTGACCAACGATTTTCAGTACTCAGAAGGATAGATGTTCTCTCAAGAATACGAACGCCCCAGCTACCCTACCAAACCGCGGGATCAGCCACAGGGACAAGTTGTATCTAGCTCTGATGACGAGAGAACAACCACTGATGACGACGAAGGTGACGATGAAGCCAGCCAGGGCACTCACGAGTCCCAAGAACAGGAACAGACAGATGGCCAAGGCCACCAAACCGATGCACACGGTGACACCAGCACGCATGAAGAGGAGACTTTCGAAGCAGCAGCTTACACGCTAGCAATCAAGAAATTATATCGTACAATGGAGAAAGTCTGGGCACGGAAGAAATTGACCGAAGAAGAGAGCCAGACCATAATCGAACAAGAACTCAGCTCCGGAGGGTTTGAAGAAGTTTACATCAGAGGGTTCAGAGAACTGGTCCAATCCATCGGCCCGGTCGAAGCACTGAGATATTTACAAAGGAAGCCACTTCCCCAATATGACCCTCGCAGAATTCGCCTGTTATCGAAGCCCAGTGAATATATTCGAGTTCCGGTAGGTGCTCAATCCTCCCACCAGGCGCAAGAGGCACGCCTACGTCCGGAAAGATCCATCACTGACGAAGCTATCCTAGTCGACTCCCCACCACGTACTACCGTTGTACATACTACCACTATCCTTGAAATAACATCCACACCATCTACTCCTCTCTCACCTCATGTTTCACCAACCCATCCTGTATCCCCCGCACACCCACCTGCTCCTCCCACATCCACACCAGTCCACGGCAACATAGCCACAGCCTTTACCCTGCCCATTCATGCCACCATGCCCGCACCCACCCCACCTCGTCTACGTGTTAACCCCTTCATCCCTTCATCCTTCCCATCCTTCCCCCCACCTTTAAGACACCCTTTCACCTTTCTAACCCCACTAACCTTCTCACCAGTTTCACCTCCCCAACCCACTATAACCCCTATTTCCCCTTTTCACCAAGCTGCTCCAGTCATCCCCCCTGTAAATTACTCTACATTTGTAAATCCCGTCTTCACCCCTACACAACCACCCACATACACACCGCTTTTCACAGTCACCGCACTTGACACGTCCAATGACATGGACATCTCACCACCCACCGCACCAGCACCCACGCCACTCACAACACCGTCATATTTAGGTACGTCACAATTTTCCACGATCACCACTGCATCCACCTTCCCAACCCCATTCCCCATTCCCGCTGCATCTACTTCCACTGCATCTACTTCCACTGCATCCTCACTTTGCACTCCATTACTATTATCGCCAACCATCGACACTGCACTTCAACAAATGTTCACATGCATGACACAAGTACGAGATGAGTTTGCATCTCTTGGCAACAACTATCAACAGCTGCAGAGGACGACAAATGAATTACAGTCGCAGCTTAATTCATTATCTATCGAGAATGCCTCTTTAAATACGCGATACCAAGAACTAAGAGAGGCATATCATAAGCTAGAGCTAGAAAGTGAAGAGAAAACAAAAGAAGCCACTGCTGATCTGGACAACCTGCTTCGAGCCCAAACAATTAGGAACGCGACGCTGACCAGGAATATGGGCTTACTCAGGAGGCACCTAGCTGCAGCAAAAGAGGAGAACCAGAGACTCCAAGAGCAGAATAGAGAGAACTTGGAAGCGGCATTGGACCATCCAGAACAACCCTTAAGTCCTAGCAGATTCAAGGCAATCCCATCCGAATCGATGCAGATGTTGCTAGAGGATCACGTGAGATTGCTAGAGGACTATGATCGAATGAACGAAGAGCATCAGAAGTTAAAAGAAGATCACAAGTTACTACAGCTCAGAGAACCGACACCACAACAAGTACACGTACCAGCAGAAGTACCATAACCTGTGGACCCCTCTCCTGACCTCCTAAAGGAACTCAACTCATTACGGGCCCAGGTAATCACTCTCCAGTCAAGAATTGATGTATACGAAGCACCACCACGGCCAGACTCCCCACCGGAGATCCCAGTGGACGACGAGAACATAACCATTCCGGTGGAGGAAACGTTTGAAGAAGCATACGAGCCAATACCCATCCCAGGCGGACAAGTCACGACCGAAGGCCAGATGACCTATGAACTTCCTACCCCCGCGTGGATGAAAACGATTGAGGAACTTGGAACGACACATTCAGCCAGAGTAGAGGCACAGTTACATGCCATGGCCATGATTGAAGAGAGAATCTTACAATCCCCCTTCTTTGCTCATTTGGCCCCCCGACGCTATATATCTGGGCATGAGCTGCAGTATAAACCGTACTTCATGTTAATGGCTGAATATCAGCTAGCTATAGAGAAAGAAACCGGCATGAAACCCACGCATGCTACACAATTCGAGCCGGCGGACTTGCCACCAAATGCGCAAAGAGGAGAGATCCATCAACCGGATTGGCGCAAAGATCTACTCCAGAAGTACCCAGAAATGATGAGCACATGGGTGAAAGCGCCTTTACATTTAAAGTATAATCCTTGCTGGGGACCAGTACCACGACGCCGCTCCTGGACAGCCTTCGCTATCAAGGTCCAAAACAATAGGCAATGTCAGGATTGATTAAATTACCCCTACTTCAAGCCGCCCACCGAGTTACCCACTGTTGGCTATATGATGGCTACAATCCGTCACTGGCTCCCTCGCTTGAAGCATATGGATGATATCGCAGCGCATATGACTGTCAAAATTTTTGACATGATGCAAATGATATTTAAAGTCTTCCGACGCGTCAAGGCACCGCATGTAAACACCCCGGGATTTGAGCATGGTAACTTTGATCTAGTATATGACATGAGCACAACGCCATCGCTCCGGGTGTGTTATGCCTGGCACTGTAGAATAAAATACCTACCGGCGTGCTACAAGCAAACATTTGAAGAGATGTTCACCACCGGATTTTGGGAATACCATTCCGAGGTATTCATCAGCAGGCCCACACATTTATTGCAACTATTTGCCTGTGAGCGAATGGTTTATTCCACGCATTATCAACTCCCGCCACCCGATGAACCGCAACCAATCGACTGGGAGAAACTCGAGGCTGATCTGGCCCGAGGCATTCGAGTATCTGAGCACACCCTCGCTCACGACCTCCTACAAAACTACATCCGGCAGACCGCACAACAAGGTTCTGTTGAGGATGACAGAAGCGAGAGGGAGGGGGGTGTTGGAAGCAGTCAGAGGCACAGACGACGTGGAAGCATGTAAAGACGGAGCAGGGAGCCAGTCGGATCATTTTTTCAAACAACTATGTTTTTATTACCTCTTCAAACATCCAACAGTGATTTTCATCACTCTTGTAACATATGTAATATAGACAAAATCCCATTTTCTAATTCATAGCTCCATTTTGTGCAAGCTGAGGAGTCCTCGAGCTTGAGGAGCTTAGGTAGAATGCGCGTACCAATTTTCGTTATTTTTAGACATCGTTTACCCTTCCAAATAGCCTCTAGGATCTATTTTTTAACTATGCCGGTCACTAGATGTGAAACCGGTCAAAACTAGTCTAGAAACTATAAAAAGAGCTAGAGAGCTCATTTTTGAGGTTGGTTCATGTTAGCTTGTTTGAGATTAGAGTTCTTTTGAGCTTGTAATAGTGTTCTTGAGTAATAGAGCTAATTTCCCACCTTCCATTGTGTCTTGCTTGTCTCTTCATTGTGTGTGTGTATGTGTGTGTGCATCTTTGTGCTTCTCACCTTCACTCTCACTTCATCTCACATTCACGATCTTCATATAACTCCTATCTCTTCCGCGGATTGACATTAAGGAGGTGAAGCTTCTTAACGTGGTTCTCACCATTGTGCTAGAGCAACAAGGCCATTCCAGTTCAAGGATGTGGTGGTTTTCATAGGCAGCAACAAGGAAGGCCTCCATGGAGAGACTAGGCAAACCAGCAAGGAACTTACCAAGGTCATCAACAAGGGAATCACTAGGGCAGACCACCGAGATATTGCTCTGCACCAGATTATTGGATTGGGCCTAATTGTCCTTTATGGGTTAAGCATAGAGAGGAAAGGGGTAATACCGATTGTTCGTTATAATCAGAATAACTAGCAAGGGTAGCAGCAACAATAGGCTCAACAAGCTATTCAGGTGAATGTCATAGTAATAGATTTATCAGATCAAGAATTTTGTAATGATCCAGGTGCAAGTACATCAAAAACTCAAAATCAAGATCATGAAAATCAATGGAATTGTGATTGTAAGCAATGCATTTTGTTCAAGGATGCACATGTTTTGGTAGCTACAAGGTCAAAAAATAAAGGTCCTATTGATTGGAGAGAGCAAAGACATATTCGGGACGAAGTGCAGAAACGGATCTAGCAGGATCAGCAAAAGAAAGTACAATTTCAAATTTTATCCCAGGAAGATGATGATGGAACATCTATGCATAGAACAAAGAAGGATGATAAAATGAAGACCAAGCAAGAATTAGACAATGACTGGTTTGAGGTAATAACTACATCTCCTTTGCAGTTATCTTTGGATCAATTATTGTCGCTAGAGCGCGCTTTTAGAGAAAAATGTTGAAGAAGCTGGTTGGGCAACATTCAGAGCTAGCAAATAAGCAAGTATCTTCAACATTAGCTAATAGCATTGATCCAACTGATGTGGATTTTGTAGTTCCAGTAATTCAAGCTCAATATAAACAAAGAAGATTTGATAAGGTTTTGTTGAATGGTGGCTCAGGAGTGAATATATTACCTGAGTATATATTTAAAGAAACGGGGAATGGGGCTTTGGCTCTAGCGCCTTTTCAAGTAAAGATGGCACATCAAATGAGAGTCTAACCCTTGGGTATTCTAAAGAAGCAGGAGACAGTAATTGCAAGAATGTCATTTATGGTTAATTTTATGGTAACTAGAATGTCTGAATCTACTTATCCATATGAAATGTTGTTAGGGAGACCATGGTTTAGGTTAGATAAAGTAAAGCAAGATTGGGGGTTAAATGTGATTGTGATCACGAAAGGTAAAAAGCAAGTCAGAATATCAATGAACGGAAGAAGGAATATGTCAGTAAAAGAGAAACCACTGATGGCTCAGACTATTAGTTTGGTAGATGAGATTGAAGATGATGAAGAGGAGGAATTTTTGAAGGCAAATCCAACAGTAGTCCCAGTATTAGAAGTAGATGTGGAGGGTGTATTATCAAAAGAAGAGGAACTTTCGAAATATAGCAATGAGCCAGCTGTAGGTGACACAATGGAAGGCACATAGCTAAGACAATTGTTTGAGAAAAATATGGAAATTCTGACTCAACAAAAGCAGGAGTAGCAAGAAAAGGAGGTAATTAGTTTGGCTGAGAAAATATATGAACAAAAATATGCAAGCTCAGGTAGAGTAAAGGAAGATGAACTTCAAGAAATTAATTTGGGAACTGATGTTGAACCAAAGATGGTGAGAGTAAGCAAAGAATTAGAAGGCCTATTCTTGGAAGATCTGATTTGTTTATTGAAGGAGTACATTGATGTATTTGCTTGGGATTACTCACAAGTGAAATGCGTAGACCCTGATCTACATCAACATCGGATTAATTTAAAGAAAGATGCAGTTCTAGTTGTGCAACAAAGGTATTGAATGAATCCTAATTTTGCAAAACAGGTTAAGGAGGAAATTGACAATTTATTGGCAGTTGGATCATCAAACCAGTTAATCAAGTAACATGGTTATCTCCTATTATTGTTGTTCCAAAGAAGAATGGGAAGTTGAGGATTTGTGTGGATTATAGAAAATTAAATGCAGTAACAATTACAGATCCTTTCCCAATGCCATTTTGTGATGCAGTGTTGAATGAAGTAGTTGGACATGAAATATATAGCTTTCTAGATGGATTTTCTAGCTATAATCAGATTCACGTTACTGAGGAGGATCAACACAAAACTACATTTATTATAGAATTTGGAGCATATGCATTCACAATCATGAGCTTTGGATTGAAGAATGGACCACCTTCATTTAATTACGTGGCACATAAAGTTTTTGAGCCTTACTTGCAAGTTTTTATGCAAGTTTTTGTTGACGACTTCTCAATATTCGGAAAGAAGATAAAAAACTTGCTGCACCTGAAATCTTATTTTGACAGATGTAGAAAATTCAGAATGGTTCTGAATCCGTTCAAGAGTGTCATTGCAGTGAAGAGTGGTATCTTATTGGGCCATGTCATTTCACAAGAGGGAATGGCTATTGACATCAAGAAAATTGAAGCCATTACGATAGCGAAAGCTCCGAGAAATGTAAAGGAAGTAATGAGGTTTGTTGGACAAATCAAAGAAATAATTTTGCTTTGAAAAGTAGGCCATGTTTGTTCATATCAAGTGCATTGTACAAAAAAGGAGTGGATCAGGTAATTAGAAGATGTGTACCAGATTTTGAGCAACCAATTGTTGCAGGAAGCACATTCAAGAGTAGCAGGAGGACATCTATCCGGGGATATTACAGGTAAAAAGATTTTGCAAGCTGGGTTATGGTGGCCTACGGTATTAAAAGATGCTCATGAATTTGCCAAAAGATGTGTTATTTGTCAGAAAATAGGCCAACCAAGTAAATTAGATAGAATGTCTGATCATCTAGTTTTGCCATTAGATCCATTTCAAAAATGGGGGATGGATTTTGTTGGGCCTATCAAGCCTATTACTCAGTCTGGGAATAGGTATATTTTAGTAGCAATGGTTTATTGCACAAAGTGGGTGGAAGTAGCAACACTTAAGGACAACAAGGCAGCTAGTGTAGAGAAGTTCCTCTACCATAACATTATGAACATATTTGGATATCTAGTAGAGTTGGCTAGTGAAAGAGGAGCTCATTTTCTTAATGAAGTCATTTTAGAGCTAACAAAAACACATTTGATTATGCACAAAAATTCTACAGCCTATCATCCACATGCAAGTGGTCAAGTGAAAAGCACCAATAAAACTTTACTATGCATTCTTAAAGAGTTGGTGCATGATAATCAAAATAATTGGGACTTGTTGCTAGATTTAGCATTGTGGTCATTCAAAACAACTTTTAAGGTAACTACCACTCTCTTAAGAATACATTGGTCTTCATATGACAATTTGAGTTTTAATGTGTTATCAATCAGAGTCTACTCACTCAGAATATGCTCACACAGAGTTTACTCACCCGGAATACGTGTCATTTGAGGTTACTCGCTCGGAAGGTGCTCAATCGGATTGTGTGCATTCAAAATTTTTTGAAGAAAAAGGAAAGGTGCACAAATATTTTCAATAACCGCATCGAGCTATGGGCAAAATTCAAATTATTTTGTGGAATTTTTGTCCGACTTTATGCATCATGGAAGCATAGCATTAAGTGTGGGAGTATTCACATAATATAATCGCTTGATGTTGGATCAGTGCACTTGAGGTTGATTGCTATGTTTGAAGTGTGCCTCTACATGCCCAAAAGCAAGATGTTTACTCTAGCTTCTATATTCTAGATCATCAAGACTACAGAGATGAGGGGTAGAGCACGTAGAAAAGAAGCTATGGTGCATAAGGAGTAGTCTTCAACAACGGATAGTGATAGTCAGTTGTAGGACAAGGACAATGAAACCTAAACACTACATCGCCTAGTAAAATAATGCAATCACTCATGGATCCATTTATTGATTTCAAGGTTGAGATTGATGGAAGCACTCCACTTAATGTTATCTGGCTGCAATGTATATCTTTGCTCGATTTCACATCACTACCATGGGAAAGTTGGCAACTTAATCATTATGTTAAGAGCCAAATGGAGATTATCAGGAAAACCAAAGGTCAATTGTCACAACAGGGAACAACTCAAGTGGTATCTTGAGAGATTATGTTTCATAGTTAAATATGATTATATGTCTAAGGAAAACTATGCACCCTTGTGTTGGGCAGAGAAGGAAGAAAATGTGAGTTGGGCTCATTGGATTGTTGACAGAATGTATGTTGAGATTTTCTCTTCAGATAAGAGGAAGACCCAAGTGAATAGTAAGCTAGCTACATATCTAGGAACGTTGTTTCAATTTATACGGAAAGTAGAAAGGAATGAAGTTGTGTGGCCTAACGCACAAGAACAATAGCATGTTTCCCGAGTTATTAAGTAGAAGGACTGTAGCTCAAGCGTAAGCACCACCTCCTTTACTTGTCAATCCACGGAGACGTGAGGACCGGTATGAAGACCAGGAGCAAGTGAGGGCACAAGTGCGTGAGTGAAAGCACACAACCATGCACACACATACACACACACACGTGCATAAGGTAAGATCAAAGAGAGGAACAATGGAAAGCTTCGATTGCAAATGAGTTCTCTTACAAAAGCTCTATTCTCTAACAATCTAACCCCAAAAATGAGCTCTCTAGCTCTTTTTATAGTTTTTGACTAGTTTTGGCCCTGTCCAGACCTAGTGTCCGGCCTAGTTAAAAATTAGGTTCCATGGCTTATTTGAGGGCTCAAACGGAGTCTAAAAATTATGAAATTTGGTAGGATGATACTTCTAATACTCCTCAAGCTCTAGGACTCCTCGGCTTGAACAAAATGGAGTTACAAAAATAGAAAATGGTATTTACAATGGTTTTAGGTGATGAAAATCACTATTTTTATAGGGATTTCTTCTAAAAATTTGACATACACTTCTTGGAGCTCCCTACTTGCTCCTTCTTCTTGTGTGTGTCCACCTTTCTGATGTGCTTCCATGCTTGTACTTGACTTTGAGTTCCAACACTCCCCCGCCTCTCGAGTCTGTCGTCCCTGACAGACCCTTGTTGTAGTGGTTGTTCCAAGCAGTGCTTTGAGAGGTAGTGTCTGTTCGGTAGGAACAAGAGCCATCTACCTTCTAGATGTGGCACGGTTGGTTGTCCGGTTCTTCATCTGTCACTGCGAGCCTTTGCAAGTTGTAGTGCCTTGGTATGTACTTCTTCGTTGGATTCCAGCATGACTGTGTCGTTGTGAGTCTCCGTTGATGTCCTCTACATCTTCCAAAGTGGATGTTCATAGTAGCCCCTACTGGATGATGGGTAAGTGTGTTCGTGCATGGGTTGAGGAAAATATATGCCTTGTGCATGGCCTGGTAATGTAGCCCTATGCATGCTTACTTGGAAAATGCATCGAAAGAAGTATGGTGCAAAAATTGGGGTTCTTGAGCTAAGTGCTCAAGGGTATGCCGACGAAGAGGTTTCCTAAGCTATCATGGTTATGAAGTTTCCAAAGTAAAGATACTTACCATGGAGAAGGGTGATCGATGTTCATCTCTTCGAGTTGTACACTCGGTCTTTGGGATGGAACATTGTTGATGAATGTCCATGTGGATGGTCCACTTATGAGATCTTTTGAGTGGCTGATCCTGTCTCCTCTTTTCAAAGCATCATTTGTCAAATACAAAGAATTGAATTTCTTTATATTCCTTGACAAACAACATTCGATAACTACACCAAGCTTAGTTTCACATATTCTCTTTAGTTCACCATAAGCAGGAGTCTTCTCATCCAGTATACATACAAAGATTTGCAGGGTACCAGAACTACCCCTTGCAGATATCTCCCTGGATGCTCTCCTACATGCAGTAGTTAAGCATCACTCAAGTTGCGGACCTTCAAGCTCTTCACTCCTACCATAGTAAGAGGAAACCATAGTTGTGGATGCCACGTTTATGCCAGGTTCTTGACATCTACCAGATAAGGCAGCAACTATATCATCAGCTAGCCGAGACCCACTTCTATCCAAACTGATAAATGCTCAGTAATCAACGGTTCCACCTTCAACTAAGCATGAATCATTCATGTTTCATGAGCCAAATCTGGGAACAAGTGCTTCCTCTGTCTCTTCTTCCCCCCTTTTTTTTTGAGGAACAAATATCACAAAACAAGAGCACAAAAGTTAGTATCAATAGAAATATTTGACATATGTCACTGTGCTCTTGTGCTTGGGATTCTCAAGTGTGTCTATGCATGGTTGTGTAATGTGGCCCTATATTAATGCATACTTTGGAAATGCATGACTTGAATGGTGCAAAAGATAGGGTTGTGCAAGGAGCACATGGTTGTCGCTCGTCGAGGCTTTCGATGTTATTTGCGAAGGTTGATGCCGACCTTGGTGGAGGTATCCATTGAGAATCAAACTGATCTAATCCTCCTTATTGGAGTCCATTTTAGAACATCCTTTGGCACTGTAGAGGTCACTTCAGGCGTCTTCCTCTTTGGATGCTTTCTGAACTGTGGTATCCAGTGTGGTTGGCGCTTTGGTTCGGTGGAGGCTACTTGTACTTTTGGCTTCCAAACCCATATCCTTTTTGCATGTCTTCCTACTAATGTTGAAGAGCTGATTTGATCTTCCTTTGATATCTGTACATGGTTCTTACCCTTTTCTATTTTTGGCTTCTTTGTTGAGACCTTTCGCATGTGGGAGAACATAGGTTGTTGTGGATGTAAGAGCTTCTTAGGTACCCACATCTGTAATCGCCCTTGTTGAGCTGCAGCTAATTTCTTAGGCACCCAAACTTGTTGGATACCTTGTGATTGAGCTTGTCCGAGCTGCTTCCTTCGTCTTCTGGCCTGGTTGGCTTGCCTGGATGGAATTTGTGGGGGCAAGGCTGGTGGTTGCTCTCCTTTGCGTACCCAGATCTGCTTCATGCTCGGAACTGCTTTCTTATCGAATGGTGTCTTTCTATTTGATGTAGCAATTATCGTGAACGGTTGTGTTTGCTTGTGTGGTGGACTCACTAATGTGGCCACTTGATTCTTTGGAGAAGAAGAAAGATCCACCCGCCTTCGAACCTGGTCTTCCACGATTGACTCCTTCTGCATCATAGAGCTTTTGACACATACAACATCTTCTTCCATATGATTAGTCTTGGAAGAACTAAGAGAGTGTGTGGTGCCATGATCTAGGAGCATGCAGTTCTCTAATTCTAATGTAATGCATTGTTCATGTACCCAAACTTGAAGAATTTGACTTCTTAGGTTTGAGTTAACTGCATGGTCATAGATCCAATCTTGGCCCAAGTCAAGTGGTTCTGTAAGGGTCTCATCTTGACACACTAGTGCTTTGACTTTCATTGGAACATCTTGAAGGTAGATGGGAAGTTCCACCTCGCCCAAACAAGGGGTTTCCACACCTCCCAATCCTATGAGATAAGCTTCTATGGAATTGATGTTCAACTGCAAGTCTTGGTAGTAGGAAAGTCTAACTGCACTACTTGCTGCACCTAAGTCAATCAATGCTTTCACAGTCCTTGCACCCTTCCCTTGTCCTATCTCTATGGTCACAAAGGGTCTTCGGTCAATGACTTGAGAAATCGCTATGCCCGACTTTTGGCACATATCCATGTGATATTTTGAAGCTTTTGAGTTGACATCTAGGCCTAGTCGCCTTAACTTATTTCGCCTTATGCGCTCTCTAGCCTCTGCTTGTGCTTCTTCTCTCACCCTTAACTCCTCTTCTTTTCGCTTCTTAGCAGTGTTGAGTCTCGTAAGCATATCCTCTATAAGAGGTTCTTGGTATAACTTGACTCTACATCCACTAATATAGTTGGGCAAGATATCACCTTCTAAAGTAGCCAATTGAACTGCACCGCTAGTGGAAATTTTGTTAATGATCATGGGTCCATATCCTCGTTTTTCCAACTTACGGGCATGTTGTTTTAGTGTGTAAACCAACACTAGATCTCCCTCTTTCAATCCTTTATCTTTGATGTGTGCATAAAAAAAAAGCCTTTTGTCTTTTCTTTGCAGCATAGATGCCTACCGCCGCTCGTAGCCTCGTCTCACCTAAGCGTTCTAGATCAAAGATCCTAGAGGACAACTCATGTCCATTCCACTCATGCTCTTGTGCTACCTTTAAAGCTGGGGTTAGGAAATCCAATGGTAGCACATCATTCTGTCCGAAGACCATCTGAAATGGGGTGGCATTGAGTACCGTTTTGTAGGCAACTCGATAAGCCCAAACAGCATGATGAAGTTGTTTGTCCCAATCAGAGCGTTTATTATTTACAAGTTTTGTCAATACGTTACAGAGGATCTTATTGGTGCTCTCGGCTTGTCCATTAGCTTGTGGGTGATAGGGGGCAGACTTCTTATGTATCACCAAGAATTCTTGGAGAAGATTTTCAATGACTTCATTCAAGAAGTGTGTGCCTCTATCGCTCACCAACTCTATTGGTAGTCCATATCTCGTGAGCACGTTCTCGAATAAGAACTTAGCCGTAGTCTGAGCATCATTCTTTGTTGTGGCTTTCACTTCTACCCACTTGGTAAGGTAATCTATGGCTACAATTATATACTCTGCATGGGAGTTTCTAGCTGGGGGTTAATAGGACCTACAAAGTCTATACCCCATTTCGAGAATGCAAGTCCTCCCATCATTGGCCTCAAAGGCATCTCATCTTTTCTAACTGGATATTGTGCACGTTGGCATGTGTCACATTTCTTCACATAGGTATGAGCATCCATATGAAGAGTGGGCCACCAAAGTCCTGAGAATAGAATGGTCTTGATTACTCGATCAGGACCGAAGTGTCCACCTGCAACACCGCTGTGTGCAGTTTCTAAGACTTTCAAATAGTTTGATTCATGAACGCACAGTCTTAAGTAACCATCTTTGCCTCTTCGGTATAAGTTGTCTCCTACTAAGGCATAGCCTTGAACCTCTTGCTCCATGCTTCGTCTTCTTGCTAGACTGGCCTCTTTGGGTAATCTTCCCGATCTCATAAACTCTACCAATGGAGCACTCCAATCCCGAATTAATGATACTTGATAAAGGGTCGCATACTCCACTGGTGGTCTCTCTCTGCACATTGGACAATTCTTGATCCACTCATGTATTTCTTTGTCCATGCTAGGCCAATACACTCCTAAACGTTTCAAATTCTGCAATGTTCATTGTTTAGAATAGTGATTTCCTAGAATCCCTTCATGGGCTTGTTGCAATCAACTACTATGTTCATCGTCCTCAACACAACAACAAGCTAATACACCCTCAGTATCTTGTTTGTACATGCTTCCTGCTAATATGTGATATTTTTGTGATTTTACAATTTCTTCTTGTGATGTTTTCACATTCTTATTTGCAGGGCCGAAGGTTAGGACTGGTACCAACTTATTTGCCCATTTAGGAACAACTTCTAAATTGAACAGATAAGCATCGGGTAATTCATCGGACACTCCTTGCGGTGACTCTCCTGAAGTGATGCGAGAAAGATGATCTGCCCGAAGGTGGGTTCTACCTTTCCTGACAACAACTTCAAAGTCATATTCCATTAGTAAGAGGAACCATCTTACTAAGCATCCAGTATTGCAAGGTTTATTGACCAAATATAACAAAGCTTGATGATCAGTGAAAAACTTGAACTTGTTGGCCAATAAATAGTGTCTAAACTTCTTCACAGCATATACCATGCCTAAGCCCTCTTGCTCAGTTGTGGTATAGTTTTGTTCAGCTGTGGTGAGCTGTCTACTAGCATATGCTATGGGCAAATCTAAGTTTCCTTCTCCTGTGGGTTGTGCTAGCACACATCCTATGGCGTGATTGGATGCATCCACATGGACATGGAATGGTTTATTCCAATCAGGAGTGGTCAGTATTGGTGTTGTGCACAAACGTTTCTTCAGTTCAATGAAAGAATTCTCGCATTCGTCATTCCACTCAAAATTAGACAACAAGGCATAAAGGGGTCTAGCTATGATCGCGTACATGTGGATAAACCTACGGTAATATCCACAATGGCCCATAAAGGCTTGTACCTCTTTAACATTCCTTGGTCTTGGCAGCTCCGCTATGGCTCGTACCTTATCTTCATCTGTTGAGATTCCATTCTTAGAGGCAATATGACCTAAGATTTTACCTTGACCCACCATGAACACACACTTTTCTGGGTTCAGACACACTTGATATTCTCTACACTTGTTGAAGATTTGTCTGAGCTCAGGGATGTGAAATCTTCTTTCTTGGGAGTGAGCACATAAATCATCCACATACACTTCTAAGCTCTTCCGCAAGAACTCTTTGAATACATGACACATGAGCCTTTGGAATGTTGCAGGTGCATTGGTGAGCCCAAATGGCATCACAGGAAATGCAAATATTCCCCACTCTGTGGCAAAAGCTATTTTGTGTTGATCTTCTGGGGCAATGGCTACTTGATTGTAACCGGAAAATCCATCAAGGAAGCTATAAACTTCCTTGCCTGCAACACGCTCCAATAGGTGTTCCGTGATTGGAAGTGGATAACTATCTCTGATCGTAGCAGCATTAACTTTTTTAAGGTTAATACACACTCGCAACTTTTCGTTCTTCTTGGGCACCACTACAATGGGGGACACCCATTCAGTATGCACAATCTCATAGATTAATCCAGCTTCAATCAGCCTATCAATTTCTTCTTTTATTTTGGCTGCATATGTATCATTATATGTGTAGGGCTTCTGTTTGGTGGGCTTTGCATCAGCAGTCATGGGGATAGTATGAGAGCAAATTCTTGGATCTACCCCTTTCAAGTCTTTATAGTGCCACACAAACACATCCCTATATTCCCTTAATAGAGCTACGAGCTCCATTTCTTCTCTTGCACTTAGGTCATCTCCTATATATGTGCATCTCTCTTCGTTCTCTTCAATGGTCACTGCAATTTTCTTGGTCTTTTCTTTATTATCATATGATTCTCCTATGATGGCCTCTCTCTTAGGCATTCGTACCAAAATTTTGCGGTCGTCCACTTCATATTTCTTGAAGTTTTCTGGTACTTCAAACAATGATTCCTCCTCTTCTTGTTTCACTGCTTTTCTTTTCTTTTTCTTTTGATTGCTCTCACTTCCATCCTTTGAATTTACCATTTTAATGCTTGTGAGAGGTTCTTCTTCTTTCTGGTTAAACACGCCTACATCTTCTAAATAGTGCTTCTCTGAGTTAAAGCAACTATCCATCACAATGGACTCTAGATCATCGTCATTCTCTTCTTCTTCTATGACATCACTAGGGTCACATTCTTCTAGCAAGGGCTGACACATGAACACTGAAATGTCATAACCCTCCTCATCACAATGAGGTGTCCATTGTTCTTCATTGACAACAATGTCCATGGTGGCTAAGATTTCTGGCAAGCCATGAGGCTCAAATTCCTCGTCTGGAAAGATCATCGGTGTGTAGGCTGGGTCTCTAACTGGTCTATCTCCTAGTGAAGTTCCTTCTTCTCTCGCCTTCAAGCATTTTTCCTCTTCCTCTGCGACTTTGCACATCCACAAATGAGTATCTTCATGCAGCCATGATGGATCAAGTGAACTTTCAGAATGCACAGAGATGGAATCTTCTTTCACTCTATGGATAGTATTCCATTGTAGGGGTGGTACATCTCTGAAGGAGTAATCCTTCAAATTGACCTTGGTGGTGACCCCTAAGTGTTGTAAGTACAAGGAGTTGGTTCCCCAATCCTGTACTATTTGCAATTGTCGTAGGAAGGGTCTTCCTAGGATCATCTCATAGACATTATTTTTCTCAAAGTCACATATAGCAAATGTGTGCTCAAACTCTACACCACAGGTGGTTAGAGTTATCCCTTCTAGCAATCCTAGAGGTCGTTCAAAATGACCATCTGCCATCTGAAGCTTCATTCTAGTTGGTCTTAATGTGAGTTTTCCCCATTGCGTCCACAAGGAAGTGGTCGCAATGGCAACACCAGCACCTGAATCTATGATTGCTTCGGTTGTGTAACCTTGGTAGGTGATTGGAAGATAAGTATTACATTCTTCACCCTCACACATGTCTCCTATTTTGTCTAGAGGTATCTCTGGTACTTTTTTCTTAGAGCCTCCTTTTGGCATATTGGAATCAAGTTCTGGAACCTGATCCTTCACATGATTCCGTAGCTCGGGTTTTGCTTTTAATAACTCTTCTACAGTGAGATGACATTGAACCTTAGTGTTCTTCACGACATCAGTGTTCCTTGGAACCAATGAGTCTTCATGTCGGACCAGTATTGTGGGAGCTCTAATTTGGAGAGATTCAGATTCCCATGGGCCTGGAAATTGAGGCAGTTCTTCTAAGGTATTAGATTCGAAATCTAACCTTCCATCTTCTTGTTGTTCTGCTTCATCTCCGTAAATAGATGGAATGTCTTGGGAAAATTGATCATGAAGATCATCAATCTCAAGAATAAGAGGGGAGTTACCCTTCTCCTTGGCCCATTTCTCTTCTTGTATTTCCCGCAAGAACTCTTGAGAGTACTGTTGAATTGAAGGAGGTATTCCAACATGTGTGGAATTAGGAACGTACGTTCCCATTGGTGGAGAGCTTCTTCTCTCAGCCAGAGCTATGAGCATGAGAATCATTATCTGGTATCAATGGGGTTAGTGGCACCAAAGCTCTATTTGGATTTTCCTCTCCCACAACATACTTGACTGGAATCACGTTAGCAGGAGCTGGTGGTTGGTTTCCCAAGACTGGTTGTGGTCTATATTGTGCCTGATATTGCTGTTGTGGTCCATAATATGGCTGTTGGTATTGGTTCTGATACCTACCTTGTTGATAAGGTTGCTGATAAGTTTGTCTAACAGCCTGCCTATTGTAGGGACAATCTTGAGCCGTGTGGTTTGTGTATTTTCTCTCAATAGTGCAATATGGAGCATTCCTTTCTCTAATGTTTTGGTTTTGCATTGGGCATACGTTAGCCATGTGGTCGCCTCCGCAAGTATAACACCGATTCAATGGGGTGACTCTCTGTGTTTGTCTATTTTGGGCTCCCAGCTTCTTGGCAACTTGCTCAGCTATCTCCTCTATTTCCGTGGAGATTTTTGAAGTATGACTAGTAGAACTATCTGAATCCTTATAGAGTTTGGACAATCCTAACTCCTTAGCCAAGTTATCTTCTATGTCAATGCACGTCCGCACACACTCTTCTATGGATCTAGGCTCTTTCAAGTACACATATAATCTTAACTTTGTGCTCAGTAAGCCATCTAAGAACAAAGCCACTTGTTTGGCTGGTGTGGGTAACTCTGGAGCAGGGCACCTTTTGAGGTATTGTCTGAACCTTCTACCTGCTAGTCGCACTGTTTCTTGGGGTGTCCGCTTGAAACTGTGGATCAAAGATGATGTGTTATGTCTGATACCACTCTTGGAAAATTCTACAATGAATTCGTCTAGCAGCTGACCTATATCGCGATAGTTGCGACTACTCAATGGTTGAAACCAAGCCAAGGCAGTGCCCTTAAGAGTCAAACCAAATGCCTCGTACTGGGTGAATAAATCCTCAACCTGTTCAGCTCTTAACACTTGTTTGAACTCAGCCACATGATCATAAGGATCTCCTGATCCGTCAAAATAATTCTTCATTGCCTTGATCACTTGAGTGGGTCTAAGGGTTCTTGTGTGCTCTCGGGGTCTAGTCAATGGAAAATCATGTTCATCTCTTAGTTGCCTATGTGCTTGATGTCTCTCTCTTTCAGGTCTTTCATTTTCAAATCCTGCTCTATTTGTGCCCACCGTGTGTGCAAAACTTACCTGAGGTCTCTCTTTAGTTCTTTCTCTCTGGGCTTCATGAGCTTGGGATGATCCTACTCCTTGGAGGGCATGGGAAACATTGGATCTTGGTGGAGGGAAAATCAATTCACTCTTCCAAGTATATGCATGTCTATCATGTTCTGTTACCAAGAAAATTTTCTCTGACGTGTTATCCAGGTAGACAACTTTGCCTGGTATCTCTGGGTCCTTGAACTCGTAGATGATGACTATGCCCAATTGGCTAGGTTGATCTGGCTTGAATCTCCAAAAGGCTTCCTCTGTTTCTCTATTCAAGCATAGTTCTATGCTTTTGTTATCTTGAGGAATCCAATATGGAGTGATCACTCTGGTCAAAACTGACTTGCCCCTAGGAGTCTGGGGTCCTTGTCCTACATTTCCTTGTTCTAGGTCTCCTATCTCATTCTCAGGAATGATATTTCCAAACTCATCAGTCCTATCTGGTAGGTTGGTGACCACATACATGGTTCCTTCCTTATCAATGTATGAACCCTCTTCGAACTTGACCACCGGGTGTTCAAGTCCAAAGGGTTGATCTGGATTTTTGAGTTGGACCACTGATCGCCTCAGACCATCCTCATAGATGCGAGCACCTAATCGGTTGGTCCGAATATATTCCAATTGTGTTTTATAGGGACCTTCTGGTGTTTGTAGATGGGCAGTTCCTGAGCCACTTGCTGGTTTCCCCATGCTAAAAGACATTTCTGAGTCACTTGTGTCAGAGTTTAGTACGTAAGGACAACCACTTAGTTGTTGTGCCCAAGACTTAGCTGTATGGTTGACACTAGACTGAGAAGATCTAATGCTTTGTCTATCCTTGCCTAGGTGTCTAGGAGATCTCAGGTTCATAAGCTTTGGTTAAGAGTCCAAAATTTCCCTTTGGTATGGTTCAAAATCCTTTGGAGCCCCCTTTGTTCCCTAGTCCCACCTGAGGGTCAACTTCAAATTAGTCTATCTGAAAATCAACGCATTATTCTTATAGAAAACAATTGAGGCCGTGTAGGATTCAAAACGAGCTTTCCAACGAGCTATAGAGCTCAAAAAATGGACTTTGGATGAAAAAGTTATGTCAAATCAGGCTCCTGGGGGTCAAAACAGGCAAACAGGACCTTTTGGCAAAAATTGCGATTTTGTGAAATCAAGAGAATCGCGATTTTGTGAACTTCAATCGCGATTTTGTACCTTGAGAATTGTGTTTTCACAAAATCGTGTTTTTGGCTGAAAATCATGATTTTTGAGAATCGCAATTTTGAGCAGAGAACCGTGTTTTCACAGAATCGTGGTTCACAAAATCGTGTTTTCACAAAATCGTGTTTTCACAGAATCGTGTTTTAGAGAATCGTGTTCTAGAGAATCGAGATTTTGTCTCAAAGAATCGTGGTTTTCAAAATTTGGAGAATCGCGATTTTGAGCAGAGAATCATGTTTTCACAGAATCGTGGTTCACAAAATTGTGTTTTCACAGAATCGTGGTTCACAGAATCGTGTTTTCACAAAATCGTGGTTCACAAAATCGTGTTTTCACAGAATCGTGTTTTTGCAAAATCGTGTTTTGGCTGAAAATCGTGATTTGTGAGAATCGCGATTGCCAACAGAGAATCGTGTTTTCACAGAATCATCTTTTCAGAGAATCGTGTTTTGAAAATCGTGTTTTGGAGAATCGTGTTTTAGAGAATCGTGTTTTAGAGAATCGTGTTTTAGAGAATCGTGTTTTAGAGAATCGTGTTTTAGAGAATCATGTTCTAGAGAATCGTGATTTTGTCTCAGAGGATCGTGGTTTTCAAAAATTTAGAGAATCGTGATTTTGAGCCCAACCACAGAATCATGTTTTTTTTGGCTGAAAATCGTGATTTGTGAGAATCGCGATTTTGAGCACAACCACAGAATCGTGATTCTGAGAATGACCACAGAATCATGATTCTTTCAGCAAGCTTTTAGGCGGGAAACAGAGAATCATGATTTTCAAAAAAAAAATTTGAATTTTCATAGAATCGCGATTTTCATCACAGAATCGTGTTTTTTGGCGGGAACTTCGAATTTCTGAGTGCCGAACAATGGCGAGCTCCGTATGTGTAGAAAATCATGAAAAAACACAGCGCTTGCTCACCCTTGCACCTCCTAACTCCTTCTCACACAATAATGCATGAAAAATGGTATCAAAATGGTGAAAATGCACTAAAAAACAAGAAATTTCTATGAAGAAGAAGATGGAAGAAGATGGAGATGGTGATGATGATGAAGATGAAGAAGAAAAAACAGAAAATGAACAAAAATGACAGTTTTTTTTACCTTCCAACGTCGCAAATCTACGATCTTACCATCATAACGCTCGTCCTCGAAGCTCTCTCCTCGGCAACGGCACCAAAATTTGGTGTAGCTCAAGCGTAAGCACCACCTCCTTTACTTGTCAATCCACGGAGATGTGAGGACTGGTATGAAGACCACGAGCAAGTGAGGGCACAAGTGCATGAGTGAAAGCACACAACCATGCACACACATACACACACACGCGCATAAGGTAAGATCAAAGAGAGGAACAATGGAAAGCTTCGATTGCAAATGAGTTCTCTTACAAAAGCTCTATTCTCTAACAATCTAACCCCAAAAATGAGCTCTCTAGCTCTTTTTATAGTTTTTTGACTAGTTTTGGCCCTGTCCAGACCTAGTGTCTGGCCTAGTTAAAAATTAGGTTCAGGGCTTATTTGAGGGCTCAAACGGAGTCTAAAAATTAGGAAAATTGGTAGGATGATACTTCTAATACTCCTCAAGCTCAAGGACTCCTCGGCTTGAACAAAATGGAGTTACAAAAATAGAAAATGGTATTTACAATGGTTTTTAGTGATGAAAATCACTATTTTTATAGGGATTTCTTTTGAAAATTTGACATACACTTCTTGGAGCTCCCTACTTGCTCCTTGTTCTTGTGTGTGTCCACCTTTCTGATGTGCTTCCATGCTTGTACTTGACTTTGAGTTCCAACAAGGACCAAGATTGTGTCAAAGTGGAGGAGCATCAAGATGCCACATACAATACTTTGTTGAAGGCAAGATATAAGGCAATTGAGGTGGCTTCAACAGTGAAGAAATTGAAGAGTGAGACTTCTAAGGGTATGAGCTTTCATGAGATGCCAATTCATGTATCAGAGGATGTTGAGAAGCACAAGATTGTTGGAAGAAGTTTTAAATTATTAAAAAAGCATAAATTAGAACTGGTGTTAAAGACAGTAACAGATAAGGTATCTATAAAATAGTTGTCAAAAGATGAGGTTAGTGCAGAAGTGCATGAATTACAACAAAAACTGGATGAGGTATACAAGTTTATAGTGAGACAAGATGGGTTATTGAAGGAGCAAAAACTACTTATTGATATACTTAATTCCGATAAGTATCAATTGCAAAAATATCAAGTACAAAGGTTACAAGATGAATTGCGGAGGGAGGTATAGGAGCATGAGGAAGTGTTGTCCCAATTGCACAAATAGCAGGCATTGGAAATACTCAAGGTTAAGAACTTATTGCAAGAATTTGATGAGTGGATAGGAAAGATGCAGCAACTGATGGACACAAAGGTACAAAAGTTAGCTGCAGTAAATACAACTTTATAGGTGGAAAACAAGGTATTGAAGTCTAGAATTAAACCATTACTTGTGCTTGAAAAATATATGTTACAAAATGCAGAGGTTGAGATGGATGCAATGCTAATGACTGAGATGGATATGGTTACTCTGAAGCAGCAAATGCATAAATGTATGCAGGATTTATGGACTAGAATTAAGGAAAGGATGCAGGAACTTATTAGATATCCATATGAGTAGATACAAGATGGATTTGCATCAGTTTATGAGAGTCAGTTGATACAAGTTATTGAGAAACATAAAAGTGAGAAGGAAGCCTTGCTACAACAAATTGTAGATCTAAAGGAGCAGCTAGTTCAGCAGACCTTGGATAAGGAGTTGAAAGATCCAGTTCAACAGATAGTACGATAGCAAAAAGAAGTAGATTTTGAAAGGACTTTGGAGCAAGAGGAAATGCAGGTGGGAGCAGGAGAAATTCATAAAGATACTATAGTTGTAGGTGAAGTTCAGGAAGAAAAGCTTCATAGGGAACTTACTGTTATAGTCATCGATCAAGGGATTGTAAATTTGGCCTTGATTTTTGGAAAAAATCCCCCACCGGGTAGTGCCAAGTGTTGAGGGGTGAGAAATTGGAAGAAAAGTATTCATCAAAATTCTGCTAAATCAAATTTTGCTGACTCGGAGTTTTGTTGAATCTGTATTTTGCTTCATCGAAATTTTAAAAGAAGCAGTTACAAATTAGTTAGGTGTGGATGTCATGTGATTATGGTAGTTGTATTTTTGTTTGCACGAGTATGTAATGGGAAGAAGAAGTGTCTTTAAGAAGGAGATGAATGGAGAGAAGAGGAGAGTATTTGTCCAAGAAGAAGTGCTTGTTTGACAAGAAGAAGAATAAAGATTCTTAACCTAGATTGCGCAAGCTGAATATGATCAATGCTCTCTGGTATTATCATTCAGAAAAGTGTTACTACTACCTACCGTGTAATCTCTGTTATTCAAAGAACTTTAATGAAGTATTTTGTCTTTCCTACTTAGCCAAGTGTAACTCTATGTCTATTTGAGCAAAATCCTGGTAGATATTGTGCTAGCATAGCATGGAAGTGGTGAATCTGAATTCTGTACATGAATGTTTTTGTTGCATGAGTAAAGATTAGTGATAAGATTGATTTCTTGAAAGTTTGTAGTGTGAGTAAGTAGTTATGTGTTGCTGAACCCCAACAGTCTATATCATCCAGAGACTAAATGCATTCTAGTTAGCCGTGATGTTGTTTTTGTTGAAGATGATATTCAACCATTACTTTCATGTACGAAGGAGACATCTATTAGCTCCAAAGATATGTATGATACTTTGCTACCTCTTTTTACAGGTGGATAGTCTACTGCTGGTCCAAATGAGGCAATTCTCAACCTTTATAGGTTTCATGTGATGATGCAAAATCTAAAGTAGACTATTTTGGTTGCTTCTTCATAGTTGTAAACGTTTCTCAAAGTTGAGGTTTCCTAGCTCTTGTCGAAGACGCAAAATGATCTTCCAAAGCACTCCAAGTTTTAATAATTGATTCCTAACCTCTTATATGTGGAAGCAAAAAAAACATAATTGAGGTTATAATACTAGATCTTGCAAGTGCATCTTTCTTATTCCATTGTTTGATTTGTTTTAGCTTTTCTTTAGTGGGCTTTGCTTCATCTGCATGTTTTGGCTTTGCTTCACCTCTTGTTCTTTGTCATGTATTGAACCTTCCTCTTCCTCTAGTATTTTGACAAATTTTCCAACAATCTTATGCAAAATGATTCTTAGATCCACATATAAAACAAGTAGGTTCCTAACCTCTTATATGTGGAAGCAAAAAAAAATGTAATTGAGGTTAGAATAATAGATCTTGCAAGTGCATCTTTCCTATTCCATTGCTTGATTTCATTTAAAACTTTTCTTTATTGGGATTTGCTTCATGTGCAAGTTTTGGCTTTGCTTTATCACATGTAATACAATCATAAAGATCTTTAAATGATCTTCCATCCTCATTGACCATGTTGGATAATTTGTGCTATCAAGCTTCTCAATAGAATGATAATTATCTTCCATGTCACAATGTTTTGGTACCAATGAAGGAGGTTGAATCAACCCCAAATGCAATAAGAAGTTAGATGAACCTCACATGTTATTTGCTCAAATTTTGTTAGACAAACAAAGAAAAATTCTCTGAATCGAAATAGTTATAACTCTTGAAATATAAATCATTTCTCAAAACTATTTTTAGGAGAGATACTAGACACATGGATAGCTTTGGAACAAGCCATATGAAACCCTAAATGGACATTTTAACAATTAGATATGATTTTGAGAATGTGCACATATAAAGATATTTCCAACAAGTGTTGCATAGAGACACTCTCTATTGCCAAGATTAAAACTCACTAAATATAACTCCAATGAAGGTGAAATTTCACATGAGTTTCGTGTGTGGCCCACACACTAAATTTACTTTTGAAAGATATAGATAAATTATCTTTCACCAAACATAGTTCATTAGATGCAAACCATGTGGTCAAATTTGTAAGAGAGTATCAATTTTCATATCTGCTCTTTAGTTCAAAGTCTCCCAACAAAGCGCTTCATATATTTTGTGGTACACAATATGAAATAGCCTATATTTTGCTCAACAATTTATTAGAAGTCAGACCTACACTTTTAGAAATGATTTTAGAGCCCTCTTATCGAGTTGCTTTTTTGAAGTGTATCTCTCTAATACAATCAAAAAGTTTTTGGCATAATCCTAAATAAATTATTGGTATCAATGATACCAATAAGTTTGTGCTAGGAAAAGCTTGTCGCATTCTATCAGAAGCTATACAGAAAATGAAACGCTTTACTTATTTCTATTCAAGAGAAAAAACATAGATCGTATAATTAGCAAAGAAACAATGGACACAAATGTTGATTTATTTTGGTAGTGAGTGTGTGAACACACTAAGGACTATCAGGGCACTTTTTTCCCTCTTTAGGAGGTTTTTCCCTTGGTGTAGCTCAGTGATGAGTAGCACCTCCTTTATTGTCAATCCAGGAAGACATGAGGATGGTATGATGACCTCGAGCAAGTGAAGGCACAAGTGCGTGAGTGAGAAGCACACAAACATGCACACACATACACACACACGTGCACACACAGCAAGAACAAAGAGAAGGACAATGGAGTTCTTTTAGATTACTTTCAAAATGCTCATACAAGCTCAACTCTATTACCAGCTATTGAAGCTCAAGGTCAAGGACGAAGCATGGAAGCACATCAAAGAAGTGGACATAGAAGAAGAGAGAGCAAGTAGGGAGCTCCAAGAAGTGTATGTCAAATTTTCAGAAGAATCCCCTACAAAAATAGTGATTTTCATCACTAGAAACCATTGTAAATACCATTATCTATTTTTAGTAACTCCATTTTGTTCAAGCCGAGGAGTCCTCGAGCTTGAGGAGTATTAGAAGTACCATCGTACCAATTTTCATAATTTTTAGACTTCGTTTGAGCCCTCAAATAAGCCCTGGAACCTAATTTTTAACTAGGCCGGACACTAGGTCTGGACAGGGCCAAAACTAGTCAAAAAACTATAAAAAGAGCTAGAGAGCTCATTTTTGGGGTTAGCTTGTTAGAGAATAGAACTTTTGTAAGAGAACTCTTTTGCAATCTAAGCTTTCCATTGTTCCTCTCTTTGATCTCACTTTGTGCGCGTGTGTGTGTATGTGTGTGCATGTTTGTGTGCTTTCACTCACGCACTTGTGCCTTCACTTGCTCGTGGTCTTCATACCGGTCCTCACGTCTCCGCGGATTGACAAGTAAAGGAGGTGGTGCTTACGCTTGAGCTACACCAAATTTTGGCGCCGTTGCCGGGGAGAGAGCTTCGAGGACGAGCGTTGTGATGGTAAGATCGTAGATTTGCGACGTTGGAAGGTAAAAAAAACTGTCATTTCAGTTCATTTTCTGTTTTTTCCTCTTCATCTTCATCATCATCATCATCTCCACCTTCTTCCATCTTCTTCTTCATAGAAAATTCTCGTTTTTTAGTGCATCTTCACCATCTTCATACCATTTTTCATGCATTATTGTGTGGGAAGGAGTTAGGAGGTGCAAGGGAGAGCAAGCGCTGTATTTTTTTCATGATTTTCTGCTCATACGGAGCTCGCCATAGCCGGCGCTCAGAAATTTGAATTTCCCGCCAAAAAACGCGATTCTGTGATGAAAATCGCGATTCTGTGAAAATTCAAAATTTTTTGAAAAATCACGATTTTCAATTTTCCCGCCTAAAAGTTGGTTGAAAAAAATCGCGATTCTGTGTTTTTCTCAAAAAAACACGCTTCTCTGCTCAAAATCGCGATTCTCACCAATCACGATTTTCAGCAAAAACACGATTTTGTGAAAAAGGCGATTCTGTGGAAACACGATTTTCTGCTCAAAATCGCGATTTTCAAAAACACGATTTTGTGCTCAACATCGCGATTTTCATGTGAAAAATACGATTTTCAAAAAACACGATTCTCTGCTCAAAATCGCGATTCTCACCAATCACGATTTTCAGCAAAAAACACGATTTTGTGAAAAACACGACTTTCTGCTCAAAATCGCGATTCTCACAAATCACGATTTTCAGCCAAAAATACGATTTTGAGAAAAACACGATTCTGTGGAAAAACACGATTCTCTGGGACAAAATCGCGATTTTCAAGTCAAAAACACGATTTTGAGAAAACACGAATTTTTGCTCAAAATCGCGATTTTCAATTCACGAATTTCTGCTCAAAATCGCGATTTTCATGTCAAAAACACGATTCTGAGAAAACACGAGTTTCAGTCAAAAACACGATTTTGTGAATCACGATTCTCTGAGTCAAAATCGCGATTTTCAGAAACACGATTTTGTGATCAACATCGCGATTTTCAGAAACACGATTTTGTGATCAACATCGCGATTTTCAGAAACACGATTTTGTGATCAACATCGCGATTTTCAGAAACACGATCTTGTGATCAACATCGCGATTCTCTAAAACACGATTTTGTGATCAAAATCGCGATTTTCAAAACACGATTTTCTGCTCAAAATCGCGATTTTCAAAAACACGATTTTGTGATCAACATCGCGATTCTCTGAAACACGATTTTGTGATCAACATCGCGATTCTCTAAAAACACGATTTTGTGATCAAAATCGCGATTTTCAAATCACGATTTTCTGCTCAAAATCGCGATTTTCAAAAACACGATTTTGTGCTCAACATCGCGATTTTCTGAGTTCACAAAATCGCGATTTTCAGAAAGCTCACAAAATCGCGATTTTCTCCAAAGGTCCTGTTTGCCTGTTTTGACCCCCAGGAGCCTGATTTGACATAACTTTCTCATCCAAAGTCCATTTTTTGAGCTCTATAGCTCGTTGGAAAGCTCGTTTCAAATCCTACACGACCTCAACTGTTTTTTTCAAGAATAACGCGTTGATTTTGAGATAGGATAATTTGAAGTTGACCCTCAGGTGGGACTAGGGAACCAAGGGGGCTCTAAAGACTTTTGAACCATACCAAAGGGAAAATTTGGACTCTTGACTAAAGCTTATGAACCTGAGATCTGGTAGACACTTAGGCAAGGATAAACAAAGCATTAGATCTTCTGAGGCTAGTGTCAACCATACATCCAAGTCTTGGACACAACAACTAAGTGGTGATCTTTTACTAAGTTCAGACACAAGTGATTCAGAAATGTCTTTTAGCATGGGAAAAACTGCAGGTGGCTCAGGGACTGCCCATCTACAAACACCGGAAGGTCCCTATAAGACACAGTTGGAATATATTCGGACCAACCAATTAGGTGCTCGCATCTATGAGGATGGTCTGAGGCGATCAGTGGTCCAACTCAAAAATCCAGATCAATCCTTTGGACTTGAACACCCGGTGGTCAAGTTCGAAGAGGGTTCATACATTGATAAGGAAGGAACCATGTATGTGGTTACCAACCAACCAGATAGAACCGATGAGTTTGGAAATATCATTCATGAGAATGAGATAGGAGACCTAGAACAAGGAAATATAGGACAAGGACCCCAGACTCCTAGAGGCAAGTCAGTTTTGACCCGAGTGATCACTTCAGACTGGATCCCTCAAGACAACAAAAGCATAGAACTATTTTTGAATAGAGAAATAGAGGAAGCCTTTTGGAGATTCAAGCCAGAACAACCTAGCCAATTGGGCATAGTCATCATCTACGAGTTCAAGGATCCAGAGATACCAGGAAAGGTTGTCTACTTGGATAACACATCAGAGAAAATTTTCTTGGTAACAGAACATGATAGACATGCATATACTTGGAAGAATGAATTGATTTTCCCCCCACCAAGATCCAATGTTTCCCACGGCCTCCAAGGAGTAGGGTCACCCCAAGCTCAGGAAGCCCAGAGAGAAAGAACTAGAGAGAGACCGGAGGTAAGTTTTGCACACACAGTGGGTAGGAATAGGTCAGGATTTGAAAATGAAAGACCTGAAAGAGAGAGATATCAAGCACATAGGCAACAAAGAAATGAACATGAATTTCCATTGCCTAGAACCCGAGAGCACCCAAGAACCCTCAGACCCACTCAAGTGATCAAGGCAATGAAGAATTATTTTGACGGGTCAGGAGATCCTTATGATCATGTGGCTGAGTTCAAACAAGTGTTAAGAGCTGAACAGGTTGAGGATTTGTTCACCCAGTACGAGGCATTTGGTCTGACTCTTAAGGGCACTGCCTTAGCTTGGTTTCAACCATTGAGTAGTCGCAACTATCATAATATAGGTCAACTGCTAGACGAATTCATTGTAGAATTTTCCAAGAGTGGTATCAGGCATAACACTTCATCTTTGATCCACAGCTTCAAGCAGACACCCCAAGAAACAGTGCGACTAGCAGGTAGAAGGTTTAGACAGTACCTAGAAAGATGCCCTGCTCCAGAGCTACCCACACCAGCCAAACAAGTGGCTTTGTTTTTAGATGGCTTACTGAGCACAAAGTTAAGATCCTATGTATACTTGAAAGATCCTAGATCCATAGAAGAGTGTGTGCGGACGTGCATAGACATAGAAGATAACTTGGGTGAGGAGTTAGGATTGTCCAAACTCTACAAAGATTCGGATAGTTCCACTAGTCATACTTCAAAGATCTCCACAGAAATAGAAGAGATAGCTGAGCAAGTTGCCAAGAAGCTGGGAGTCCAAAATAAACAAACACAGAGAGTCACTCCAGTGAATCGGTGTTATACTTGTGGGGGCGACCACATGGCTAATGTATGCCCAATGCAAAACCAAAACATTAGAGAAAGGAATGCTCCATATTGCACTATTGAGAGAAAATACACAAACCACACGGCTCAAGATTGTCCCTATAACAGGCAGGCTGTTAGACAAAATTATCAGCAACCTTACCAGCAGGGTAGGTATCAGAATCAGTACCAACAGCCATATTATAGGCCACAACAATATCAACCTCAATACCAACAGCAATATCAGGCACCATATAGGCCACAACCTGTCTTGGGAAACCAACCACCAGCTCCAGCCAACGTGATTCCAGTCAAGTATGCTGTGGGAGAGGAAAATCCAAATAGAGCTTTGGTGCCACTAACCCCATTGGTACCAGATAATGACTCTCATGCCCATAGTTCAGACTACTCCCATGAAGGTAGTTGTAGCTCAAGCGTAAGCACCACCTCCTTTACTTGTCAATCCGCGGAGACGTGAGGACCGGTATGAAGACCACGAGCAAGTGAAGGCACAAGTGCGTGAGTGAAAGCACACAAACATGCACACACATACACACACGCGCGCACAAAGTAAGATCAAAGAGAGGAACAATGGAAAGCTTAGATTGCAAAAGAGTTCTCTTACAAAAGTTCTATTCTCTAACAAGCTAACCTCAAAAATGAGCTCTCTAGCTCTTTTTATAGTTTTTTGACTAGTTTTGGCCCTGTCCAGACCTAGTGTCCGGCCTAGTTAAAAATTAGGTTCCAGGGCTTATTTGAGGGCTCAAACGAAGTCTAAAAATTATGAAAATTGGTACGATGGTACTTCTAATACTCCTCAAGCTCGAGGACTCCTCGGCTTGAACAAAATGGAGTTACTAAAAATAGATAATGGTATTTACAATGGTTTCTAGTGATGAAAATCACTATTTTTGTAGGGGATTCTTCTGAAAATTTGACATACACTTCTTGGAGCTCCCTACTTGCTCTCTCTTCTTCTATGTCCACTTCTTTGATGTGCTTCCATGCTTCTTCTATGTCCACTTCTTTGATGTGCTTCCATGCTTTGTCCTTGACCTTGAGCTTCAACACTCCCCCCCCTCTCGAGTCTGTCGTCCCTGACAGACCCTTGTTGTAGTGATTGTTCCAAGTAGTGCCTTGAGAGGGAGTGTCCCTTCTGTATGAACACAAGTCGTCCGACGTTCTTCATCTATCACTGTGAGTCTTTGCAGGTTGTAGTCTCTTGGTATGTGCTTCTGCCTTGTATTCCAGCATGACTGTGTCGTTGTGAGTCTCCGTTGATGTTTTCTAGATCTTCCAAAGTTGATCTTCATAGTAGTCAAGCCAAGTACTCATAACCCATAGTGAGTGATGGGTAAGTGTGTTCGTGCATAGGTTGAAAAAAGTATGTGCCTTGTGCACGGCCTTGTAATGTAGCCCTACGCATGCTTACTTGGAAAATGCATTGGAAGAAGTATGGTGCAAAAATTGCGGGTCTTGAGCTAAGTGCTCAAGAGTATGCTGACGAAGAGGTTTCCTAAACTATCATGGTTATGGTGTTTCCAGAGTAAAGATACTTACCATGGCGAAGGTTGATGGATGTTTGCCTCTTCGTGTTGTACACTCGGCCTTTGGGATGGAACCTTGTTGATGAATGTCCATGTTGATTGTCCACTGATGAGATCTTTTGAGTGGTGGATCCCCTCTCCTCTTTTCAAAGCAACATTTGTCACTAACAATGTGCATTTCTGAGCTTGGGCTCATGCACGTTCACTTCCCTATATTGACACTCAGAGGAATATTGGACACGTGCCGGTTTCTAAGAGATTACCATGCTGATTGTCATAGACCATTCACCAGTGCTACTGTTCCATACTGGTTCAGGAAATACTGAGAATTGAATTGCTTTATATTCCTTGGCAAGCAACATCGGGTAACTACACCAAGCTGTGTTTCACATATACTCTTTAGCTCACCATATGCAGGAGTCTTCTCCTCCAGAACTACCTTTTGCAGATATCTCCTTGGATGCTCTGGTACATGAAGTAGTTAAGCATCACGCAAGGTGCAGACCTTCAAGCTCTTCATTCCTACCATGGTAAGAGGAAATCATAGCTGTAGATGCCATGTTCATGCCAAATGCTTGTCCTCTACCAGATAAGGCAGCAATAATCTCACTGCTGGCCGAGACACACTGGGAACAAGCTCTCTCCCACTTCTCTCTTCTTTTTTTTTTTTTTTTTTTTTTTTTTTTTTTTTTTTTTGGAACAGGATATCACAAAACAAGAACACAAACGTTAGTATCAATAGAAATGTTCGACATATGTCACTGTGCTCTTGTGCATGGGAATCTCAAGTGTGTCTATGCACGGCCGTGTAATGTGGCCCTATATTAATGCATACTTTGGAAATGCATGACCTAAATGGTGCAAAGACAGGGTTGTGCAAGGAGCACATGGTTGTTGCTCGTTCGAGGCTTTCGATGTTATTTGTGGAGGTTGATGCCGGCCTTAGTGGAGGTATCCATTGAGTCTCGAACTGATGTAATCCTCCTTATTGGAGTCCATTTTAGAACATCATTTGGCACTGTAGAGGTCACTTCAGGCGTCTTTCTCTTTGGATGCTTTCTGAACTGTGGTATCCAGTGTGGTTGATGCTTTGGTTCGGTGGAGGCTATTTGCACTTCTGGCTTCCAAACCCATATCCTTTTTGCATGTCTTCCTACTAATGTTGGAGGGCTGATTTGATCTTCCTTTGGTCTCTGTACGTGGTTCTTACCCTTTTCTCTTTTTGGCCTCTTTGTTGAAACCTTTTGCATGTGGGAGAACAAAGGTTGTTGTGGGTGTAGGATCTTCTTAGGTACCCACATCTGTAATTGCCCTTGTTGAGCTGCAGCTAACTTCTTAGGCACCCAAACTTGTTGGATATCTTGTGACGGAGCTTGTCTGAGCTGCTTCCTTCGTCTTCTGGCTTGGTTAGTGTGCATGGATGGGATTTGTGGGGGTAAGGCTGGTGGTTGCTCTCCTTTGCGTACCCAGATCTGCTTCATGCCCGGAACCGCTTTTTTATCGAATGGTGTCTTTCTATTTGATGTAGCAGTTGTCATGAACGGTTGTGTTTGCTTGTGTGGTGGGCTCACTACTGTGGCTACTTGAGTCTTTGGAGAAGAAGAAAGATCCACCCGCCTTCGAACCTGGTCTTCCACGATTGACTCCTTCTGCATCATAGAGCTTTTGACACATACAACATCTTCTTTCATATGATTAGTCTTGGAAGAACTAAGAGAGTGTGTGGTGCCATGATCTAGGAGCATGCAGTTCTCTAATTCTAATGTAATGCATTGTTCATGTACCCAAACTTGAAGAATTTGACTTCTTAGGTTTAAGTTAACTGCATGGTCATAGATCCAATCTTGACCCAAGACAAGTGGTTCTGTAAGGTTCTCATCTTGACATACTAGCGCTTTGACTTTCATTGGAACATCTTGAAGGTAGATGGGAAGTTCCACCTCGCCCAAACAAGGGGTTTCCACACCTCCCAATCCGATGAGATAAGCTTCTATGGGATTGATGTTCAACCCCAAGTCTTGGCAGTAGGAAAGTTTAACTGCACTACTTGCTGCACCTGAGTCAATCAATGCTTTCACCATCCTTGCACCCTTCCCTTGTCCTATCTCTATGGTCACAAAGGGTCTTCGGTCAATGACCTGAGAAGTCACAATGCCTGACTTTTGACACATATCCATGTGATATTTTGGGGCTTTTGAGTTGACATCTAGGCCTAATCGCCTTAACTTATTTTGCCTAATACGCTCTCTGGCCTCTTCCTGTGCTTCTTCTCTCACTCTTAACTCTTCTTCTTTTCGCTTCTTCGCAGTGTTGAGTCTCATTAGCATATCCTCAGTAAGAGGTTCTTGATATAGCTTGACTCTACAGCCACTAATATAGTTTGGCAAGATATCTCCTTCTAGAGTGGCCAACTGAACTGCACCACTAGTGGAAATTCTATTAATGATCATGGGTCCATATCCTCTTTTTTCCAACTTACGGGCATGTTGTTTTAGTGTGTATACCAACACTAGATCTCCCTCTTTCAATCCCTTATCCTTGATGTGTGCATCAAAGTATGCCTTTTGCCTCTTCTTTGCAGCGTAGATGCCTGCTGCCGCTCGTAACCTCGTTTCACCCAAGCGTTCGAGATCAAAGATCCTAGAGGACAATTCATGCCCATTCCACTCATACTCTTGTGCTACTTTTAAGGCAGAGATTAAGAATTCTAATGGTAGCACAGCGTTCTGTCCGAAGACCATCTGAAATGGGGTGGCGTTGAGTACCGTTTTGTAGGCAACTCGATAAGCCCAAACAGCATGATGAAGTTGTTTGTCCCAATCAGAGCGTTTATTATTCACCAGTTTTGTCAATACGTTACAGAGGATCTTATTGGTACTCTCGGCTTGTCCGTTGGCTTGTGGATGATAGGGGGCGGATTTCTTATGTATCACCAAGAATTCTTGGAGAAGATTTTCAATGACTTCATTCAAGAAGTGTGTGCCTCTATCGCTCACCAACTCTATTGGTAGTCCATATCTCGTGAACACATTCTCGAATAAGAACTTAGCCGTAGTCTGAGCATCATTCTTTGTTGTGGCTTTGACTTCTACCCACTTTGTAAGGTAATCTGTGGCTACAATGATGTACTCTGCATGGGAGTTTCGAGCTGGGGGGTTAATAGGACCTATGAAGTCTATGCCCCACTTCGAAAATGCACGTCCTCCCATCATTGGCCTCAAGGGCATCTCGTCTTTTCTCACTGGATATTGTGCACGTTGGCATGTGTCACATTTCTTCACATAGGTATGTGCATCCATATGAAGAGTGGGCCACCAAAGTCCTGAGAATAGAATGGTTTTAATCACTCGGTCAGGGCCAAAATGTCCACCTGCAACACCACTGTGTGCAGTCTCTAAGACCCTTAAATAGTCTGATTCATGAACGCACAGTCTTAAGTAACCATCTTTACCTCTTCGGTATAGGTTTTCTCCTACTAAGGCATAGCCTTGAGCCTCTTGCTCCATATTTCGTCTTCTTGCTAGATTGGCCTCTTTGGGTAATCTTCCCGATCTCATAAACTCTACCAATGGAGTACTCCAATCTGGAATTAATGATACTTGATAAAGGGTCGCATGCTCCACTGGTGGTTTCTCTCTACACATTGGACAATTCTTGATCCACTCATGTATTTCTTTGTCCATGCTAGGCCAATACACTCCTAAACGTTTCAAATTCTGCAATGTTCGTTGTTTAGAATAGTGATTTCCTAGCAATCCCTCATGAGCTTGCTGCAACCAACTACTATGTTCATCATCCTCGACACAACAAGCTAATACACCCTCAGTATCTTGTTTGTACATGCTTCCTGCCAATATGTGATATTTTTGTGATTTTACAATTTCTTCTTGTGATGTTTTCACATTCTTATTTGCAGGGCCGAAGGTTAGGACTGGTACCAACTTATTTGCCCATTTAGGGACAACTTCCAAATTGAACAGATAAGCATCAGGTAGTTCATCAGACACTCCTTGTGGTGACTCTCCTGAAGTAATGCGAGAAAGGTGATCTGCCCGAAGGTGGGTTCTACCTTTCCTGACAACAACTTCAAAGTCATACTCCATTAGTAAGAGGAACCATCTTACTAAGCGTCCAGTATTGCAATGTTTATTGACCAAATATAACAAAGCTTGATGATCAGTGAAGAACTTGAACTTGTTGGCCAATAAATAGTGTCTAAACTTCTTTACAGCATATACCATGCCTAACCCTTCTCGCTCGGTTGTGGTATAATTTCTTTCGGCTGGGTTTAGTTGTCTACTAGCATATGCTATGGGCAAATCTAAATTCCCTTCACCTGTGGGTTGTGCCAGCACACATCCTATGGCATGATTGGATGCATCCACATGGACATGGAATGGTTTATTCCAATCAGGAGTGGTCAGTATTGGTGCTGTGCACAAACGTTTCTTCAGTTCATTGAAAGAATTCTCGCATTCGTCGTTCCACTCAAAATTAGACAACAAGGCATAAAGGGGTCTAGCTATGATCGCGTACATGTGGATAAACCTACGGTAATATCCACAATGGCCCATAAAGGCTTGTACCTCCTTAACATTCCTTGGCCTTGGCAGCTCCGCTATGGCTCGTACCTTATCTTCATCCGTTGAGATTCCATTCTTAGAAACAATATGACCGAGGATTTTACCTTGACGCACCATGAACACACACTTTTCTGGGTTCAGACACACTCGATATTCTCTACACTTGTTGAAGATTTGTCTGAGTTCAGGGATGTGAACCCGTCTTTCTTGGGAATGAGCACATAAATCATCCACATACACTTCTAAGCTCTTTCGCAAGAACTCTTTGAAGACATGACACATGAGCCTTTGGAATGTTGCAGGTGCATTGGTGAGCCCAAATGGCATCACCCGAAATGCAAAGATTCCCCACTCTGTAGCAAAAGCTGTTTTGTGTTGATCTTCTGGGGCAATGGCTACTTGATTGTAACCTGAAAATCCATCAAGGAAGCTATAAACTTCCTTGCCTGCAACACGCTCCAAAAGGTGTTCTGTGATTGGAAGTGGATAACTATCTCTAATCGTAGCGGCATTAACTTTTTTAAGGTTAATACACACTCGCAACTTCCCGTTCTTCTTGGGTACCACAACAATGGGGGACACCCATTCGGTATGCTCAATCTCATAGATGAATCCAGCCTCAATCAACCTATCAATTTCTTCTTTGATTTTGGCTGCATAGGTATCATTATATGTGTAGGGCTTCTGTTTGGTGGGCTTAGCATCAGCAGTCATGGGGATAGTATGAGAACAAATTCTTGGATCTACCCCTTTCAAGTCTCTATAGTGCCATGCAAACACATCCCTATATTCCCTTAATAGAGCTATGAGCTCCATTTCTTCTCTTGCACTTAGATCATCTCCTATATATGTGCATCTCTCTTCGTTCTCTTCAATGGTCACTACAATCTTCTTGGTCTTTTCTTTATTATCATATGATTCTCCTATGATGGCCTCTCTCTTAGGCATTCGTACCAGAATTTTGCGGTCGTCAACTTCATATTTCTTGAAGTTTTCTGGTACTTCAAACAATGATTCCTCCTTTTCTTGTTTCACTGCTTTTCTTTTCTTTTTCTTTTGACTACTCTCACTTCCATCCTTTGAGCTTACTGTTTTAATACTTGTGAGAGGTTCTTCTTCTTTCTGGGTGAACACTCCTATATCTTCTAGATAGTGCTGCTCTGAGTTAAAGCAACTATCCATCACAATAGACTCCAAATCATCGTCATTCTCTTCTTCTTCTATGACATCACTAGGGTCACATTCTTCTAGCAGGGGTTGACACATGAACACTGAGATATCATAACCCTCCTCATCACAATGAGGTGTCCATTGTTCCTCATTGACAGCAATGTCCATGGTGGCTAAGATTTCTGGCCAGCCATGAGGCTCAAACTCCTCATCTGGAAAGATCATCGGTGTGTAGGCTGGGTCCCTAACTGGTCTATCTCCTAGCGAAGTTCCTTCTTCTCTTGCCTTTAAACGTTTTTCCTCTTCCTTTGCGACCTTGCACATCCACAAATGAGTATCTTCATGCAGCCATGATGGATCAGGTGAACTTTCAGAATGCACAGAGATGGAATCTTCTTTCGCTTTGTGGATAGAATTCCACTGTAGGGGTGGTACATCTCTGAAGGTGTAATCCTTCAAATTGACCTTAGTGGTGACCCCTAAGTGCTGTAAGTACAAGGAGTTAGTTCCCCAATCCTGTACTATTTGCAATTGTCGTAGGAAGGGTCTTCCTAGGATCATCTCAAAGACATTATTTTTCTCAAAGTCACATATAGCAAATGTGTGCTCAAATTCTACACCACAAGTGGTTAGAGTGATCCCTTCTAGCAATCCTAGAGGTCTTTCAAAATGACCATCAGCCATTTGAAGCTTCATTCTAGTTGGTCTTAATGTGGGCTTGCCCCATTGCTTCCACAAGGAGGTGGTCGCAATAGCAACACCAGCACCTGAATCTATGATTGCTTTGGTTGTGTAACCTTGGTGGGTGATGGGAAGATAAGTATTACCTTCTTCACCCTCACACATGTCCCCTATTTTGTCTAGAGGTATCTCTGGTACCCTTTGCTTGGAGCCTGCTTTTGGCATGTTGGAATCAAGTTCTGGAACCTGATCCTTCACATGATTCCAGAGCTCAGGTTTTGCTTTGAGCAGCTCTTCTACAGTGAGATGACACTGAACCTTAGTGTTCTTCACGACATCAGTGTTCCTTGGAACCACTGAGTCTTCATTTCTTACCAGTATTGTGGGAGCTCTAATCTGGAGTGATTCAGATTCCCATGGGCCTGGAAATTGAGGCAGTTCTTCTAAGGTATTAGATTCAAAATCTAACCTTTCGTCCTCTTGTTGTTCTGCTTCATCTTCGTAAATAGATGGGATGTCTTGGGGAAATTGATCATGAAGATCATCAATCTCAGGAATAGGAGGGGAATTACCCTTCTCCTTGGCCCATTTCTCCTCTTGTATTTCCCGCAAGAACTCTTGAGAGTACTGTTGAATAGAAGGAGGTATTCCAGCATCCGTGGAATTAGGAACATAAGCTCCCCTTGGTGGTGAGCTTCCTCTTTCAATAACTGGTTGAGCCTGTGGAGGTAGAGAAACTTGTGGTTTGTTTACCAACTGCTCTAATCGTTCTAGTAAGCCCTGGAAATGCAAATCCGATTTGATAGAGTTTGTCTGATTGAACTTTTGACTAGTCTCAAGTATGGCTTGAGCTTGTTCTACCATTTTCATGCACATTTTCATCCGTTCAATCTCTAAATCTGCTCTAGGGTAACTCTTGTCTAGGTTTGCCGCTGTAGGCCCTTCTTGAAGTCGAGCCTGGTAGGCCTTGAACATCATGTCCAAGCCTTCTGGGGTTGGATCTGCAAGAACAGACCCTGGTTGCGGTCTATTTACAGTGGGTGGTGGGGTGGGATGAGGTGGAGTGGATGGAGTTTCGGCATGCGAGGGGCTTTGAGATGCAATGTCTTCTATTTTTGTTTTCGCTTCTTTTAAGCCTTCTTCTAGTTCCGGTAACTTTTTATTCCACTTGCGATTGGCCTTCTCTCCGGTATCCTTCCATGTTCTTGTTTTCCTCTTACTAGGCTCTCCCGATTCACTCGGCTCTGATTGTTCTACTGGTTTATCCTGTTTTAAGGCTTGTGCTCTAGTGACAGCTTGTATAGGAGCCACATTGCTACTACTTGAACTTGGATCTGCCACTAAGCCTACCACATTAATGGGTGTAATCTTGGGTGCACTAGAGGGGTTTCTTGGACAATCTCTGGGGAGATGGTCTTTGCCACAATCAGGACAAAAAGCCTGTATTGTGATAGCCTGCCCTTGACTTGGAGATGGTGGGTGGGGACAGTCACGAATGAAATGGTCACCATGACATCTGAAACAAGATCCTCTAGGGGCTTGTGGTCTCATTTGTCTCAACTGGGGCCTAGGGTTAGGATTTGTGTACATGACCTTGGAGTATTCTGGCTCCCAATTTTGCTCCATAAGCGGTGCCTCATATTGATACGAGTAAATCTCACTATGTTCAGGTGACTCTGTGTAATAAGCATGTGGACTACCTTCATGGGAGTAGTCTGAACTATGAGCATGAGAGTCATTATCTGGTATCAATGGGGTTAGTGGCACCAAAGCTCTATTTGGATTTTCCTCTCCCACAGCATACTTGACTGGAATCACGTTGGCTGGAGCTGGTGGTTGGTTTACCAAGACAGGTTGTGGCCTATATGGTACCTGATATTGCTGTTGTGGTCTGTAATATGGCTGTTGGTATTGATTCTGATACCTACCTTGTGGGTAAGGTTGCTGATAATTCTGTCTAACAGCTTGCCTATTGTAGGGACAATCTTGAGCCGTGTGGTTTGTGTATTTTCTCTCAATAGTGCAATATGGAGCATTCCTTTCTCTAATGTTTTGGTTTTGCATTGGGCATACATTAGCCATGTGGTCGCCCCCACAAGTATAACACCGATTCACTGGAGTGACTCTCTGTGTTTGTTTATTTTGGACTCCCAGCTTCTTGGCAACTTGCTCAGCTATCTCTTCTATTTCTGTGGAGATCTTTGAAGTATGACTAGTGGAACTATCCGAATCTTTGTAGAGTTTGGACAATCCTAACTCCTCACCCAAGTTATCTTCTATGTCTATGCACGTCCGCACACACTCTTCTATGGATCTAGGATCTTTCAAGTATACATAGGATCTTAACTTTGTGCTCAGTAAGCCATCTAAAAACAAAGCCACTTGTTTGGCTGGTGTGGGTAGCTCTGGAGCAGGGCATCTTTCTAGGTACTGTCTAAACCTTCTACCTGCTAGTCGCACTGTTTCTTGGGGTGTCTGCTTGAAGCTGTGGATCAAAGATGAAGTGTTATGCCTGATACCACTCTTGGAAAATTCTACAATGAATTCGTCTAGCAGTTGACTTATATTGTGATAGTTGCGACTACTCAATGGTTGAAACCAAGCTAAGGCAGTGCCCTTAAGAGTCAGACCAAATGCCTCGTACTGGGTGAACAAATCCTCAACCTGTTCAGCTCTTAACACTTGTTTGAACTCAGCCACATGATCATAAGGATCTCCTGACCCGTCAAAATAATTCTTCATTGCCTTGATCACTTGAGTGGGTCTGAGGGTTCTTGGGTGCTCTCCGGTTCTAGGCAATGGAAATTCATGTTCATTTCTTTGTTGCCTATGTGCTTGATATCTCTCTCTTTCAGGTCTTTCATTTTCAAATCCTGACCTATTCCTGCCCACTGTGTGTGCAAAACTTACCTCCGGTCTCTCTCTAGTTCTTTCTCTCTGGGCTTCCTGAGCTTGGGATGATCCTACCCCTTGGAGGCCATGGGAAACATTGGATCTTGGTGGGGGGAAAATCATGTCATTCTTCCATGTATATGCATGTCTATCATGTTCCGTTACCAAGAAAATTTTCTCTGATGTGTTATCCAGGTAGACAACTTTGCCTGGTATCTCAGGATCTTTGAATTCATAGATGATAACTATGCCCAATTGGCTAGGTTGATCTGGCTTGAACCTCCAAAAGGCTTCCTCTGTTTCTCTATTCAAAAATAGTTCTATGCTTTTGTTGTCTTGAGGGATCCAGTCCGGAGTGATCACTCGGGTCAAAACTGACTTACCTCTAGGAGTCTGGGGTCCTTGTCCTACGTTTCCTTGTTCTAGGTCTCCTATCTCATTCTCATGAATGATATTTCCAAACTCATCGGTCCTATCTGGTTGGTTGGTAACCACATACATGGTTCCTTCCTTATCAATGTATGAACCCTCTTCGAACTTGACCACCGGGTGTTCAAGTCCAAAGGATTGATCTGGATTTTTGAGTTGGACCACTGATCGCCTCAGACCATCCTCATAGATGCGAGCACCTAATTGGTTGGTCCGAATATATTCCAACTGTGTCTTATAGGGACCTTCCGGTGTTTGTAGATGGGCAGTCCCTGAGCCACCTGCAGGTTTTCCCATACTAAAAGACATTTCTGAATCACTTGTGTCCGATCTGAGTAAAAGATGACCACTTAGTTGTTGTGCCCAAGACTTGGATGTATGGTTGACACTAGCCTCAGAAGATCTAATGCTTTGTTTATCCTTGCCTAAGTGTCTACCAGATCTCAGGTTCATAAGCTTTAGTCAGGAGTCCAAAATTTCCCCTTGGTATGGTTCAAAATTCTTTGGAGTCCCCTTGGTTCCCTAGTCCCACCTGAGGGTCAACTTCAAATTATCCTATCTCAAAATCAACGCATTATTCTTGAAAAAAACAGTTGAGATCGTGTAGGATTTGAAACGAGCTTTCCAACAAGCTATAGAGCTCAAAAAATGGACTTTGGATGAGAAAGTTATGTCAAATCAGGCTCCTGGGGGTCGAAACAGGCAAACAGGACCTTTGGAGAAAATCGCGATTTTGTGAACTTTCTGAAAATCGCGATGCTGTGAAGTAAAAAAAATCGCGATGTTGAGCACAAAATCGTGTTTTTGAAAATCGCGATTTTGAGCAGAAAATCGTGATTTGAAAATCGCGAGGTTGATCACAAAATCGTGTTTTTGAAAATCGCGATGTTGATCACAAAATCGTGTTTTTGAAAATCGCGATGTTGATCACAAAATCGTGTTTCTGAAAATCGCGATTTTGACTCAGAGAATCGTGATTCACAAAGTCGTGTTTTTCACAAAATCGTGTTTTTGACTGAAAATCGTGTTTTCTCAGAATCGTGTTTTTGACATGAAAATCGCGATTTTGAGCAAATATTCGTGTTTTCTCAAAATCGTGTTTTTGACTTGAAAATCGCGATTTTGTCCCACAGAATCGTGTTTTTCTCAAAATCGTATTTTTGGCTGAAAATCGTGATTTGTGAGAATCGCGATTTTGAGCAGAAAGTCGTGTTTTTTCACAAAATCGTGTTTTTTTTGCTGAAAATCGTGATTGGTGAGAATCGCGATTTTGAGCAGAGAATCGTGTTTTTTGAAAATCGTATTTTTCACCTGAAAATCGCGATTTTGAGCAAAAAATCGTGTTTTCACAGAATCGCCTTTTTCACAAAATCGTGTTTTTGCTGAAAATCGTGATTGGTGAGAATTCAGAGAATCGCGATTTTGAGCAGAGAATCGTGTTTTTCAGAAAATCGCGATTTTGAGCAGAGAATCGTGTTTTTTGAGAAAAACACAGAATCGCGATTTTTTTTCAACCAACTTTTAGGCGGGAAAACTGAAAATCGTGATTTTTCAAAAAATTTTGAATTTTCATAGAATCGCGATTTTCATCACAGAATCGCGTTTTTTGGCGGGAAATTCAAATTTCTGAGCGCCGGCTATGGCGAGCTCCGTATGAGCAGAAAATCATGAAAAAAATACAGCGCTTGCTCTCCCTTGCACCTCCTAACTCCTTCCCACACAATAATGCATGAAAAATGGTATGAAGATGGTGAAAATGCACTAAAAAACAAGAATTTTCTATGAAGAAGAAGATGGAAGAAGGTGGAGATGATGATGATGATGAAGATGAAGAGGAAAAAACAGAAAATGAACTGAAATGACAGTTTTTTTACCTTCCAACGTCGCAAATCTACGATCTTACCATCACAACGCTCGTCCTCGAAGCTCTCTCCCCGGCAACGGCGCCAAAATTTGGTGTAGCTCAAGCGTAAGCACCACCTCCTTTACTTGTCAATCCGCGGAGACGTGAGGACCGGTATGAAGACCACGAGCAAGTGAAGGCACAAGTGCGTGAGTGAAAGCACACAAACATGCACACACATACACACACGCGCGCACAAAGTAAGATCAAAGAGAGGAACAATGGAAAGCTTAGATTGCAAAAGAGTTCTCTTACAAAAGTTCTATTCTCTAACAAGCTAACCTCAAAAATGAGCTCTCTAGCTCTTTTTATAGTTTTTTGACTAGTTTTGGCCCTGTCCAGACCTAGTGTCCGGCCTAGTTAAAAATTAGGTTCCAGGGCTTATTTGAGGGCTCAAACGAAGTCTAAAAATTATGAAAATTGGTACGATGGTACTTCTAATACTCCTCAAGCTCGAGGACTCCTCGGCTTGAACAAAATGGAGTTACTAAAAATAGATAATGGTATTTACAATGGTTTCTAGTGATGAAAATCACTATTTTTGTAGGGGATTCTTCTGAAAATTTGACATACACTTCTTGGAGCTCCCTACTTGCTCTCTCTTCTTCTATGTCCACTTCTTTGATGTGCTTCCATGCTTCTTCTATGTCCACTTCTTTGATGTGCTTCCATGCTTTGTCCTTGACCTTGAGCTTCAACAGTAGTCCACATGCTTATTACATAGAGTCACCTGAACATAGTGAGATTTACTCGTATCAATATGAGGCACCACCTATGGAGCAAAATTGGGAGCCAGAATACTCCAATGTCATGTACACAAATCCTAACCCTAGGCCCCAGTTGAGACAAATGAGACCACAAGCCCCTAGAGGATCTTGTTTTAGATGTCAAGGTGATCATTTCATTCGTGACTGTCCCCACCCACCATCTCCGAGCCAAGGACAGGCTATCACAATACAGGCTTTTTGTCCTGATTGTGGCAAAGACCATCTCCCCAGAGATTGTCCAAGAAACCCCTCTAGTGCACCCAAGATTACACCCATTAATGTGGTAGGCTTAGTGGCAGATCCAAGTTCAAGTAGTAGCAATGTGGCTCCTATACAAGCTGTCACTAGAGCACAAGTCTTAAAACAGGATAAACCAGTAGAACAATCAGAGTCGAGTGAATCGGGAGAGCCTAGTAAGAGGAAAACAAGAACATGGAAGGATACCAGAGAGAAGGCCAATCGTAAGTGGAATAAAAAGTTATGGGAACTAGAAGAAAGCTTAAAAGAAGCGAAAACAAAAATAGAAGACATTGCATCTCAAAGCCCCTCGCATGCCGAAACTCCATCCACTCCACCTCATCCCACCCCACCACCCATTGTAAATAGACCGCAACCAGGGTCTGTTCTGGCAGATCCAACCCTAGAAGGCTTGGACATGATGTTCAAGGCCTACCAGGCTCGACTTCAAGAAGGGCCTACAGCGGCAAACCTAGACAAGAGTTACCCCAGAGCAGATTTAGAGATTGAACGGATGAAAATGTGCATGAAAATGGTAGAACAAGCTCAAGCCATACTTGAGACTAGTCAAAAGTTCAATCAGACAAACTCTATCAAATCGGATTTGCATTTCCAGGGCTTACTAGAACGATTAGAGCAGTTGGTAAACAAACCACAAGTTTCTCTACCTCCACAGGCTCAACCAGTTATTGAAAGAGGAAACTCACCACCAAGGGGAGCTTATGTTCCTAATTCCACGGATGCTGGAATACCTCCTTCTATTCAACAGTACTCTCAAGAGTTCTTGCGGGAAATACAAGAGGAGAAATGGGCCAAGGAGAAGGGTAATTCCCCTCCTATTCCTGAGATTGATGATCTTCATGATCAATTTCCCCAAGACATTCCATCTATTTACGAAGATGAAGCAGAACAAGAAGACGAAAGATTAGATTTTGAATCTAATACCTTAGAAGAACTGCCTCAATTTCCAGGCCCATGGGAATCTGAATCACTCCAGATTAGAGCTCCCACAATACTAGTAAGAAATGAAGACTCAGTGGTTCCAAGGAACACGGATGTCGTGAAGAACACTAAGGTTCAGTGTCATCTCACTGTAGAAGAGTTGCTCAAAGCAAAACCTGAGTTATGGAATCATGTGAAGGATCAGGTCCCAGAACTTGAGTCCAATATGCCAAAAGTAGGCTCTAAGCAAAGGGTACCAGAGATACCTCTAGACAAAATAGGGGACATGTGTGAGGGTGAAGAAGGTAATACTTATCTTCCCATCACCTACCAAGGTTACACAACCAAAGCAATCATAGATTCAGGTGCTGGTGTTGCTATTGCGACCACCTCCTTGTGGAAGCAATGGGGCAAGCCCACATTAAGACCAACTAGAATGAAGCTTCAAATGGCTGATGGTCATTTTGAAAGACCTCTAGGATTGCTAGAAGGGATCACTCTAACCACTTGTGGTGTAGAGTTTGAGCACACATTTGCGATATGTGACTTTGAGAAAAATAATGTCTTTGAGATGATCCTAGGAAGACCCTTCCTACGACAATTGCAAATAGTACAGGATTGGGGAACTAACTCCTTGTACTTACAGCACTTAGGGGTCACCACTAAGGTCAATTTGAAGGATTACACCTTCAGAGATGTACCACCCCTACAGTGGAATTCTATCCACAAAGCAAAAGAAGATTCCATCTCTATGCATTCTGAAAGTTCACCTGATCCATCATGGCTGCATGAAGATACTCATTTGTGGATGTGCAAGGTTGCAAAGGAAGAGGAAAAACGTTTAAAAGCAAGAGAAGAAGGAACTTCGTTAGGAGATAGACCAGTTAGAGACCCAGCCTACACACCGATGATCTTTCCAGATGAGGAGTTTGAGCCTCATGGCTGGCCAGAAATCTTAGCCACCATGGACATTGCTGTCAATGAGGAACAGTGGACACCTCATTGTGATGAGGAGGGTTATGATATCTCAGTGTTCATGTGTCAACCCTTGCTAGAAGAATGTGACCCTAGTGATGTCATAGAAGAGGAAGAGAATGACGATGATCTGGAGTCTATTGTGATGGATAGTTGCTTTAACTCAGAGCAGCACTATTTAGAAGATATAGGAGTGTTCACCCAGAAAGAAGAAGAACCTCTCACAAGTATTAAAACAGTAAACTCAAAGGATGGAAGTGAGAGTAGTCAAAAGAAAAAGAAAAGAAAAGCAGTGAAACAGGAAAAGGAGGAATCATTGTTTGAAGTACCAGAAAACTTCAAGAAATATGAAGTTGACGACCGCAAAATTTTGGTACGAATGCCTAAGAGAGAGGCCATCATAGGAGAATCATATGATAATAAAGAAAAGACCAAGAAGATTGTAGTGACCATTGAAGAGAACGAAGAGAGATGCACATATATAGGAGATGACCTAAGTGCAAGAGAAGAAATGGAGCTCATAGCTCTATTAAGGGAATATAGGGATGTGTTTGCATGGCACTATAGAGACTTGAAAGGGGTAGATCCAAGAATTTGCTCTCATACTATCCCCATGACTGCTGATGCTAAGCCCACCAAACAGAAGCCCTACACATATAATGATACCTATGCAGCCAAAATCAAAGAAGAAATTGATAGGTTGATTGAGGCTGGATTCATCTATGAGATTGAGCATACCGAATGGGTGTCCCCCATTGTTGTGGTACCCAAGAAGAACGGGAAGTTGCGAGTGTGTATTAACCTTAAAAAAGTTAATGCCGCTACGATTAGAGATAGTTATCCACTTCCAATCACAGAACACCTATTGGAGCGTGTTGCAGGCAAGGAAGTTTATAGCTTCCTTGATGGATTTTCAGGTTACAATCAAGTAGCCATTGCCCCAGAAGATCAACACAAAACAGCTTTTGCTACAGAGTTGGGAATCTTTGCATTTCGGGTGATGCCATTTGGGCTCACCAATGCACCTGCAACATTCCAAAGGCTCATGTGTCATGTCTTCAAAGAGTTCTTGCGAAAGAGCTTAGAAGTGTATGTGGATGATTTATGTGCTCATTCCCAAGAAAGAAGGGTTCACATCCCTGAACTCAGACAAATCTTCAACAAGTGTAGAGAATATCGAGTGTGTCTGAACCCAGAAAAGTGTGTGTTCATGGTGCGTCAAGGTAAAATCCTCGGTCATATTGTTTCTAAGAATGGAATCTCAACGGATGAAGATAAGGTACGAGCCATAGCGGAGCTGCCAAGGCCAAGGAATGTTAAAGAGGTACAAGCCTTTATGGGCCATTGTGGATATTACCGTAGGTTTATCCACATGTACGCGATCATAGCTAGACCCCTTTATGCCTTGTTGTCTAATTTTGTGTGGAACGACGAATGCGAGAATTCTTTCAATGAACTGAAGAAACGTTTGTGCACAGCACCAATACTGACCACTCCTGATTGGAATAAACCATTCCATGTCCATGTGGATGCATCCAATCATGCCATAGGATGTGTGCTAGCACAACCCACAGGTGAAGGGAATTTAGATTTGCCCATAGCATATGCTAGTAGACAACTGAACCCAGCCGAAAGAAATTATACCACAACCGAGCGAGAAGGGTTAGGCATGGTATATGCTGTAAAGAAGTTTAGACACTATTTATTGGCCAACAAGTTCAAGTTTTTCACTGATCATCAAGCTTTGTTATATTTGGTCAATAAACCTTGCAATACTGGACGCTTAGTAAGATGGTTCCTCTTACTAATGGAGTATGACTTTGAAGTTGTTGTCAGGAAAGGTAGAACCCACCTTCGGGCAGATCACCTTTCTCGCATTACTTCAGGAGAGTCACCACAAGGAGTGTCTGATGAACTACCTGATGCTTATCTGTTCAATTTAGAAGTTGTTCCTAAATGGGCAAATAAGTTGGTACCAGTCCTAACCTTTGGCCCTGCAAATAAGAATGTGAAAACATCACAAGAAGAAATTGTAAAATCACAAAAATATCACATATTAGCAGGAAGCATGTACAAACAAGATACGGAGGGCGTATTAGCTTGTTGTGTCGAGGATGATGAACATAATAGTTGGTTGCAGCAAGCTCATGAAGGATTGCTAGGAAATCACTATTCTAAACAACGAACATTGCAGAATCTAAAGCGTTTAGGAGTGTATTGGCCTAGCATGGACAAAGAAATACATGAGTGGATTAAGAATTGTCCAAGGTGCAGAGAGAGACCCCCAGTGGAGCATGCGACCCTTTATCAAGTGTCATTAATTCCAGATTGGAGTGCTCCATTGGTAGAGTTTATGAGATCGGGAAAATTACCCAAAGAGGCTAGTCTAGCAAGAAGAAGAAGCATGGAGCAAGAGGCTCAAGGCTATGCCTTAGTAGGAGAAAACCTATACCGAAGAGGTAAAGATGGTTACTTAAGACTGTGCGTTCATGAATCAGACTATTTAAGGGTCTTAGAGACTGCACACAGTGGTGTTGCAGGTGGACATTTTGGCCCTGACCGAGTGATTAAAACCATTCTATTCTCAGGACTTTGGTGGCCCACTCTTCATATGGATGCACATACCTATGTGAAGAAATGTGACACATGCCAACGTGCACAATATCCAGTTAGAAAAGACGAGATGCCTTTGAGGCCAATGATGGGAGGGCGTGCATTTTCCAAGTGGGGCATAGACTTCATAGGTCCTATTAATCCCCCTGCTAGAAACTCCCATGCAGAGTATATTATTGTAGCCACAGATTACCTTACCAAGTGGGTAGAAGTGAAAGCCACAACAAAGAATGATGCTCAAACGACGGCTAAGTTCTTATTCGAGAATGTGTTCACGAGATATGGACTACCAATAGAGTTAGTGAGCGATAGAGGCACACACTTCTTGAATGAAGTCATTGAAACTCTTCTCCAAGACTTCTTGGTGATACATAAGAAATCCGCCCCCTATCATCCACAAGCCAACGGACAAGCCGAGAGTACCAATAAGATCCTCTGTAACGTATTGACAAAACTGGTGAATAATAAACGCTCTGATTGGGACAAACAACTTCATCATGCTGTTTGGGCTTATCGAGTTGCCTACAAAACGGTACTCAACGCCACCCCATTTCAGATGGTCTTCGGACAGAACACTGTGCTACCATTAGATTTCTTAATCCCTGCCTTAAAAGTAGCACAAGAGTATGAGTGGAATGGGCACGAATTGTCCTCTAGGATCTTTGATCTCGAACGCTTGGGTGAGACGAGGCTACGAGCGGCAGCAGGCATCTACGCTGCAAAGAAGAGGCAAAAGGCATACTTTGATGCACACATCAAGGATAAGGGATTGAAAGAGGGAGATCTAGTGTTGGTATACACACTAAAACAACATGCCCGTAAGTTGGAAAAAAGAGGTTATGGACCCATGATCATCAATAGAATTTCCACTAGTGGTGCAGTTCAGTTGGCCACTCTAGAAGGAGATATCTTGCCAAACTATATTAGTGGCTGTAGAGTCAAGCTATATCAAGAACCTCTTACTGAGGATATGCTAATGAGACTCAACACTGCGAAGAAGCGAAAAGAAGAAGAGTTAAGAGTGAGAGAAGAAGCACAGGAAGAGGCCAGAGAGCGTATTAGGCAAAATAAGTTAAGGCGATTAGGCCTAGATGTCAACTCAAAAGCCCCAAAATATCACATGGATATGTGTCAAAAGTCAGGCATTGCGACTTCTCAGGTCATTGACCGAAGACCCTTTGTGACCATAGAGATAGGACAAGGGAAGGGTGCAAGGACGGTGAAAGCATTGATTGACTCAGGTGCAGCAAGTAGTGCAGTTAAACTTTCCTACTGCCAAGACTTGGGGTTGAACATCAATCCCATAGAAGCTTATCTCATAGGATTGGGAGGTGTGGAAACCCCTTGTTTGGGCGAGGTGGAACTTCCCATCTACCTTCAAGATGTTCCAATGAAAGTCAAAGCGCTAGTATGTCAAGATGAGAACCTTACAGAACCACTTGTCTTGGGTCAAGATTGGATCTATGACCATGCAGTTAACTTAAACCTAAGAAGTCAAATTCTTCAAGTTTGGGTACATGAACAATGCATTACATTAGAATTAGAGAACTGCATGCTCCTAGATCATGGCACCACACACTCTCTTAGTTCTTCCAAGACTAATCATATGAAAGAAGAGGTTGTATGTGTCAAAAGCTCTATGATGCAGAAGGAGTCAATCGTGAAAGACCAGGTTCGAAGGCGGGTGGATCTTTCTTCTTCTCCAAAGACTCAAGTAGCCACAGTAGTGAGCCCACCACACAAGCAAACACAACCGTTCACGACAACTGCTTCATCAAATAGAAAGACACCATTCGATAAAAAAGCGGTTCCGGGCATGAAGCAGATCTGGGTACGCAAAGGAGAGCAACCACCAGCCTTACCCCCACAAATCCCATCCATGCACACTAACCAAGCCAGAAGACGAAGGAAGCAGCTCAGACAAGCTCCGTCACAAGATATCCAACAAGTTTGGGTGCCTAAGAAGTTAGCTGCAGCTCAACAAGGGCAATTACAGATGTGGGTACCTAAGAAGATCCTACACCCACAACAACCTTTGTTCTCCCACATGCAAAAGGTTTCAACAAAGAGGCCAAAAAGAGAAAAGGGTAAGAACCACGTACAGAGACCAAAGGAAGATCAAATCAGCTCTTCAACATTAGTAGGAAGACATGCAAAAAGGATATGGGTTTGGAAGCCAAAAGTGCAAGTAGCCTCCACCGAACCAAAGCATCAACCACACTGGATACCACAGTTCAGAAAGCATCCAAAGAGAAAGACGCCTGAAGTGACCTCTACAGTGCCAAATGATGTTCTAAAATGGACTCCAATAAGGAGGATTACATCAGTTCGAGACTCAATGGATACCTCCACTAAGGCCGGCATCAACCTCCACAAATAACATCGAAAGCCTCGAACGAGCAACAACCATGTGCTCCTTGCACAACCCTGTCTTTTGCACCATTTAGGTCATGCATTTCCAAAGTATGCATTAATATAGGGCCACATTACACGGCCGTGCATAGACACACTTGAGAATCCCATGCACAAGAGCACAGTGACATATGTCGAACATTTCTATTGATACTAACTTTTGTGTTCTTGTTTTGTGATATCCTGTTCCTCAAAAAAAAAAAAAAAAAAAAAAAAAAAAAAAGAGAAGTGGGAGAGAGCTTGTTCCCAGTGTGTCTCGGCCAGCAGTGAGATTATTGCTGCCTTATCTGGTAGAGGACAAGCATTTGGCATGAACATGGCATCTACAGCTATGATTTTCTCTTACCATGGTAGGAATGAAGAGCTTGAAGGTCCGCAACTTGCGTGATGCTTAACTACTTCATGTACCAGAGCATCCAAGGAGATATCTGCAAAAGGTAGTTCTGGAGGAGAAGACTCCTGCATATGGTGAGCTAAAGAGTATATGTGAAACACAGCTTGGTGTAGTTACCCGATGTTGCTTGCCAAGGAATATAAAGCAATTCAATTCTCAGTATTTCCTGAACCAGTATGGAACAGTAGCACTGGTGAATGGTCTATGTCAATCAGCATGGTAATCTCTTAGAAACCGGCACGTGTCCAATATTCCTCTGAGTGTCAATATAGGGAAGTGAACGTGCATGAGCCCAAGCTCAGAAATGCACATTGTTAGTGACAAATGTTGCTTTGAAAAGAGGAGAGGGGATCCACCACTCAAAAGATCTCATCAGTGGACAATCAACATGGACATTCATCAACAAGGTTCCATCCCAAAGGCCGAGTGTACAACACGAAGAGGCAAACATCCATCAACCTTCGCCATGGTAAGTATCTTTACTCTGGAAACACCATAACCATGATAGTTTAGGAAACCTCTTCGTCAGCATACCCTTGAGCACTTAGCTCAAGACTCGCAATTTTTGCACCATACTTCTTCCAATGCATTTTCCAAGTAAGCATGCGTAGGGCTACATTACAAGGCCGTGCACAAGGCACATACTTTTTTCAACCCATGCACGGACACACTTACCCATCACTCAATATGGGTTATGAGTACTTGGCTTGACTACTATGAAGATCAACTTTGGAAGATCTAGAAAACATCAACGGAGACTCACAACGACACAGTCATGCTGGAATACAAGGCAGAAGCACATACCAAGAGACTACAACCTGCAAAGACTCACAAGTGATAGATGAAGAACGTCGGACGACTTGTGTTCATACAGAAGGGACACTCCCTCTCAAGGCACTACTTGGAACAATCACTACAACAAGGGTCTGTCAGGGACGACAGACTCGAGAGGGGGGGGAGTGTTGAAGCTCAAGGTCAAGGACGAAGCATGGAAGCACATCAAAGAAGTGGACATAGAAGAAGAGAGAGCAAGTAGGGAGCTCCAAGAAGTGTATGTCAAATTTTCAGAAGAATCCCCTACAAAAATAGTGATTTTCATCACTAGAAACCATTGTAAATACCATTATCTATTTTTAGTAACTCCATTTTGTTCAAGCCGAGGAGTCCTCGAGCTTGAGGAGTATTAGAAGTACCATCGTACCAATTTTCATAATTTTTAGACTTCGTTTGAGCCCTCAAATAAGCCCTGGAACCTAATTTTTAACTAGGCCGGACACTAGGTCTGGACAGGGCCAAAACTAGTCAAAAAACTATAAAAAGAGCTAGAGAGCTCATTTTTGGGGTTAGCTTGTTAGAGAATAGAACTTTTGTAAGAGAACTCTTTTGCAATCTAAGCTTTCCATTGTTCCTCTCTTTGATCTCACTTTGTGCGCGTGTGTGTGTATGTGTGTGCATGTTTGTGTGCTTTCACTCACGCACTTGTGCCTTCACTTGCTCGTGGTCTTCATACCGGTCCTCACGTCTCCGCGGATTGACAAGTAAAGGAGGTGGTGCTTACGCTTGAGCTACACCAGCTAACCTCAAAAATGAGCTCTCTAGCTCTATTTATAGTTTTTGACTAGCTTTTGGCCCTGTCGAGACCTAGTGTCCAGCCTAGTTAAAAATTAGGTTCTACGACCTATTTGGAGGCTCAAACGAAGTCTAAAAATTATGAAAATTGTTAGGATGCTACTTCTAATACTCCTCAAGCTCGAGGACTCCTCGGCTTGCAAAAAATGGAGTGACAAAAAAGGTGAAATGGTATTTACAATGATTTGTAGTGATGAGAATCACTGTTATGAAGATGTTGTTTTGGAAAAATTTGAATGGCCTACTTGCCAGATCTTCATTGACTGCTTAGTCTGCTTGTGCCTTCTCTCCGCTCTGGCTCCCTTCTTTGGCTTCCTTGTCTTGTGAGTCCTTCGGTGCCTTGACTACTGCCAACACCCCCCCTCTCTCGCGTCTGTCGTCTCTGACAGACCCTTGCCTAGTTGTGCGTTGGAAATAATATTGAACCACATCAGAAGCAAGGTGGTGTTTTTCTAATCGTAGCCCCCGTGCTAGGTCTGTTAACAATGCATCCCAATCCACTGGACCTGGGATGTCTGGATGGGGCACCCGCAATTGATCTGAGTGGATGATCCTCTCCATAGCGAATAGTTGGAGGAGATGTGAGGGCTTGGGTACAAATATTTCTGAGTGATATTCCCAGAACCCTGTGATGAACATCTCCTGGAAGGTCTGCTTGAAGCATGCTGGGAGGTATTTTTTTCTTGCGTGCCAGGCATATACTACCTTTATTGAGGGGGTAGTGCTCATGTCATATATCAGATCTTGGTTGCCTGCAGTGAAGCAAACTCCTGAAAAGTGGGGGTCCTTGATGTTCTTGAATGTCCTGAATGTGATGAGCATTAATTCAAAGATTTTCATGCACATTTGTGCCATCACATCAGGTGTGTTCCGTAGTCGGATGCTCTAGTGACGGATTGTAGAAATCATGTAAGCAACAATGGGAGGTCCTTGTGGAGGTGCTAGATAGACATAATTTAACCACTTTGCACAACCTTTGACGTTCTTTACAGTAATGGTAAATTCGGGCCAGGTGCGTCTGCGGAAGACTGGAACATAACAAGGGTTGTATTTGATAAATAGTGGCATGTTAGTCCAAGTACGAACCATCTCGGGATAGGTCTCAAGAAGACGGATCCTCCAGGTGGGTTGATGAATGGATCCTTTTTTAGCACTGTCAGGGATATCATCGGGCCCAAATTGTGTGGCAATTTGGGTTGTAATCTGCCACATCGTCATTGAATCTCTGCGTTGTAATCTGCCAGGAGTACACAATAAGGCACATACTGATCGTCATTGAATCTGTGCGTTGCCACATCGTCATTGAATCTCTGCGTTGTAATCTGCCACATCGTCATTGAATCTCTGCGTTGTAATCTGCCAGGAGTACACAATAAGGCACATACTGATCGTCGTTGGTGCCTATCCATCTATGATGAGACATACTGCGGAAATACTCTGACTTTATGATAGTGTCTTCTAATTTGGCCATTGATTGGATTTGGATTGCCACTGGATCTTCATGGGTTTTCGCTGTCTTTTCGAGTGTCTGAAGCCATTCGGGTACTTCGACTTCCAAGGTGTCCATTCCTTCTGAGGTTTGCTGACCTCCTGGCATCGGCATAGGAACATATGGTTCCTCATACGATTCATCCACCTCAATGGGTACCAATTCATCTGGCTCTGGTTCTACAACTAGAGAGGGCTGTCTTTCATATTCCAGTAACTTCTTCTACAATTCTTCCACCTGCTCTGTTAATGCCTTTACTTCCTCTGAAGTCGTGGTTGTCTCTACGATCTTGGGTTGTGCCTCCTGTTCCCTGAGCTGGCGGCGTAGCGCATCCCGTTCCTTTTCCAAATCATCATGTGCTTCTAATAGATCGGCATAGCTTTCCAAGATTGTCTTCATTGTTTCTAAGGGGACTGCTTTGAATTGTTCTGGGTCGATCTCGTAGGGAGAGCCTTCCATGGCAGCTTCCAGGTTTTCTTTGTTTTGCTTCTACAGACGCTTGTTTTCTTCAAGGGCAGTAGCCATGTGTTTTCTGAGTAGAGTCAAATTACGCCGGACTCTTAGATTATCTGTTTGGTAGACTTCAAGTAAAGCTTCGAGTTGTTTGACACCTGGCACTTGTGATGGTTGGGGTGCCTCTAGGAGGGTTTGATGGGCCTGCTCAAGTGTGGTATAGCATTGATTGAGGTCAGCCTTTTCATCTTCTATGGTTATAAGCCGTCTCTGTAGTTGTTGGTGATTCGTAGTCAGTTGACGATGATGGTCTTCGAGAGCCTGATACTCACTCTGAAGTTGATACACACACTGATGTAATGTTGAAAACATATTATTTACATTAAAGAATGCAGGGAAAGGGGAGGATGCAGGGGGAATGGGGAGGGGAAAGGGAGTTGTGAATGCTGTGGAGTCAACTGGTGAGGTAGGTAGAGGGGGTATGGGAGATTGAGGCTGTGTGGGGGGAGGGAGTGGTGCTGTGGTTGGTGATGTTTCCATTGTGTTGAACGTGTGTGTGACTGTGTAGATGGGGATAGTGGGTGGGGTGGATGTGATATTCGTGAATAGTGTTGTGAAAGTGGGCATGGTAACCCCTCCGAATTGGATGCCGGGAGAGAGAGGAATTCCCATGACATATGTGGTAATGGCAGAAATAGGGGTTGTAGTGCCATGTGGTGAGGTGAGTTGTGTAGTGAGAGGTGAGGTGTGTGGTGAGAGTGGTTCCGCGTGATGTTCTTCTGTTTGTGTGTTATCTCTTGGTTCTGATACATTGATGTGAATTTGCTTGCCAGATTGCATGGGGCGAGTAGGCACTCGTTTCTCAAATCGATGAATATAAGCCATGGCTGCATGAATGGCTTCATCTAAGCCTACCGCATCTGCGTGCAGGTTCATTGATTCAATAAACATGTCATCCACACCTTCGTCGGCTAACATTTGACTCATGAGCACCTTTCCTGTTTCGAGCGACAGTTTGTGTTGTTCTTGGACTCGCTTCATGGTTTCATACAATCTTTTTATTTGGGCCGAGTAGGCTGGGGCACTTGCTACTTCTGAAAGTTCCTCATATTCTTGATCATACTCCTCGTTTGCTTCTTCTTCTTCTATTTCTTCTTCATCCTCTTCTACTTCTACTACTTCCGGTTGGGCCGGGGCTGAAGTTGTAGTAGTGGGTTGTGGTCCTTGGGTCTGCTCTACGTCTGTCTCCAGGTTAGACTCATTGATCATGTGGGCAATTTCTTCATCTATCAAATCGGCATGGTGTAACCTTGTGGGAACTCCAAGTCCGATGGAATCGGAGGGAACACCAGATTGGGTCCTTCTACACTTGGTCTGGGTAGGCGAATGGTAAATGGTTGGACACTTCGCGTTTGTGGAGGGGTCACCTCTGGTGTGGTGGTGGCTTCCCTTGCTTGGGCACATGGTAATTGAGCTCCCCCTCTCATCTTCTTCGATGGAGGACCCGCCGTTGACAGTCGTCTTTGGAATTCTTGGGCCCTGGACCATACTAGTGCTCTTTGAATGGGCACGTCGTACGCTAAGCACCTGTAAATTATTTTTGTCAGAGCACAGCATCCATGAAGCACATTCTTCTGTTTCGTATTCCATCGTTGATGGGCTAGGTGGATTTGATCGATGATCCAGTGTGGCATATTGATGGTGAGATTCTCTGTCTCTACCAAGTACAAGCTGAACCAGATCTTTTTTGGTGGCATTGTGAAGCGTTCTTGGGCGGGGAAAGCAAAGTGCTGCATGATCGTCCGCAGGTGGAGAGCGATGGTTGGTGTCATTGCTACCATGTCCTTCAATTTGTTGAGATACTTGTGCTTCATCCTGTCCAAAATCATTGTTTCTTTCTGTTGGAGAAACAATCACTAATTGGACATATATTTGAAGTTCAAATCTTAGGAAGAAAACCCCATGCCTATGTGAAGGGACAAATTCACAAGTGTATGATATTTGTAAAGTTAGTTCACTTTAGTTCTAGAAGTTTTTTAAAATCACGAGAATACGAAAATCTATATAAGTTAGTTGGTATCAACTGACGTAGAGAGAGAGAGAAAGAAGAAGTAAAAGAAGGAGTTCATTTTATACGACTGTGTATAGTCGTGCTTCTCTGAGTGAGAAAGCAACTGTAAAAACTTCTGAGTTTTTTATAGTTATGAGAAAGAACTGAGTAAAGTTCTGTGTATGAGTCTCTCTCCATCATCTCCATGCTTGCCTACTGTGTGATGAATTCAAAAGTTCAAGTTTTCTGAGCAATTCGATGCCTGGCATCGAATCTTGGCTGATAAGTCATTTTTTCATTCTCTGTGTGTTAACTGTTGTTGAATCTTCTAAAAATATGAAGTTTGTGGAGCAACTCGATGCCTGGCATCGAGTTCCAGCATAAAATGGATGCCCGGCATCGACTTCTAGCATATAAGTCATCTTCTTCATGTGTGTGTAAAATAGAGTGTTTCTGGTGCAGAAAAATAGCCAAAAAAAGCCCAAAGTCGATGCCCGGCATCGACTTGGACTGAAATTCGATGCCAGGCATCGAATTTTTTATTTTTGGACACCAGGATTACTAAAACAAGAAAAAATTCCAGTTTTGGAAGGTCATATAGGGTCATCTTGTGAAGGTCATAACTTGAGTTCTAGAGGTCCGTTTGATGCATATGATAGCTTGTTGGAAAGCTCTACTCTTCTAGTTTTAGCCTATAAATTTTCATGGAGAAATAATACTTGAGCTAGGGGAAATTAGCAAAATACTGAAGGTATGTCATTTCAGTGACTAGGAATTTCTGTAGAAGCAAAGTTCTCACTTTAGGCTATCATTTCTCAAAGTTTGGAGTGGCAATGAGTTAATGGTGACCATAGAGGTGTTCTAGTGTCACCTTAATTCATTTCTTGTGGTGTTTCATACATCAACACTTTCTCCGTGGGAATATGCATACCTTGCATGTTCAATGCTTCTCGTACTAGGTTGAGGGTCAGTTTGAATCTTTTGAGCTCGTGGCCTGGTGTCAATGAGGGTAGCACGAAGGTACTATCGCCTCCTTTAGCCCTGCTAGGGGTGATGGTACTGATAAAGTAGGAACAACGTAGGAAATCTGGCTTAGGTAAATGTGCCCTAAAATAGCCATCCAAGCACGCTTTGGTCCATACTGATCGCATTACTTCTGCATTTTGATACTGCTCAAATTCGCGGGTAAAGAAATGATATCATCCCCATTTGCCATTAAACTCAAGTTTTGCCTCCCAAAAGTAGGTGCTGTCTCCCAATGGCCCTGCGACATCACTGAACCAATGTGCATGCTTCCCCACTTGAGAAGTGTGCCCCTGAGGCGGGTCCTGAATAGGAAGCACATGCACAGCTCTAAGTTCTTGAGGTCTCTCAGTGAGTTGTGGTTCTAGAAGGAGGGTTTCAATGTCCACTATCTGGGCGCTAGACCCTGCCTGAGAGCTGGTGCCTCCGGTTTCTGCCATGTTACAGCTTGCTTGCTAGTTCTGTGAGAATATAGAAGCATGCGTTAACATTGTAAAGGACAAGGTAGAACAATTTTTGTCCCCATTACAACATTAACATGAGGTGAATGATGAGTTAGTCGATCAGTGAGTGCTCGATGATTGTGTGTGTTGTTAATCCTATGAGCTAAGTGAAAAGATGCAGTTAGTAGGTGGAGAGGAATGTACAAATGGGATCGGGGGGGTTATTACAAGCTTTTGGCTGCCAAACACAGTGAATGACTTTATGTTTTGGTTTCGTGGAGACTCTAGAGGGCTTATGAGGGTGTCTGCTTGGAAATGAGGCTTTATAGGGGCCCATTTGCAAGTGATTCCACTCGTGCTCATGTGTGAATACGTGTTTGTGTTTATTGATTGAGAGTGGGCATCGACTCTTTGAGTGAGTGAACCCTGTTGTACATGGTGCGATTTGTGTGTGACTAGTTGAGCCCACAAACAAGCCTTAGGCACCCAAATTTGTCTTGATTGTGGACCAGCCTTCATCGACTTCTTGGGTACCCAAAAAGATTTCACTTTCACAGAAGGATTTTTGGAGGACTTCTTATTAGTGTCGTGTCGTTGATCACTAATAGGAAGTTGAACCAGTTGTTGTGGCTAGACCGCAACAGGATGCTCGCTCTTCTGTACCCACACTTGTTTTGGTGGTTGAGACACCGTGCGTCGTATTTTCTTTGTGCCTCGAGCACAAGTCGTCTGCTTCTTTTGCATTTGATCCGCCTTTGGTTGCTGCATCCCTGTGGCTTTTGGAAAAGAAGGGAGTTCCGTTGTACCCTTAACTTCTTTGTTGAGACAATCATCCCTCTGCATCACATGGTTTTGTACAAGAATCGCATTGTCAACTTCATGTGTACCCCTGGAAGGACCAGGAGTCTGTGCCTTTCCTAGTTCCTTGAGTGCTCCATTATCTAACTCAACTGTAATTTGACTCTGATTTACCCATACCTGAAGAAGTCCACTTCCTAGGTTTAGGTTGACTGCATGATCATAGATCCAGTCTTGACCCAAGACAAGAGGTTCAGTGAGGTCCTCATCTTGACACACTAGTACTTTAACTGTCATTAGAACATCTTGAATGTAGAGGGGGAGTTCCACCTCGCCCATGCAAGGGGTTTCCACACCTCCCAATCCTATGAGATATGCTTCTATAGGATTGACTTTTAATTTCAACTCTCGACAGTAAGAAAGTTTAACGGCACTAGTGGCTGCACCTGAGTCAATCAAGGTCTGTGCAGTCCTTGCACTCTTCCCTTGTCCTATCTCCAAGGTTACAAAAGGACGTCGGTCAACTATTCTATGGGGGCTTACACTTGAGACTTCACACATAGCCATATGATATCCTGGGTTTGCATAGTCATCTATCCTTGGCTGATCTCGTCCTTGTCTTCTCATCTTCATTTTTCGGATGCGTTCCAAGGCTTCTGCCTGTGCTTCTTCTCGAACTCGTTTTTCCTCTTCTTTACGTTTCTTGGCTATGTTGAGTCGATTGAGCATTTCCTTAGTGAGAGGTTCCTGATATAACTTGACTCTGCATCCGCTTATGTAGCTAGGGAGAATATCACCTTCGAGTGTGGCTAATTGGACTGCTCTCAAGTGAGCCTTCCCTTTCCTCACCACAACTTCAAAGTCATATTCCATTAGTAAGAGAAACCATCTTAGTAATCTACCTGTATTGCATGGCTTGTTTACCAAGTACAACAGTGCTTGATGATCAGTGAAAAATTTAAACTTATTTGCAAGCAAATAGTTTCTAAAATTTTTAACTGCATATACCATGTCTAATCCCTCTCGTTCAGTGGTGGTATAATTTCGTTCAGCTGCATTCAACTATCTACTAGCATAGGCAATTGGAAGATCCATATTACCTTCGCCCGTAGGTTGTGCGAGTACACATCCAATAGCATAAATGGATGCATCCACGTGAACATGAAATGGCTTATTCCAATCTGGTGTGGTCAAGATTGGTGTTGAACACAATCTTCTTTTGAGTTCATTGAAGGAGTCCTCACATTCATTAGTCCACTCAAATTTAGTCAAAAGTCCATACAGAGGCTTTGCTATGATGGCATACATGTGTATAAACCGTCGGTAATAACCACAATGCCCCATGAAAGCTTGTACTTCCTTGACATTCTTTGGCCTAGGTAGCTGTAGCTCAAGCGTAAGCACCACCTCCTTTACTTGTCAATCCGCGGAGACGTGAGGACCGGTATGAAGACCACGAGCAAGTGAAAGCACAAGTGCGTGAGTGAAAGCACACAAACATGCACACACATACACACACACGCGCACAAAGTAAGATCAAAGAGAGGAACAATGGAAAGCTTAGATTGCAAAAGAGTTCTCTTACAAAAGTTCTATTCTCTAACAAGCTGACCTCAAAAATGAGCTCTCTAGCTCTTTTTATAGTTTTTTGACTAGTTTTGGCCCTGTCCAGACCTAGTGTCCGGCCTAGTTAAAAATTAGGTTCCAGGGCTTATTTGAGGGCTCAAACGAAGTCTAAAAATTATGAAAATTGGTACGATGGTACTTCTAATACTCCTCAAGCTCGAGGACTCCTCGGCTTGAACAAAATGGAGTTACTAAAAATAGATAATGGTATTTACAATGGTTTCTAGTGATGAAAATCACTATTTTTGTAGGGGATTCTTCTGAAAATTTGACATACACTTCTTGGAGCTCCCTACTTGCTCTCTCTTCTTCTATGTCCACTTCTTTGATGTGCTTCCATGCTTTGTCCTTGACCTTGAGCTTCAACACTCCCCCCCCTCTCGAGTCTGTCGTCCCTGACAGACCCTTGTTGTAGTGATTGTTCCAAGTAGTGCCTTGAGAGGGAGTGTCCCTTCTGTATGAACACAAGTCGTCCGACGTTCTTCATCTATCACTGTGAGTCTTTGCAGGTTGTAGTCTCTTGGTATGTGCTTCTGCCTTGTATTCCAGCATGACTGTGTCGTTGTGAGTCTCCGTTGATGTTTTCTAGATCTTCCAAAGTTGATCTTCATAGTAGTCAAGCCAAGTACTCATAACCCATATTGAGTGATGGGTAAGTGTGTTCGTGCATGGGTTGAAAAAAGTATGTGCCTTGTGCACGGCCTTGTAATGTAGCCCTACACATGCTTACTTGGAAAATGCATTGGAAGAAGTATGGTGCAAAAATTGCGGGTCTTGAGCTAAGTGCTCAAGGGTATGCTGACGAAGAGGTTTCCTAAACTATCATGGTTATGGTGTTTCCAGAGTAAAGATACTTACCATGGCGAAGGTTGATGGATGTTTGCCTCTTCGTGTGGTACACTCGGCCTTTGGGATGGAACCTTGTTGATGAATGTCCATGTTGATTGTCCACTGATGAGATCTTTTGAGTGGTGGATCCCCTCTCCTCTTTTCAAAGCAACATTTGTCACTAACAATGTGCATTTCTGAGCTTGGGCTCATGCACGTTCACTTCCCTATATTGACACTCAGAGGAATATTGGACACGTGCCGGTTTCTAAGAGATTACCATGCTGATTGACATAGACCATTCACCAGTGCTACTGTTCCATACTGGTTCAGGAAATACTGAGAATTGAATTGCTTTATATTCCTTGGCAAGCAACATCGGATAACTACACCAAGCTGTGTTTCACATATACTCTTTAGCTCACCATATGCAGGAGTCTTCTCCTCTAGAACTACCTTTTGCAGATATCTCCTTGGATGCTCTGGTACATGAAGTAGTTAAGCATCACACAAGTTGCGGACCTTCAAGCTCTTCATTCCTACCATGGTAAGAGAAAATCATAGCTGTAGATGCCATGTTCATGCCAAATGCTTGTCCTCTACCAGATAAGGCAGCAATAATCTCACTGCTGGCCGAGACACACTGGGAACAAGCTCTCTCCCACTTCTCTCTCTTTTTTGTTTTTTTTTTTGTTTTTTTTTTTTTTTTGAGGAACAGGATATCACAAAACAAGAACACAAAAGTTAGTATCAATAGAAATGTTCGACATATGTCACTGTGCTCTTGTGCATGGGATTCTCAAGTGTGTCTATGCACGGCCGTGTAATGTGGCCCTATATTAATGCATACTTTGGAAATGCATGACCTAAATGGTGCAAAAGACAGGGTTGTGCAAGGAGCACATGGTTGTTGCTCGTTCGAGGCTTTCGATGTTATTTGTGGAGGTTGATGCCGGCCTTAGTGGAGGTATCCATTGAGTCTCGAACTGATGTAATCCTCCTTATTGGAGTCCATTTTAGAACATCATTTGGCACTGTAGAGGTCACTTCAGGCGTCTTTCTCTTTGGATGCTTTTCTGAACTGTGGTATCCAGTGTGGTTGATGCTTTGATTCGGTGGAGGCTACTTGCACTTTTGGCTTCCAAACCCATATCCTTTTTGCATGTCTTCCTACTAATGTTGAAGAGCTGATTTGATCTTCCTTTGGTCTCTGTACGTGGTTCTTACCCTTTTCTCTTTTTGGCCTCTTTGTTGAAACCTTTTGCATGTGGGAGAACAAAGGTTGTTGTGGGTGTAGGATCTTCTTAGGTACCCACATCTGTAATTGCCCTTGTTGAGCTGCAGCTAACTTCTTAGGCACCCAAACTTGTTGGATATCTTGTGACGGAGCTTGTCTGAGCTGCTTCCTTCGTCTTCTGGCTTGGTTAGTGTGCATGGATGGGATTTGTGGGGGTAAGGCTGGTGGTTGCTCTCCTTTGCGTACCCAGATCTGCTTCATGCCCGGAACCGCTTTTTTATCGAATGGTGTCTTTCTATTTGATGTAGCAGTTGTCGTGAACGGTTGTGTTTGCTTGTGTGGTGGGCTCACTACTGTGGCTACTTGAGTCTTTGGAGAAGAAGAAAGATCCACCCGCTTTCGAACCTGGTCTTCCACGATTGACTCCTTCTGCATCATAGAGCTTTGGACACATACAACATCTTCTTTCATATGATTAGTCTTGGAAGAACTAAGAGAGTGTGTGGTGCCATGATCTAGGAGCATGCAGTTCTCTAATTCTAATGTAATGCATTGTTCATGTACCCAAACTTGAAGAATTTGACTTCTTAGGTTTAAGTTAACTGCATGGTCATAGATCCAATCTTGACCCAAGACAAGTGGTTCTGTAAGGTTCTCATCTTGACATACTAGCGCTTTGACTTTCATTGGAACATCTTGAAGGTAGATGGGAAGTTCCACCTCGCCCAAACAAGGGGTTTCCACACCTCCCAATCCTATGAGATAAGCTTCTATGGGATTGATGTTCAACCCCAAGTCTTGGCAGTAGGAAAGTTTAACTGCACTACTTGCTGCACCTGAGTCAATCAATGCTTTCACCGTCCTTGCACCCTTCCCTTGTCCTATCTCTATGGTCACAAAGGGTCTTCGGTCAATGACCTGAGAAGTCGCAATGCCTGACTTTTGACACATATCCATGTGATATTTTGGGGCTTTTGAGTTGACATCTAGGCCTAATCGCCTTAACTTATTTTGCCTAATACGCTCTCTGGCCTCTTCCTGTGCTTCTTCTCTCACTCTTAACTCTTCTTCTTTTCGCTTCTTCGCAGTGTTGAGTCTCATTAGCATATCCTCAGTAAGAGGTTCTTGATATAGCTTGACTCTACAGCCACTAATATAGTTTGGCAAGATATCTCCTTCTAGAGTGGCCAACTGAACTGCACCACTAGTGGAAATTCTATTAATGATCATGGGTCCATAACCTCTTTTTTCCAACTTACGGGCATGTTGTTTTAGTGTGTATACCAACACTAGATCTCCCTCTTTCAATCCCTTATCCTTGATGTGTGCATCAAAGTATGCCTTTTGCCTCTTCTTTGCAGCGTAGATGCCTGCTGCCGCTCGTAGCCTCGTTTCACCCAAGCGTTCGAGATCAAAGATCCTAGAGGACAATTCATGCCCATTCCACTCATACTCTTGTGCTACTTTCAAGGCAGGGATTAAGAAACCTAATGGTAGCACAGCGTTCTGTCCGAAGACCATCTGAAATGGGGTGGCGTTGAGTACTGTTTTGTAGGCAACTCGATAAGCCCAAACAGCATGATGAAGTTGTTTGTCCCAATCAGAGCGTTTATTATTTACCAATTTTGTCAATACGTTACAGAGGATCTTATTGGTACTCTCGGCTTGTCCGTTGGCTTGTGGATGATAGGGGGCGGATTTCTTATGTATCACCAAGAATTCTTGGAGAAGATTTTCAATGACTTCATTCAAGAAGTGTGTGCCTCTATCGCTCACCAACTCTATTGGTAGTCCATATCTCGTGAACACATTCTCGAATAAGAACTTAGCCGTAGTCTGAGCATCATTCTTTGTTGTGGCTTTGACTTCTACCCACTTTGTAAGGTAATCTGTGGCTACAATGATGTACTCTGCATGGGAGTTTCTAGCTGGGGGGTTAATAGGACCTATGAAGTCTATGCCCCACTTCGAAAATGCACGTCCTCCCATCATTGGCCTCAAGGGCATCTCGTCTTTTCTCACTGGATATTGTGCACGTTGGCAAGTGTCACATTTCTTCACATAGGTATGTGCATCCATATGAAGAGTGGGCCACCAAAGTCCTGAGAATAGAATGGTTTTAATCACTCGGTCAGGGCCAAAATGTCCACCTGCAACACCACTGTGTGCAGTCTCTAAGACCCTTAAATAGTCTGATTCATGAACGCACAGTCTTAAGTAACCATCTTTACCTCTTCGGTATAGGTTTTCTCCTACTAAGGCATAGCCTTGAGCCTCTTGCTCCATATTTCGTCTTCTTGCTAGACTGGCCTCTTTGGGTAATCTTCCCGATCTCATAAACTCTACCAATGGAGTACTCCAATCTGGAATTAATGATACTTGATAAAGGGTCGCATGCTCCACTAGTGGTTTCTCTCTACACATTGGACAATTCTTGATCCACTCATGTATTTCTTTGTCCATGCTAGGCCAATACACTCCTAAACGTTTCAAATTCTGCAATGTTCGTTGTTTAGAATAGTGATTTCCTAGCAATCCCTCATGAGCTTGCTGCAACCAACTACTATGTTCATCATCCTCGACACAACAAGCTAATACACCCTCAGTATCTTGTTTGTACATGCTTCCTGCCAATATGTGATATTTTTGTGATTTTACAATTTCTTCTTGTGATGTTTTCACATTCTTATTTGCAGGGCCGAAGGTTAGGACTGGTACCAACTTATTTGCCCATTTAGGAACAACTTCCGAATTGAACAGATAAGCATCAGGTAGTTCATCAGACACTCCTTGTGGTGACTCTCCTGAAGTAATGCGAGAAAGGTGATCTGCCCGAAGGTGGGTTCTACCTTTCCTGACAACAACTTCAAAGTCATACTCCATTAGTAAGAGGAACCATCTTACTAAGCGTCCAGTATTGCAAGGTTTATTGACCAAATATAACAAAGCTTGATGATCAGTGAAGAACTTGAACTTGTTGGCCAATAAATAGTGTCTAAACTTCTTTACAGCATATACCATGCCTAACCCTTCTCGCTCGGTTGTGGTATAATTTCTTTCGGCTGGGTTTAGTTGTCTACTAGCATATGCTATGGGCAAATCTAAATTCCCTTCACCTGTGGGTTGTGCCAGCACACATCCTATGGCATGATTGGATGCATCCACATGGACATGGAATGGTTTATTCCAATCAGGAGTGGTCAGTATTGGTGCTGTGCACAAACGTTTCTTCAGTTCATTGAAAGAATTCTCGCATTCGTCGTTCCACTCAAAATTAGACAACAAGGCATAAAGGGGTCTAGCTATAATCGCATACATGTGGATAAACCTACGGTAATATCCACAATGGCCCATAAAGGCTTGTACCTCTTTAACATTCCTTGGCCTTGGCAGCTCCGCTATGGCTCGTACCTTATCTTCATCCGTTGAGATTCCATTCTTAGAAACAATATGACCGAGGATTTTACCTTGACGCACCATGAACACACACTTTTCTAGGTTCAGACACACTCGATATTCTCTACACTTGTTGAAGATTTGTCTGAGTTCAGGGATGTGAACCCTTCTTTCTTGGGAATGAGCACATAAATCATCCACATACACTTCTAAGCTCTTTCGCAAGAACTCTTTGAAGACATGACACATGAGCCTTTGCAATGTTGCCGGTGCATTGGTGAGCCCAAATGGCATCACCCGAAATGCAAAGATTCCCCACTCTGTAGCAAAAGCTGTTTTGTGTTGATCTTCTGGGGCAATGGCTACTTGATTGTAACCTGAAAATCCATCAAGGAAGCTATAAACTTCCTTGCCTGCAACACGCTCCAATAGGTGTTCTGTGATTGGAAGTGGATAACTATCTCTAATCGTAGCGGCATTAACTTTTTTAAGGTTAATACACACTCGCAACTTCTCGTTCTTCTTGGGTACCACAACAATGGGGGACACCCATTCGGTATGCTCAATCTCATAGATGAATCCAGCCTCAATCAACCTATCAATTTCTTCTTTGATTTTGGCTGCATAGGTATCATTATATGTGTAGGGCTTCTGTTTGGTGGGCTTAGCATCAGCAGTCATGGGGATAGTATGAGAACAAATTCTTGGATCTACCCCTTTCAAGTCTCTATAGTGCCATGCAAACACATCCCTATATTCCCTTAATAGAGCTATGAGCTCCATTTCTTCTCTTGCACTTAGATCATCTCCTATATATGTGCATCTCTCTTCGTTCTCTTCAATGGTCACTACAATCTTCTTGGTCTTTTCTTTATTATCATATGATTCTCCTATGATGGCCTCTCTCTTAGGCATTCGTACCAGAATTTTGCGGTCGTCAACTTCATATTTCTTGAAGTTTTCTGGTACTTCAAACAATGATTCCTCCTTTTCTTGTTTCACTGCTTTTCTTTTCTTTTTCTTTTGACTACTCTCACTTCCATCCTTTGAGTTTACTGTTTTAATACTTGTGAGAGGTTCTTCTTCTTTCTGGGTGAACACTCCTATATCTTCTAGATAGTGCTGCTCTGAGTTAAAGCAACTATCCATCACAATAGACTCCAAATCATCGTCATTCTCTTCTTCTTCTATGACATCACTAGGGTCACATTCTTCTAGCAAGGGTTGACACATGAACACTGAGATATCATAACCCTCCTCATCACAATGAGGTGTCCATTGTTCCTCATTGACAGCAATGTCCATGGTGGCTAAGATTTCTGGCCAGCCATGAGGCTCGAACTCCTCATCTGGAAAGATCATCGGTGTGTAGGCTGGGTCCCTAACTGGTCTATCTCCTAGCAAAGTTCCTTCTTCTCTTGCCTTTAAACGTTTTTCCTCTTCCTTTGCGACCTTGCACATCCACAATTGAGTATCTTCATGCAGCCATGATGGATCAGGTGAACTTTCAGAATGCACAGAGATGGAATCTTCTTTCGCTTTGTGGATAGAATTCCACTGTAGGGGTGGTACATCTCTGAAGGTGTAATCCTTCAAATTGACCTTAGTGGTGACCCCTAAGTGCTGTAAGTACAAGGAGTTAGTTCCCCAATCCTGTACTATTTGCAATTGTCGTAGGAAGGGTCTTCCTAGGATCATCTCAAAGACATTATTTTTCTCAAAGTCACATATAGCAAATGTGTGCTCAAATTCTACACCACAAGTGGTTAGAGTGATCCCTTCTAGCAATCCTAGAGGTCTTTCAAAATGACCATCAGCCATTTGAAGCTTCATTCTAGTTGGTCTTAATGTGGGCTTGCCCCATTGCTTCCACAAGGAGGTGGTCGCAATAGCAACACCAGCACCTGAATCTATGATTGCTTTGGTTGTGTAACCTTGGTAGGTGATGGGAAGATAAGTATTACCTTCTTCACCCTCACACATGTCCCCTATTTTGTCTAGAGGTATCTCTGGTACCCTTTGCTTGGAGCCTGCTTTTGGCATGTTGGAATCAAGTTCTGGAACCTGATCCTTCACATGATTCCAGAGCTCAGGTTTTGCTTTGAGCAGCTCTTCTATAGTGAGATGACACTGAACCTTAGTGTTCTTCACGACATCAGTGTTCCTTGGAACCACTGAGTCTTCATTTCTTACCAGTATTGTGGGAGCTCTAATCTGGAGTGATTCAGATTCCCATGGGCCTGGAAATTGAGGCAGTTCTTCTAAGGTATTAGATTCAAAATCTAACCTTTCGTCCTCTTGTTGTTCTGCTTCATCTTCGTAAATAGATGGGATGTCTTGGGGAAATTGATCATGAAGATCATCAATCTCAGGAATAGGAGGGGAATTACCCTTCTTCTTGGCCCATTTCTCTTCTTGTATTTCCCGCAAGAATTCTTGAGAGTACTGTTGAATAGAAGGAGGTATTCCAGCATCCGTGGAATTAGGAACATAAGCTCCCCTGGGTGGTGAGCTTCCTCTTTCAATAACTGGTTGAGCCTGTGGAGGTAAAGAAACTTGTGGTTTGTTTACCAACTGCTCTAATCGTTCTAGTAAGCCCTGGAAATGCAAATCCGATTTGATAGAGTTTGTCTGATTGAACTTTTGACTAGTCTCAAGTATGGCTTGAGCTTGTTCTACCATTTTCATGCACATTTTCATCCGTTCAATCTCTAAATCTGCTCTAGGGTAACTCTTGTCTAGGTTTGCCGCTGTAGGCCCTTCTTGAAGTCGAGCCTGGTAGGCCTTGAACATCATGTCCAAGCCTTCTGGGGTTGGATCTGCAAGAACAGACCCTGGTTGCGGTCTATTTACAATGGGTGGTGGGGTGGGATGAGGTGGAGTGGATGGAGTTTCGACATGCGAGGGGCTTTGAGATGCAATGTCTTCTATTTTTGTTTTCGCTTCTTTTAAGCTTTCTTCTAGTTCCGATAACTTTTTATTCCACTTGCGATTGGCCTTCTCTCTGGTATCCTTCCATGTTCTTGTTTTCCTCTTACTAGGCTCTCCCGATTCACTCGACTCTGATTGTTCTACTGGTTTATCCTGTTTTAAGGCTTGTGCTCTAGTGACAGCTTGTATAGGAGCCACATTGCTACTACTTGAACTTGGATCTGCCACTAAGCCTACCACATTAATGGGTGTAATCTTGGGTGCACTAGAGGGGTTTCTTGGACAATCTCTGGGGAGGTGGTCTTTGCCACAATCAGGACAAAAAGCCTGTATTGTGATAGCCTGTCCTTGACTCGGAGATGGTGGGTGGGGACAGTCACGAATGAAATGGTCACCATGACATCTGAAACAAGATCCTCTAGGGGCTTGTGGTCTCATTTGTCTCAACTGGGGCCTAGGGTTAGGATTTGTGTACATGACATTGGAGTATTCTGGCTCCCAATTTTGCTCCATAGGCGGTGCCTCATATTGATACGAGTAAATCTCACTATGTTCAGGTGACTCTGTGTAATAAGCATGTGGACTACCTTCATGGGAGTAGTCTGAACTATGAGCATGAGAGTCATTATCTGGTATCAATGGGGTTAGTGGCACCAAAGCTCTATTTGGATTTTCCTCTCCCACAGCATACTTGACTGGAATCACGTTGGCTGGAGCTGGTGGTTGGTTTACCAAGACAGGTTGTGGCCTATATGGTACCTGATATTGCTGTTGTGGTCTGTAATATGGCTGTTGGTATTGATTCTGATACCTACCTTGTGGGTAAGGTTGTTGATAATTTTGTCTAACAGCCTGCCTATTGTAGGGACAATCTTGAGCCGTGTGGTTTGTGTATTTTCTCTCAATAGTGCAATATGGAGCATTCCTTTCTCTAATGTTTTGGTTTTGCATTGGGCATACGTTAGCCATGTGGTCACCTCCGCAAGTATAGCACCGATTCAATGAAGTGACTCTCTGTGTTTGTTTATTTTGGACTCCCAGCTTCTTGGCAACTTGCTCAGCTATCTCTTCTATTTCTGTGGAGGTCTTTGAAGTATGACTAGTAGAACTATCCGAATCTTTGTAGAGTTTGGACAATCCTAACTCCTCACCCAAGTTATCTTCTATGTCTATGCACGTCCGCACACACTCTTCTATGGATCTAGGATCTTTCAAGTATACATAGGATCTTAACTTTGTGCTCAATAAGCCATCTAAAAACAAAGCCACTTGTTTGGCTGGTGTGGGTAGCTCTGGAGCAGGGCATCTTTCTAGGTACTGTCTGAACCTTCTACCTGCTAGTCGCACTGTTTCTTGGGGTGTCTGCTTGAAACTATGGATCAGGGACGATGTGTTATGCCTGATACCACTCTTGGAAAATTCTACAATGAATTCGTCTAGCAGTTGACCTATATCGCGATAGCTGCTTCTACTCAATGGTTGAAACCAAGCTAAGGCAGTGCCTTTAAGGGTCAAACCAAATGCCTCGTACTGGGTGAACCAGTCCTCGATTTGTTCGGCTCTCAGCACTTGTTTGTACTCGGCCACATGATCATAAGGATCCCCTGTCCCATCGAAATAGTTCTTCATTGCCTTGATCACGTGACTGGGTTTAAGGGTTCTTGGGTACTCCCGGGGTCTAGGCAATGGAAATTCCTGTTCATCTCTTTGTTGCCTATGTGCTTGATGTCTCTCTCTTTCAGGTCTTTCATTTTCAAATCCTGACCTATTCCTGCCCACGGTGTGTGCAAAACTTACCTCAGGTCTCTCTCTAGTTCTTTCTCTCTGGGCTTCATGAGCCTGGGATGATCCTACACCTTGGAGGCCATGGGAAACATTGGATCTTGGTGGGGGGAAAATCATGTCATTCTTCCATGTATATGCATGTCTATCATGTTCCGTTACCAAGAAAATTTTCTCTGATGTGTTATCCAGGTAGACAACTTTGCCTGGTATCTCAGGATCTTTGAATTCATAGATGATAACTATGCCCAATTGGCTAGGTTGATCTGGCTTGAACCTCCAAAAGGCTTCCTCTGTTTCTCTATTCAAAAATAGTTCTATGCTTTTGTTGTCTTGAGGGATCCAGTCCGGAGTGATCACTCGGGTCAAAACTGACTTACCTCTAGGAGTCTGGGGTCCTTGTCCTACGTTTCCTTGTTCTAGGTCTCCTATCTCATTCTCATGAATGATATTTCCAAACTCATCGGTCCTATCTGGTTGGTTGGTAACCACATACATGGTTCCTTCCTTATCAATGTATGAACCCTCTTCGAACTTGACCACCGGGTGTTCAAGTCCAAAGGATTGATCTGGATTTTTGAGTTGGACCACTGATCGCCTCAGACCATCCTCATAGATGCGAGCACCTAATTGGTTGGTCCGAATATATTCCAACTGTGTCTTATAGGGACCTTCCGGTGTTTGTAGATGGGCAGTCCCTGAGCCACCTGCAGGTTTTCCCATACTAAAAGACATTTCTGAATCACTTGTGTCCGATCTGAGTAAAAGATGACCACTTAGTTGTTGTGCCCAAGACTTGGATGTATGGTTGACCCTAGCCTCAGAAGATCTAATGCTTTGTTTATCCTTGCCTAAGTGTCTACCAGATCTCAGGTTCATAAGCTTTAGTCAAGAGTCCAAATTTTCCCTTTGGTATGGTTCACAATTCTTTAGAGCCCCCTTGGTTCCCTAGTCCCACCTGAGGGTCAACTTCAAATTATCCTATCTCAAAATCAACGCATTATTCTTGAAAAAAACAGTTGAGATCGTGTAGGATTTGAAACGAGTTTTCCAACAAGCTATAGAGCTCAAAAAATGGACTTTGGATGAGAAAGTTATGTCAAATCAGGCTCCTGGGGGTCAAAACAGGCAAACAGGACCTTTGGAGAAAATCGCGATTTTGTGAACTTTCTGAAAATCGCGATGCTGTGAAGTCAAAAAAATCGCGATGTTGAGCACAAAATCGTGTTTTTGAAAATCGCGATTTTGAGCAGAAAATCGTGATTTGAAAATCGCGATGTTGATCACAAAATCGTGTTTCAGAGAATCGCGATGTTGATCACAAAATCGTGTTTCAGAGAATCGCGATGTTGATCACAAAATCGTGTTTCAGAGAATCGCGATGTTGATCACAAAATCGTGTTTCAGAGAATCGCGATGTTGATCACAAAATCGTATTTCAGAGAATCGCGATGTTGATCACAAAATCGTGTTTCAGAGAATCGCGATGTTGATCACAAAATCGTGTTTCTGAAAATCGCGATTTTGACTCAGAGAATCGTGATTCACAAAATCGTGTTTTTGACTGAAAATCGTGTTTTCTCAGAATCGTGTTTTTGACATGAAAATCGCGATTTTGTCCCACAGAATCGTGTTTTTCTCAAAATCGTATTTCTGGCTGAAAACCGTGATTTGTGAGAATCGCGATTTTGAGCAGAAAGTCGTGTTTTTCACAAAATCGTGTTTTTTGCTGAAAATCGTGATTGGCGAGAATCGCGATTTTGAGCAGAGAATCGTGTTTTTTGAAAATCGTATTTTTCACATGAAAATCGCGATTTTGAGCAAAAAATCGTGTTTTCACAGAATCGCCTTTTTCACAAAATCGTGTTTTTGCTGAAAATCGTGATTGGTGAGAATCGCGATTTTGAGCAAAGAATCGTGTTTTTTTTGAGAATCGCGATTTTGAGCAGAGAATCGTGTTTTTTTGAGAATCGCGATTTTGAGCAGAGAATCGTGTTTTTGTTTTTGTTTTTTTTTTTTTTTTTTTTTGAGAAAAACACAGAATCGCGATTTTTTTTTCAACCACTTTTAGGCGGGAAAACTGAAAATCGTGATTTTTCAAAAAATTTTGAATTTTCACAGAATCGCGATTTTCATCACAGAATCGCGTTTTTTGGCGGGAAATTCAAATTTTTGAGCGCCGGCTATGGCGAGCTCCGTATGAGCAGAAAATCATAAAAAAAATGCAGCGCTTGCTCTCCCTTGCACCTCCTAACTCCTTCCCACACAATAATGCATGAAAAATGGTATGAAAATGGTGAAAATGCACTAAAAACAAGAAATTTCTGTGAAGAAGAAGATGGAAGAAGGTGGAGATGATGATGATGATGAAGATGAAGAGGAAAAAACAGAAAATGAACTGAAATGACAGTTTTTTAACCTTCCAACGTCGCAAATCTACGATCTTACCATCACAACGCTCGTCCTCGAAGCTCTCTCCCCGGCAACGGCGCCAAAATTTGGTGTAGCTCAAGCGTAAGCACCACCTCCTTTACTTGTCAATCCGCGGAGACGTGAGGACCGGTATGAAGACCACGAGCAAGTGAAAGCACAAGTGCGTGAGTGAAAGCACACAAACATGCACACACATACACACACACGCGCACAAAGTAAGATCAAAGAGAGGAACAATGGAAAGCTTAGATTGCAAAAGAGTTCTCTTACAAAAGTTCTATTCTCTAACAAGCTGACCTCAAAAATGAGCTCTCTAGCTCTTTTTATAGTTTTTTGACTAGTTTTGGCCCTGTCCAGACCTAGTGTCCGGCCTAGTTAAAAATTAGGTTCCAGGGCTTATTTGAGGGCTCAAACGAAGTCTAAAAATTATGAAAATTGGTACGATGGTACTTCTAATACTCCTCAAGCTCGAGGACTCCTCGGCTTGAACAAAATGGAGTTACTAAAAATAGATAATGGTATTTACAATGGTTTCTAGTGATGAAAATCACTATTTTTGTAGGGGATTCTTCTGAAAATTTGACATACACTTCTTGGAGCTCCCTACTTGCTCTCTCTTCTTCTATGTCCACTTCTTTGATGTGCTTCCATGCTTTGTCCTTGACCTTGAGCTTCAACAGTAGCTCTGCTATGGCTCTTACTTTCTATTCATCGGTGGATATGCCATTTTTTGACACTATGTGTCCCAGAATCTTGCCTTGCCTGACCATGAAAACACACTTTTTTGGGTTCAAGCAGACTTGATATTCTCTACATTTGTCAAAGATTTGCTTGAGTTCAGGTATAAGTGTCTGTCTAATGTTGGAATGAGCACACAAAGATCATCAACATAGACCTCTAAACTCTTCCTCAAGAACTCTTTAAACACGTGACACATCAATCTTTGGAAAGTTGCATGAGCATTGGTAAGCCCAAATGGCATTACTCTAAAGGCAAATATGCCCCACTCTGTGGCAAAAGCTGTTTTATGCTGATCTTCTGGAGCTATGGCTACTTGATTGTAGCCCGAAAATCCATCAAGGAAGCTCTACACTTCCTTGCCTGCTACTCTTTCTAAGAGATGTTCTGTGATAGGAAGCGGATAGTTATCTCGAATAGTGGCTGCATTAACCTTCTTCAAGTTAATGCACACACGTAGCTTTCCATTTTTCTTGGGCACCACTACAATGGGGGATAGCCACTCGGTGTGCTCAATTTCATAGATGAATCCAGCTTCTACCAGTCTATCTATCTCTTCTTTGATCTTAGCAGCATAATTATCGTTATATGTATATGGCTTCTGTTTAGAGGGTTTTGCATCTGAGGTCATGGGAATTGTGTGTGAGCATATGTCTGGATCAACACCCTTCAAGTCTTTGTAACTCCAAGCGAATACATCTCTGTATTCTCTTAGCAAGGCTATCAATTCGCGCTCTTCTTCTTCCGTCAGGTCATGTCCTATGTAAGTGCATCTCTCCTCTCCTTCTTCTAGGGCTGCCACTATTTTCTTGGTGGTTTCTTTGTTATCATAGGCCTCTCCTGATTGCGCCTCACGTTTTGGCATCCTTACCATGACTCTTCTATCATCTATCTCATACTTTTTAAAGTTTTCAGGGACCTCAAACAAAGATTCTTCCTCTTCTGGTGTGACTTCTCTCTTCTTTCTTTTCTTTCCTTCATCTTTAGGGGTCACTTGTGTGGCTAACCTTACATCATTTGTAAGCTCTCCATGTCTCTGAGGATGAGCTTCCACTTCATAGAAGTATTCTTCATCTGATGCAAAAGGTGGGTCCATAATGATTGACTCTAGATCAGAGTCACTTGCATCTTCAAATGCATCAGGGCTAGGTTCGCATTCTTCTAAAACCGAATCTCCCATGATTGGCTCTATTGAGAAAACTGAAATGTCATAGCCTTCCTCGTCACAGTGGGGTGTCCATTGTTCTTCATTGATGGCTACATCCATTGTTGCTAAAATTTCTGCCCAGCCGTGAGGTTCAAATTCTTCATGAGGAAATACTACAGGTGTGTAGGCCGGGTCTTGAATTGATCTATGGGTTTCTTTTGCACCTATCTCTCTAGCCTTTTCTCTCTTCTCTTCTTCTACTGCTACTTTACACATCCATAAGTGAGTGTCTTCATGCATCCATGAGGATCCTGATCCTATGGAGTGCACAGACTCCGTGTCATCCTTGGCTTTATGGATGGGATTCCATTGAATAGGCGGTACATCTCTATGAGAGTAATCCTTGAGATTGACTTTGGTTGTAACACCTAGGTGTTGCAAATACAAGGAATTGGTTCCCCAATCTTGTACCACCTGCAACTATCGCATAAATGGTCTTCCCAAAATCATCTCATAGGCATGGTTTTTGCTGAAATCACATATGGCGAAAGTATGCTCAAACTCAACATCGCATGTAGTGAGAGTTACTCCTTCCAGCAAGCCTAAGGGTCTTTCTATGTGACCATTAGCCATCTGCAATTTCATCCTCGTGGGCCTGAGTGCTGGCTTGCCCCAACGCTTCCATAGAGAAGTGGTAGCAATAGCAACTCCTGCACCTGAGTCTAGAATTGCCTTGGTTGTGTACCCCTGATGGGTAATGGGAAGATAGGTGTTTCCTTCTTCACCTTCACTCATATCTCCTATCTTGTCTAGAGGAATTTCTGGCACTGTTCTATGAGAACCTACCTGGGATCGGGGTTTCACCACTTCTGGCACTTGGTTAGCTACATGTTTCCATAACTCTGGCCTAACTTTGAGTAGCTCTTCTAAAGTGAGGTTGCACTGCACTTTAGTGTTTTTCACTACCTCTGTATTCCTAGGTATGACTGAGTCTTCGTTTCTTATCATAACCGTGGGTGCTCTCATACAAGTAGACTTGGCTTCCCATGGGCCTGTGAAGTGGGGTAATTCCTATAAAGAATTAGACTCGAAGTCTAATCTCTCTTGACTTTGTGCACTCTCCTGCTCTCCATAAATGGAGGGAATATCTTGCGGGAATTGGTCATATGCGTCATCTACCAGTTCAATGGGAGGATGGACTTCACTCTCTTTTGCCCATTTCTCTTCTTGAATCTCCCATAGGAATTCTGGTGTGTACCTATTCATAGAAGAAGAGGTGTCTGGTTCAGTGGAATTGGGCACATAAGCTTCCTGTGGGGGGATGGTTCTTCTTTTACTTGCCTCATTTCTTCCTTGGTTTTTTTCTTCCTTGGCAGATCTTGCAATTATGCTCTCTAACTTCTCTAATAGTCCATCCAAGTGCAATTGTGTCTTAGCTGAGCCAGAGTAGTTGAAGAGGCGACTGGCTTCAAACATGGTCTGAGCCAATGCGACCATTTTCACGCAAAGCTTGGTCCTTTCTATCTCTAGGTCAGCTCTAGGGTAGCAGTTGTCATGACTTGTCACATTTGGCCCTTCTTGGATTCTGGCCTGATATGCCTTAAGCATCATGTCTATGTCTTCAGGAGTGGGGTCAGCTAGCACTGATCCTACTCTAGGGGTGTTAGCAGCAGACAAGGGAGTCAACGAAGATCTGGCAAATAGGCCAATAATTTTCTTCAGGAAGAAGCACATATGAGCATTCACGCAGATCTAGCACTAAGGCAACCCTTTAGTTTTTCAAAACCCTTACACCAATTAAAAGTGATTCTCATCACTAAACACCATTGTAAATACCATTTCATATTTTTGTAGCTCCATTTTGTGCAAGCCAAGGAGTCCTTGAGCTTGAGGAGCTTTAGAAGTATCTACCTGCCAATTTTCGTATTTTTTAGATCTCGTTTGAGCCCTCAAATAAGCCTGGAACCTAATTTTTAACTAGGCCGGACACTAGGTCTGAACAGGGCCAAAGCTAGTCAAAAACTATAAAAAGAGCTAGAGAGCTCATTTTTGGGGTTAGATTGTAATTGAAACAAACTTGTAAGAGCTTTTTGAAAGTAAACTAAGAATTCCATTGCTTCTCCCTCTTTGTCTTGCCGTGTGTGCGCGTGTGTGTGTATGTGTGTGCATGTTTGTGTGCTTCTCACTCACGCACTTGTGCCGCCACTTGCTCGAGGTCTTCATACCATCCTCACGTCTTCCTGGATTGACATTAAAGGAGGTGCTACTCATCACTGAGCTACACCAAATTTTGGCGCCGTTGCCGGGGATCAAATTTTGAGGACGAGCGTGTGATGGTAAGACGTAGAGTTGACGCGTTAGAGTCGTAGGTATTTTCTTCACTTTCACCTATTTTCTTGTATTTCCTTCACCATCTTCATCTCCATCATCATCATCACCATCTCCCACCTCCATCTCCATCGTCGCGAAAATTTTTGTTTTTGATCATATCACCTTTCCCACCTCATTTCCCTCATTGCACTTGTGAGAGAGAGCGAGAGAGCGATATTGCGTGTGTGTTTTCTTGCATGTTTCTTGAGCTTTTTGCAGGACCTTGCTGAATCACCATCCCCAGCTCCCTGCGCAGGTACGAAACTCGTCGAATCTGTCTCGTAGTCGCCAACCTCTGTCGATCGCGATTGACAGAAAATTCGATCATTTGGTAAAACAAAGTTCACCACTAGCACAAGCATGATGAGCACATCCCAAATCACCTAAAATAGTAGAAAAATTCCGTGTTTTTCTGTCAATCGCGACCGACAACCTCTGTCAATCGCGACCGACAGACCCTGTCAATCGCGACCGACAAACCCTGTCAATCGCGACCGACAGACCTCACGACCGACAGACTGCCACGTAGGACCCTGTCAATCGCGATTGATACCGTCGATCGCGATTGACAGCCACGACCGACACCTCTGTCAGTCGCGATTGACACCGTCGATCGCGACCGACTGAAATTCAACGACTGATTGACTTTTACGCGTAGCCACGTGTCCATCGCGATTGATAGGCCCCCGATTGACTGAAATTTCGGCGAAAAATCCGGAAAACGTGTCGATCGCGATTGATACCGTCGATCGCGATTGACAGTCACGATCGACTCTGTCGATCGCGATTGACACTGTCGATCGCGACTGACAGCCCCGACGGACACCTCTGTCAATCGCGATTGACAGACTTGTCGATCGCGATTGACAGGCTTTTCGGCCAAAAATTAGGGTTTGCTTTTGTTCAAACTTTGGGATAATTTTGGGGCAAAATAGTCAATCCATTAGCATTATTGGAGGTTCCTACACTTATGTTTTGGGAGAAAATCCTAGGATCTGTCAGCCAGATTGAATCCTGTCTTAACCCCCTAAACCCTGAACAGTCATAACTTCTTCATACGAAATCAATTTTTTGAGCTCTAGGGCTTGTTGGAAAGCTCGTTGATTTTTAGATAGGGTATTTTGAAGTTGACCATACCCAGGGGATCAAAGTCAGGGGTCTTTAGAATTGTTTTCTTAAAAATCACTATGCAAGTTAGTGTTTGTGCTTCACGACTGAAAATCATCGGTTCTGTCTTTGGAATTTAAATCTTAAGGCTAACTTTGGAACTCTTACAGATCTATTGAGAGCTTCGAAAGGTGTTCTAAGCAAGTGTAAGTGCAAGCTTGGGAACACACTTCCTGGGCACTCAAGGGCAACCAAGCAGGAAACAAAAGGTTGGAAACTTTTAACCCCCTCTGTCAATTCATAGTTTAGGCTAAGAACGACGAGAGGTAGTGTTAGCAGTGGACAAGGGAGAGAAGGCACAAGCAGACAAGGGAGTCAACGAAGATCTGGCAAGTAGGCCAACAATTTTCTTCAGAAAGAAGCACTTATGAACATTCACGCAGATTTAGCACTAAGGCAACCTTAATCTTTCAAAACCTCTACACCCATTAAAAGTGATTCTCATCACTAAGCACCATTGTAAATATCATTTCATCTTTTTGTAGCTCCATTTTGTGCAAGCCAAGGAGTCCTTGAGCTTGAGGAGCATTAGAAGTATCTACCTACCAATTTTCGTAATTTTTGGATATCGTTTGAGCCCCCAAATAAGCCCTGGAACCTAATTTTTAACTAGGCCGGACACTAGGTCTGAACAGGGCCAAAGCTAGTCAAAAACTATAAAAGGAACTAGAGAGCTCATTTTTGAGGTTAGATGGTAATTGAAACGAACTTGTAAGAGCTTTTGAAAGTAATCTAAAGAACTCCATTGATTCTCTCTCTTTGTCTTGTCGTGTGTGCGCGTGTGTGTGTATGTGTGTGCATGCTTGTGTGCTTCTCACTCACGCACTTGTGCCGCCACTTGCTCGAGGTCTTCATACCATCCTCACGTCTTCCCGGATTGACATTAAAGGAGGTGCTACTCATCACTGAGCTACACCAAATTTTGGCGCCGTTGCCGGGGATCGAGCTTTGAGGACGAGCGTGTGATGGTAAGACGTAGAGTTGACGCGTTGGAGTTGTAGGTATTTTCTTCACTCTCATCGAATTTCTTTTACTTTCTTCACCATCTTCATCACTATCATCATCATCACCATCTCCCACCTCCATCTCCATCATCGCGAAAATTTTCAGTTTTGATCATATCACCATCTCCACCTCATTTCCTCCATTCCACTTGTGAGAGAGAGCGAGAGAGCGATATTGCTTGCACTGTTTTTGCATGTTGTTGTGATTCTTGCAGGTACTACCATCATCATCATCCCCAGCACGCTGCACGCAGGTACGAAATTCGAAGAAACTGTCTCGCAGTCGCAGGCTTCTGTCGATCGCGACTGACAGAAATTTTTGGCTTTTCACAAAAGTGAGTGCACCATTAGCACAAGCACAAGGAGCACATCCTAAAACATTAAAAACAGTAGAAAAATCTCGAGGTTTTCTGTCAATCGCGACCGACAGCCTCTGTCAATCGCGACCGACAGACCCTGTCAATCGTGACCGACAGCCTCTGTCAATCACGACCGACAGACCCTGTCAATCGCGACCGACAGACCCTGTCAATCGCGACCGACAGACCCTCGCGACCGACTGACTGCCACGTAGGACCCTGTCAATCGCGATTGATACTGTCGATCGCGACTGAGAGCCATGACCGACACCCCTGTCGATCGCGATTGACACCATCGATCGCGATTGACTGAAATTCCACGATTGATTGACTTTTACGCGTAGCCACGTGTCCATCGCGACTGATAGGCCCCCGATTGACTGAAATTTCGGCGAAAAACCCGGAAAACGTGTCGATCGTGATTGATACTGTCGATCGCGATTGACAGCCACGATTGACTCTGTCGATCGCGATTGACACCGTCGATCGCGATTGACAGCCCCGACGGACACCTTTGTCGATCGCGATTGACACCGTCGATCGCGATTGACAGCCCCGACGGACACCTCTGTCAATCGCGATTGACAGACCTGTCGATTGCGATTGACAGGCTTTTCGGCCAAAAATTAGGGTTTGATTTTTGGGATAATTTTGAGGCAAAATAGTCAATCTATTAGCATTTTGGGAGGTTCCTACACTTGTGATTTGGAGAAAATCCTAGGATCTGTCGGCCAGAGTGAATCTTGTTTTAACCCCCTAAACCCTGAACAGTCATAACTTTTTCATACGAAATCAATTTTTTGAGCTCTAGGGCTTGTTGGAAAGCTCGTGGAAACAAAAGGTTGGAAATTCTCAACTCCCTTTGTCAATTTCTAGCTTAGGCTAAGAACGACTAGTGATAGGAGTCAGCCAGGGCGATGGTCGGCAGTTATCAAGTTGAAGACTACCTAAAAACTCAAGTTCAAGATAAAAACATAATCTCTGTACTGTCGATAACCTTAAGGTAAAGAACCTAACCTAGAACGATCAATTTACAGTGCGGAAATACACTCACGTATACCTGTCGACGCAACTTCAGACAAGGTCATAAACACGATAACACACTAAAAAGGAATCAAGTGACTGAAACCAATTGATCAGCAACAAGGTTGTACTCTGGGCTAAATTGGGCTACTGAAATAGGCATATGAACCTTAGATCGGGATGACATCTAGTAAGGGAGAGAAAAAGCCTTAGGTCTTCAAAGGCTAGTGTTAACCGCACTGCTAGGTCTTGGGCCCAACAGTTGAGCCACCACTCGTACTACCCTAGCTCTGAGACCAGTGAGTCAGAGATGTCTCAAGGCATGGACAGACCTACAGGAAGTTCAGGAGTGCCTTACTTGCACAGGGTAGAAGGCCCATACAAAACACAGTTGGAGTACCTTAGGACCAACCGATTAGGTGCTAGCATCTATGAGGACGGCCTAGGAAGATCCGTGGTCCAGATTAAAAATCCTGATCAATCCATGGGACTAGAGCACCCAGCTGTCAAATTTGAAAACGGCGCATACCTGGACAAAGAAGGAACCATATACGTAGTCACCAGTCACCCAGATAGGACAGATGAATTTGGAAATGTAATCTCAGAGGCGGACTTAGGGGACTTAGAACAAGGAAATATGGGCGTAGAACCTAGAACCCCCCGAGGTAAATCAGTTCTCACGAGGATTATCACGCCTGAGTGGGTTCCCCAAGACAACAAGAGCATAGAGTTGCTCCTCAATCGAGAAACTGACGAAGCCTTTTGGAGGTATAAATCTAATCAGCCAACGGATATAGGGAATATCATGATCTACGAGTTTAAGGACCCTGATAGCCCAGGCAGAGTGACCTACCTAGATCACGCTTCAGAACGGATCTTTGTGGTTACGGAAAATGATAGGCATGCTTACACTTGGAAGGGTGAATTCATTTTCCCCCAGCCAAGATTGAATGTATCCTATGGTCACCCTGGGGCTGGAACATCCCAAGCTCATGGTATGCAAAGAGACAGAAGCAGAGATAGACCAGAAGTAAGCTTTGCTAACCTAGTGGGCAGAGAAAGAACGAGGACGGAGACGAATCGAGTAGAACCTGAGATACTTAGAGCTCACAGAAACCAAGGAAATGTGGATGGATTTCCTTTGCCGAGGCCTAGAGAGCACACAAGAACTTTGAGACCAACCCAGCTAGTTAAGTCCATGAAGAATTACTTTGACGGCACAGGAGATCCCTATGATCATGTGGCGGAGTTCAAGCAAGTCTTGAGAGCTGAACAAGTGGAGGATCTATTCACACAGTACAATGCCTTCGGTCTAACCCTTAGGAACACATCACTTACATGGTTTCAGCCATTGGATGAGCGACAATTCAGGTGTATAGACCAACTCCTAGAAGCCTTCATTGTAGAGTTCTCTAAGAGTGGCATAAGACACAATACCTCCTCACTGATTCACAGCTTCAAGCAAACCCCTCAAGAGACCGTGAGACTTGCAGGAAGAAGATTTAGGCAATACCTTGAAAGATGTCCTGTTTCGAAGCTACCCACATCTGCCAAACAAGTGGCCTTATTCCTTGATGGATTGCTGAGTACGAAATTGAGATCCTATGTGTATCTGAAGGACCCTAGGACTATAGAAGAGTGTGTACGCATGTGCATTGACATTGAAGATAACCTAGGGGAAGAACTAGAGCTTTCCAAAATCTACAAAGATTCAGATAGTGCTTCTAGTCACTCTTCCACGCAATCCACATCAATTGAGGAACTCGCAGAGAAAGTGGCACAAAAACTAGGCGTCTCGAGCAAACAAATTCCGAGGTTTGCCCCTGTGAAAAGATGCTATACTTGTGGTGGCGACCACATGGCAAATGTATGTCCCATTATGGCTCAACCCCAAATTAATCCTAGTAGCCAGTACTGCACCATAGAACGGAAGTACACCAATCACACTACGCAAGATTGCCCATACAACAGGCAGGTGGTTAGGCAACCCTACCCTCAGCCATACCCTCAACAGGGAAGATACCAGAACCAGTACCCTCCACAGCCATATGGCAGGCAACAGCAACCCTATCCGCAACCATACCAAAACCAACAGAGACCCCAACCAGTGCTAGTTCAACAGCCTCCAAACCCAGCTAATGTGATCCCGGTAAAGTATACTGCTGCAGAAGAAAACCTGAATAGGGCCATAGTACCAGTAACCCCATTGATCTCAGAAAGTGACCCGAGTGACCATAGCTTTGATTCTACACATGTCGATAGTCCCCAGGCTTACTACATGCAGTCTCCAGAACATGGTGAGTCCTACTATAGTGAAGAACCGAGTGAACCTAGTTGGGAGTCAGACTACACAAACGTCATGTATGCAAACCCCAACCCTAGGCCTCAACCTAGGCAGGTACGACCACCATTTCCTAGAGGACCATGCTACCGATGTCAGGGAGATCACTTCATTCGTGATTGTCCCTTGCCTCCACCTACACAACCCCAGTCAGTGACCATCCAAGGCTTTTGCCAAGACTGTGGAAAAGAGCATCTCTTACGAGATTGCCCAAAGAACCCCAATCACATGCCAAAAATCACTCCCATCAACGTTGTTGGGTTAGTGGTAGACTCCACAGGGAGCGTGACTTCCACTGCACCAGTACAGGTAGTCACTAGAGCTCAGGCATTGCAGCAAAACCAAGAGGCGAGCCAGGAAAAGGGCCCAGAGGCGAGTGAAACTGAGAGCATAACCAAGAAAAGGACTAGAGCTTGGAAAGATAGTAGGGAAAGAATGAAAAGACAATGGGCTAAAAAGATGAGTGAACTCGAGGAAAGCGTAAGGGAAACAAGAGCCAGAATAACCGAACTCACAACTCAAACTCACTCTCACACTACTCCACCACCACCACTCCCATCTCCATCCGACCCACCACCTCCCCCACCGCCTCATCAAATCCCACCACCCCCTAGAGTAGGATCAGTCCTAGCTGATCCCACTCCCGAGGACCTAAACATGATGCTTAAAGCATATCAGGCCAGAATCCAAGAAGGGCCAAACGTAACTGATCATGAAAAATGCTACCCTAGAGCCGAGCTAGAGCTTGAACGAACCAAAATTTGTGCCAAAATGGTGGAATTGGCTCAGACCATGTTTGAGGCTAGTCGCCTATTTAATATCTCTAGCTCAGCTAAGACGCAGTTACATTTTGATGGATTGCTAGAAAGAATAGAGAGGCTAATTGCAGAATCAGAGAAGGAACCTGCCCCTCAAAGAAAGGAAAGGGCGAGAGAACGGATAAGCCAGCCTCTTCAGGAAGCCCACGTGCCTCCTCAAGAAGCTTATCTTCCCCCCCAAAAGGCACATGGGCCTCCCTCGAAAGCTTACGTACCCCCACAGGTGGCCTACATTCCTTCTCAGAGTGCGTATGAGCCTCTTCGGGAAAGTAATAGAATAAGTAATCCTCCCCAAGAAGCTTGCGCCCCAGCCATCTATGAGAACGAGGAGAGAGCCAATGATAGAATAAGCCCTCCTTCCCAGGTTGCTTATGCGCCTAATTCTACGGAGCCAGACACCTCTTCTTATATGAATCGGTTTGCACCAGACTTCCTACGAGAGATTCAAGAAGACAAATGGGATAATGAAAGTGAAGTCGCCCCTCCTTTTGAACTTGTGGATGATGCACACGACCAATTCCCACAAGACATCCCATCTATTTACGGGGAACATGAAAGTACTCTGTCTCACGAGAGATTGGACTTTGAGTCTAATTCCATACAAGAGCTACCCCACTTCACAGGCCCATGGGAAGCAAAGTCCACGTGTATGAGAGCACCCACCGTCATGGTAAGGAACGATGACTCAGTCATATCAAGGAACACGGAGGTAGTAAAGAACACCAAGGTGCAGCGCGATCCCACTTTGGAAGAACTGCCTAAGGATAGACCAGAAGCGCGAAAATATGTAGCCAGTCAAATAACTGAAGCTGCAAAACCTCGTTCCAGGGAAGGATCCCATAGGACAGTGCCAGAAATTCCCTTGGATAAGATAGGAGATATGTGTGAAGGTGAAGAAGGGAACACCTATCTTCCCATCACCTACCAGGAGTACACCACCAAGGCAATTTTGGACTCAGGTGCAGGAGTTGCAATTGCCACCACCTCCTTATGGAAGCGTTGGGGCAAGCCAGCACTCAGGCCAACGAGGATGAAATTGCAGATGGCCGATGGTCATATTGAGAGACCCTTAGGATTGCTAGAAGGAATAACTCTCACCACTTGTGGTGTTGAGTTTGAGCATAGCTTTGCTTTATGTGACTTCAGCAAAAATCATGCCTATGAGATGATTTTGGGAAGACCATTTATGCGACAGTTGCAAGTGGTACAGGATTGGGGGACCAATTCCTTGTACCTGCAACACTTAGGTGTTACGACCAAAGTCAATCTCAAAGATTACTCTCATAGGGATGTACCTCCTATCCAGTGGAATCCCATCCATAGAGCCAAAGATGATACGGAATCTGTGCATTCCATAGGGTCAGGGTCCTCTTGGATGCATGAGGACACCCACTTATGGATGTGCAAAGTAGCAGTAGAGGAAGAGAAGAGAGAAAAGGCCAGAGAAATAGGTGCAAACGAAACCCATAGACCCATTCAAGACCCAGCCTATGCACCTGTAGTTTTTCCAGACGAGGAATTTGAACCCCATGGCTGGGCAGAAATTTTAGCAACAATGGACGTAGCCATCAATGAAGAACAATGGACACCTCACTGTGATGAGGATGGCTATGACATTTCAGTCTTCTCCATAGAGCCAATCAGGGGAGAGGCAGTTCTAGAAGAATGCGAGCCTATCCCTGATGCATATGAGGATGCAAGTGACTCCAATCTCGAGTCTATCATTATGGACCCACCATTCGCATCAGATGAAGAATATTTCCATGAAGTAGAATTTCAACCCTAGAGGCATGGAGAGCTTACAAATGATGTAAGATTAGCAACACATGTGAGCCCAAAGGAAGAAGGAAAGAAACAAAAGAAGAGAGAAGTCTCACCAGAAGAGGAAGAATCTTTGTTTGAGGTCCCAGAAAATTTTAAGAAGTATGAGATAGATGACAGGAGAGTCATGATTAGAATGCCTAAACGAGAGGCACAATCAGGAGAGGCCTATGATAACAAAGAAACCACCAAGAAAATAGTAGTGGCCCTAGAAGAAGGAGAGGAGAGATGCACGTACATAGGCCATGACCTAACAGAGGAAGAAGAGCATGCGTTAATTGCCTTGCTAAGAGAATACAGAGATGTATTTGCTTGGAGTTACAAGGACTTGAAAGGTGTTGACCCTGACATATGCTCACACACTATCCCCATGACTTCAGACGCTAAACCCTCTAAGCAAAAGCCTTATACATATAACGATAATTATGCTGCTAAGATCAAAGAAGAGATAGATAGACTGGTCGAAGCTGGATTTATCTATGAAATTGAGCACACTGAGTGGGTATCACCCAACGTAGTGGTGCCCAAGAAGAATGGCAAACTGCGCGTGTGCATTAACTTGAAGAAGGTTAATGCAGCCACTATTCGAGATAACTATCCGCTTCCCATCACAGAACATCTCTTAGAAAGAGTGGCAGGCAAGGAAGTGTACAGCTTCCTTGATGGATTTTCGGGCTACAAGCAAGTAGCCATAGCCCCAGAGGATCAGCATAAGACAGCCTTTGCCACAGAATGGGGCATTTTTGCTTTTAGAGTAATGCCATTTGGGCTTACCAATGCACCAGCTACCTTCCAGAGGCTGATGTGCCATGTGTTTAAGGAGTTCCTGAGGAAGAGTTTAGAAGTCTACGTTGATGATATTTGTGCTCATTCCAACATTAGACAAACCCATATTCCTGAACTCAGACAAATCTTTGACAAATGTAGAGAATATCAAGTCTGCCTGAACCCAGAAAAGTGCGTTTTTATGGTCAGGCAAGGCAAGATTCTAGGACACATAGTGTCAAAGAATGGCATATCTACCGACGAAGAAAAAGTGAGAGCCATAGCAGAGCTACCTAGGCGTAGGAATGTCAAGGAAGTACAAGCTTTCATGGGGCATTGTGGCTATTACCGACGATTTATACACATGTATGCTGTCATTGCAAAGCCCATGTACGGACTTCTAACTAACTTTGAGTGGACGGATGAATGTGAGAATTCCTTCCTGGAGCTTAAATGAAGATTATGTTCAGCACCAATCTTAAACACACCAGATTGGAATAAACCATTCCATGTTCATGTGGATGCATCCAATTACGCTATTGGATGCGTACTTGCACAACCTACTGGTGAAGGTAATATGGATCTTCCAATTGCCTATGCCAGTAGACAATTGAATGCGGCTGAACGGAATTACACCACTACAGAGCGAGAAGGATTAGGCATGGTATATGCAGTTAAGAAATTTAGACACTATTTGCTTGCAAATAAGTTTAAATTTTTTACTGATCATCAGGCATTGTTATATCTTGTAAACAAGCCATGCAATACAGGAAGATTAGTAAGATGGTTTCTCTTGCTCATGGAATATGACTTTGAAGTTGTGGTAAGGAAAGGTAGGACTCATTTGAGAGCTGATCATCTCTCTAGGCTCACATCGGGATAGGCCCCACAAGGAGTATCAGACGACCTTCCTGATGCTTACTTGTTTAATTTGGAAGTCGTACCACAGTGGGCTAAGCCATTGGTGCCAGTATTGGCGTACGGGCCCAACCATCCAGTGGTAAACACACGAAATAGAGAGGTTGTAAAAGCCCAAAAGTACCACATCATGGCCGGAAGTATGTACAAGCACACAGATCAAGGGATCTTGGCTTGCTGCGTAGAAGAGGATGAGTACGCTAAGTGGTTGCAACTAGCACATGTAGGTGCACTAGAGCAACACCATTCAAAGCAACGAACTTTACAGACTCTAAAGAGATTCGGAGTGCATTGGCCAACTATGGAAGCTGATGTCCAAAAGTTGTGCAAGGAATGCCCAATCTGTTGCACTAAACCACCAGTGGAACACGCCACTCTGTATCAAGTATCCATTGTGCCAGATTGGAGTGAACCTCTAGTATCATTCTTGCGGACAAACACATTCCCTCCAGACATGACTCTAGCTAGGAAAAGGAGTTTAGAACAAGAAGCCCTGGAGTACTCACTCATTGGTGATAATCTATACAAACGTGGTAAAGATGGTTACCTGCGACTATGTGTCCACGAAAGTGAATATCTGAAGATCTTAGAAACCGCTCACCAAGGTGTAGCAGGAGGACACTTTGGACCAGATCGGGTGATCAAGGCAATACTATTTGCGGGCTTCTGGTGGCCTACCCTTCACATGGATGCACATACCTATGTGAAACGGTGTGATGTCTGCCAGAGGACTCAGTATCCTATACGCAAAGATGAGATGCCACTGAAACCTATGATGGGTGGACGTGCATTCTCTAAGTGGGGAATAGACTTCGTAGGTCCTATTAATCCCCCAGCTAAGGGTTCTCATGCGGAATACATCATTGTTGCAACAGACTATCTAACTAAGTGGGTAGAAGTAAAGGCTACGACAAAGAACGATGCTCAAACAACTGCTAAATTCTTGTTTGAGAATGTATTCACGAGATATGGGCTACCTATAGAGCTTGTAAGTGATAGAGGTACTCATTTCTTGAACGAAGTAATTGAAAATCTACTCCAAGAATTCTTGGTGATACACAAGAAGTCTGCCCCCTATCACCCCCAAGCTAATGGACAAGCTGAGAGCACTAATAAGATCTTATGTAATGTACTGACAAAATTAGTGAACACTAAACGCTCTGATTGGGACAAACATCTACACCATGTTGTTTGGGCATACCGAGTTGCCTACAAAACGGTACTCCAAGCCACCCCTTTTCAGATGGTATTTGGCCAAAACGCTGTGCTACCCTTGGACTTCTTGATCCCTACATTGAGAGTAGCACAAGAGTACGAATGGACAGGTCATGAGCTCTCCTCTAGGATCTTTGACCTTGAACGATTAGGAGAAACAAGACTGAGAGCCGCCGCTGGAATATATGCAGCCAAGAAGAGACAGAAAGCATACTTCGATGCCCATGTGAAGGACAAAGGTTTGAAAGCAGGAGATCTAGTTTTAGTCTATACACTGAAACAACATGCAAGGAAGCTAGAAAAGAGAGGCTACGGACCTATGATCATCAACAGGATCTCCACGAGTGGAGCGGTACAATTGGCCACATTAGAGGGTGATGTTCTCCCTAACTATATTAGTGGTTGCAGAGTCAAGTTGTATCAAGAACCCCTCACGGAGGAAATGCTTAACCGACTCAACACTGCTAAGAAACGCAAAGAGGAAGAAAAGCAAATTAGAGAAGAAGCTCAAGCAGAAGCTTTAGAACGCATCAGGAGGATGAAATTACGAAGGCAAGGTAGAGATCAGCCTAGAACAAATGACTATGCAGATCAAGGATATCATATGGCAATGTGTGCAGCCGCGGGAACATGCTCACATAGGATAACTGATCGACGTCCTTTCGTAACCTTAGATATAGGACAGGGAAAGAGTGCAAGGACCGTAAGAGCCTTGATTGACTCAGGTGCAGCCACTAGTGCTGTTAGAATGTCTTACTGTCAAGAGTTGCAGTTGACTGTCAATCCTGTGGAAGCATATCTCATAGGATTGGGAGGCGTGGAAACCCCTTGCATGGGCGAGGTGGAACTTCCTCTCTACATTCATGATGAGGCAATGACAGTTAAAGTACTAGTGTGTCTGGACGAGGATCTCACTGAACCTCTTGTTTTGGGTCAAGACTGGATCTATGACCAAGCAGTCAACTTAAACCTAAGAAGTGGACTCCTTCAGGTTTGGGTCAATCATAGTCGAATTACCGTAGAATTGGGTAATGGAGCACTCAAGGAACTAGGAAAGGCACAGACTCCTGGTCCTTCCAGGGGTACACATGAAGATGACCATGCTGTTCTTGTCCAAAACTATGTGTTGCAGAGGAATGATATTCGCAAAAAAGGAGTCAGGAATGCAACGGAACTCCCTTCTTTTCCAAAGGCCAGAAGGAGGCAGGAACCCAAGGTGGATCAAAGGCAGAAGAAGCAAAGTACTACCTATGTCCGAGATCAAAAGTACCTGCGCAGCAGAATGTCCCAGAAAATAAACCATGTGTGGGTGCGGAAAGGCGAACAACCGGTTGCACCACCGTCAACTACACGGGCGAAGTTTCTTATTAATAACCAACAACACGACATTAATAAGAAGTCTTGCAGAAATTCTCCTGCTAACGTGAAATCTATTTGGGTGCCCAAGAAGTCGATGAAGGCTAGCCCACAATCAAGACAAATTTGGGTGCCTAAGGCTTGCTTGAGGGCACAAGTAGCTACGCCGAGGCCACAACCTAAACAGCATAACGCAGCTACGCATACTGCCAGTATTCACTCGTTCTCAACACTCAAGGACACACCAAGACCCAAGAGCGCGCATGTAATCACTTGTAAATGGGTCCCTAAAAGGCCTCATTTTCAAACCGCGACACCTAGAAAGCTTTCTAGTGTCTCCACGAAACCGAAAGCAAAGCCCATCCACTGCATTTGGCAGCCTAAGACCTGTAATAAGCCCCCCGACCCCAATTTGTAAATTCATCCCCACTTACTAACTTCATTAATCTCCTAGGACTACCCAAGCATTAACTACACACACGTGCACCGAACACTTACTAACCCATTATTCGCTCCCGACCCTCATGTTAATATTGTGATGGGAACAACAACGGTCCTCCCTTGTCCTGTACAATATTAACACATGTTTGTATATTCTCACAGAGACAGACAGCAAGAAGTAAAATGGCAGATACAGTAGGAACTAGCTCCCAGGCAGGCACCAGCCCCCAAGTGGTGGACATCGAAAGCCTTCCGGTCGAGGAAGAATTAAAGGAAAGACCAGCAGCATTACGGGCATTGCACGCCATACCAATTCAGAATCCTCCGCAGGGTCACACAATGCCGGTGGGCAAAACCTCACATTGGTTCAGTGATGTTGCTGGACCTCTGGGTGAAGGCACATATATGTGGGAGTCCGAGGTCCAATTCAATGGACGATGGGGCAGATACCATTTCTTTACCAGGGAGTTTGAGAGGCTACAGAATAACGAAGGACTGAAGCCGATCTGGAAGAAGGCAGGGCTTTATGACTACTTCAAGTCCCAACTACCAAAGCCAGATTTCCTAAGATGCTCATATCTAATTAGTACCCTCACCTCCAGCAAAGACAAGAAAGGATACAGCTCCTTTGTGCTCCCATCACTCACAAGGGGCAACGAGCTGAAGCGTTTCCGCTTGACTATCAACCTGGTAAGAGAAGCACTCGACATGACTGGTATGCACATTCCAACAGAGAAAGAGACTATGGTTCCAGACAACATTAAGAACAGGAATCTGACGAAGCTGAAGGACATGGTTGCAATGACGCCCACGATCGCCATCCACTTACGTATGGTCATGCAACATTTCGCCTTCCCCGCGCAGGAGAGGTTCACAATGCCTCCCAAAAAGATCTGGTTTAGCCTCTACCTGGCGGATGCCTTTGAGTTGACCATCAATATGCCCCACTGGATTATCGACCAGATTCATATGGCCCATCAGAGATGGTATAAAAAGCAAAAATCTGTGTTGTATGGTTGCTGTGCACTCACCAGAATTGTATACAGATGTCTCGCATATGATGTACCGGTGCAGAGGGCTTTGATCTGGTCCAGAGCACAGGAATTTCAACGAAGATTGTCAGCTGTAGGGCCTCCCTCAAAGAAGATGAGAGATGCTGTCCAGATGCCTTGCGCACAAGCTCGCGGTGCTACCCTGACGCCTGAGACCACCCCAAGACTCCCCCGACGAGTGCAACCATTTATTATCAGGTTACCCAGGCACAGCACAGATGGCCCTAATCTTGTGTTTCCACCAGTACCGACTGATCTGGAATTCCCGCATGGGTTCACTCTGGAGGATCTAACAGACAAAGAAGTTGCAAGAATCATAGATGCTGTAAATGCGGAAGTTGAAGAAGAGCAAGCCGGTGGACAGCAAACTGCCCCAGACCAAGCCCAGCCCAGCCAACCGGACATAGTCAATGTGGACGATGAAGAAGAAGCTCATGAGGAGGCACAGGGTGGACAATCAGAAGAAGAAGAACAAGAGTATGATCAAGAAGCCCTACAAGTACTGGAAGGTGCTCCCGCCTATACTAGCGCATTAAAGAAGCTTTACGATACAATGAACCGAGTTCAAGAGCAACACAGGCTCTCATTAGCTGCAGGTAAAGCTCTCATGAATCAGATTCTGGAGGAGGAAGGTGTGGACGAGCAATACCGTGCCACCTTGGAAATGATATCAGATGCTTTGGGAGTACCGGAAACAGTGCACACCGCACTAGCGCAATCACGAAGAACAGAGAGAAGATATGGAAGACGCCCCCCACGAACAGGAAAACGAATGAATGTATTAGGTTCAGGACCACAAGGCACCCCCACAACCACTGGCACAGCACACACAGTACACGACACCGAGGAAGCCCACACATTGAGTGCACCCCCATCACCTCCCTTGCCACCTTCCCCCCCACATCCACCTCACTCACCTCCCTCTACCCCTGTGACCTCCACTGTCACCACCTCTGAAACTACTACACACACCCACGCTCAAACCATCAGCCAACCCACACACTCTACTTCCACTGAAAACATAAGTCTAACTACAGCCACGGTGCACCTCACTACCCCGAGCACACTTCCTAGAAGTTCACAATTACACACACCTCTATACACATTCACAACCCTCACCGCTACCACAATCCCCATGTTCACAGTCACTCCCACCACGAACCCCACTTTTATGGAGGTGTCACCCACCTCTGCACCTCTCCCATCCCCCATTTACCCACAATCTCCCATTCCCCCACCTCCCCCCTCACCCGTCCCCAGTACTGCATTCACAATCCCCTTTCCCTTTCCCTACCCCTTTGCATTCAACACTATTCCTCTCGATAACTTATTTAATATTATGCATCAATGCATGGCCCAACTTCAGCAACATTACCAACACTTGGACAACCAACATACAAGGCTCTTCCGAAGCCACGAGGATCTCCAAGCAAGATGTAGGGATCTTGAAGAGCAGAAGCAGCGACTAGAACAGCAGCACGCGACATTACAGGAGCAATATGCACAATTAGAAGCCAACCCACCCAAGCAGATGACGAAGAACGACGACATCTGGACGAGCTGCTACATTCTCAGATCACGAAAAACCTGAAACTTCGACGGAACTTGGGCCTCCTCCGCAAGCATATGTCGACCGCGTTAGAGGAGAATAAAAGATTACAGAAACAGAACGAAGAAAACCTGGAGGCAGCCATGGAGGGCTCCCCACAGGAGATTGACCCAGAACGATTCAAGGCAATTCCCTCGGAGAATATGCAGGTGGTGTTAGAAACTCATGCCGATCTAATGGAGGCCCATGCCGCTTTAGAAAAAGAGAGAGACGAGTTACGAAGACAGTTGGCTACCCGACAGACAGAACCCAGCCCGAGTATAACCGCAGAAGAAACAGCTGAAGAAGTTACTAAACTCCGGGCCGAACTTGAGGAATTACGCAGCAAGGTTATGCAATATGAGCGTCAGCCCTCCCCTCTGGTAGACCCCGAGCCTGACGATCTGGTGCCAATTGAAGTAGAAGAAACATTCGAGGATCCCTATGTACCAATGCCAACACCCGGCGGTAAGCACACAGAACAGGGCATGGACACAATTGAGATCGAGGCACCGGAATGGATGCAAAAGTTAGAGAAAGTAGCCACGACACATGACGACAGGGTGGCAGTCCAAATCGCATTGATGTCAAAACTAGAAGAGGTGGTAATAAAATCTGATTATTTTCAGAATCTTTCACACCATAGGTGGATCGGGCCATCGGATGATCTGTATGTACCTTTTTGCGTGCTAATGGCGGATTATAATGCGGAGATCAAGCGCCACACCTCAAAGGAACCCACCTCTGCCACCCAATTTGCACCCGATGACATCCCAGAGAGTGCCAAGCAAGGACATATCCGCCAACCAACGTGGAGAATTCGGCTGCTCGAAACCTACCCGGAAATGGTAAGAACATGGAACAACATGCCATTGTACATCAAATATAATCCATGTTATTGCCCTGTGTTTCGAAGGAGATCCTGGCCGGAGTACACACATACAGTGCTGACGATTAAAGGATGTGAGAAGTGGCTAAATTACGTGTACTTCGCACCCCCTAAAGGCGCACCTACAATTGGCTATATGATTTCAACGATCCGACATTGGGGGGTCCGTTTCAAGAATGTTCCTGATATCATGACTCAGATGTGCCTGAAAATTTTCGAACTTATGCTGGTCACCTTCAGGACCTTCAAAAATGTCAAGGAACCGCATCTCTCAGCACTAGGATTTAATGAAGGGAACCAGGACCTTGTATACGACATGAGCACAACTCCATCGATCAATGTGGTGTATGCATGGCACGCTCACATCAAATATCTACCGGCCTGCTTCAAACAAACGTTCGAAGAGATGTTTGTCACGGGATTCTGGGAATATCACTCTGAGATATTCATTCCCAGACCATCCCATCTCTTGCAGTTGTTTGCAGTGGAACAAGCTCTCCACTCCGAAAAGCTACGCATGCCACATCCAGAGGTTCCTGGGCCGGTAGACTGGGATGCTCTTCTGACTGATTTGGCCAAAGGTTTGCGAATTGCTGAACATCATTTAGCGCAGGACGTCGTCGAGTTCTACATCCAAAAACCCTCTCAACAAGGGTCTGTCAGGGACGACAGACGCGAGAGAGGGGGGGGTGTTAGCAGTGGACAAGGGAGAGAAGGCACAAGCAGACAAGGGAGTCAACGAAGATCTGGCAAGTAGGCCAACAATTTTCTTCAGAAAGAAGCACTTATGAACATTCACGCAGATTTAGCACTAAGGCAACCTTAATCTTTCAAAACCTCTACACCCATTAAAAGTGATTCTCATCACTAAGGACCATTGTAAATATCATTTCATCTTTTTGTAGCTCCATTTTGTGCAAGCCAAGGAGTCCTTCAGCTTGAGGAGCATTAGAAGTATCTACCTACCAATTTTCGTAATTTTTGGATATCGTTTGAGCCCCCAAATAAGCCCTGGAACCTAATTTTTAACTAGGCCGGACACTAGGTCTGAACAGGGCCAAAGCTAGTCAAAAACTATAAAAGGAACTAGAGAGCTCATTTTTGAGGTTAGATGGTAATTGAAACGAACTTGTAAGAGCTTTTGAAAGTAATCTAAAGAACTCCATTGATTCTCTCTCTTTGTCTTGCCGTGTGTGCGCGTGTGTGTGTATGTGTGTGCATGCTTGTGTGCTTCTCACTCACGCACTTGTGCCGCCACTTGCTCGAGGTCTTCATACCATCCTCACGTCTTCCCGGATTGACATTAAAGGAGGTGCTACTCATCACTGAGCTACAGGTAGGAGTAAGTCAGGGCGACGATAGGCAGGTATCAAGTTGAAGACTACCTAAAAACTCAAGTTCAAGCTAAAAACCTAATCTCTGTACTGTCGATAACATAAAGGAAAAGAACCTAACGTGGAACGATCAACCTGAAAGCACGAAGAACATTCAAGTATTCCTGACGACGAAATATCAGACAAGACCTTAAACACAAGGAATAACTAAAAAGAACCAAGCGACTATTATAAAGTAACCAGCAACGAGGTTGTACTCTGGGCAAAGAATTGGGCTACTTAGATAGGCATATGAACCTTAGATCAGGACGACATCTAGTAAGGGAGAGACAAAGCCTTAGGTCTTCAGAGGCTAGTGTTAACCACACTGCTAGGTCTTGGGCCCAACAGTTGAGCCACCACTCGTACTACCCTAGCTCTGAGACCAGTGAGTCAGAGATGTCTCAAGGCATGGACAGACCTACGGGAAGTTCAGGAGTGCCTTACTTGTACAGGGTAGAAGGCCCTTACAAAACACAGCTGGAATACCTTAGGACCAACCGATTAGGTGCCAGCATCTATGAGGACGGCATAGGAAGATCTGTGGTACAGATTAAGAATCCTGATCAATCCATTGGACTAGAGCACCCAGCAGTCAAGTTTGAAAACGGTGCATACCGGGACAAAGAAGGAACCATATACGTAGTCACCAGTCACCCAGACAGGACAGATGAATTTGGGAATGTAATCTCAGAGGCGGACTTAGGTGACTTGGAACAAGGAAACATGGGTGTGGAACCTAGAACCCCCCGAGGCAAATCTGTTCTCACTAGGATTATCACACCTGAGTGGGTTCCCCAAGACAACAAGAGCATAGAGTTGCTCCTCAATTGAGAAACTGACGAAGCCTTTTGGAGGTATAAATCTAATCAGCCAACTGATATAGGAACTATCATGATTTATGAGTTTAAGGATCCGGATAGCCCAGGTAGAGTGACCTACTTAGATCACACTTCGGAAAGGATCTTTGTGGTGACAGAAAATGATAGGCATGCTTACACTTGGAAGGGTGAATTCATTTTCCCCCAACCAAGATCGAATGTATCCTATGGTCACCCTGGAGCTGGAACATCCCAAGCTCATGGAACTCAAAGAGACAGAAGTAGAGATAGACCAGAAGTAAGCTTTGCCAACTCAGTGGGCAGAGAAAGAACGAGGACGGAAACGAATAGAGTGGAGCCTGAGATACTCAGAGCTCACAGGAATCAAAGAAATGTGGATGAGTTCCCTCTACCATGACCTAGAGAGCACACAAGGACTTTGAGACCGACTCAGCTAGTTAAGTCCATGAAGAACTACTTCGATGGCACGGGAGATCCATACGATCATGTGGCTGAGTTTAGGCAAGTCTTGAGAGCTGAACAAGTGGAGGATCTATTCACGCAGTACAATGCCTTTGGTTTGACCCTTAGGAACACTGCCCTGACATGGTTTCAGCCACTAAATGAGAGGCAGTTCAGGAGCATAGACCAACTCCTAGAGGCTTTCATTATTGAATTCTCTAAGAGTGGCATAAGGCATAATACCTCCTCGCTGATTCACAGCTTCAAGCAAACCCCGCAAGAGACCGTGAGACTTGCAAGAACGAGATTTAGGCAATATCTTGAAAGATGCCCTGTTTCGGAGTTACCCACACCAGCCAAGCAAGTGGCTTTATTCTTGAATGGATTGCTAAGTACCAAGTTAAGATCATATGTGTACTTGAAGGACCATAGGACCATAGAAGAGTGTGTACGCATGTGTATTGACATTGAGGATAACTTAGGGGAGGAGTTAGAGCTTTCCAAGATATACAAAGATTCAGATAGTGCCTCTAGCCTCTCTTCCACGCAATCCACATCACTTGAGGAACTTGCAGAGAAAGTAGCTCAGAAATTAGGTGTAACTAGCAAACAAATCCCAAGGTTTGCCCCTGTGAAAAGGTGCTATACTTGTGGCAGCGACCACATGGTGAATGTATGTCCCATTATGGCTCAACCCCAAGTTAATCCTAGTAGCCAGTACTGCACTATAGAACGAAGGTACACCAATCACACCGCTCAAGATTGCCCCTACAATAAGCAAACAGTTAGGCAAACTTACCCTCAACCCTATCCACCACAGGGAAGATACCAGAACCAGTACCCTCCACAGCCATATGGCAGGCCACAGCAACCTTATCAGCAACCATATCAAGCTCAACAAAGGCCTCAACCTGTGTTAGCACAACAACCCCCTGCCCCAGCCAATGTGATTTCGGTAAAGTATACTGCTGCAGAAGAGAACCTGAATAGAGCTATAGTCCCTGTAACACCCTGGATTTCTGAAAGTGACCCGAGTGACCATAGCTTTGATTCTACACATGTTGATAGTCCCCAGGCGTACTACATGCAGTCTCCAGAACATGGTGAGTCCTATTACAGCGAAGAGCCAAATGAACCTAGTTGGGAGTCAGATTATACAAACGTCATGTATGCAAACCCCAACCCTAGACCTCAACCTAGGCAGGTAAGACCCCCGTTCACTAGAGGACCATGCTACAGATGCCAAGGTGATCACCTCATTCGTGATTGTCCCTTGCCACCACCTACACAACCCCAGTCAGTGACGATACAGGGCTTTTGCCAAGAATGTGGGAAGGAGCATCTCTTACGAGATTGCCCAAAGAACCCCAATAATATGCCAAAAATCACTCCTATCAACGTTGTCACCAGAGCTCAAGCATTGCAACAGAACCAAGGAGCAACCCAGGATAAGAACCCAGAGGCTAGTGAAACCGAGAGCATAACAAAGAAAAGGACTAGAGCATGGAAAGATAGTCGGGAAAGGATGAAAAGACAATGGGCTAAAAAGATGAGTGAACTCGAGGAAAGCATAAGAGAAACCAAAGCCAGGATAACTGAACTCACATCTCAAACTCCCTCTCACACTATCGCACCACCACCATTCCCATCGCCATCCGACCCGCCACCTCCCAATCCACCTCATATAATTCCACCACCCCCTAGAGTAGGATCCGTATTAGCTGATCCCACTCCCGAGGACCTAAACATGATGCTTAAAGCATATCAATCCAGAATCCAAGAAGGGCCAACCATAACCGATCATGAAAAGTGCTACCATAGGGCCGAGCTAGAGCTTGAACAAACTAAAATTTGTGCTAAGATGGTGGAATTGGCTCAAGCCATGTTCGAAGCTAGCCGCCTCTTTAACATCTCTAGCTCAGCTAAGACGCAGTTACACTTTGATGGACTGCTAGAAAGAATAGAGAGGCTAATTGCACAATCAGAAAAGGAACCTGCCCCTCAAAGAAAGGAAAGGGCAAGAGAACGGATAAGCCAGCCTCTTCAGGAAGCCCATGTGCCTCCTCAAGAAGCTTATCTTTCCCCCCAAAAGGCAGATGAGCCTCCCTCGAAAGCTTACGTACCTCCACAGGTTGCCTACATTCCTTCTCAGGGAGCGTATGAGCCTGTTCGGAAGAGTAATAGAATAAGTAATCCTCCCCAGGAAGCTTGTGCTCCAGCCATCTATGAGAACGAGGAGAGAGCCAACGATAGAATAAGCCCTCCTTCCCAGGTGGCTTATGTGCCTAATTCTACGGAGCCAGACACTTCTTCTTCTATGAATCGGTTTGCACCAGACTTCCTACGAGAGATTCAAGAAGACAAATGGGATAACGAAAGTGAAGTCGCCCCTCCCTTTGAACTTGTGGATGATGCACACGACCAATTCCCACAAGACATCCCATCTATTTACGGGGAACATGAAAGTACTCAGTCTCACGAGAGATTGGACTTTGAGTCTAATTCCATACAAGAGCTACCCCACTTCACAGGCCCATGGGAAGCAAAGTCCACGTGTATGAGAACACCTACAATCATGGTAAGAAACGAAGATTCAGTCATACGTAGGAACACAGAGGTAGTGAAGAACACTAACGTGCAGTGCAATCTCAAGTTAGAAGAGCTACTCAAGGTTAGACCTGAATTATGGAAACATGTAGCCAAACAAGTACCAGAAATAGCCAAACCTCGTTCCCAGGTAGGATCCCAGAGGACAGTACCAGAAATACCCTTGGATAAGATAGGACATATGTGTGAAGGTGAAGAAGGTAATACCTATCTCCCCATTACCTACTAGGACTACACCACCAAAGCAATTTTGGACTCAGGTGCAGGAGTTGCAATTGCCACTACTTCCCTATGGAAGCGTTGGGGCAAGCCAGCACTCAGGCCAACGAGAATGAAATTGCAGATGGCAGATGGTCATATTGAGAGACCCTTAGGATTGCTAGAAGGAATAACTCTCACCACCTGTGGTGTCGAGTTTGAGCATAGCTTTGCTATATGTGATTTTAGCAAAAATCATGCCTATGAGATGATTTTGGGAAGACCATTTATGCGACAGTTGCAAGTGGTACAGGACTGGGGAACCAACTCCTTATATTTGCAACACTTAGGTGTTACAACCAAAGTAAATCTCAAAGATTACTCTGATAGAGATGTCCCTCCCATCCAATGGAATCCCATCCATAGAGCCAAAGATGATACGGAATCTGTGCATTCCATAGGCTCAGGATCCTCATGGATGCATGAAGACACCCACTTATGGATGTGCAAAGTAGCAGTAGAGGAAGAGAAGAGAGAAAAGGCCAGAGAAATAGGTGCAAACGAAACTCATAGACCCATTCAAGACCCAGCCTATGCACCTGTAGTCTTTCCTGATGAGGAATTCGAACCCCATGGCTGGGCAGAAATCTTAGCAACAATGGACGCAGCCATCAATGAAGAACAATGGACACCCCACTGTGATGAGGATGGCTATGACATTTCGGTCTTCTCCATAGAGCCAATCATGGGAGAAGCTGTTTTAGAAGAGTGTGAACCTAGCCCTGATGCATTTGAGGATGCAAGTGACTCCGACCTAGAGTCAATCATTATGGACCCACCATTTGCATCAGATGAAGAATACTCCCATGAAGTAGAATTTCAACCCCAGAGGCATGGAGAGCTTACAAACGATGTAAGATTAGCAACACATGTGACCCAAAAGGAAGAAGGAAAGAAACGAAAGAAGAAAGAAGCCTCACCAGAAGAGGAAGAATCTTTGTTTGAGGTCCCGGAAAATTTTAAGAAGTATGAGATAGACGACAGGAGGGTTATGATAAGAATGCCTAAACGAGAGGCACAATCAGGAGAGGCCTATGATAACAAAGAAACCACCAAGAAAATAGTAGTGGCCCTAGAAGAAGGAGAGGAGAGATGCACGTACATAGGCCATGACCTAACTGAGGAAGAAGAGCACGCGTTGATTACCTTGCTAAGAGAATACAGAGATGTATTCGCTTGGAGTTACAAGGATTTGAAAGGTGTTGACCCTGACATATGCTCACACACCATCCCCATGACTTCAGATGCTAAACCCTCTAAGCAAAAGCCCTACACATATAACGACAATTACGCTGCTAAGATCAAAGAAGAGATAGATAGACTGGTTGAAGCTGGATTTATCTATGAAATTGAGCACACTGAGTGGGTATCCCCCATAGTAGTGGTGCCCAAGAAAAATGGAAAGCTGCGCGTATGCATTAACTTGAAGAAGGTCAATGCAGCTACAATTCAAGACAACTATCCACTTCCCATCACAGAACATCTCTTAGAAAGAGTGGCAGGTAAGGAAGTCTACAGCTTCCTTGATGGATTTTCGGGCTACAATCAAGTGGCCATAGCTCCAGAAGATCAGCATAAAACGGCTTTTGCCACAGAATGGGGCATTTTTGCCTTTAGAGTCATGCCATTTGGGCTTACCAATGCACCAGCTACCTTCCAGAGGCTGATGTGCCATGTGTTTAAGGAGTTCCTGAGGAAGAATTTAGAGGTCTATGTTGATGATCTTTGTGCTCATTCCAACATTAGACAAACCCATATCCCTGAGCTCAGACAAATCTTTGACAAATGTAGAGAATATCAAGTCTGCCTGAACCCAGAAAAGTGCGTTTTTATGGTAAGGCAAGGCAAGATTCTAGGACACATAGTGTCAAAGAATGGCATATCTACCGACGAAGAGAAAGTGAGAGCCATAGCAGAGCTACCTAGGCCAAAGAATGTCAAGGAAGTACAAGCTTTCATGGGGCATTGTGGTTATTACCGACGATTTATACACATGTATGTTGTCATTGCAAAGCCCATGTACGGACTTTTGACAAACTTTGAGTGGACGGATGAATGTGAGAATTCCTTCCAGGAGCTTAAACGAAGATTGTGTTCAGCACCAATCTTGACCACACCAGATTGGAATAAGCCATTCCATGTTCATGTGGATGCATCCAATTATGCTATTGGATGTGTGCTTGCACAACCCACTGGTGAAGGTAATATGGATCTTCCAATTGCCTATGCCAGTACACAATTGGATGCGGCTGAACGGAACTACACCACTACAGAGCGAGAAGGATTAGGCATGGTATATGCAGTTAAGAAATTTAGACACTATTTGCTTGCAAACAAGTTTAAATTTTTTACTGATCATCAGGCATTGCTATACCTCGTAAATAAGCCATGCAATACAGAAAGATTAGTGAGATGGTTTCTCTTGCTCATGGAATATGACTTTGAGGTTGTGGTAAGGAAAGGTAGGACTCATTTAAGAGCAGATCATCTCTCTAGGCTCACATCGGGAGAAGCCCCACAAGGAGTATCAGATGACCTTCCTGATGCTTACTTGTTTAATTTGGAAGTTGTACCGCAGTGGGCTAGGCCATTGGCACCAGTATTGACATACGGACCTAACCATCCAGTGGTAAACACACGGATTAGAGAGGTTGTAAAAGCCCAAAAGTACCACATCATGGCAGGAAGCATGTACAAGCACACAGATCAAGGAATCTTGGCTTGTTGCGTAGAAGAGGACGAGTACGCTAAATGGTTGCAATTAGCACATGTAGGTGCGTTGGAGCAACACTACTCAAAGCAACGAACTTTACAGACCCTAAAGAGACTCGGAGTACATTGGCCAACTATGGAAGCTGATGTCCAAAAGTTGTGCAAGGAATGCCCAATCTGCTGCACTAAACCACCTGTGGAACACGCCACTCTTTATCAAGTATCCATTGTGCCAGATTGGAGCGAACCTCTGGTATCCTTCCTGAGGACAAACACATTCCCTCCAGACATGACTCTGGCTAGGAAAAGGAGTTTAGAACAAGAAGCTCTGGATTACTCACTCATTGGTGATAATCTATATAAGCGTGGTAAAGATGGTTACCTGAGGCTATGTGTCCATGAAAGTGAATATCTTAAGATCTTGGAAACTGCTCACCAAGGTGTAGCAGGAGGACACTTTGGACCAGATCGGGTGATCAAGGCAATACTATTTGCTGGCTTCTGGTGGCCTACCCTTCACATGGACGCACATACCTATGTGAAACGATGTGATGTCTGCCAGAGAACTCAGTATCCTATACGCAAAGATGAGATGCCACTGAAACCTATGATGGGTGGACGTGCATTCTCTAAATGGGGAATAGACTTCGTAGGTCCTATTAATCCCCCAGCTAAGGGTTCCCATGCAGAATATATCATTGTTGCAACAGACTATCTAACTAAGTGGGTAGAGGTAAAAGCTACGACAAAGAATGACGCTCAGACAACTGCTAAATTCTTGTTTGAGAATGTATTCACAAGATATGGGCTACCTATCTGTTGAGAGCAGTATGGGCACCCAAGGATTGACTAGACAAGGAAGCCACGGCACCCAAGGATTGACTAGACAAGGAAGCCAACGGAGAGAGTCAGAACAAGGTGAAGGAGTAAGTAGACAAAGAAGTCGACGCAAATCTGGCAGATAGGCCCTTCAATTTTTCCAATCTACATCTTTTAACAGTGATTCTTATCACTAACAATCATTGTAAATACCATTTCATATTTTTGTAGCTCCATTTTGTGCAAGCCAAGGAGTCCTTGAGCTTGAGGAGCCTTAGACGTACCTACATATCAATTTTCGTATTTTTTAGACTCCGTTTGAGCCCCCAAATTGGCCCTGGAACCTAATTTTTAACTAGGTCGGACACTAGGTCTGGACAGGGCCAAAAGCTAGTCAAAAACTATAAAAAGAGCTAGAGAGCTCATTTTTGAGGGTGGATTGTAATTGAAACGAACTTGTAAGAGCATTTTGAAAGTAATCTAAAAGCTCCATTGATTCTCTCTCTTTGTCTTGCCGTGTGCGCGCGTGTGTGTGTATGTGTGTGCATACTTGTGTGCTTCTCACTCACGCACTTGGGCCGCCACTTGCTCGAGGTCTTCATACCATCCTCACGTCTTCCCGGATTGACATTGAAGGAGGTGCTACTCATCATTGAGCTACACCAAATTTTGGCGCCGTTGCCGGGGATCGAGCTTTGAGGACGAGCGTGTGATGGTAAGACGTAGAGTTGATGCGTTGGAGTTGTAGGTATTTTCTTCACTCTCATAGATTTTCTTTTACTTTCTTCACCATCTTCATCACCATCATCATCATCACCATCTCCCACGTCCATCTCCATCATCGCGAAAATTTCAGTTTTTTGACTATATCCCCACCTCCACCTCATTTCCCTCATTTCACTTGTGAGAGAGAGCGAGGGAGCAAAATTGCATGTGCTGTTTTTGCATGTTTCTTGAGCTATCTTGCAGGTACAGGTCACATCACCATCTCCAGCCTTCCGCGCAGGTACGGAACTCGGCGAAACTGTCTCGCAGTCGCCGCCTTCTGTCCATCGCGATTGACATAAATTTTCACTTGTTGGTAAATCTGAGTGCACCACAGTGGACTAGAGACCCTGCACACCACATTCCCACTAAAATTTTTGAAAATCTTGCAGAATTTCAGTCCATCGCGATTGACAGCCCTGTCCATCGCGATTGACAGCTCTGTCCATCGCGATTGACTGCCAGTCCATCGCGATTGACTGAACCCCTTGTCCATCGCGATTGACTGAAGTCTCTGTCCATCGCGACCGACTGCCTGTCCATCGCGATTGACTGAACCCCCTGTCCATCGCGATTGACTGAAGTCTCTGTCCATCGCGATTGACTGCCTGTCCATCGCGATTGACTCAACCCCTTGTCCATCGCGATTGACTGAGGTCTCTGTCCATCGCGATTGACTGCCTGTCCATCGCGATTGATTGAATTGGGTGTCCATCGCGACCGACTGAACTCTCTGTCCATCGCGATTGACTGAGTGTCCATCGCGATTGACAGCCCTATCCATCGCGATTGAGAGCCAATTTTAGCCAAATTTTTTAGGGTTTGTTAATTGAAAAGTTGGGCTAATTTTGGGCACAAATATTATGCTCTTGAGCACATGGGGAAGCCTTAGGAAAACAACTTGGGGAAAACCTGTTGCACAGTGATCCTGTTTGAACCCTGTCGTAACCCTAGAACCCTGAACGGTCACAACTTTTTCATACGAGATCCATTTTTTGAGCTCTAGGGCTTGTTGGAAAGCTCGTAGCATATACTACACGCCCTCAACTGTTTTTTATAAAGATAATGCATTGATTTTTAGATAGGGTATTTTGAAGTTGACCATACCCAGGGGGATCAAAGTCAGGGGTCCTTAGGTTTGTTTTCTTGAAAATCACTATGAAAGTTTGTGTTTGTGCTACATGAATGAAAATAATTAGTTCCGTCTTTGGAATGTAAATTTCAAAGCTAACTTTGAAACTCTTACAGAGCATCGAGAGGCGTTCTAAGCAAGTGTAAGTGCGAGCTTGGGAACACATTTCCTGGGCACTCAAGGGCAACCGAGCAGGAAACAAAAGGTTGGACACTTTTAACCCCCTCTGTCAATTCATAGCTTAGGCTAAGAACGACGAGAGGTAAGAGTAAGTCAAAGCGACGATAGGCAGTCATCAAGTTGAAGACTACCTAAAAACTCAAGTTCAAGATAAAAATCTAATCTCTGTACGGTCGGTAACATAAAGGAAAGAACCTAACGTGGAACGATCAACCTAAAAGTACGAAGAACACTCAAGTATTCCGACGACGTGATATCAGACAAGAACTCAAACGTGATAAAATAACTAAAAAGAATCAAGTGACTGGTACCAATTAATCGGCAACGAGGTTGTACTCTGGAAAAAAAAATTGGGCTAATCAGTTAGGCATATGAACCTTAGATCAGGACGACATTTAGCAAGGGAAAGACAAAGCCTTAGGTCTTCAGACGCTAGTGTCAATCACACTGCAAGGTCTTGGGCCCAGCAGTTGAGCCACCACTCATACCACCCTAGCTCTGAGACCAGTGAGTCAGAAATGTCTCAAGGCATGGACAGACCTACGGGAAGTTCAGGAGTGCCTTACCTGTACAGGGTAGAAGGCCCTTACAAAACGCAGCTGGAGTACCTTAGGACCAACCGATTAGGTGCTAGCATCTATGAGGACGGCTTAGGAAGATCTGTGGTCCAGATTAAAAACCCTGATCAATCCATTGGACTAGAGCACCCAGCTGTCAAGTTTGAAAATGGTGCATACCTGGACAAAGAAGGAACTATATATGTAGTCACTAGTCACCCTGATAGGACCGATGACTTTGGGAATGTAATCTCAGAAGCGGACTTAGGTGACCTGGAACAAGGGAACATGGGTGCGGAACCTAGAACCCCTCGAGGTAAATCAGTTCTCACTAGGATTATCACGCCTGAATGGGTCCCCCAAGACAACAAGAGCATAGAGTTGCTCCTCAATCGAGAAACTGATGAAGCCTTTTGGAGGTATAAGTCTAATCAGCCGACAGACATAGGAAATATCATGATCTATGAGTTTAAGGATCCGAATAGCCCAGGCAGAGTGACCTATTTAGATCATGCTTCAGAACCGATCTTTGTGGTGACAGAAAATGATAGGCATGCTTACACTTGGAAGGGTGAATTTATTTTCCCTCAACCAAGATCAAATGTATCCTATGGTCACCCTGGGGCTGGAACTTCCCAAGCTCATGGTACGCAAAGAGACAGAAGTAGAGATAGACCAGAAGTAAGTTTTTCCAACCCAGTGGGCAGAGAAAGAACGAGAACGGAGACGAATAGGGTAGAACCTCCTGAGATGCATAGAGCCCACAGGAACCAAAGAAATGTAGATGGATTCCCTCTGCCGAGGCCTAGAGAGCACGCAAGAACTTTGAGACCCACCCAGCTAGTTAAGTCCATGAAGAATTACTTTGACGGCACAGGAGATCCCTATGATCATGTGGCGGAGTTCAAGCAAGTCTTGAGAGCTGAACAGGTTGAGGATCTGTTCACGCAGTACAATGCCTTCGGTCTAACCCTTAGGAATACAGCACTGACATGGTTTCAACCATTGGATGAGCGTCAGTTCAGGAGCATAGACCAACTCCTAGAGGCTTTCATTGTAGAGTTCTCTAAGAGTGGCATAAGACACAATACCTCATCATTGATTCACAGCTTCAAGCAAACCCCTCAAGAGACCGTGAGACTTGCAGGAAGAAGATTTAGACAATACCTGGAAAGGTGCCCTATTTCGGAGCTACCCACATCTGCTAAACAAGTAGCCTTATTCCTTGATGGATTGCTGAGTATGAAATTGAGATCCTATGTGTATCTGAAGGACCCTAGGACTATAGAAGAGTGTGTACGCATGTGCATTGACATTGAAGATAACCTAGGGGAGGAACTAGAGCTTTCCAAAATCTACAAAGATTCAGATAGTGCTTCTAGTCACTCTTCCACGCAATCCACATCAATTGAGGAACTCGCAGAGAAAGTGGCACAAAAACTAGGCGTCTCTAGCAAACAAATTCCTAGGTTTGCCCCTGTGAAAAGATGCTATACTTGTGGTGGCGACCACATGGCGAATGTCTGCCCTATTATGGCTCAACCCCAAGTAAACCCTAGTAGCCAGTACTGCACCATAGAACGGAGATACACCAATCACACCGCACAAGATTGCCCATACAACAAGCAGGCAGTTAGGCAACCCTATCCGCAGCCCTACCAACAAGGCCGATACCAGAACCAAAATCCACCACCACAATATGCTAGACCCCAACAAACCTACCAACCTCAATATCAGGCCCAACAGAGACCCCAACCGGTGCTAGCTCAACAGCCTCCAAACCCCGCTAATGTGATTCCAGTAAAGTATGCTGTGGCAGAAGAAAACCTGAATAGGGCCATAGTACCAGTAACCCCATTGATCTCAGAAAGTGACCCGAGTGACCATAGCTTTGATTCTACACATGTCGATAGTCCCCAAGCTTACTACATGCAGTCTCCAGAACATGGTGAGTCCTACTATAGTGAAGAACCAAGTGAACCTAGTTGGGAGTCGGATTACACGAACGTCATGTATGCAAACCCCAACCCTAGGCCTCAACCTAGGCAGGTACGACCACCCTTTCCTAGAGGACCATGCTACCGATGTCAAGGGGATCACTTCATTCGTGATTGTCCCTTACCTCCACCTACACAAAATCAGTCCGTGACTATCCAAGGCTTTTGCCAAGATTGTGGAAAAGAGCATCTCTTACGAGATTGCCCAAAGAACCCCAATAATATGCCAAAAATCACTCCTATCAATGTGATTGGGTTGGTTGTGGATGCCTCAGGAAGTGTCACTTCCACTGCACCAATGCAGGTGGTTACTAGAGCTCAGGCATTGCAGCAAAACCAAGAGGCAAGCCAGGAAAAGGGCCCAGAGGCTGGTGAAACCGAGAGCGTGACAAAGAAAAGGACTAGAGCGTGGAAAGATAGTCGAGAAAGAATGAAAAGACAATGGGCTAAAAAGATGAGTGAGCTTGAGGAAAGCATAAGAGAAACCAAAGCGAGGATAACTGAACTCACAGCTCCAACTCCCTCTCACATTACCCCGCCTCCACCACTCCCACCTCCATCCAACCCACCACTTTCCCCACCGCCTCATCAAATCCCACCACCCCCTAGAGTAGGATCAGTCCTAGCTGATCCCACTCCCGAAGACCTTAATATGATGCTGAAAGCTTATCAGGCCAGAATCCAAGAAGGGCCAAACGTAACTGATCATGAAAAATGCTACCATAGAGCCGAGCTAGAGCTTGAACGAACCAAAATTTGTGCCAAAATGGTGGAATTGGCTCAGACCATGTTTGAAGCCAGTCGCCTGTTTAACATCTCTAGCTCAGCTAAGATGCAATTACACTTTGATGGACTGTTAGAAAGAATAGAGAAGCTAATTGCACAATCAGAAAGTGAACCTGCCCCTCAAAGAAGGGAAAGGGCAAGAGAACGGATAAGCCAGCCTCTTCAGGAAGCCCAAGTGCCTCCTCAAGGAGCCTATCTTCCTCCCCAAAAGGCAGATGGGCCTCCCCCGAAAGCTTATGTACCTCCACAGGTGACCCACATTCCTTCTCGGAGAGCGTACGAGCCTGCTCGGAAGAGTAATAGAATAAGTAATCCTCTCCAAGAAGCTTGTGCTCCAGCCATCTGTGGGAACGAGGAGAGAGCCAACGATAGAATGAGCCCTCCTTCCCAGGTTGCTTACGTGCCTAATTCTACGGAGCCAGACACTTCTTCTTCTATGAATCGGTTTGCACCAGACTTCCTACGAGAGATTCAAGAAGACAAATGGGATAACGAAAGTGAGGTCGCCCCTCCATTTGAACTTGTGGACGATGCACACGACCAATTCCCACAAGACATCCCATCCATTTACGGGGAACATGAGAGTACTCAGTCTCATGAGAGATTGGACTTTGAGTCTAATTCCATACAGGAGCTACCCCACTTCACAGGCCCATGGGAAGCGAAGTCCACATATATGAGAGCACCCACAGTCATGGTAAGGAACGACGATTCAGTCATACCTAGGAACACGGAGATAGTAAAGAACACCAAAGTGCAGCGCGATCTCACTTTGGAAGAACTGCCTAAGGATAGACCAGAAGCGCGAAAGTATGTAGCCAGTCGAGTAACTGAAGTTGCAAAACCTCGTTCCCGGGTAGGATCCCATAGGACAGTGCCAGAAATTCCCTTGGATAAGATAGGAGATATGTGTGAAGGTGAAGAAGGGAACACCTATCTTCCCATTACCTACCAGGAGTACACCACCAAGGCAGTTTTGGACTCAGGTGCAGGAGTTGCAATTGCCACCACCTCCTTATGGAAGCGTTGGGGCAAGCCAGCACTCAGGCCGACGAGAATGAAATTGCAGATGGCCGATGGTCACATAGAGAGACCCCTAGGATTGCTAGAAGGAATAACTCTCACCACTTAAGGTGTCGAGTTTGAACATAGTTTTGCTATCTGTGACTTCAGTAAAAATCATGCCTATGAGATGATTTTGGGGAGGCCATTTATGCGACAATTGCAAGTGGTACAGGATTGGGGAACCAATTCTTTGTACCTGCAGCACCTGGGAGTTACAACCAAAGTCAATCTCAAGGATTTTTCTCACAGAGACGTCCCTCCTATCCAATGGAATCCCATCCATAGAGCCAAAGATGACACAGAATCGGTGCATTCCATAGGGTCTGGATCCTCATGGATGCATGAAGACACCCACTTATGGATGTGCAAGGTAGCAGTAGAGGAAGAGAAGAGAGAGAAAGCCAGAGAGGTAGGTGCGAAAGAAACCCATAGATCAATCCAAGACCCAGCCTATGCACCTGTAGTTTTTCCAGACGAAGAATTTGAACCTCACGGTTGGGCAGAAATCTTAGCAACAATGGACGTAGCCATCAACGAAGAACAATGGACACCTCACTGTGATGAGGATGGCTATGATATTTCAGTCTTCTCCATAGAGCCAATCATGGGAGAGGCAGTTCTAGAAGAATGCGAACCTAGCCCTGATGCATTTGAGGATGCAAGTGACTCCGATCTAGAGTCAATCATTATGGACCCACCATTTGCATCAGATGAAGAATATTTCCATGAAGTAGAATTTCAACCCCAGAGGCATGGAGAGGTTACAAATGATGTAAGATTAGCTACACATATGACCCCGAAGGAAGAAGGAAAGAAACGAAAGAAGAAAGAAGTCTTACCAGAGGAGGAAGAATCTTTGTTTGAGGTCCCAGAAAATTTTAAGAAGTACGAGATAGATGACAGGAGAGTCATGATAAGAATGCCTAAACGAGAGGCACAATCAGGAGAGGCCTATGATAACAAAGAAACCACCAAGAAAATAGTAGTGGCCATAGAAGAAGGAGAGGAGAGATGCACGTATATAGGCCATGACCTGACAGAAGAAGAAGAGCATGAATTGATTGCCTTGCTAAGAGAATACAGAGATGTATTCGCTTGGAGTTACAAGGATTTGAAAGGGGTTGACCCGGACATATGCTCACACACTATTCCCATGATCTCAGATGCTAAACCCTCTAAGCAAAAGCCTTATACATATAACGATAATTACGCCGCTAAGATCAAAGAAGAGATAGATAGACTGGTTGAAGCTGGATTTATCTATGAAATTGAGCACACTGAATGGGTATCCCCCATCGTAGTGGTGCCCAAGAAGAATGGCAAACTGCGTGTGTGCATTAACTTGAAAAAGGTTAATGCAGCCACAATTCGAGATAACTATCCGCTTCCCATAACAGAACATCTCTTAGAAAGAGTGGCAGGCAAGGAAGTGTACAGCTTCCTTGATGGATTTTCGGGCTACAATCAAGTAGCCATAGCTCCAGAGGACCAGCATAAGACAGCCTTTGCCACAGAATGGGGCATTTTTGCTTTTAGAGTAATGCCATTTGGGCTTACCAATGCACCAGCTACCTTCCAGAGGCTGATGTGCCATGTGTTTAAGGAGTTCCTAAGAAAGAGTTTAGAAGTCTATGTTGATGATCTCTGTGCTCATTCCAATGTTAGACAAACCCATATTCCTGAACTCAGACAAATCTTTGACAAATGTAGAGAATACCAAGTCTGCCTGAACCCAGAAAAGTGCGTTTTTATGGTCAGGCAAGGCAAGATTCTAGGACACATAGTGTCAAAGAATGGCATATCTACCGACGAAGAAAAGGTGAGAGCCATAGCAGAGTTACCTAGGCCAAAGAATGTCAAGGAAGTACAAGCTTTCATGGGGCATTGTGGCTATTATCGACGATTTATACACATGTATGCTGTCATTGCAAAGCCCATGTACAGACTTCTGACTAACTTTGAGTGGACGGATGAATGTGAGAATTCCTTCCAAGAACTTAAACGAAGATTATGTTCAGCACCAATCTTGACCACGCCAGATTGCAATAAGCCATTCCATGTTCACGTGGATGCATCCAATTATGCTATTGGATGTGTGCTTGCACAACCTACTGGTGAAGGTAATATGGATCTTCCAATTGCCTATGCGAGTAGACAGTTGAACGCGGCTGAACGGAATTACACCACTACAGAGCGAGAAGGATTAGGCATGGTATATGCAGTCAAGAAATTTAGACACTATTTGCTTGCAAATAAGTTTAAATTTTTTACTGATCATCAGGCATTGTTGTACCTAGTAAACAAGCCATGCAATACGGGAAGATTAGTAAGATGGTTTCTCTTGCTAATGGAATATGATTTTGAGGTTGTGGTAAGAAAAGGTAGGACTCACTTACGAGCAGATCACCTCTCTAGGCTCACATCGGGAGAAGCCCCACAAGGAGTGTCAGATGACCTTCCTGATGCTTACTTGTTTAATTTGGAAGTGGTGCCGCAGTGGGCCAAGCCATTGGTACCAGTATTGACATACGGGCCTAATCATCCAGTGATAAACACACGGAATAGAGAGGTTGTAAAAGCCCAAAAGTACCACATCATGGTAGGAAGCATGTACAAGCACACAGACCAAGGGATCTTGGCTTGTTGCGTAGAAGAGGATGAGTACTCTAAATGGTTGCAATTAGCACATGTAGGTGCACTAGAGCAACACCATTCAAAGCAACGAACGTTACAGACTCTAAGGAGACTCGGAGTACATTGGCCAACTATGGAAGCGGATGTCCAAAAGTTGTGCAAGGAATGCCCAATCTGTTGCACTAAACCACCTGTGGAACATGCCACTCTTTATCAAGTATCCATTGTGCCAGATTGGAGTGGACCACTAGTATCCTTCCTGAAAACAAACACATTCCCCCTAGACATGACGCTGGCTAGGAAAAGGAGTTTAGAACAAGAAGCCCAGGATTACTCACTCATCGGTAATAATCTATATAAGCGCGGTAAAGATGGTTACCTGAGATTGTGTGTCCATGAAAGTGAGTACCTTAAGATCTTAGAAACTGCTCACCAAGGTGTAGCAGGAGGACATTTTGGACCGGATCGGGTGATCAAGGCAATTCTATTTGCGGGCTTCTGGTGGCCTACCCTTCACATGGATGCACATACCTATGTGAAACGGTGTGATGTATGTCAGAGGACTCAGTATCCTATACGCAAAGATGAGATGCCACTGAAACCTATGATGGGTGGACGTGCATTCTCTAAGTGGGGAATAGACTTCGTAGGTCCTATTAATCCCCCAGCTAAGGGTTCTCATGCGGAATACATCATTGTTGCGACAGATTATCTCACCAAGTGGGTAGAGGTAAAGGCTACGACAAAGAACGATGCTCAAACAACTGCCAAATTCTTGTTTGAGAATGTATTTACGAGATATGGACTACCTATAGAGCTTGTAAGCGATAGAGGCACTCATTTCTTAAATGAAGTAATTGAAAATCTACTCCAAGAATTCTTGGTAATACACAAGAAGTCTGCCCCTTATCACCCTCAAGCTAATGGGCAAGCTGAGAGCACTAATAAGATCTTATGCAATGTACTGACAAAATTAGTGAACACTAAACGCTCTGATTGGGACAAACAGCTACACCATGCTGTTTGGGCATATCGAGTTGCCTACAAAACGGTACTCCAAGCCACCCCCTTTCAGATGGTATTTGGCCAAAACGCTGTGCTACCCTTGGACTTCCTGATTCCTACATTGAGAGTAGCACAAGAGCACGAATGGACAGGTCATGAGCTCTCCTCTAGAATTTTTGACCTTGAACGATTAGGAGAAACAAGACTGAGAGCTGCTGCAGGCATATATGCTGCCAAGAAGAGGCAGAAGGCATACTTCGATGCCCATGTGAAGGATAAAGGCTTGAAAGCCGGAGATCTAGTTTTAGTCTATACACTGAAACAACACGCGAGGAAGCTAGAAAAGAGAGGCTACGGACCTATGATTATCAATAGGATCTCCACGAGTGGAGCTGTACAATTAGCCACATTAGAGGGCGATGTTCTCCCTAACTATATTAGCGGATGCAGAGTCAAGTTGTATCAGGAACCCCTCACGGAGGAAATGCTCAGCCGACTCAACACTGCTAAGAAACGCAAAGAGGAAGAGAAGCGAATTAGAGAAGAAGCTCAAGCAGAAGCTTTAGAACGCATCAGAAAGGATGAAATGACGAAAGCAAGGTAGAGAACAGCCTAGGACAAATGACTATGCAGATCAAGGATATCATGTGGCAATGTGTGAAGTCGCCGGAACCAGCTCACCTAGGATAACTGATCGACGTCCTTTTGTAACCCTAGATATAGGACAAGGAAAAAGTGCAAGGACTGTAAGAGCCTTGATTGACTCAGGTGCAGCCACTAGTGCTGTTAGAGTGTCTTACTGTCAAGAGTTACAGTTAACTGTCAATCCTGTGGAAGCATATCTCATAGGATTGGGAGGCGTGGAAACCCCTTGTATGGGCGAGGTGGAACTTCCCCTCTACATTCATGATGAAGCAATGACAGTTAAAGTACTAGTGTGTCAAGATGAGGATCTCACTGAACCTCTTGTCTTGGGTCAAGACTGGATCTATGACCAAGCAGTCAACTTAAACCTAAGAAGTGGACTTCTTCAGGTATGGGTCAATCATAGTCGAATTACAGTAGAGTTGGATAATGGAGCACTCAAGAAACTAGAAAAGGCACAGACTCCTGGTCCCTCCAGGGGTGCACATGAAGTTGACCATGCCGTTCTTGTCCAAAACTATGTGTTGCAGAGGAATGATATTCGCAAAAAAGGAGTCAGGGATGCAAAGGAATTCCCTTCTTTTCCAAAAGCCAGAAGGAGGCAACAACCAACGGTGGAGCAAAGGCAGAAGAAGCAGAGTACTACCTATGCCGGACATCAAAAGAACCTGCGTAGCAGAATGTCTCAACAGGTGAACCAAGTGTGGGTGCGAAAAGGCGAACACCCGGTTGCACCCACGCCAACAGCACGGGCGAAGCCTCTTATTAATAACCATCAACACGTCACTAATAAGAGGTCTTCCGGAAATTCTTCTGCTAACGTGAAATCTATTTGGGTGCCCAAAAAGTCGATGAAGGCTAGCCCACAATCAAGACAAATTTGGGTGCCTAAGGCTTGTTTGCGGGCTCAAATAGCTACACCAAGAACACACCCTACACAGCATGATCCATTCACTCGCACAGCCTACATCCACTCATTTTCAACACCAAGGCACATGAACACGAACAGAATCAGTTGTAAATGGGCCCCTAAAAGGCCTCAGGTTAAAGCTGACACACCTATAAAGCTCTCGAGAATCTCTACGGAACCACGAGTAAAACCCATCCACTGCATTTGGCAGCCCAAGACTTGTAACAAACCCCCTGACCCTATTGTAAATCCATGACCACCTACTAACCGCTTCACTCTTAATTCACATCATTTCGCTTAGCTCTTAGGTCTACCTAACTCCTAACTACACCCACCAGCACCGAGCACTTATTAACTCCTAACCACTCCAGAACTTTAAGTTAATATTGTAACAAGGGACACCATGTCATTTTTGTGTCCATTGCAATGTTAACGTTTATTCATATATTCTCACAGAATCAGCTGCAACATTTTCAACATGGCGGAGGCAGCAGGAACTAGCTCTCACACAGAAACAAACCCGCAAGTGGTGGACTTGGACAGTTTACCCGTTTTGCCTGAGACAGTTGAAAGACCAGAAGAGTTGCAGGCCGTCAAAATCATACCTATTGCGGACCCTCTGCGTGGCCACACCATGCCCGTGGGAAAGACTTCACATTGGTTTACCGAGGTAGCAGGACCCTTGGGGGAAGGAACGTATCTATGGGAATCAGAGTTGGACTACAATGGAAAGCAAGGCAGATACCATTTCTTCACAAGAGAATTTGAGAAGTTACAAAATGCGGAAAGTCTACGTCCGATATGGGAAAAAGCCGGTTTGAGTGCCTATTTCAGTGCCCGACTCCCAAAACCTGACTTCATGCGATGCTACTATCTCATCAACACCTTGACTCCAAATCCGAACCCAAAAGGTGCAAGCTCATTTGTGATTCCATCTCTGACAAAGGGGAATGAGCTCAAGAGGTTTAGGCTATCAAACAATTTGGTGAGAGAAGCTCTGGATATGCGCGGCATGCATATTCCTACGGAGAAGGAAACCCTAGTACCGGACTACATGAAGAATCGAAGTCTCACCAAACTCAAGGACATGGTATCCATGACGCCTAATATTGCAATACACCTTCGCATGTGCATGCAACACTTTGCTTTCCCTGCGCAGGATAGATTCACCATGCCGCACAAAAAGATTTGGTTTAGCCTGTATCTGGCAGAGACACAGAGCCTCACCATCAACCTACCCCACTGGATAATTGATCAGATACACTTAGCTCACAAACGCTGGCCACGGAAACAGGTTTTATATGGTTGCTGTGCTCTGACAAGAATCATCTATAGGTGTTTGGCTTATGACATCCCAATCCAACGAGCCCTGATGTGGAATCGGGTAGAGCAGTTTCGAGGCAGGACATCCACGGGACCCCCTTCTAAGAAGATGAGAGGCACGGTCCAAGTCCCATGTGCTCAACCACGTGGAGCCACCCTAACACCAGACGTCACACCACCACCCCGAAGAGTCCGACCATTCACACTCCGACTCCCAAGACGCAGCACGGATGGTTCCACCTTGATATTCCCTCCCATCCCAACGGATCTCGAATTTCCTAGTGGTGCAGCTTTGGAAGAACTCACTAATGAAGACTTCGAACAACTATTACAAGATGTAGAGCTGGAGGCAGAAGAGGCACAACAAGCGGAAAATGTACAAACGCAGGCCACAACCTCCCAAGCACCTGTCACACCTGTTGAAGTGGAGGAAGAAGATGACGGAGATGAAGAACAGGAGGATGATGAGGAGGAGTATGATCAAGAGCACCAAGAGGAGCAACAAGAAGTGCCAGAACTTGTAGGTGCACCTGCATACACAGCTCAACTACGAAGGCTATACGACACTATCAAAGCAGTACAAGAAAGGCATCAACTTTCTCTGATATCAGGTCAAGCTTTGATGCAAGAAATGCTATCAGATGAAGGGGTGGACCAACACTTCATTGACACCCTCAAATTAGTGTCAGACTCTTTAGGAGTTCCAGAGGCTGTCCACACCGCAGTCCGCCAGTCCGTAAGGTATGACAAACGCAGAGTGGACACGTTACCACGAGCAGGTAAGACTATCAGGATACCCGTCACAGAACCAGAAGTACCTATTGAGACCACAGCCACTCCCACAACCACCACTGACCTCTCCGCTGAAACCTTCGTTCAGACATCACCCATCTCACCCTAGCGTCCTCCATCACCACCTTCTCCACCCCCACCACCACCTCCCACCTCGGAAGAAACGACAGTCATCACCTCTACATTCACTTATAACCCATCATCATTCAAATCATTCTCATTTCGAGAACCCACTTCACAAGACACCCTCTTCTCCTTCGTCACCAATCCCTTGTACACTTCATCCTGTCTATCCTCTGAACCCATGACTGGCCATCCCATAATTACAAGTGTAGTTGGCAACCCAGCACCCACAGAAGGCACCCTGTGTTTCCCGACCTATCCCCCAATACGAGTACCTCCATTCCATGACCCTCACTTCCCAGCTGGCCCCTACACCTCTTTCAACCGGACCTCACCACCCCAATACCCGTCCTTTGTGGAGCAGTTCTTCCCCTCTCCAATGTTTCAAAGGCACCTTTCCCCGCTGTTCGCAACGACATCAATTTACAGGACATTTCACCCACCACAGCACCTCTCCCCACAATTCCACCCTCTCCCCCTCCACTACCCCCCACCTCACCACTCACATCATTGGCACACACAGCATTCACTACCCCCCTACCCAATCCCTCCTCCCCTGCATTTCAAACTGTTCCCCTTGCATCTCATAATGTAAATAGCACGTTCAACACATTACTTCAGTGTGCACATCAGCTACAACAAGACTACCATCAATTGGAAGAACGCACTGCGGCCCTCCAGGCAGAATCTCAACGTCTGCAAGCTAGAGTCACCACTCTTGAAGCTGACTACCAGACGCTCCTAACCGAGCATACCACACTACAACAGGCTCACTCCGAATTGGAAGCAAAGACATCAACTGTAGATGACCAAGCAGTCAAGGAACTAGAAACAGTGCTTCAAGCGCAAATGATATCTAACGCCACACTCAGACGCAACATTGGGCTATTAAGGAAGCATATGGCCGCAGCACTAGAAGAGAACAAACGACTTCAACAACAAAATCAAGACAACTTTGAAGCGGCTATGGAAGGAACCGTAGGAGCAACCATTAGCCCTACCAGATATAGAGCAGTTCCATCAGAAGACATCCGCATTTTACTTGAGGAGCATGCAAATTTCCTGGAGTCATATGAAAAGCTAGAGACTGAATGTGCCGATCTAAAGAAACAGTTAGCCAGTGTACCCACTGCTCAACAGGAGCCGGTAATCTTGCAACAATCTACAGAAGAAATGGAGACCCTTCGGAAACAGGTGGCCGAACTCCAAGCACGCCTCCTACCATATGAACGACCACCCTCGCCCATTGAAGAACCAGCACCTGAAACAGTAGTGGAAATCCCCGTCGAGGACAGCTACGAAGAGCCCTACGAGCCTATGCCGACGCCGGGTGGTCGAACTACAGAAGAAGGACAAGACACGTTAGAAATTCAAGTTCCAGATTGGGTCAGAAGGGTCGAGAAAGTGGGTAAGACACATGATGATCGTGTGGCCGTGCAAATGCAATCTCTCACGAATCTGGAAGAAACGGTCCTTCGGTCTTCCTACTTTCAACAATTATCCCATCAACGGTTAATCACAACATCAGAATCGCAATACATGCCTTATTTTGTCTTACTACATGATTATAATGCAGAAGTCAAAAGACATACAGGGAAGGAGCCCACATTCGCTACTCAATTTGAGATAGGGGATTTACCGACCGATGCACGTGCTGGCTCGATTTTCCAACCTAATTGGCGTGCACGTTTACTCACCGATTACCCAGAGATGATGAGTACCTGGGCTACCATGCCACTCTATATCAAGTATAATCCATGCTATTGTCCAGTGGTACGTCGCAGATCCTGGCAAGCATTTGCAATCAAGGTACGCAACAATAAAGAGTGCTCAGCCTGGGTTAACTATCCGTATTTTGCTCCACCTCGAGGACCTCCAACCGTAGCCTACATGATATCAACAATTCGACACTGGTCTACACGTCTCAATAATGTACCCGACATCGCGGCGAAAATGTGTATGAAGATCTTTGAGCTCATGACCATTGTCTTCAAAACCTTTCGGAATGTCCAAGCTCCATACATCTCCGCCCCTGGATTCGCTCAAGGCAACAAGGATTTAGTCTACGACATGAGCCAAACCCCCTCGGTCACTGTCATCTTTGCTTGGCATGCACGAATCAAGTACTTGCCCGCCTGCTTCAAGCAAACATTTGAGGAAATGTTCTCTACGGGCTTCTGGGAATACAATTCCGAAATTTTCATTCCCAGACCCACACACTTGCTACATCTATTCGCAGTAGAACAAGCGATCCATGCAGATCAATTACGTCTGCCACATCCGGACATTCCAGGACCAATCGATTGGGATCGTATGATGACAGATTTGGCCAGAGGACTACGCTTACAAGAACATCAGCTTGCCACTCAGGTTGTGGAATATTACATCCAACACTCCCAGCAACAAGGGTCTGTCAGGGACGACAGACACGAGAGAGGGGGGGGTGTTGAGAGCAGTATGGGCACCCAAGGATTGACTAGACAAGGAAGCCAGGGCACCCAAGGATTGACTAGACAAGGAAGCCAACGGAGAGAGTCAGAACAAGGTGAAGGAGTAAGTAGACAAAGCAGTCGACGCAAATCTGGCAGATAGGCCCTTCAATTTTTCCAATCTACATCTTTTAACAGTGATTCTTATCACTAACAATCATTGTAAATACCATTTCATATTTTTGTAGCTCCATTTTGTGCAAGCCAAGGAGTCCTTGAGCTTGAGGAGCCTTAGACGTACCTACATATCAATTTTCGTATTTTTTAGACTCCGTTTGAGCCCCCAAATTGGCCTTGGAACCTAATTTTTAACTAGGCCGGACACTAGGTCTGGACAGGGCCAAAAGCTAGTCAAAAACTATAAAAAGAGCTAGAGAGCTCATTTTTGAGGGTGGATTGTAATTGAAATGAACTTGTAAGAGCATTTTGAAAGTAATCTAAAAGCTCCATTGATTCTCTCTCTTTGTCTTGCCGTGTGCGCGCGTGTGTGTGTATGTGTGTGCATACTTGTGTGCTTCTCACTCACGCACTTGGGCCGCCACTTGCTCGAGGTCTTCATACCATCCTCACGTCTTCCCGGATTGACATTGAAGGAGGTGCTACTCATCATTGAGCTACACTATCGAACTTGTAAGTGATAGAGGCACTCATTTCTTGAACGAAGTGATTGAAAACCTACTCCAAGAATTCTTGGTAATACACAAGAAGTCTGCCCCCTATCACCCTCAAGCTAATGGACAAGCTGAGAGCACTAATAAGATCTTATGCAATGTACTGATGAAATTAGTGAACACCAAATGCTCTGATTGGGACAAACAGCTACACCATGCTGTTTGGGCATACCGAGTTGCCTACAAAACGGTACTCCAAGCCACCCCCTTTCAGATGGTTTTTGGCCAAAACGCTGTGCTACCCTTGGACTTCTTAATACCTACGTTGAAAGTAGCACAAGAGCACGAATGGACAGGTCATGAGCTCTCCTCTAGGATCTTTGACCTTGAACGATTAGGAGAAACAAGACTGAGAGCAGCTGCAGGGATATATGCAGCTAAGAAGAGACAGAAGGCATACTTCGATACCCATGTGAAGGATAAGGGTTTGAAAGCAGGAGATCTAGTTTTAGTCTACACATTGAAGCAACATGCAAGGAAGCTAGAAAAGAGAGGCTACGGCCCTATGATCATCAATAGGATCTCCACGAGTGGAGCAGTACAACTAGCCACGTTAGAGGGTGATGTTCTCCCAAACTATATTAGCGGATGCAGAGTCAAGTTGTATCAGGAACCCCTTACGGAGGAAATGCTCAGCCGACTCAACACTGCTAAGAAACGCAAAGAGGAAGAAAAGCGAGTTCGAGAAGAAGCTCAAGCAGAAGCTTTAGAACGCATCAGAAGGATGAAGTTACGGAGGCAAGGTAGAGATCAGCCTAGAACGAATGACTATGCAGATCAAGGATATCCTATGGCCATGTGTGAAGTCGCAGGAACAAGCTCGCATAGGATAATTGATCGACGTCCTTTCATAACCCTAGATATAGGACAAGGAAAGAGTGCAAGGACCATGAGAGCCTTGATTGACTCAGGTGCAGCCACTAGTGCTGTTAAATTGTCGTACTGTCAAGAGTTGTAGTTAACTGTCAATCTTGTGGAAGCATATCTCATAGGATTGGGAGGCGTGGAAACCCCTTGCATGGGCGAGGTGGAACTTCCCCTCTACATTCATGATGAGGCAATAACAGTTAGAGTACTAGTGTGTCAAGACAAGGATCTCACTGAACCTCTTGTCTTGGGTCAAGACTGGATCTATGACCAAGCAGTCAACTTAAACCTAAGAAGTGGACTTCTTCAGGTTTGGGTCAATCATAGTCGAATTACAGTAGAGTTAGATAATGGAGCACTCAAGGAACTAGGAAAGGCACAGACTCCTGGTCCTTCCAGGAGTACACATGAAGATGACCATGTTGTTCTTGTCCAAAACTATGTGTTGCAGAGGAATGATATTCACAAAAAAGGAGTCAGGGATGCAACGGAACTCCCTTCTTTTCCAAAGGCTAGAAGGAGGCAGCAACCAAAGATGGATCAAAGGCAGAAGAAGCAGAGTACTTCCTATGTCTGAGATCAAAAGTACCTGTGCAGCAAAATGCCCCAGCAAGTGAAACAAGTGTGGGTACGGAAAGGCGAACACCCGGTTGCACTCAAGCCAACCACACAGGCAAAGCCTCTTATTAGTCACCAAAAACACGATACTAATAAGAAGTCTTTCAGAAATTCTTCTGCTCACGTGACATCTATTTGGGTGCCCAAGAAGTCGATAAAGGCTAGCCCACAATCAAGACAAATTTGGGTGCCTAAGGCTTGTTTGCGGGCGCAAGTAGCTACGCCGAGGCCACAACCTATACAGCATAACCCATCCACTCGCACAGCCAGTACTCACTCGTTTTCAACACCCAGGAACACACCAAGGTCAATGAGCACGCACATAATCACTTGTAAATGGGTCCCGAAAAGGCCTCATTTTCAAACCGAGACACCGATAAAGCTCTCTAGAGTCTCTACGAAACCAAGAGCAAAACCCATCCACTGCATTTGGCAGCCTCAGACTTGTAACAATCCCCCCGACCCCATTTGTAAATCCATGATAACTTACTAACCACACCACTATCACACTACATCATTCCACTTAACTCTTAGGTCTACCGAATGGCTAACCGCACACACACTCGCACCGAGCACTTACTAACCCATTATTCGCTCCCGACCCTCATGTTAATATTGTAATGGGAACAACAACGGTGCTCCCTTGTCCTGTACAATGTTAACACATGTTTGTTTATTCTCACAGAGCCAGGCAGCAAGAAGTAACATGGCAGATACGGTAGGAACTAGCTCCCAGGCAGGCACCAGCCCCCAAGTGGTGGACATCGAAACCCTTCCAGTCGAGGAGGAATTAAAGGAAAGACCAGTGGCATTAAGGGCATTACATGCCATACCGATTCAGAATCCTCCACAAGGTCACACAATGCCGGTGGGCAAAACCTCACACTGGTTCAGTGACGTTGCTGGACCTCTGGGTGAAGGCACATATATGTGGGAGTCCGAGGTAGAATTTAATGGACGTTGGGGCAGATACCATTTCTTTACCAGGGAGTTTGAAAAGCTACAGAATAATGAAGGACTGAAGTCGATATGGAAGAAGGCTGGGCTTTATGATTACTTCAAGTTCCAACTACCAAAGCCAGATTTTCTAAGGTGCTCATACTTAATTAGTACCCTCACTCCCAGCAAAGACAAGAAAGGATACAGCTCCTTTGTGCTCCCATCACTCACAAGGGGCAACGAGCTGAAGCGTTTCCGCTTAACTATCAACTTGGTAAGAGAAGCACTCGACATGAAAGGTATGCACATTCCAACAGAGAAAGAGACTATGGTTCACAACAATATGAAGAACAGGAACCTGACGAAGTTGAAGGACATGGTTGCGATGACACCTACAATCGCCATTCACTTACGCATGGTCATGCAACATTTCACATTCCCCGCGTAGGAAAGGTTCACAATGCCTCCCAAAAAGATCTGGTTTAGCCTCTACCTAGCGGATGCTTTTGATTTGACAATCAATATGCCCCACTGGATTATCGACCAGATTCATATGGCTCATCAGAGATGGTATAAGAAGCAAAAGTGTGTACTGTATGGTTGCTGTGCGCTTACAAGAATTGTGTACAGATGTCTCGCATATGATGTACCGGTGCAGAGGGCTCTCATTTGGACCAGAGCACAGGAGTTTCAACGCAGATTGTCAGCTGTAGGGCCTCCCTCAAAGAAGATGAGAGGCGCTGTCCAGATGCCTTGTGCACAAGCTCGCGGTGCAACCCTAACGCCTAAAACAACCCTAAGACTTCCCCGACGAGTACAACCATTTACTATCAGGTTACCCAGGCACAGCACAGATGGCCCTAACCTTGTGTTTCCACCAGTACCTACTGATCTGGAATTCCCGCATGGATTCACTTTGGAGGATCTAACGGATGAAGAAGTTGCTAGAATCATCGAAGCTATAAATGCGGAAGTTGAAGCAGAGCAAGCTGGTGGACAGCAAACTACCCCAGACCAAGCCCAGCCCAGCCAACCGGACGTAGTCAATGTGGACGATGAAGAAGAAGCACATGAGGAGGCACAGGGTGGACAATCAGAAGCAGAAGAACAAGAGTATGATCAGGAAACCCTACAAGTACTGGAAGGAGCCCCAGCCTATACTAACGCATTAAAGAAGCTCTACGATACGATGAACCGAGTTCAAGAGCAACACAGACTATCATTAGCTGCAGGTAAAGCCCTCATGAACCAGATTCTGGAGGAGGAAGGTGTGGACGAGCAATACCGTGCCACCTTGGAAATGATATCGGACGCTTTGGGAGTACCTGAAACGATGCATACTGCACTAGTGCAATCACGAAGGACAGAGAAAAGATATGGCAGACGCCCCCCACGAACGGGAAAACGAATGAATGTATTAGGATCAGGACCACAAGGCACCCCCACAACCACTGGCACAGCACACACTGTTCACGACACCGAGGGAGCCCACACATCGAGTGCACCTCCATCACCTCCCTTGCCCCCTTCTCCCCCACATCCGCCCCATTCACCTCCCTCTACCACTGTAACCTCTACTGTCACCACCTCCGAACCCACTACACACACCTACGCACAAACCATCAGTCAACCCACATACTCTATTTCCACTGAAAACATAAGTCTAACCACAGCCATGGTAAACCCCACTACTCCGATCACACTTCCTGGGAGTTCACAATTACACACACCTCTATACACGTTCACAACTCTCACCGCAACCACAATCCCCATGTTCACAGTCACTCCCACCACGGCCTCCACTTTTGAATCCATGGAGGTGTCACCCACCTCTGCACCTCTCCCACCCCCCATTTACCCACAATCTCCCATTCCCCCACCTCCCCCCTCACCCTTCTCCAGTACTGCATCCACAATTCCCCTTCCCTTTCCGGTCCCCTCTGCATTCAACACCATTTCTCCCACCATCCCTCTTAATAATGTATTTAATAATATGTATCAATGCATGTCCCAACTTCAGCAACACTACCAACACCTTGACAACCAACATACAAGGCTCTTTCGAAGCCACGCAGATCTCCAAGCACGATGTATGGATCTTGAAGAGCAGAAGCAGCTACTACAATAGCAGCACGTGACATTACAGGAACAATATGCACAATTAGTAGCCAACCCACCCCAAGCAGATGATGAAGAACGACGACACATGGACGAGCTGCTACATTCTCAGATCACGGAAAACCTGATGCTTCGACGGAACTTGGGCCTCCTACGCAAGCATATGTCTACAGCGCTAGAGGAGAATAAACGATTACTGAAACAGAACGAAGAAAATTTGGAGGCGGCCATGGAGGGTTCCCCACAGGAGATTGACCCAGAGCGATTCAAGGCAATTCCCTCTGAGAATATGAAAGTGGTGTTAGAAACTCATGCAGATCTAATGGAGGCCCATGCCGCCTTAGAAAAAGAGAGAGATGATTTGCTAAGGCAGTTGGCCACCCGACAGACATCACCCAGCAAGATCACAACCGCAGAAGATACATCTGAAGAGGTCACTAAACTCCGGGCAGAACTTGAGGAATTACGTAGCAAGGTCATGCAATACGAGCGTCAGCCCTCCGCTCTGGTAGAGCCCGACCCTGACGATCTTGTGCCAATTGAAGTAGAAGAAACATTCGAGGATCCCTATGTCCCGATGCCAACACCCGGGGGTAAGCGAACAGAACAGGGCATGGACACAATTGAAATTGAGGCACCTGAATGGATGCAAAAGTTAGAGAAAGTAGCCACGACACATGATGATAGGGTGGCAGTCCAAATCGCATTGATGTCACAATTGGAGGAGGTTGTAATAAAATCCGATTATTTTAAGAACCTCTCACACCATAGGTGGATCGGCCCATCGGACGACCTGTATGTTCCTTTGTGCGTTCTAATGGCGGACTATAATGCGGAAATCAAGCACCACACCTCAAGGGAACCAACCTCTGCCACACAAATTGCACCTGACGACATCCCAGAGAGTGCCAAGCAGGGACATATTCGCCAACCGACTTGGAGAATTCGGCTGCTTGAAACCTACCCGGAAATGGTAAGAACATGGAACAACATGCCATTGTACATCAAATATAATCCATGTTATTGCCCTGTATTTCGAAGGAGATCATGGCCGGAGTACACACAAACAGTGCTGACGATTAAAGGCTGTGAGAAGTTGCTCAATTATGTGTACTTTGCACCCCCTAAGGGCCCACCTACTATTGGATATATGATTTCGACGATTCGACATTGGGGGGTCCAGTTCAAGAATGTACCTGATGTCATGACTCAGATGTGCCTGAAGATTTTCGAACTTATGTTGGTCACCTTCAGGACCTTCAAAAATGTCAAGGAACCACATCTCTCAGCACTAGGATTTAATGAAGGTAATCAGGACCTCGTATACGACATGAGCACAACCCCATCGATTAATGTTGTGTATGCATGGCACGCTCGCATCAAATATCTACCGGCCTGCTTCAAACAAACGTTTGAAGAGATGTTTGTCACGGGATTCTGGGAATATCACTCCGAGATATTCATTCCCAGACCATCCCATCTCTTGCAGTTGTTTGCAGTGGAACAAGCTCTCCATTCCGAAAAGCTACGTATACCACATCCAGAGGTTCCCGGGCCGGTAGATTGGGATGCTCTACTAACAGATTTGGCCAAAGGATTGAGGATTGCCGAACATCACTTAGCGCAGGATGTCGTCGAGTACTACATCCAAAAACCCACACAACAAGGGTCTGTCAGGGACGACAGACGCGAGAGAGGGGGGGTGTTAGCAGCAGACAAGGGAGTCAACGAAGATCTGGCAAATAGGCCAATAATTTTCTTCAGGAAGAAGCACGTATGAGCATTCACGCAGATCTAGCACTAAGGCAACCCTTTAGTTTTTCAAAACCCTTACACCAATTAAAAGTGATTCTCATCACTAAACACCATTGTAAATACCATTTCATATTTTTGTAGCTCCATTTTGTGCAAGCCAAGGAGTCCTTGAGCTTGAGGAGCTTTAGAAGTATCTACCTGCCAATTTTCGTATTTTTTAGATCTCGTTTGAGCCCTCAAATAAGCCTGGAACCTAATTTTTAACTAGGCCGGACACTAGGTCTGAACAGGGCCAAAGCTAGTCAAAAACTATAAAAAGAGCTAGAGAGCTCATTTTTGGGGTTAGATTGTAATTGAAACAAACTTGTAAGAGCTTTTTGAAAGTAAACTAAGAATTCCATTGCTTCTCCCTCTTTGTCTTGCCGTGTGTGCGCGTGTGTGTGTATGTGTGTGCATGTTTGTGTGCTTCTCACTCACGCACTTGTGCCGCCACTTGCTCGAGGTCTTCATACCATCCTCACGTCTTCCCGGATTGACATTAAAGGAGGTGCTACTCATCACTGAGCTACAAGGGGGTGGGTGGATGGTCTGATGTGGGTTGAAAGATGATGGACTAGATGGTGATGGAGATGAAGGTGGTGGTGGTATGTGAGAGTTTGTTTGAGAGGTGAGTTCAACAATTTTGGCTTTTGTTTCTCTTATGCTTTCTTCTAAGTCGCTCATCTTTTTGGACCATTGTCTTTTCATTCTCTCTCGGCTATCCCTCCAGGCTCTCGACCGTTTCTTGGCTATATTCTCAGTTTCACTAACCTCTGCACTCTTTCCTTGACCTAACCCTTGGTTCTGCTGCAAAGCCTGAGCTCTAGTGACCACCTGTACTGGTGCAGTGGAAGTTACACTTCCTGAGGAATCTACAACTAACCCAATAACATTGATAGGCGTTATTTTTGGCATGTTAATGGGGTTTTTTAGGCAATCTCTTAAGAGATGCTCCCTCCCACAATCTTGACAAAAGCCCTGAATTGTTACTGATTGGGGTTGTGTAGGTGTAGGCATCGGGCAATCACGGATGAGGTGATCTCCTTGACATCTATAGCATGGTCCTCTAGGGAATGGGGGTCTTACCTACCTAGGTTGAGGTATAGTGTTGGGATTTGTGTACATGATGTTTGCATACTCTGGATCCCAACTTGGTTCACTCGGTTCTTCACTATAATAGGATTCACCATGTTCAGGAGACTGCATATAATAAGCTTGGGGACTATCAATGTGAGTAGAATCAAAACTATGATCACTTGGGTCGCTTTCTGAAAGCAATGGTGTCACTGGCACTATGGCTCTATTCAGGTTCTCTTCTACAGCTGCATACTTTACGGAAATCACGTTAGTTGGAGCAGGTGGTTGTTGTGCTAGCACTGGTTGAGGTCTCTGTTGGGCCTGATACTGTGGTGGATAGGTTTGTTGAGGTCTAGCAAACTGCTGTGGTGGATATGGGTTTTGATATCTTCCTTGTTGTGGAGGTGGCTGAGGGTGATTTTGTCTGACAGCTTGTTAGTTATAGGGGCAATCTTGCACAGTGTGGTTGGAGTATCTTCGCTCTATTGTGCAGTAATGGCTACTAGGATTCACTTGGGTTTGAGCCATAATGGGACATACACTCGCAAAGTGGTCACCCCCACAAGTATAACATCACCTCCCTAGGGCAAACCTTGGTATTTGTTTGCTTGATATGCCTAGCTTCTGAGCTACCTTCTCCGCGAGTTCCTCAATAGAGGTGGATTGCGTGGAACTAAGGCTGGAAGAACTATCTGAATCCTTGTAGATTTTTGATAGTTCTAATTCCTCCCCTAGATTATCTTCAATGTCTATGCACATGCGTACACACTCTTCTATAGTTCTAGGGTCCTTCAAGTACACATATGATCGTAGTTTGGTACTGAGCAATCCATCCAGGAATAAATCCACTTGTTTTGCTAGTGTGGGTAACTCAGAAACAGGGCATCTCTCTAAATATTGCCTAAACCTTCTTCCTGCAAGTCTAACCGTCTCTTGAGGGGTTTGCTTGAAGCTATGAATCAGTGAGGAAGTATTATGCCTGATGCCACTCTTAGAGAATTCAATAATGAACACCTCTAGAAGTTGGTATATGTTTCTAAAGTGCCTCTCATTTAGTGGTTGAAACCACGTAAGAGCGGTGTTCCTAAGGGTTAGACCAAAGGCATTATACTGCGTGAATAGGTCCTCAACTTTTTCAGCTCTCAAGACTTGCCTAAACTCAGCCACATGATCATATGGGTCTCCTGTGCCATCGAAGTAGTTCTTCATGGACTTAACCAGCTGTGTAGGTCTCAAGGTTCTGGTGTGTTCCCTAGGCCTTGGCAGAGGGAAATCATCAGCATTCCTTTGGTTCCTTGGGGCTCTAAGTCCCTCAGGTTCCGCTCTATTTGTTTCCGTTCTCGTTCTTTCTCTTCCCACTGGGTTGGCAAAGCTTACCTCAGGTCTATCTCTATGTCTGTCTCTTTGAGCTCCATGAGCTTGGGATGTTCCAGCTCCGGGGTGACCATAGGACACATTAGAACTTGGTTGGGGGAAAATAAATTCACCTTTCCAAGTGTAAGCATGCCTATCATTTTCTATAACCACAAAGATCCTCTCTGAGGTGTGATCTAAGTAGGTCACTCTGCCTGGGCTATCAAGATCTTTGAACTCATATATCATGATTGTTCCTACCTCATTTGGCTGCTCAGATTTATACCTCCAAAAGGCTTCATCAGTCTCTTGGTTTAGTAGCAGATCTATGCTCTTATTGTCTTGGGGAATCCACTCCGGTGTGATAATTCTAGTGAGAACAGATTTGCCTCGGGGGGTTCTAGGTTCTACACCCATGTTTCCTTGCTCTAGATCACCTATGTCCGTCTCAGGGATCACGTTTCCGAACTCGTCTGTCCTATCTAGGTGACTCACGACTACGTATATTGTTCCTTCTTTGTCCAAGTATGCTCCATTTTCAAACCTGACCGCTGGATGTTCTAGTCCAATGGATTGGTCAGGGTTTTTAATCTAGACCACAGATCTTCTTAGGCCGTCCTCATAGATGCTAGCACCTAATCGGTTGGTCCTAAGGTATTCCAGCTGCATCTTGTAGGGGCCTTCTACCCTATGTAAATATGGCACTCTTGAACTTCCTGTAGGTCTCTCCATACCGTGGGACATCTCTGACTCACTAGTTTCAGAGCTAGGGTAGTGTGAATAATGGCTCAACTGCTAGGCCCAAGACCTAGCAGTATGATTAACACTAGCCTCTGAAGACCTAAGACTCTGTCTATCTCTCCCTAGGTGTTGTCCTGATCTAAGGTTCATAAGTCCAATTGAAGAATTCCCCGAATTTCCCAAGTACAATTTCCGTTGCTGAGTTCTTTTTGTATTAGTCACTTGTTTTTTTTTTTAATAATTTTCCTTAGGGTGTCACGTCTTGTCCAATTAATCTTCGTCGCAAGGAACACTTAAGTTTTATCATACTTTGAGTGTGGTCACTCGATTTAAATTCTTTTCCCTTAGGTTGTTTCACAATCGTAATCTCCTAACACTTGCACTTGAGTGATTAGAGTTCTTGGACTTGGTCGTTCTTAACGTATCCCTAATTAATCAAAACCTCTATCCGTACTTAGCCTAAGCTAGGGATTGACAGAGGGTGTTGAGAATTTCCAACCTTGAGTTTCTTCCCTTGGTTGCCCTTGTGTGCCCGGGAAGCGTGTTCCCAAGCTTGCACTTACTCTTGCTTCGAGTACCCTTTGATGCTCTCAAAGAACCTGAAAAAGTCCCAAAGTTAGCTCAAGACTTAAACTCGATTGACAAACATATCACTTTCATGCATGTAATTCACTAACCAAATTGCCTTTTGCCTTTATGAAAAACAATCCCAGGGGACCCTCAGTTTTTCCTACCCCGGGATATGATCAACTTCAAATTACCCTATCTAATAATCCTGATATTAATTTTACCGTAACCAATGGAAGTTTTGGTTGTACTCCAAACACGAGCTTCCCAACAAAACAAAAATCACAGCAAACGGATTTCGTATGAGAAAGTTATGTCAATTCAAGGTTTTGGGGCTGAAACAGGATTTAAAATAGGTTAACAGGCAAACAGGACTTCTCGAAATGCTTTGGGTGTCGGCCTCACAATGCTCTACTAACCCTCAAAAGCTCCCCACAAATTGCCAAAAATTAGACCACTATTTTTGCCCTAAAAAATTGGCCGAATTTGCCCGTCAATCGCGATCGAAAGCTTTGTCAATTGCGATTGATATGTCAGTCGCGATCGACGTGTCAATCGCGATTGACTGGTCCGTCGTGGCTGTCAGTCACGATTGATGGGTCAATCGCGATTGACACGTGGCCCGGATTTTCAGTCGATCGTGGTCAAAGGGTCGTTGACTCTGTCGGTCGCGATTGATGGGTCGATCACAATTGACAGGTCCGTCGCGAGTGTTCAGTTGGTCGTGGTCAAACAGTCGTTGATTGGATCGGTCGCGATTCACAGGTCCGTCGGGGCTGTCAGTCGCGATTGACTGGTCGATCGCGATTGATGGCTCGATCGCGATTGACACGTGTCACGCGTAGGTTCTGTCAGTCGTGGTCAGTCGGTCGTTGACTCTGTCAGTCGCGATTGATGGGTCGATCGCGATTGACACGTCGGTCGGCAAGTGTCTGTCGTGGTTTGTCGATCGCGATTGACAGGTCGATCGCGATCGACAGAAAACTGAGGAATTTCAAAATTTCAAACACATATTCATGAAGCTCTAGGCCTATACATCACAGTTATACACTTTGTTTTGCAAAATAGTCAACTTTTCTATCGGTCGCGATTGACAGAGGTCAACGCCTCGGGACCTGCACAGTCAAATTTTTTACCTGCTGGAGCTGGGGCAGCTGCTGGGGAGGCTGATTCCTGTAGAAGAACTCAAAAAACATAGAAAATCACAAGCACACAAACGCTCTCTCACTCTCTCTCACAAGTGGAATGAGGGAAATGGTATGGGTGGGGTGATATGACCAAAAACTAAAATTTTTGTGATGATGGAGATGGATATGGGAGATGGTGAGGATGATGATGGTGATGAGAAAAACAAAAGAAAATAGATAAAAGTGAAGAAAATACCTATGACTCCAACGCCTCAACTCTACGTCTTACCATCACACGCTCGTCCTCAAAGCTCGATCCCCTGCAACGGCACCAAAATTTGGTGTAGCTCAGTGATGAGTAGCACCTCCTTTAATGTCAATCCGGGAAGACATGAGGATGATATGATGACCTCGAGCAAGTGAAGGCACAAGTGCGTGAGTGAGAAGCGCACAAACATGCACACACATACACACACACGCGCACACACAGCAAGAACAAAGAGAAGGACAATGGAGTTCTTTTAGATTACTTTCAAAATGCTCATACAAGCTCAACTCTATTACCAGCTAACCTCAAAAATGAGCTTTCTAGCTCTATTTATAGTTTTTGACTATCTTTTGGCCCTGTCCAGACCTATTGTCCGGCCTAGTTAAAAGTTAGGTTCTAGGGCCTATTTGGAGGCTCAAACGAAGTCTAAAAATTATGAAAATTGGTACGATGCTACTTCTAATACTCCTCAAGCTCGAGGACTCCTCGGCTTGCACAAAATGGAGTTACAAAAAAGGTGAAATGGTATTTGCAATGATTTGTAGTGATGAGAATCATTGTTATGAAGATGTTGTTTTGGAAAAATTTGAATGGCCTACTTGCCAGATCTTTGTTGACTGCTTAGTTTGCTTGTGCCTTCTCTCCGCTCTGGCTCCCTTCTTTGGCTTCCTTGTCTTGTGAGTCCTTCGGTGCCTTGACTACTGCCAACACCTGGCTTGTATATACATCTATAACCCAAACATGTTACTTATCTTTGTACATTCACTTGGTAATTCATTCAGTGTTGTGTTGTGTTGTGCTCCAAGCTCCTTCTTCTCCCTTGTGTTTTTGGTGTGCTTCCACAAACAAACTCCAACAATCGGTATTGGAGTAGGTTGTCGCTTCATTTAAGGTGTCCTCAACAGCCCTTCGATCACAATCTCAAAATCACACGAAAATTGGTGAGCATACTCGAAGCAGTAGGAGTTCAAAAAATCTTCACGTTGTGCTCTTGAAATTTTGATCTGAGCTCATTTGGGCCTCCGAACGCACTATTGTACTGCCCATGCAGGCAATTTCATCGTTTTGTGACAAATATATATACATGTTTTGGTTCACTAGTACAAGCATCTCGAAGTTTGCTACATGTTTAGTAGAGCTCGACACCTGGTTCTAATCAACTTTTTGAGTTCATTTTTTTGCATCAAGGTATTTAGTCAGTGGCTATGGATAAAAGCAATGATATATTCTGTATATTGGCTATTGAGGATAGGTTGGATGGTACTAATTACCCATTAGGCATGTATGATGCATCACATATTGGTAGCAAAAGGACTATGGAATATTGTACAGGGTGTTGAAAAGAGTCCTACTACACCTACCAATATAGTTATTGAAGGTGATGCAGATGGCGTCGAAGATTATCATCTTTAAATTCCTGTTCGCGTTGTGGTTCCTATTGCACCTACTATAGAGCAACTTCACTAGGATGACAAAGATACTCAGGCACATGCATTGATAGCTTTGGCTATCAAACATGCCATTATCCCTCACATTCACCCTTGAAAAATAGCAAAGGATGCTTGGGATACACTTGCCACTTTATACCAGACAAGAAATAAGGCTCGTGTTGCCTACCTCCAAAAACAGTTGGAGAGTGAGCATATGAAGGAGATCTATGCAATTTTTTTCATAAAGATCAAAGATTTGAAGGAGTAGTTAATTTCTACCAATGAAGTCTTACCACGTAGCTCACTTGTGCAAACTGTTCTTAATGGTCTTCCATATTCATATCAAATTTTTTCTTCTACTCTTAGATTGATGATGAAAGGTAGTCCAAATGACTTAACATTTGAGGAGTTACTATCTATTTTGTTGCACGAAGTAGAACAGGTCCATTATGCATGTTGCACATCAAGCTTTCCTAGCTAGTCAGAAGGGCAAAGGTAAATGAAGCTCATCTGCTAGTAAGAAAAAAAATTTCTAATGCTGCAAAATTGAAGAAGAAAGACAAAGATGAGAAGAAAATAAAAAAGTAGAAATATTTTTGCAAATACTTTAAGAAAAATGATCATGTCATAAAGAGTTGTCCAAAACTGGTTGCAAAATAGGCAAAGAAGAAAGAGGTTGGAATGGTTGTTGCAGAGGCCTCTACACCTAAAATAGAGTGTGTCGATCTTATTTATAAGGAAGTTTGGTTGAGACCTAGTCTCCCCAAGCTTGAATTAATAAAAGAAAAATTATACAGTGAAAGGACTTAGTGCCCTAAGGATCCCTTGTTTCCCATAAAGCAGGGGTAGGATTGTTGGTGCAGGGCAATCAACAATTGAAGTTTTGATGAAGGCTTGGAAGTTAAGGATTGAAGAAAAGATCAATTTATGAAGCATGAAGGAAGTGCATATCCAGGAGATAAAGATGTGTATACATATGTACATTAATTTAGAGTCAGTTCATCACATACTTTTGTATGGTCATGAGCTTGTAAATATTTTCCTTTATATACAAAGAAAATGTCTGGGAAAATAGGAGACAATGTGTTAGAATAAGTTTTGAGGAGAATTAGATGTCAATAGACATTTTTTAGAAGTGATTAGAATCTCTCTTATTACTCAGATGTAAATTTCTCAACAATGGAAATATGTTGTGCCCGATCTTTTTGAATATTCTCCTTCTGTGTTGAATCTTTTGTGAAATGCTTTTGTACAACTCTAAGTCTATAGTTGATTGACTTCTATACAAATTTTCAGCTTCTAATTGTGATCAGGCTGAGAGAATTGAGTGTAGGAACATTTACATGTGTAAGTGAAAGAAGAGAAGTTGCAGGAGGCGCAAAATTTGATGCTAATGTTTTGGTCAGTTCTCCTTCTACAGTGTAAAGTTTTGAGCAAGCAAGCACTCGTTCTTTAAGTTGGAAGGTAAGCTACCTATGGCTAAAAGCATTTTCATAAACGGGTTCTAGATTGAGAGAACCAAGTGTTAGAAGTTGCAGGTGTCTGAATCGACTTCTGAGAAGAATAGTTTTAGACATAGGTGACTTGTTAAGATCATTTCTCAAGATCTACTGAATCTTTTGAAATGATTTAACTTGGACAAGGTGCGGAAACTTAGGAAACACCTTGTGCAAAGTTTTATGAAAAACGTTACATATTTGATAAGTCAATGAGAAAGATATGTGCAGCAGACTTTCTGTAGAATCATCTTCTTCACAGTTTATCCAAAATCTTTATAATTGATCATTAATCCTCCAAATTGGTGAATGTTTGGAGTTACTCTTGATATAGAGGTGCTCTAACTTCAAGAGTAGCTTGTTCTTTTGGAGATTAACTCTCTCCATCAGTGGTATCAGAGCAGGAAGTATCAAAACTGAAAGAAGGAGGACCCCGACTGCTGCAGACAAAAAGAATTCAACAATTAAAGATTCAGAAGGTGAAAGCTTGAGAGCAAAGCTTGAGAAGGAGGCCATACGACATCAAGGAAGACAAAAGGAGTGTCATTTGAAGTAAGGGTAATCTTATTTCTCATAAAGCTAGACAGATTTAATACACAGGTGAAGAAAGGATGGGAGATTCTCTTCAAATAGAGAAGTTGGATAGAGAGAACTATCCAGAATGGTCAATGAGGATGGAAGCTCATCTTATGAGCAAAGATTTGATAGGATACATCACAGGTGAAGAAGAAAAGCCTCAGTTTAGAGATCCTAGTGTTCCAACTAGGGAGCTATTATTTCTTTTAGGAACTCTATTTCGTTGAGGTGTATACGTCACTCTTCATTCATTTTTTATCCCATGCTCATCTAGAAACGCATTAAAATCAAAAGACATGTATCCCCCCCTCAATCAGAATGGAGGACGCCCCATTTACATGATGATGGATTTTGAGCCATAACCAAAAATTTTTTGAAGCACATAAACACTTTGGACTTTGCTTTCCATGGATACACCCATGCATGCTCCGAGAAATCATCAATAAAATTCATGAAGCAAAGGTAGTTCCCAAAAGAAGGTGTCTGCATAGAACCACATGCATCATTATGAAAAAAATACAATTTATAAGCAGCTCAAATTGAAACATCTTTTGGGAAGGTGGAATGCTCCATTTTGCCCAATATATAGCCTTCACAAAAATGTTTAAAAGGTGCCTCAAATTTGGTTGGAGAGCACACCATTTCAGATTTTTGCAGGTGTAGAAAAATTCTAATGACCAAAGTGTGCATGCCAAAGCTTTGCATCCGAGATAGACTCAAAATCTTGAACAACACATGTTAAATCATTCATAGATTTTTCATAGTCTATGAGCTTATAAAGCCTGCAACATAAAATTTCGAAAGTAATAATAACATTTCCATTTGAGAGATCATGAACTATACATCTGTCATCAAAAAGTTTTACAACCAAGCCAATCTTGGTTAATGTTGAAAGTGACAACAAATTTTTCTTGATCCTTGGTACATACAAAGCATTTGACAATGTGAAAGAACTACCATTAGTAGTAGTTAGAATGATCTTACCAACTCCCATTACAGGATAAGAGGAGTTGCTAGCGCATGTGACAATATTCCTTATAGATGTAGACTTAAGTGGATTGAACAACCTGCACTATGAGGTAATATGTTTGGTTGCCCCACTATCAAAGTACCAAACACATGAATCTAGTACAAAAATACATTACTCATGAGAAGATGGGTCATATCTTCATATAATATTAAATGGCCATTCTTCATTCTAAACAACATTAGCAGACTATTCTTGCAAACATTTCCTCTAGGCTAATGATTCCAATAGGAGAGGCATGCCCAAAATCAAGTGGGCCTTTGTGTGCTAACCACAAAGATTCTAGTGGGTTTGGTAGTTTGGATGTGGGAGGTATGGCAGATAAGTTGGTATCCAAGTGACTGATCAAAGCATGGTGCAGCACGAAAGCTTCATGGGCTAGATTGATTCTCTCAAAAAAATCCTCTCTTTCACTTATGGGAGTCCCTATGTGGAAGGATCTTGATTCGATCACCTTGATGTCTTCTCAGCATTTGGCGACTCCTAAAGGATGTGACCTTGTTTCCTCCATATGGAAGAGTTGTAACAAGATGAAACCATATATCAAGGTGAAGGAAGATTGGAAGTGGGTGATTGAGATTAGACAAAATGATTCTATTTGCTTTCCTATTGATGGAATCAAAGAAGTTGACGCAGGGAAAATCCAAAGAGCAAAGAAGTTATGTAACAAAGGATTTAGTAAATGTAACATCTTTGGAACCATGAGACAGATCAATGGATAAGATTTGAGGACACTGACCCTATTATGAGAGTTGAGTATGAAGTTTGGTGCCTTCTCAGATACATAATGAATGTCTGGGATAAATCAAAGACTCGTCTCCTTCTCACGAATGACCACCCCAGATTGAAGGCTTAAGATGGACCAATGATAATAAATTGGATAAAAATATGAGGTTCCATAAGCACCTTGAATTGCATATCTCCCTTAACAAAAGATGATGCATGAACTGGTCTAGCATCATATGGAAACTTAGGTGCAGGGGCCTATGGCATCCTCTCATTGAGAACAAAAAATTAGTTCTTATGTGGAAAATCCTCCATCGTGGAATTTGGACCCATGTCCGAGCTAATAAATCTATGGGAATCCTCACTAGTGCAAATCATTGCCTATGGGGAAAAGAGGACATTGGTCATCTCTTCCTCTCATGCCCAAGAAGCTACCAAATATGGCAATCTCTTACCAAGATTTTAAATTACAAAGGCAATTCAACTAGAAACAAGCATTAATGGGTGAAAGAATTGGCTTCTCTTCTGCCTTGTGGAACACCATTAGAGGGGAATCTCTTTGGAAGATATAGAAAAAAAGATGTGCGATCATTCTTTATGACCATCCAAAAGAATGGTCGATTGAAAATCCCTTGACTTGTTAGGCAGAAGAATATGTAATTGTAAAAGATCACTGCCTTTTGGACACCATAGGATGTTTTTCTTGGAAAACAACAAGATTAAAACCAAGTGGGTCACTCATGAGGGAGACAAAAAAATCATCAACCTTCTAAGTAAATTGCTTTAAACCATTGGTCACCCACCGAATCTTAGGACTCCTACCGGTTTTGGACCATCATAACTAATATGCCTCTGAGTCATCCTTGATGGAGAGAGTTAATCTCCAAAAGAACAAGCTACTCTTGAAGTTAGAGCACCTCTATATCAAGAGTAACTCCAAACATTCACCAATTTGGAGGATTAATGATCAATTATAAAGATTTTGGATAAACTGTGAAGAAGATGATTCTATAGAAAGTCTGCTTTACATATACTTCTCATTGACTTATCAAATATGTAAAGTTTTATATAAAACTTTGCATAAGGTGTTGCCTATAGTTTGTGCACCTTCTCCAAGTTAAATCATTTCAAAAGGTTTAGTAGATCTTCAGAAATGATCTTAACAAGTCACCTATGTCTAAAACTGTTCTTCTAAGAAGTTGATTCAGACACCTGTAACTTCTAACACTTGGTTCTCTCAATCTAGAACCCATTTATGCAAATGCTTTTAGCCATAGGTAGCTTACCTTCCAAACTTAAATAATGAGTGCTTGATTGCTCAAAACTTTACACTGTAGAAGGAGAACTGACCAAAACATTAGCATCGAATTTTGCACCTCCTGCAAGTTCTCTTCTTTCACTTACACATGTAAATGTTCCTACACTCAATTCTCTCAGCCTGATCACAATTAGAAGCTGAAAATTTGTACAGAAGTTAGTCAACTATAGACTTAGACTTGTACAAAAGCATTTCACAAAAGATTCAACACAGAAGGAGAATACTCAGAAAGATTGGGTGCAACATATTTCCATTTCTAAGAAATTTACATCTGAGTAATAAGAGAGATTCTACTCACTTCTAAAAAATGTCTATTGACATCTAATTCTCCTCAAAACTTAATCTAACACATTCTCTCCTATTTTCCCCGACATTTTCTTTATATATATAGGCAAATATTTACAAGCTCATGACCATACAAAAGTATATGATGAACTGACTCTAAATTAGTGTACATATGTATACACATCTTTATCTCCTGGATATGCACTTCCTTCGTGCTTCATAACTTGATCTTTTCTTCAATCCTTAACTTCCAAGCCTTCATCAAAACTTCAATTGTTGATTGCCCTGCACCAACAACTCCCCTCAATCATCAATTGGGGTTTTCTCTATCTTCATTATGCCTGCCATGTCTTTGAATCTTTGTAGCTTTGGTCCATCCAAGCTCTTGGTTAGCATATTAGCTATCTGATCTTTTGTTGAAGTATGTACTGCTTAAATACCTTTATCCATCACCTTCTCTCTTAGAAAGTCTCAATCTCAATATGTTTGGTCCTAGCATGAAAAACAGGGTTAGCAGCTAAATACAATGAACTCATGTTATCTCCATGAATAGTGGGTGTGCTCTGAATGATATCAAAACTCTTGATCAGAGTCTTAAGCCATATCACTTCCTTTGCAGCTTCCACCATACCTTTATACTCTGCTTCTGTAGATGACAAAGCAACTGTGTGTTGCTTCTTTGAACACCATGAAATTAACTTATCTCCCACATAACACAAGTATCCATAAGTTGATCTCCTATCATCATGATTTCCTGCCCAATCTGCATCACTATATACCTTGATGTTTGTATCTGATGTAAAACCATAATACAAACCCTCTTTGAGTGTACCCTTAATGTACCTCAACACTCTTTGTCCTGCAATCCAATGTTCTTTCCTAGGACAATGCATGAATTGAGACAATACTCCAACTGCATATGACAAGTCAGACCTATTTAAAGTAGCATAAATCAGACTACCAACCAAACTTTGATATAGCTTCATATCCTTGAACTCTTCTCCTCCATATCTTCTTAATTTGTGATTCACCTCCATTGGAGTAGGTGCTACCCTGCAATCATTCATTTTAAACTTGATCAACAAGTTCTTCAAGTACCTTTCTTGAGTTATATACACTCCATGTTGAGTGTATGAGATCTCCATGCCCAAGAAATATGACAAGTCTCCCAAGTCACTAATCTTGAACTCTTTCTCCATTTGTTTCTTTAGACTTTGAATGCCTTTCTCATCTGTACCTGTAAGAATTATATCATCAACATATATGAAAATGTAAATGAACCCAGCATCACTAGGTTTGATAAGCAAGCTACTATCTGCCTTTGATACTTGGAATCCAAGTTCTTTCAAGAACTTCACAAGTCTATAATTACATGCCCTTGGGGCCTGCTTCAAACCATACAAAGCTCTTTTGAGCTTACATACATACTTTGGATACCTTTCATCTCTGAATCCTTGTGGTTGCTCCATAAAAACATCATCTGAAATATAACCATTTAGAAAAGCATTCTTCACATCTAATTGACATAATTTCCAACCTTTACATGCAGCAATAGCTATGAGTGTCCTGATGGTTGTCATCTTTGCCACATCACTATAGGTTTCATCATAATCTATACCATATGTCTGAGCAAACCCTCACAACAAGTCTAGCTTTATACCTAGACACACTTCCATCTGCATACCTCTTAGTTTTGTAAACCCATTTACATCCAATGATCTTCTGACTATTTGGTTTTGGAACCAAATCCCATGTCTGATTCTCTATAAATGCATCATACTCTTCCTGCATAGCTTTCTCCCAATTTTCCTTTCCTTTTGGCTCTTCATATGTAGAAGGGTCTTCATCTACCTTTATCATATAAGCATAATCTTTGGTAGCCAAAAAAGAAGTGTCATAGCTATACCTTGTAGGTTGCCATTTGTTTCTTGTTGACCTTCTGAGTTCTCCACTTCTTGAGGTTTCTAGTTCATCACATTCTGAATCAAACCTTGGCACTCCTTGTACTTCAACCTGTACTTCATTGTTCTTCTCTTCATCAAATATTTGAACCTTTGATTTACCTTTCTTTTGATCCACAATTTCTTCATCACCTGCATAAATATTAATTGTACCCGCATACCAAGTACCTTGCTCATCAAATGTAACATCCTTAGACACAAGGAATTTTTTTGTGGATGGATTCCACAACCTATATCCCATCTACTTATCATCATATCCAATAAACACATATTTTTCAGCTTTAGGCTCCAATTTATGCCTCAATTGAGATGGCACATATGCATATGCCAAACATCCAAAAACTTTGCAATGATCTAGAGTAGCTCTCTTACCCCACCATGCCTCATATGGTGTCATACCCTGTAAAGCTTTACATGGTAATCTATTAACCAAATAAGTAGCTGTATTTACAGCCTCAGCCCATAAATAATTTGGGCAATTTTTCTCCTTCATCATGGATCTTGCAAACTCAACAAGAGTTCTATTCCTCCTTTTTGCTACACCATTTTGTTGAGGAGAGTACCTGCAAGTAACCTCTCTCTTTATACCTGCATTCCACAAGTAATCACTGAACTCATTAGAGAAGTACTCTCCCCCTCCATCTGACCTTAGTCTCTTCAACTTATGACCTGTAATTCTCTTTGCATACACATGATAATGTTTGAATGTATTGAATACCTCTGATTTATCTTTGATCACATATATAGTGATCCATCTGGTAGCATCATCAACATAAATCACATAATACCTTGAGCCATTGATACTGAAATCCTTTGATGGTCCCCACACATCTGTGTGTACCAACTCAAGCTTCTCTGAATACATAAAACCATGCTTGGAATAAGATTGCTTATGAGCTTTACCTAATTGACATGCCTCACATCTGTATGTCATATGTTGACCTGCAACATTAGGCAATCCAAGCACCGAACCATTGTTAACCATATCTTTAATACCTCTTTCATTGAAATGTTCAAGCCTTTTGTGCCAAAGATCTAACCCAGAGATCTTATGTCCTCCATAGGTATACAAGGCATGCCCAACATTACCTTGAATCTTCAATGTGAACAATCTTCCTTCTTTCTTCCCTGAAACAATTTGTTTATACCCATTGCTAGGGTCTTCCACAAACACTCCTTCAACCTAACTTCATAACCTTTTTCAACAATTTGACCTACACTTATCAGATTCTTAGGAATTGTAGGAACATACAAAACCTTACTCAAGAGAGTAATACCATCCTTGGCCTTCACTGATCCAATTGACTTCACATTATGCTTTGTATTGTCACCTGTTTTAACTACATGATTAGTTACTTTACTATCCAAATCAGTCATCAAAGCTATGTTTCCACTCAGGTGATTGCTACACCCTGAGTCAATGTAGAAGACTCTTTGGACTTCACTTTGCCTTTCACAAGTTGCATTCATTATCAATGTTGAATCCTCCTTCTGATCTGAAGCATAATTGTAGTAGGTATTGTTATATTGTTGACTTTGGAATCCTTGACTTGCATTTCCTCCAAAGTAACCTCTACTACCTCTACCTCTGAAATTACCTCTTTGATTCCTACCACCTCTTCCTCTTGAATTAAAATTCTGATTATATCCACCATTACTCTGAGTATTATGCCAACAATCATTAGCTTAGTGATTTGTCTTACCACAAATCCAACAAGCTTTGACTCCATCTTTATTACTCCTGCCTCTTCCTCTACCTTTGCCACCTCCTCTTCCTCTTAGGGAGTTAGCTTGACTAGTTGTGCCTTCATCTTCATTTGCTTGTTGCTTTCCTTTGATATTCTTCTTCTTATCCTTTGAATACATTGCTTGACCTGCACTCTTATCACTTTCACCTTTGACATCCTACTCAAAGGTTAACATATGTCATAGCAACTGATTTAAATCAGGAGTGAAATGATCAAGTGATAATTCAATAGACAAAATGAATGGCTTACATTTGTCATCACCTCTCAAACCTGTAAGAATTTGCCTTACCAATTTATCCTCCTCAATGTCTTCATCAACTGCTCCTAATGCATCTGCAATGTCCTTCATCCTTGTTACATAATCTGAGATGGATTGAGAGGCCTTCTCCTTGAATGTGGTAAATTCTGCCCACAAGGATGCCTTTCTTGACTTTGTGGTGTTTTCGAAATGCTCTGCCAAAGCATTCCATATATCACTTGCACTTTCAAGACCTCTAATGTGAGGTAGCAAGTAGTCATTAACTGCCCTGTAGATAATGCTCCTAGCTTGAGCATCTTTCTTCATCCAAGTCTTCAAATCTTATCTCATGGAGATGGTGGTGTATGGTCAAAAGTCAAGCTTTACCACATAGCTTTTTGCTTGAGGTTGTTATGTGTGAAAAATATGTACTTAATAGGTGTCCCACCAAAGCACTACAGTCTATCACTCCATATGAGACTTGGCATGGTCATAATCTATTTGTTGCTCATCTGTGTGTCTTTGGTTGTCTAGAATATGCATTAGTGCTTGAACAACAATGCAAGTAATTGGACGATAAAGCAGTGAAATGTATTTTTGTTGAGTATAGTTCTAAAATAAAAAACTATCTTCTGTGTCATCCACAAATTAAACGCATTTTGTTTAGTCATGATGTTGTTTCTATGTAAGATTCAATTCAGCCATTACTTTCATGTACCAAGGAGACTTCAGTTAGATCTAGAGATGTGTATAACATTTTGCTACCTATTTTTACAAGTGGATAGTACGTGTGTGCGGATCAAAAGCCTTTTAGCTAATTTGGGTGTTGATTAGTCTTTTGCCACCACCATCTTCACTGACAATCAGAGCATATTGTTAGTTGTGAGGAACCCTATCTTCCATGCTTGCATAAAGCACATTGAGTTTCACTATTATTATGTCAGGGAAATGTTCTCTACTAGAGAGATCAATATGGCATATGTGCCCACACAAGATAACATTGTAGACCTTTTCACAAAGGCTCTACCTAGGGAGAAGTTTGAAGCTTTCCACAAACTTTTGGCTTACTTCCTTTTGTGGATTGATCTCTTTCCACATAGCTTGGCACTTCCTTGTACACGAGTGCCAACTCCTTGTTCACCACATCACTCCCAAGGGGATTTATTGATATGTTTTGGTAGTTATGTGTGTGAACACAATTAGGACCATCAAGGTACTTTTTTCCCTCTTTAGGAGGTTTTTCCCTACCTTGTATATATAACTATAATGCTAATGGATTAGTTATCGTTGTACACTCACTTGGTAATTCATTTAGTATTGTGCTCTCCTCCAAGCTTCTTCTTGTCTCATATAATGTTTGTGTGCTTCTGTAGACCTCAAAATCCTAGATGCATACTCATTTACATGAAATAATAGTTGTATTGAATCCAACATTTTAATTCGATGGTCAAGCATCGAAAAAAGATGTCATGGCAAATTTCAAAATGTCATGTCAATTATTATTTCCAAGAATAGATATTGAGATGCATTTCATCAGAGGGTAACTTATGTAAATTGAGAAGGAAGTTTTCAAGATCCATGTCAAATTTAAGCAATTCAGAAGCATCCCCTCTTGTATGGTAGAAAGACTATGGAGGTGAAATAGTGGAGTTAAAACATATAGCTATGAGAATACTTTTATAGCAGCTTCAAGTAGTAGTTGTGAACCCAAATGGAGTGCATATGATTTCCTTCATTCAAAATGAAGAAATCGCTTAGGTGCATTATATGCAAGTCCTTTGGAATACATTTTTATTAATATGCATTTGTTACACGCTCCACCCAAGATAGCTTCTATAGCAACAAAACAAACCTTTGGATAGTTTCAAACTCATGAAGGTTTAGCAAATGATCCATGGAGTGATCTTGAACTAGATGCAGATCACAATGATAGTTCAGATGTGGAAGAAATATATGGCATGATACCTATAATAGATGATGATATACAAAATAATAGATGATGATGTAGAAAATGAAGAAAATTATGTAGTATAAACACTCTGATTTGTATCCTATTGTGAAAAATATTTCTTTATTATAAAAAGATGATTATGTTACACAAAGATGTTTCTATTATAAAAACTTGTTTATTACAAAAATTTACATGTACTATAAAATGTCGCTTCTTTATTCATTATGTTCTTGATGTAATAATTCATTCATAGTGAATCGTTCAAGATGATGATGCCTATGATAATTTTCCATATTTTTTGTCACACATATCCAATGATACTTGTAAATTTCTCATTTAATTTTCTAAATCATCAATTATCCTCTATTGATTTGTAATTATGGACTGCTATGGATCAATTCATTGTCCAAATCTAGGACTATTAATCCTTCATTGTATAACACAGATCCATGTGATGATAAATCATGAATATGATTGTGTTCTTTGGATAGAAGAATATATGGCCACTTTTGAGGAAGAGGACCTTCAATGTCCTTGATTATAAAATTTTGTGCAATGTTGAGGATGATCTAAACCTATACCTTAATTCTTTGGTCAGTTGTCCCAATTTACGTGTCTGTGAAGGATAGCTCGCACAAAATCTTTTCAAATAGAATATAATGCGATTTGATTATTTTTTGAAAAAGATCATTTAACTTGAAGGATATTAAGCCATCACTCTTGGATATTCTTAAACCATATCTAGCAAGGTGTGAAAATACTCTAAGTAGCTCATGTATTTCTACTCATTTTGATATTCTTATCTGTAGTGAGTTCTAATGCCTACTTGAACTTATAAACCCCATTATTATTAATGAGAGATTTATCTAGATCTACAAACTCTAACAACTAAAAAATAAGCATGGGGATGGTATATGCCTCTTGAGTTTTGTTATATGGTTGAGGAAATATGGATATGCACTCTGGCATGATCCACCAATTCTTTTGAGTCCACTCATTCCTTGTGGATATCTCAAGATGTGGTAACTTTGGAAAGAAATTCTCTGTTGGTAATAGTGTTTGTTGGTAATAGCCAAGGAGGTCTGTGTACCTAAGTCACGAAGCCTTAGGGACTTGTGTCAATGAGACTAAATCTCAATCGCCCCACAAGTGCATATAGTGGAGGATCGATACATGCTTAATTATCAATCCAAGGAACCACATGAACGAAGTGTATGAGGACGTGTGCGCACATGATGGAAAGTGAAGTGGCTGAGCTACAATGCATGTGAAAAGACTTAACTACCTCTTCAACTCACTAATCCTCTGAAAATGCATCCCGCGATACCATTTACAGTAGTAAGCACAAATTCGGACTTTTCTTCCAGCTTCGAACTCCAAACTCCAAATATGGCCGATAGCGGGTTCGTTTCGAAGTTCTCGATGAGAACATCTATTGGTGGTATTCTCACTCGAATCTGACAAACGCTCTTCAAGTTATGTGCAAAATAGTGAATGGTGGGAAACTCGAAAACTCGCTCCACAACTCGTGATGGCTCACACACACACTACAGTAGTTCCAAAGTGGCGGGAAGGGGTAGATAATAGTCCTACACACACATTCCAAGCATTACACACACACAAAAGATCATGGAGAAGGAGGAAATCAGTAGGAAAGAAGCAAATTCGAAATTCTACTCTCCTTCTTCACAATGGCAAAAAATCTTTACAAAGAGTCACAAAATGACTTATATACTTGTGCCCTAAAAATGGTCCTTTCACACAAGAGACCGGCACTTTATTGACTAAAAGGCTAATTTTCTACTAGTTTACCAGAGTAATGATGTGGATATATGTGGATATGCATCTAGAGGACTCCTCTAGTGCATTTACATCGAAAAATATATTACAAAGTGACTATGTTACAAAAATAAAGTGTCCAAATCAGAAAAATTTTGGGACCCTTCTTTTTTTGTGCATCTTTGCTCTTCTTTGCTTGGCAACACTCTCCCCCTCTTTGTTTCTATTGTCCCTTGAGAGGCTTCACTTTTGTCTGCGACTTGTTTACTTCTTTCCACCGCATGCATCACTTGATCGGCCTTGCCTCCCCTTCAGGCTGGCATTACATTTTAAAGGCCCTGTTCTTGAATCTTCTTTAACATCCTCTGGGACCTGATGCATTTTTTAGCCTATTCTTTCCTTTTCACCACTGGAAACCCTTGGAGATGAACTACAATTGATTTGTAGTCTAATTTTCCAATCACCTCTTTGAATCTAGGTCGCTATGTTAAGTCAGGCTGCCATGCATGTAGCCAGTGGAAGGTATGAAGGTCTGGATTTATAGCCTTCGATCTGGACCTCTTGAAGATCAAGAGGTTGAAGCACCTTCCTGGGGCTCAGGATCTGCTGAATATCTTCTTGCACTTCTTCATGGATAATTGCTAGCCTTGATCCATTCTCGCCTCTTGCGTATTTCCCATTGTTATGTGCCCCTGCGGGGCTCTGTGCAGAGATGGATGCTGCATGCCCCTGCGGGGCTTCCTATAGAGATATGTCTTCAGATATATTCTATTTAGTGAAGCTTCTATCTTGATCTTCTTCGTCTTTTCTTTTTGCTTGACTCTACCTCAACAAGGTCCAAGTGGCTTGACAAGGCAAGGCTACATGTGATAGACTAGTCAAAGAGATTCAGGATAGAGTGAGGGCCAAGCAATTTCAAGCAGGCAAGGAAGTCAATGAAGATCCGACAACTAGGCCAATTGAATTTTCAAAATTCCTAATCCCTGTAAAACAATGATTTTGATCACTGCATGTCATTGTAAATTCCATTTTTTTCAATTCCAGCTCTATTTTTTTCAAACCAAGGAGTTCCCAAGCTCAATGAGTACTAGAAGTACCTATGTATCAAATTTCATATTTTTTGGAGCTTGTTTGAGCCTCCAAATAGGCATAGGAGCCTATTTTTTTAACTAGGTTGGAGACTACGTCTGGACAAGACTAAAACTAGTGAACAACTATAAAAAGAGCTAGAGAGCTCATTTTTTAGAGAATCAATTTGGGAATTGAAGTGAGAAAAAGAATGCAATCATTTTTTTAGCTAATCAAACATTCCATTGTTCCATCTCTTTGTCTTATCGCATGTATGTGTGTGTATGTGTGTGCATGCTCGTGTGCTTTTCACTCACACACTTGTACTCTCACTTGCTCATGGTTATCATGCCATCCTCATAGCTTCATAGATTGACAAGTATGAGGTGGATCTCCTCACATTGATGCTTATCATTGTGCTAGAGTGACACCAAATTTGGCATCGTTGCCGGAGATCGAGCTTTCAAGATGAGCATGTGATGGTAAGACGTAGATACATGACATTGGAATCTATTGATATATTTAGGTAGTGATGTGCATGAACATACTAGGACTGTCAAGGCACTTTTTTCCCTCTTTAGGAGGTTTTTTTTCCCCAGCTTGTATATATGCCCATAGCCCTAACGGGTTACTTAATCTTTGTACATTCTAGTGGTAATACATTCAGTATTGTGTGTTGTGCTCCAAGCTTCTATTTCTCCCTTGTGTTGTTCGTGTGCTTTCGTAGACCTTGAAATCCAACAATTGGTATCAGACTGGGTCGCCATTTCATCTAGGGCATTGTTGACACTCCTCCGATCACAGTCTCAAAATCGCATGAAATTTGGTGTGCATACTCAGGGTGATAAGGAGATCAAAACATCTTCACTCTATGGTGCTGAAATCACGATCTTAGCTTGTTTCGGCCTTCAAATGCACTATCATAGCGCTTGTGTACGCCATTTCATCTTTTTGTGCCAAAGATATATATAGGTTTTGATTTGCTAGTATAAGCCTCTCGAAGTCTACTACATGTTTAGCAGAACTTTACAGGGTAGTTCTGTTCAATTTTCTGAGATACAGTCAATTTTCTGCATCAGGGTATTTTAGTTAGTGGCCATGGTTGAAAGTACTGATGTATTCCGTATGTTGGTTGTTGAGGATAAGTTGGATGGTACGAATTACCCATTATGGAATTATATGATGTGTCATGTATTGGTTGCAAAAGGACTGTGGAATATTGTGTAGGGTGTTGAAAAACATCTATTACACTTGCAAATACAGGTATTGAAGCTGATGTTGATGTCATTGAAGATGGTGATATTTTGTAGATTCTTGTTCATCTTGCGGTTCCTATTGCACCTACTACAGAGCAAATTTGATGTAATGGCAGAGATGCTCAAAGAAAATTTGATGGGATGGCAGAAATGCTCAAGCACATGCATTGACAACCTTATCTGTCAAACGTGCCATTATTCCTCACATTCACTCTTGCAAAACAGCTAATGATGCTTGGGATACATGTACCACATTGTACCAGGCTAGGAATGAGGCTCGTGTTGCTTACCTCCAAAAACAATTGGAGAGTGAGGACATGAATGTAAGTGATTCTATGGAGATTTTTCTGATAAAGATCAAGGATTTGAAGGAGTATTGATTTTTGCTGATGGAAGTCCTTCCTAACAGTTCACTTGTGCAAATTATTTTGAATGGTCTTCTCGACTCATACCAGAGTTTTGCTTCTACTCTTTGTTTGATGATGAAAGGCGATACAAATGCCTTAACATTCAAAGACTTAGTTTTTGTTCTATTGCACGAAGATCAGTCTAGGCAGAACAGGTCTATTATGTGTGTTGCTGATCAAGCTTTTCTAGAAGGGCAAAGGTAAATGGATCTCATCTACTAGTAAGCAGAATTTTGCAAATGCTACACATTCGAAGAAGGAAGACAAAGATGAGAAGAAATCAGAAAAGCAGAAATTGTTTTGCAAATACTGCAAAGGAAATGATTGTGTCATTAAGAGCTGTCCAAAATTGGTTGCTAAAGAGGCAAAGAAAAAAGAGGCTGGAATGGTTGTTGTAGAGGCCTCTACACCAAAAATAGAGTCTTCTAATCTTGTGTAGAATGAAGAATGGGCATTTACTATTGTTTGTAGTTTTGATCCATCTTCTCATGATCAGTGTATTACTGCAATAGACTCAGATGTTTGGTATTTTGATAGTGAGGCAACCAAACATATTACCTTGCAATACAGTTTCTTTGCTTCACCTAAGCTTGCCTCTACAGGGAATAGTGTCACATGCACCAACAACCCCTCTTATCCTATCATGGGCATTGGTAAGATCATTTTGACTATTGTTAATGGTAGTTCTTTTACATTGTTAGATGTTTCATTTGTGCCAAGGATCAAGAAGAATCTATTATCAGTTTCAACTTTAGCCAAGATTGGCTTGGTTGTGAAATTTGTTGATGCTAGATGTACACTTCATGATCTATCAAATGGCGACATCATTATTGCTTCTGGCATTTTATGTTGTGGGTTGTATAAGCTCATAGTCTATAAAAGATTTGTGAATGATCCAACATGTGCAATACATGATTCTCAGGCTATGTCAGATGCAAAGCTTTGGCATGCACACTTTGGTCATCTGAATTTTGCTACTTTGCTACGCCTCTAGAAATCTAAAATGGTGTCCTCTTTGGCCAAACTTGAGGCACCCAGAAAACATGTCTGTGAAGGTTGTATTTTGGGAAAAATGCAGCATTCCTCCTTTCTTAAAGATGGTTCAGTTCCAACTATTCAAAAATTGTAGCTTGTTCATAGTGACATTTGTGGTCCTATGAACACACCCTCTTTTGGAAATTATCTTTACTTCCTGACTTTCATTGATGATTTTTCCATGCATGCATGGGTATATCCATTGAAAGCAAAGTCTGAAGTATTTATGTGCTTCAAACAATTTTTTGTTTTGGCTAAAAATCTTTCAGCATGTAAGATGGGCACCCTCCATTCTGATCGAGGGGGGGGGATATATGTCTTGTGACTTTAATGCATTTTTGGCTGAACATGGGATAAAACATCAATCTACAGTGCCATATTCACCTCAACAGAATGGAGTTGTTGAACAAAATAATAGGTCACTCATGGAGATGGAAAGGTGTATGGTCAAGAGTCAGGGTTTACCACATAGTTTTTGGCTTGAGGTTGTCATGTGTGCAGCATATGTACTTAATATGTGTCCCACTAAAGCACTAGAGTCTATCATTCCATATGAGACTTGGCATGGTTGCAAGCCATCAATTCCTCATCTACATTTTTTTTGTTGGCATTATATGGTTTAAAGCAAGAACCACGTGCTTGGTATGAAAAGATACATGCCTATCTGATTGCACATGGTTTTGAGAACAATCCAACTGAAAGCACCTTATATGTTAAGTGTGCTAATGATGTGCTTCTGAGCATTGTTGTGTACGTCGATGACATGCTGCTCACTAGTCCTCATAACAAGCATATTGCTGATTTTAAGCCTGATTTTCATGCCTCATTTGAGATGTCTGATTTTGGGCAATTGCATCATTATTTGGGCATTCAATTTATGCAACTTGATGGTGGAATAAATTTGTTTCAAACAAAATATATTGACACATTATTGAAACATTTTGGCCTTGAGGATTGTAAGCCTATATCCACTCCTATGGAGACAGGTTTACGATTGAGTCTTCATGATGCTGGAGATGCATTTGATGTTGTTCTCTATCAACAGGCTGTTGGATGCTTGATTTACTTATGCATTACTTGGCCAGATATTTAGTTTGTTGTCTCATAGATGAGCAGGTTTATGCATTGCTGAGGTGTTAAGTATTGGCAGGCGGTTAAGAACATCTTTCGCTACTTGAGTGGTACCTAGCTACTTGGATTGTTTTATCCCAAGGGAGGATCACTACCACCAAATTTGCATGCTTTTTCTAACAGTGACTGGACTGGTTGCTATGACACTCGTGTGTCCATTTGTGGCTTTTTCTTCATGCTTGGTAGCTCATGTATATCTTAGTTGAGCAAGACGCAGCCTACTGTGGCCACTTCCAATTGTGAGGCCGAGTATAGGGCAACTTTCACAACGACTATTGAGTGTGTGTGGCTCAAACACCTTATGGCTGATTTGGGTGTTGGTCAATCCTCTGCCACCACCATCCTCACTGATAGTCAGAGCGCATTGGCAGTTGTGAGGAACTGTGTTCCATGCTCGCACTAAGCACATTGAGGTGCATTATCATTATGTCAGGGAGAGGTTCTATGATGGAGAGATCACCTTGCCATATGTGCTCACGCAAGAGAACATTGCAAACTTTTTCACAAAGGCTCTACCTAGGGAGAAGTTTGAAGCTCTCCCCGAAGCTTTGGGCTTACTTCCTTTTGTGAATTGATTCCACATAGCTTGGCACTTCCTTATACATGAGTACTAGCTCTTGGTTCACCACATCACTCCTAGGGGGGATTTGTTAATATATTTAGGTAGTGACGTGTGTGAACACACTAGGAGTGCTAGGGCACTTTTTCCCCTCTTTCAAAGGTTTTTCCCCCCCGACTTGTATATACGCCTATATTCCTAAGAGGTTACTTAATATTTGTACATTCTAGTGGTAATACATTCAGTATTGTGTGTTGTGCATCAAGCTTCTTCTTCTTCCTTGTGTTGTCCGTGTGCTTCCACAGACCTTTGAAAATGCAAGAATAATAGGTGCATCTACTTTTCAAGTCACTTATCTCACTGGAAATGCATGTCGTGATACTTGCAACAATAGTAAGTACAAATTAGGGCTTTTCTCTTAGCTTCAAACTCCAAATATGGTCAATAGTGGGTTTCTTTTGAGGCTCTTGACAAGATGCTTCTAATGATCTATTTTCAGCTTAATTTAACATACGTGCTTCAAGTTATGAGCAAAATGGTGAATGGCAAAAAACACCAACACCTGGTCCACAACTCATCAAGCTTCACACATGCACGATAGAAGCTCAAACTTGAAGGGAAGGGGTAGAAAACAGTCCTAAACAAACATTCCAAGCATCAAAAACACATATAAGCTCTTGGAGAAGAAGATGCTTAGAAAAGAAGAAGCTAATTCAAAATTTTAGCTTGATCGCTCACAATGGCAAAAAGTTCTTTACAAGAGTCATCAAGTGACTTATACACATGTGCCCTAAAAATGATCCTTTCTCACAAGAGATCAACACTTTTATTGGAAACCTCTAGATTCTTACTATTGTACAATGCTAATGTTACAATGTTTGGGTTTTATGCATCTAGAGGACTCCTCTAGAGCATTTACATGGATCTTGATAGAGTATCATGGAATTTAAAAGAAGAAAAATTATTCCTAGATTTGAAAAATTTTACGGCCTGCTTTTCTTTTCCTCTTTCTTCTGCAACACTCTCCCCCTCTTTGTCTCTATAATCCATTGACAGGCTTTGCTTCTTGTTTTTAGCATCTAACATGTGGTAGGTCTACTCCTCGATTATCCAGATGGCATATTTATAGTTGTCCACTGTTAGCACTTGTGGAGGCCTTAAAGGTTCAGAGGTAGTGTGTATTTCCCTCAAATTATTTGCCACTAGTGATCTAAGAACTCATGATTGTGTTAGTTTGGGTTGCCATGCATGCATCTAGCAACTAAGGTGACATATATTGAGTCATCTTTCACTAGAGTTCTTTGCATTGTTTGAGGGACCTTGTTTAACTTCTTTATCCTCATTCTTTGGGCCATGTTGTCTTCTTCTTAGCATGGTTACTTCTTTTCACTACACGCACCCAGTGGCTAAGGTGATTGTTAGCAGTAGTCAAGGAACTGAACGACTAACAAGACAAGGAAGCCAACGAAGGGAGTCAGAGCGAAGAGAAGGTACAAGCAGACAGAGTAGTCAAAGAAGATCGGGCAAGTAGGCCATTATTTTTTCAGGAAGCTAAAGCATATCAAAGAGGTGGACACATAAGGAGAAGGAGCAAGTAGGAAGCTCGAAGATGTGTATGTCAAATCGTTAGAGGAAATCCCTACAAAAATAGTGATTTTCATCACTAAAAGCCATTGTAAATACCATTTCATATTTTTGTAGCTCCATTTTGTGCAAGCCAAGGAGTCCTTGAGCTTGAGGAGAATTCGAAGTAGCTACCTACCAGTTTCCATAATTTTTAGACTCCATTTGAGCCTTCAAATGGGGCCTAGAACCTAATTTTTAACTAGGCCAGACACTAGGTCTGGACACGGCCAAAACCTAGTCAAAAACTATAAATAGAGATAGAGAGCTCATTTTTGAGGTTAGCTTGTAATAGATTTGAACTTGTATGAGCATTCTGGAAGTAATCTAAAAGAACTCCATTGTCTTTCTCTTTGTCTTGCCGTGTGTGCACGTGTGTGTGTATGTATGTGTGTGCATGTTGGTGTGCTTCTCACTCACGCACTTGTGCCTTCACTTGCTCGAGGTCATCATACCATCCTCACGTCTTCCCGGATTGACATTAAAGGAGGTGCTACTCATCACTGAGCTACACCAAATTTTGGCGCCGTTGCTGGGGATCGAGCTTTGAGGACGAGCGTGTGATGGTAAGACGTAGATTTGATACGTTGGTAGAGTAGGTAATTTCTTTACTTTTCTTTATTTTTCTCTTTCTTACTTCATCATCATCATCACCATCATCATCCTCACCACCTCCCACCTCCATCTCCACCATCTCGAAAAATTTCAGTTTTTGATCATATCACCTTCTTCCTTCCATGTCCCTCATTTCACTTGTGAGAGAGTGAGAGAGCGAATTGTGTGCATTGCTTTTTACATGTTTTCTGAGTGATCTTGCAGGTACAGCTGTATCATCCCCTCCTGCACGCTGCGCAGGTACGGACGAACTCGGAACTGTCTCTGTGTCGCAGACCTCTGTCGATCCCGTTCGACAGAAAATTTCGCCTTTTGTTAAAACAAAGTGCACCACCATGTCATGCACAAGGAGCACATTCCAAATCACTAGAAAGAACTAAAAAATTCCGTGTTTTTCTGTCAATCGCGATTGACATCGTCGATCGCGATTGACAGCCACGATCGACAGATTTTGTCAATCGCGACCGATAGAGACGACCGACTGACCCTGTCAGTCGCAATTGACACCGTCGATCACGATCGACAGCCACGACCGAAACTTCTGTCAGTCGTGATTGATACCGTCAATCGCGACCGACTGAATTTTGACGATTGACTAAATTTCTCGCGTTGCCAGGTGTCCATTGCGACGGACACATCCCCGATCGACTAAAATTACGGCGAAAATCCTAGAAAACGTGTTGATCGCGATTGACACCATCGATCGCGTTTGACAGGACCCACGACCGACTCTATCGATCGCGATTGACACTGTCAATCACGATTGACGTGTCGATCGCGATCGACAGGCCCCGACGGACACCTCTGTCAATCGCGATTGACAGACCTGTCGATTGCGATTGACAGACCTGTCGATCGCGATTGACAGGCTTTTTCGGCTAAAATTTTAGGGTTTTATATTCCAAGATTTGGGGATAATTTTGGGCATACTTGTCTATTAATTGGCATTTTGTGAGGTCCCTACACGTGTTTTGAGAAAAATCCTATGAGCTGTTAGCCTGTTTGAACCCTGTTTTAGTCCCAAAACCCTGAACTGGTCTAACTTTCTCATACGAAATCCGTTTGCTGTGATTCTTGTTTTGTTGGAAAGCTCCTGGGAAGTACTACCAAAACTTCCACTGGTTACGACAAAATTAATATCAGGATTATTAGACATAGTATTTTTAAGTGGACTATATCCAGGGGAAGAAAAGCTAAGGGATCTTCAGAGTTGTTTTCCATAAAACCAAAAGAACAGTTGATCTTTGAATTACATGAATGAAAGTGATTCTTTGTGTCCTTTGAATCTAAGTCTTGAGCTAACTTTGGGACTTTTACAAGTCCACTGAGAGCACTAGAAGGCATCCAAAGCAAGGGGTAATCCGAAAGCTTGAGAATTGGGTTCTTGAGCACCAAAAGAGCATGGGATCTGCAAGAGAGGTTGGAATATTCTCAACGCCCTCTGTCCATTTCTAGCTTAGGTTAAGTGCGAGTAGTGCTAGAAGTAAGTCAGGGCAACAATAGGCACAAGACAAGTCAAGACTATCTAAGAAATCAAGTTCAAGTCAAGAGATAACCTGTGTGTGACCGACAACTTTAAAGGAAAAGAACCTAACGTGAGACGATCAATATTCAAGTGCGGAAATTAACTCAAGTGTTCTTGACGATGTGATATCAGACAAGATCATAAACATGATAATCAACTAAAAAGAATCAAGTGACTGATACAAAAGAACTCAACAACAAGGTTGTACCTTGGGTAAAATTGGGATTGCTCAGCTAAGCATATGAACCTTAGATCAGGACCACACCTATGAAGAGATAGACAGAGTCTTAGATCTTGAGAGGCTAGTGTCAACCATACTGCTAGGTCTTGGGCCCAACAGTTGAGCCATTATTCACACTACCCTAGCTCTGAAACTAGTGAGTCAGAGATGTCCCACGGTATGGAGAGACCTACAAGAAGTTCAGGTGTGCCATATTTACATAGGGTAGAAGGCCCTTACAAGATGAAACTCGAATACCTTAGGACCAACCGATTAGGTGCTAGCATCTATGAGGATGGCCTAGGAAGATCTGTCGTCCAGATTAAAAACCCTGACCAATCCATCGGACTAGAGCACCCAGCTGTCAAGTTTGAAAACGAAGCATACTTAGACAAGGAAGGAACCATATATGTAGTCACCAGTCATCCAGATAGGAGAGATGAATTTGGGAATGTGATCCCAGAAACGGACTTAGGTGACCTAGACCAAGGAAACATGGGTGTAGAACCTAGAACCCCCCGAGGCAAATCTGTTCTCACCAGGATTATCACACTAGAGTGGATTTCCCAAGATAATAAGAGCATAGATCTACTCTTGAACCGAGAGACTGATGAAGCCTTTTGGAGGTATAGATCTGATCAGCCAAATGAGGTAGGAACAACCATGATATATGAGTTCAAAGATCCTGATAGCCCGGGCAGAGTGACCTACTTAGATCACGCTTCAGAGAGGATCTTTGTGGTTACAGAAAATGATAGGCATGCTTACACTTGGAAAGGTGAATTTATTTTCCCCCAACCAAGATCGAATGTGTCCTTTGGTCACCCAGGAGCTAGAACATCCCAAGCTCACGGAGCTCAAGGAGACAGACATAGAGATAGACCGGAGGTAAGCTTTGCCGACCTAGTGGGAAGAGAAAGAACGAGAACGGAAGCAAATAGAGTGGAACCTGAGGGGCTTAGAGCCCCAAGGAACCAAAGGAATGCGGATGAATTCCCTATACCAAGACCCAGAGAGCACACGAGGACTTTGAGACCGACTCAGCTAGTTAAGTCCATGAAGAACTACTTCGATGGCACAGGAGACCCATATGATCATGTGGCTGAGTTTAGGCAAGTCTTGAGAGTTGAGCAAGTTGAGGACCTATTCACGCAGTATAATGCCTTTGGTCTAACCCTTACGAACACAGCCCTAACGTGGTTTGAACCATTGAATGAGAGGCAGTTTAGGAGCATAGACCAACTCTTAGAGGCTTTCATCACTGAATTCTCTAAAAGTGGCATAAGGCATAATACGTCCTCATTGATACATAGCTTCAAGCAGACCCCTCAGGAGACTATGAGACTTGCAGGAAGAAGGTTTAGGCAATATCTTGAGAGATGCCCTGTTCCTGAGTTACCCACACCAGCCAAACAAGTGGCTTTATTTTTGGATGGATTGCTAAGTACCAAATTGAGATCATATGTGTACTTGAAGGACCCTAGGACTATAGAAGAGTGTGTACGCATGTGCATCGACATCGAGGATAACCTAGGGGAGGAGTTAGAGCTTTCCAAAATCTACAAAGATTTTGATAGTGCCTCTAGTCTCTCTTCCTCGCAATCCACATCAATTGAGGAACTTGCTAAGAAAGTGGCTCAAAAACTAGGTGTCACTAGCAAACAAATCCCAAGGTTTGCCCCAGTAAAAAGGTGCTATACTTGCGGTGGTGACCATATGGCGAACGTATGTCCCATCATGGCTCAACCCCAAGTGAACCCTAGTAGCCAATATTGCACCATAGAACGGAGATACACAAATCACACAGCACAAGATTGCCCATACAATAAGCAAGCAGTTAGGCAAACCTACCCTCAGCCCTATCCACAACAGGGTAGATGATCAAAGAGGAGATAGATAGACTCGTAGAAGCTGGATTTATCTATGAAATTGCGCACACCGAGTGGGTATCCCCCATTGTAGTTGTACCCAAGAAGAATGGAAAGCTACACGTGTGCATTAACTTGAAGAAGGTTAATGCAGCCACTATTCGAGACAACTATCCGCCTCCTATAATTGAGCATCTACTAGAAAGGGTAGCGGGCAAGGAAGTGTACAACTTCTTTGATGGATTTTTGGGCTACAATCAGGTAGCCATAGCTCGAAAAGATCAGCATAAGACAACTTTTGCCACAGAGTGGGGCATATTTGCCTTTAGAGTAATGCCATTTGGGCTTACCAATGCTCCTGCAACTTTCCAAAGATTGATGTGTCACGTGTTTAAAGAGTTCCTGAGGAAGAGTTTAGAGGTCTATGTTGATGATCTCTGTGCTCATTCCAACATTAGATAGACACATATACCAGAACTCAGGCAAATCTTTGAGAAGTGTAGAGAGTATCAAGTCTGCTTGAACCTAGAAAAGTGTGTTTTCATGGTCAGGCAAGGCAAGATTCTAGGACACATAGTGTCAAAGAATGGCATATCCACCAATGAAGAGAAAGTAAGAGCCATAGCCGAGCTACCTAGGCCAAAGAATGTCAAGGAAGTACAAGCTTTCATGGGGCATTGTGGTTATTACCGACGCTTTATACACATGTACGCTATCATTGTCAAGCCTCTGTACGGACTTTTGACCAACTTTGAGTGGACTGATGAATGTGAGAATTCCTTCAATGATCTTAAACGGCGATTATGTTCAGCACCAATCTTGACCACACCAGATTGGAATAAGCCTTTTCATGTTCATATAGATGCATCCAATTATGCTATTGGATGTGTACTCGCACAACCAACGGGCGAAGGTAATATGGATCTTCCAATTGCCTATGCTAGTAGACAGTTGAATGCAGCTGAACAGAACTATACCACCACGGAACGAGAAGGATTAGGCATGGTATATGCAATTAAAAAGTTTAGACACTATTTGCTTGCAAATAAGTTTAAATTTTTTACCGATCATCAGGCATTATTGTACTTGGTAAACAAACCATGCAATACAGGCCGATTAGTAAGATGGTTTCTCTTACTAATGGAATATGACTTTGAGGTCGTGGTGAGGAAAGGGAAGACTCACTTGAGAGCAGACCATCTCTCTAGGCTCACATCTGGAGAAGCCGCACAAGGAGTATCAGATGACCTTCCTGATGCTTACTTGTTAAATTTGGAAGTTGTACCTCAGTGGGCTAAGCCATTAGTGGCAATATTGACATACGGGCCCAATCACCTAGTCATAAACACTCAAGATAGGGAGATAATAAAAGCCCAAAAATACGAGATCATGGCAGGAAGTATGTACAAGCACACAGATCAAGGGATCCTAGCTTGTTGTGTGGAAGAGGATGAGTACACTAAATGGTTGCAATTGGCACATGTAGGTGCATTAGAGCAACACTACTCAAAGCAACGAACCCTACAGACTCTAAGGAGACTCGGAGTGCATTGGCCGACTACGGAGGCTGATGTCCACAAGTTGTGCAAGGAATTCCCAATCTGTTGCACTAAACCACCTGTGGAGCATGCCACTCTTTATCAAGTGTCCATAGTGCCAGATTGGAGTGAGCATACCAATTTTGGATATTTTTAGATCTCGTTTAGACCTTCAAATAGTGCCTAGAACCTATTTTTTAACTATATTGGACACTAGATGTGAAACTGGTCAAAGCTATTCAAAAAACTATAAATAGAGCTAGAGAGCTCATTTTTGAGGTTAGCTAGTGTATACTTGTATGAGTTAGTGTGAGCTTGAGCTTGTAAGAGTGTTCTTGAGAAATAGAATCTACTTTCAACCTTCCATTGTGTCTTGTTTGTCTCTTTCTTGTGTGTGTGTATGTGTGTTTGCATCTCTATGCTTCTCACCTTCACTCTCACTACATCTCGTGTTCACGATCTTCATATCACTCCCATCTCTTCCACGGATTGACATGAAGGAAGTGGAGCTTCTTAATGTAGTACTTACCATCATGCTAGAGCAATAACATCCAATTGCAAAGTTGGATGCATCCACATGAATATGGAATGGCTTATTGCAATTGGGTACTTTCAAGATGGGTGCTAAAGTCAGCCTCTTTTTTAACTCATTGAAAGCCTTTTCATAGTCTTTTCTCCATGTAAATTGTGTCAACAACCCATACAAGGGCTTTGCAATTATGGTGTACATATGAATGAATCATCGATAATACCCACAATGTCCATTAAAGGCTTGTACTTCTTTTGCATTTGTAAGTCTAGGTAATTCTAAGATTACTTTGATTTTATCTTCATCAATCAAGATGCCATTCTTAGATACAACGTGTCCCAAAATTTTACCTTGTCGGACCATAAAAACACATTTTCAGAATTTAAACACACTTTGTACTGTCTACATTTCTTGAATATCTTTCTTAACTCGAGGATATGTTCGATTCATTGAGAGGAGTATGTGAAGATCGTAAACGTGAACTGATTAGGGAATATAGAGATATGCAAATAGAGATGTGTTCATACATGAATCTTGCCACCAATAACTTATCAATCTCTTCCTTGATCTTGGTGGAATAGACATCATTATATGTGTAGGGTCTTTTCTTTCATGGCTTAGTTTCTAGGGTTATTGGAATTCTATGAAAACAAATAGAGAGATCTACCCCCTTGAGATCTTTGTAGGTCCATGTGAACATATCTCTATATACTCGAATTAGCTCTATTAATTTGAGTTGTTCCTCTTTGTGGATACATCCTTTCCTGTGTATGTACATCTTTCTTCCTCTCCTTCCATGATTACTATAACCTTTTTAGTTTTTCCTTTGTTGTCATATGCCTCTCCTTCCTGAGTTGCTCTCTTTGGCATTTGAATAGCTATTTGTCTTTCCTCCACTTCATATCGCTTAAAATGTTCTGGCACTTCAAATTGGTTAAGATGTTGATCTTCCTGAATTTGAGCTTTCTTCTCCTTATATTCCTCCTGATACCTTTCTATGACTAATACTCTAGGTTCTTTGTGGTCGTCTTTTTGAGTTTCTTTCAAGTATTGCTCCTCTGAATCACATTCATGCTCCATTTCAATGCTTTCATAATCCTATGTCCATTGTTTGTCTATCAACTCTCCTGCTTCTACTTCTTGAAGGACTACCATGTATAGGCTTACATCATACCCTTCTTCATCTATGCATTCTGTCACTGATAAGAAGTCCTCATTCACACAAACATCTAACATGCCTAATATTTCCATCCATCCATGAGGTTTGAACATTTCATCTGGGAATATTTGTGGCATGTAAGATGGGTCTTCTATAGGTCTATAGTTTTCATGTCCTATTGGCCACAATTGTGCTTTTTTTTCTTTTTTTTTGGCTTCCTTACACATCCATAGTTGGATATCTTCATTCATCTAGGACTGATCACTCAATCCAGTGCTATGAATGGACATATCATCTTCCTCTCTATGGACAAGGTTCCACTACAAAGGAGGTACATCTCTATATGCAAAGGTATGCAGATTTATTTCCATGGTGGCTCCCTGATGTTGGAGGTACAAAGCATCTCTTCCCCAATCTTGTACTACTCTCAATTGTCTCATGAAAGGTCTTCCTAAAGTCACTTCATAATCTTTTGCTTTCCCAAACTGACATATTGCTAGGGTATGCTCAAATTCTACTCCACATGTGGTCAACATTATCTTTTCTAAGATTCCTAAAAGTCTTTCAACATGACCATCTACTAATTGGAGTTTCATTCATGTGGGTCATAGGGCTAGATTTCTCCATTTCTCCCATATCTCTTTAGTGGTTGTTCTTACTCCCGCTCTGGTGTCTAAGATTGCTTTCGTTATGTATCCATTGAATGTGATGGGAAGATAGGTGTTTCCTTCATCTCCCTCATTGAACTCTCCCACTTTATCTATCGGAATTTGAATTGCGGGTGGGGCCTTTTCGTCTTTCTTCTTGATTTGTTCTTCCATCTCTATGTTTAATTGTTGAGCCAAGTGTTTCCATAGTTGAGGTTTAATTTGTAGCAATTCTTCTATCATTAAAGAATATTGGAATTTTTTTTTCTTAAGTTCAGATAAATTGTAAGAGATCTCATCTTATGATCTCCCTTCTCTGCCTCTGATGGTAGAGGCATGAAATATATCTGACTTCCTCTCATACTCCACCATGTAGTTGGGAAGTGTTGATATAATATTTAGTTCCACTCTATTTTGATCCAAAATTGAAATTTCTTCATATGTCTCCTCTCCTCCCAGTTTTGTTTTTAAGTTTTTTGCACCTTGACTTCCATCTTTGATTCTTATTACTTTTGGAGGCCTCCTCTGGTTCCTCTAAGTCCTTGACCATTTGAGCTTCAAGTTCTTGCTCCTCCTCAGCCTTTGGGTGGTACACTTCTTCTTTTTCCAAATTCTCTTTGGCTTTGGCTCGGGTAATAGCCTTCAACCGCACTATGTATTCTTTATCACTACCAGATGATTTAATCACTTTGATCACATTGATTTGCATAGCAGTCGAGACCTTATTGGGGTTTTTAGGGCAATCTCAAAACAAATGTTCTTTGCCACATTCCTTGCAATGGCCTTCCCACACTTGGGGGTTGGTGGGTTATAGGGTAAAGTGCATTCCCTAATGAAGTGGTCTCCTCCACATCTATAACATAGTCCTCTCGATGCAAGGTGTCCAGTTGGGGATCTAATAGGAATTAGGGCTCTAGGTGCAGTAACATAAGATTAGCATACTCTGGTCCATAAGAGCTAACATATCTCTCATATTTAATGTTGTTCGTTGGCGTGACCATATTCAGTAATGCTTGTGCCATAGGGATAGTATTCCCCATGGGTTTGGTCATATCCTTGGCTTAAGTTTTTTGTGTTGGTCAAAGGTGTGGCTGGCACTATGGCCCTTTCTAGATTTTCCTCTGGTTGATTATACTTCACTGGCACTACATTCTATGGGTGTGGTGGTTGTTGTCCCAACACAGGTTGTGGTTGGCTATATCTTCCATACTCATATGTTATGGGTACTGTTGTTGGTCCTGTATATGGATTATATCTTGGGGTCTCTCTGCCTTGATCCCTAGGAGGATATCCATACGGTCTATATTGGATCTAGGTTGTCTATTAAAGGGACAATTCTTGGTGTTATGGTTGGTGTATTTCTGCTCAATGTGATAGTACATGTTAGGTCCTTGGGTCGTTTTCCTGTTGTATGGATAGGGTTGTGGTGGTGCTAAGACTCCTCTTACACAAACATGGGATGGGTGGTCTCCAGCACAATGCATGCATCTTCTTAACATAGGAACTCTCATAGGAGAGTTCTAGTAGTTTCTCTATCCCTGAACTCCTAGTTTCTTAGCCACTAAATTTGCTAGTTCTTCTACATTGCTTGTACTAGAGGTAGTGTTGCTCCTTGTGACCTCTGATTTAGTGGAATTATATGGGGGTTTTAGGTCGACTGCTAGGTTTTCTTCCAAATTTATACATTCTTGTAGACATTCGCTCAATGCCAAAGTTCTTAATGTCTCGTTAGTTAGGCCATCTAAGAACAAAGATATCATTTTCTATTGAGAGGTTCCTCCCATCATAGGGCATCTATCCACATATTGATTGAACCATTTGGCTACCATCTTTATAGTCTCATTAGGAATCTATTTTAAACTATAAATTAACAAAGAATAATTATGCTTGATTCCCCTCTTGGTGAATTATCCAATAAATTCTTGGAAGAATTGTTCAATATTTGCAAAACGATTGGGGTCTAAAGCTTGGAACCAAGTCACAGTTGTTCCCATCATTCATATTGAACAAAGAAATCATCTACTTGCTCTGCATGTAATACTTGTTTGAATTCTGTAATACGGTCATAAGGTTCACCTAAACTATCATAATGGTTCCTCGTACACTTGGCCACTTGGATTGGTCTTAACCTTCTATTTGGATCTAGGGGTCAAATGATTATGGGTACAACATGATGTACTGGTTGTGCTCCCGATCCAACTCCTTGTTGTGGTCTTACTGTGAAAGGTGGTCCATTTATATTTTTGACTCTTGGATTAATGTGACTACTAGATTGGTTCCTCGCATGAAAAAATGTATGTGAGGTCTGATAGGGACAGTCGGTTGAGTGGTTTGTCCAAATGCTAAGTTTTTAGTATCTTGTAGAGTTCCAAAGGGATTCTGTGAAGTACTTGCCTGTTCTCATGGAGGGAATACATGCAACCCCAAGTACCTCAATCTTGACCTATCTAGATCGTCCACTTGCCAATATCTTCTCTAATTTTGGTCTAGGTAGGTAACTCTAGATGAATCTTCAAGGTCTCTCAATTCATAGATAGTGGCAGGGTTGATACCTTCCCCCTCTACAAGTGAAGCTGCTTGTAGTAGTAGGTCAGACCCACTTATCATGTACACATCAACCAAATCGTCATCATGGGGTATCAGATCTCCTTTTAATACCTGAGCAACTACAGACTTTCCCCTAGAGGTAGTCACTGTGTCTCCATCTTCGATTCTACCATTGATCCCTTGCTCCTCCATTTCTCCTCTTTCATTTATTTGATCAGGGTTTTCAGTCACAACATCTATTTGTCCTATTTTATCCATGTAGACACCTCCTTTGTATTTGAGAGCTGGTCTTAGGACTATTTATGAGTCATTCATAGTTCTCATTCTTGCCACAGACGTATTAAGGCCATTGTGTACCTAAGCACAAACTTAGGGACTTGTGACGAAAGAGACTACACCGACAAGTACATATAGTGGGGATTACACATTTAAATTATCAATCCTAGAAGTACCTTGAACTTAACTGAGTGTATGAAGAAATACACTTTCACTATGGCCCATGAAGTGAGATAGCTATTATGGAATGTAAATAGATATTATCATGCACATTCATCACTCTCACAGCTGGAAATGGTGTCGCGATACATGAAACAGTAGTAAGCACAAAAACGGACTTTTCTCTCAGCTCTAAACTCATAATATGGTCAATAGTGGGTTCCTTTTGAAGCTCTCAATGAGCCGCATCCAAATTTATATTCTTGTCCAATTTTGACAAACCTACTTCAAGATATGGGTAAAAATAGAGCTACTCAAATCACCTAGTTTCACCACACACCTCACAACACATTACACGCTTCAGAAAAGCAATGAATTGGGTTAGACAGCACCTCCATGCACTCATTTCAAGCTACAAACACACATGCAAGCTCATAAGCAAAGAGATACAAGAGGAAGAAGAAGCAAATTCGAAAATCAGAGCTCTCTTACTCATAATGGCAAAAAGTGTTTACAAAGTGTCATCAAATGACTTATATACATGTGCCGTAAAAATGGTCCTTTCACACAAGAGACTGGCACTTTATTGTAGAACCCCTAATTTCCTACTATTTACAAGGATTATGATACAACTCTTGGGATTTATGCATCTAGAGGACTCCTCTAGTGCATTTACATGGCTTTATGTGGTTTTCATAGGGATTCAAAGAAGAAAACTGATGCCCATAATTTGAAAATTTTGGGGCTCCTTTTACTCTGCAACACTCTCCCCCCTTTTTATCTCTGTCATCCCTTGACAGGCTTTGCTTCATGTCTTCGATTGTTGTGTTAATTCGGGCTGCCAGGCATGCATTCTTTGGTAGGCCTTGCATCACTTTTAGGCTGGCATTGCATTTCAAAGGTCCCTTTCTGAAATCTTCTTTGACATCCTTTGGGACCGGGTGCATTCTCTTGAGTCTGTTGATTTCTTTTCACTGCATGCACCTAGTGGATGAGGAAGCTGTGTGCAACCTCCCCTTGAAAGTCTTGGTTGATTCTTTGGGACCTCATCCTTTGGTGTTGTAGCCTAATGCGTGCTCCTGCGGGGCTTTCGACAGAGGGTGATACTTCTTATTGCACAGTCTTTCATTTTGATTTTCATCTTCTTCTTATTTTGTTGAATTCTCGTGTCTCTGCTACCACACGTCCCCCCTCCTAAACTTATTCATCCCCGGAAGGCTTTGGACTTTGACAAGAGTATGTCTTATCTACCTTTTGCTCTGTTTCGTTTAGCAGATTAGCTTCACGTATCATGAGTTGCTTCCACTGTTCGAACTTGACACCGTGGTGTGGTGGTTGGCAGTGGTCAGCAAAAAAGCTTAGTTCATAAGCAACTAATCTTGCAGTTAGATTTGTAAGACAATAGTTACGCAATATAACACAGGAGCAATAGCAGAGAAGATAACAGATATAGGAGAATCTCAACAATTTTCTACTAGCAGCAAGTACAAAGATGATGGCGTTGTCCACCCGTGCGCTCTCAAGGTAGAGCTTAAATGGTGATCTAGACAACTCTAGATAGGGAGATACAAGGTAGAGGTATGCTGCCTCAACTCGATGTCTTAGGTAGTGCAGAAGTCATGTATATATAGGATCATGGGTGGCCTGCCATGGACGGCTATACATGGGCGGTAGAGCGTGGGCGGCCACCGCCCGCGTAATTGCCATACACGGCTTAGACTGGTTGAACCGACCTAACAAATATAAATGATTTCTGACTCCGACAGGGAATATTCCATGGAATATTCCCTTTACCGTCGCGCCGGGGGCGCTGCCCCCGGACCCCCACCAGGGGGCCCGCTGGCCCCCTGGGACCCCCCAGCCAGGGGGCCCGCTGGCCCCCTTGGACCCCCCAGCCGGGGCTGCTCACCGCTGCCTCGGACCCCACAATTGGGGACCCTCGTAACTCCCTTTCCTTATAATATCTTACATGGTCCAATATGACCTTCATCCAACATTCAAGTTGGGATTCCCATCAATTGGGTAATGCACGCTTGGCTTCTCCTCATAAAGGGGGCCTTACAAAATGTGCATACAATCATGAGGGGTAGACATTGATCATACTCTAACACCCCCCCTCAATGTTTACCGATGATAAATCAAGTAGGTCTCGGTCCTATGCCCATCTGTTGAAGATGCTTGTTGAGCTGCTCTCTTCCAAGTGCTTTAGTGAATATGTCAGCACAATTTGCCTCTGTTGGGCAATATTCTAGCTCCACAATTTCATCTTCAATTAGCTCACGAATGTAATGGTACTGTACTTCTATGTGCTTGGTGCGAGCATGAAATACTGGGTTCTTTGCAATAGCCATACAACTTTGATTATCACACTTGAGTACAATTGGCATATTTGATGGAAAGCCTATATCTGCAAGAATTCTCCTTAACCAGACTGCCTCACAAGAAGCAAAACAAGCTGCTTTGTACTCTGCTTCAGTGGAGGAGAGTGCGAGAGTTGGTTGCTTCCTACTTACCCAAGAAAATATTCCTGAACCAAGTGAGAAACAATATCCAGAAACTGATTTTCTAGAATCACAATCTCCAGCCCAATCTGAATCACAATATCCTTGGAGTGTATCACCTGTGGTATACAAAATACCAAAATCCAAGGTTCCTGCAATGTACCTTAGAATTCGCATTCCAGCATTCCAGTGACTCTCCTTAGGTTTGTTGGAAAACCTGCTTAACACTCCAACAGCATAGCAAATGTCTGGTCTAGTGTTGCACAGAAAAATAAGACTTCCAACGAGCTTCCTATACTTCTTAGCATCTACATCAGGCATGTTATCATCCATAGATAGCTTATGATTTACCTCCATAGGTGTGCTAGTTGGTTTGCAGTCCATCATTCCAAATGCCTTGAGAATTTCTTTGGAATATTTTTGTTGTGAGATGAAAATGCCATCCTTCCTTTGCCATACTTCAATTCCCAGACAAAAATGGAGTAGACCTAAGTCTGTCATTTCAAACTCAGTTCCCAAGCTGATCCGAGTTTGATTGATGAGTTCCTGATGATCTCCTGTAATGATCAAATCATCTACATATACAATGACAACAACTAGCTTGCTATCCCTTTTCGTTACATACAAGTTAGCATCAGAAGTACTTCTTTCAAAACCCATATTTTTGAAAAAATGATCAATTCGTTGGTACCAAGCCCGTGGAGCTTGCTTAAGTCCATACAAAGCTTTCTTCAACCTGCAAACTTTATTTTCTGAATTGGGCACCTCAAAACCTGGTGGTTGAGATACATATACCTCCTCCTTGAGGTGACCATTCAAAAATGCAGATTTGACATCCATCTGGAAAATAGGCCAAGACTTTTGTGCAGCTACTGCAAGTACCGTCCGAATAGTTGTCATGCGTGCTGTTGGTGCAAAAGTTTCTTGAACATCAAATCCTTCAATCTGTGAAAAACCCTGTGCAACTAATCGTGCCTTATACTTTTCTAATGTTCCATCAGCTTTATACTTAGCTTTCCAAATCCATTTAGTACCTATTACCTTCTTCTTTGGCGGCAAGTCGACTAGATCCCATGTATCATTTTTGAGTATACTATCATACTCAGACTGCATTGCCGCTCTCCAATCTGGATCATCAATGGCTTCTTCAATGGTGGTAGGTTCCTTTATCGAACCCATGATATCTGCCATTAGAGCCATGTTAACAATGTGTTCTGAGGCTCTTCTTTGCTCCTCTATTCTCTTTGATCTTCGTAATCCATCCGATGATGATTCTGGTGCATCTACATGTGGATTGTGATCATCAAAGAGCTGTTGTGCCCACTTCGGTAGTGGCTTACGCTGTGCAGCTACAATTGGTTGGCTTTTTATTGAGGAAATTTCTCCATCAGATGTTTCCTCCTCCTCAACTTTAACCTGTCTTTTGATAGGCACAAGGTGAGATATTTCTCCGTTTGATGAGATAGTAGATTTACCTTTATCTTCTACTAAGTGTGGTCGTTCATCAAACACCACATCTCGGCTGACAAAAATCTTCCTTGCCTCAGGATCCCATAACCTGTATGCTTTAGACTCTTCACTATATCCTAGGAAGACACACTTTTTGCTTTTTGAATCCAACTTTGATCTTGTTGAATCAGGAATATGTGCATAACAGAAACAACCAAAAAATCTGAAATGCAAAACTGAAGGCTTTTTACCAGAATATGCTTCTTGAGGAGTCATCCCCTTCAGAGCTTTTGTGTAGCTTCGATTGAGGATGTAGACTGCTGTATTGACTGCTTCTGCCCAGAATGAATCAGGCATGTCTTGAGCCTTTAACATACAACGAGCCATTTCAACTACTGTCCTGTTCCTGCGCTCAACAACGCCATTTTGTTGAGGTGTATGAGCTGTGGTAAGTTGCCTTTTCACACCATGCTCCTTACAGTAATTGTTGAATTCTGTTGACAAGAATTCACCTCCTCTATCTGTTCTAAATTTCTTCAGTTTCCTTCCTGATTCACTTTCTACATACTTATGCCACGCTTTAAATTTTTCAAAAGCATCAGCCTTCTCTCGAATGAAATAAACCCACATCTTTCTACTATAATCGTCGACTAACAGCAAGAAGTAGAAAGATCCTCCTAAAGCAGGTGTAGACATTTTACCACAGAGATCAGCATGTACCAACTCTAGAGGAGCTTGAGATCGATTGCTGGTCTCTCTTGGAAATGCCTTTCGTTGTTGCTTGCCCATCATACAAGCTTCACAAGGTTCCTGCAACTCTGAAAATGCAGGCAAATGAGCAACCATCCCTGTTCGTTGCATCTCCTTCAAAACTGCAAATCCGAGATGCCCAAATCGTTGGTGCCATAACCTGCTTACATCTTTATCTTCTGTAGCAGTTAAAGCACTTAACTCATACAAGTTATCCCGTCGTGTGCCTTTACCTACAACATTACCTGATGAATCCATGATTTCCGCACCACTCTTATTGAAGTGAACTTCGAGTCCACGATCTGTTATTGCAGAAACTGACAACAAATTTCTTTTGAGTGTAGGTACATAGAGAACATCGGATAACTTTTTCTCAACACCTGGAGAAGTGATAAAAGAGATGGTTCCAGTTCCTTCAGTTGGACACTTGGAGTCGTTTCCCACCACTACATTGATGGATTCCCGCAGAGGCACTAGGGAACTATACCAATCCTTTTTACTAGTCATATGGCGAGAAGCTCCACTATCTAAAATCCATGGCTCATCAACACGAGCTTGAGCAGATGAACATACCTCTTCAATAGCTACCCAAAGTTCCAGCTCTGTGTTGTTTGCAGACTCTTTGTTCTTCCATGATGATTTTACAGTCCCATTCCGTTCATCAGCTTGCTTCTTTCTGCAATCCTTGATGGCATGGCCTTTCTTTTCACAATAGAAGCAACTTCCTGTGAACTTTTTCTTCTTTGGCTTCTTCTTTGATCCCTCTGAAGAGCCTTTACCTTTTGCATTTGCTGAGAATGCAGCATCAGTTGTACTTTGCCGATTCTTCAGCCGCATCTCTTCTTCTAAAAGCATGGCACAAAACTCTTCAAATGTAAGAGGAGTTGGCCTTACCTGAGTGTTAAGGGTTGTTACTAATCCATCATACTTTTCTGGAAGAACACGTACAGATCTTCGAGCTAGCTCTTCTGGTGTTATAACAACACCAACTGCAGCCAATTGATCTTGAAGATGCTTTATCCGTTTGATAAAATCTTCAGCCTTTTCAGAATCAGAATGCTTTTCATTTGCCAACTGATTTTCTAAATTCTGTATCCTAGTGTGGTTCTTGGTCTCATATTGTCGAGCCAATATGCCCCAAGCCTCATGTGCTTTAGTAGTATGTTGAACTAAAGTAAGCACAGAATCACTTACACTAGTGACAATCGCACATAATGCATCAGCATTCCGCCTCTTCCAAGCTCGTAGAAGATCTGGATCTGGCTGAATCATCAATCTTGAATTTGCTGGATCTTCAACTGGTATAGGCTCTGGATCCAATCCCATCGGTCCCATGACAGTGTCAAGTAATTCATAGGAGTCCAAAATTGCAGAAATTTTGAACTTCCAGAGTGTATAGTTGGTTCCATCCAGCTTCCCTTCAGTGAATGCAGGTGGACGAATTCGAATAGGTGCAGCATTAACATTAGGTGAAGCACCAAGACTAGTGTTCGACGATGAAGCCATCATGTAATCACTCGAATAATCTACTGATATTCTAGTTTGCTAGTAGGCTAAAATAATGATACTTCTCAAGCTATTCGAACCTTACAGCTCTGATACCATGTAAGACAATAGTTACGCAATATAACACAGGAGCAATAGCAGAGAAGATAACAGATATAGGAGAATCTCAACAATTTTCTACTAGCAGCAAGTACAAAGATGATGGCGTTGTCCACCCGTGCGCTCTCAAGGTAGAGCTTAAATGGTGATCTAGACAACTCTAGATAGGGAGATACAAGGTAGAGGTATGCTGCCTCAACTCGATGTCTTAGGTAGTGCAGAAGTCATGTATATATAGGATCATGGGTGGCCTGCCATGGACGGCTATACATGGGCGGTAGAGCGTGGGCGGCCACCGCCCGCGTAATTGCCATACACGGCTTAGACTGGTTGAACCGACCTAACAAATATAAATGATTTCTGACTCCGACAGGGAATATTCCATGGAATATTCCCTTTACCGTCGCGTCGGGGGCGCTGCCCCCGGACCCCCACCAGGGGGCCCGCTGGCCCCCTGGGACCCCCCAGCCAGGGGGCCCGCTGGCCCCCTTGGACCCCCCAGCCGGGGCTGCTCACCGCTGCCTCGGACCCCACAATTGGGGACCCTGGTAACTCCCTTTCCTTATAATATCTTACATGGTCCAATATGACCTTCATCCAACATTCAAGTTGGGATTCCCATCAATTGGGTAATGCACGCTTGGCTTCTCCTCATAAAGGGGGCCTTACAAAATGTGCATACAATCATGAGGGGTAGACATTGATCATACTCTAACAAGATTCACACACATCTTGAGGAAGATTGCTAAATCAATTTTAAAAAAAAACTTGTGAAGAATGCTTCTTCAAAAGTTTGCATGTATGTACTAGGCAAAAACATTATTCGCAAGTAGTAGGCCATAATGGTTAGTCGGCTTAGCATGATAGAAAGATCAAATACCAAAATGTTCATGCCTTGATTGATGCCAATAAAGTTCAAAAATGTATACTCTACATGCTTGAATACTCTGAGTACAGTTAGAATCATGCTGAGTATTTTGTTAGTTATTTTGATGGTGAGATCACGAACTTTTGCATACCGAGATAACCAAAATTTGATTGTCCTGATCATGTACTCTTCTATAGGTAAATAATTATGTGGTGGGCTCAAAAGTAAAGGAAAATTGAGCCATTGCTTATTTAGTTTACCTTGACTTTGCAATTCCCAAAATTCTGGCCAGTAACGTCGATGTGGCACATGACAAAATGTTGGATTAACTTGTAATAAATATGGTGCCTCCTGCCAGTGCACCCACAATGTTGGGTTTCTCTCCAAAAATTTTCTCCGCCAAATGGGATCCCTAGCTTTGAACTCCTGTTGAGTATACTGAAAAGTGTTGGCCATAAAATTCAGCTGCTCGTCCAGATCCTTTCCCGTAGTCGTCTTGATGTATCTTTGGGTTTGTTCTTTCATAATTCCATACGGGAGGTTGAAGGGGGGACCACATGGCTAACATATGCCCAATGCAAAACCCAAACATCAGAGAAAGGAATGCTCTATACTATACTATTGAGAGAAAAAACACAAACCATACGCCTCAAGATTGTCCCTACAATAGGCAGGCTGTTAGAAAAACTAATCAGCAACCTTATCAACAAGGTAGGTATGAAAACCAATACAAACAGCCATATTAGAGACCACAACAACAACATCAGGCACCATATAGGCCACAACCAGTCCTACGAAATCAACCACAAGCTCCTACCAATGTGATTCTAGTTAAATATGCAGGGGCAGAAGAGAACCGTAATAGAGCATTGGTGCCACTAACCCCATTGGTCTCAGAAAATGACTCTCGGGCTCATAGTTCAGACTACTTCCATGAAGGTAGTGTTGAAGAATCACTCACGAATTTGACATACAGACAAAGAAAGATAAAGAGAAGCGAAATCAAAATGTTCAGAAAATCAAAGCCTTAGTGAAGGGACAAATTCACGACCGTTATGTACAGCACAGAATCTTGCAAAATCGGAGTTTGATAGAGTTTGTTACACCGAATCAAACTGTATATAAAGAGAGAACGTGCATAAGAATAATAGAGGAAGCGTGCGAACAAGAACGTGCATGAGTAGAGCGCGCAGTTTAAATAGAGCGCATATAGAGGTCAGAAAGAGAGAGAAAAAGAAGCTTTTCAAAAGAGAAGAGAGAGTTGTTTAGAAGACGCCAGAAATCGCGTATGTGAAGATGAATAACAGAAACCTGAAATGTCAGGTATTCATCTGAGAGAGATGGTAAGAAGAAACTACTCAGTGTAGGAGAGTTTCTATAGCTTGAGCAAGAAGAGGCCAAGTTAGTTTGTACACATCTTCTCTAATAGAAAACACATGTTCATGTGGAAGTTTGTGCGCATTGTTCATATGTGAAGAACTCTGAGTATTTTCATGTTACGGTATAAAGTTAGTTAACAGTTATTTTCTCTATAAACGTATTTTTTCGGTCAGTTACAGTTTTCTCAGAAAACGTGTTTTCCGATAGAACAACGAAGTATATCTCGCAGAATAAATTAAAGCTTTGTATGAGAGATAGCTTATCTTATAGCTAGACATCTCTACTATCAGTTCATCAAGGATTTTGGTGAAATGGTTATGTACACACAGTACAAAGTCTGACCGGAAAGAGGCACTGTGAACCGGAGAGGTTTTTTCTTAAACTTCAGAAAGTGTTCACTCAGTAAAGGAAGTTCACGCATCACTTCCTAACTTCTTGTACAATCACTTGAACTAATTACAAACAGAATAGGAGTGGATTCCGGTAAGATTCCAGTATAATTACGGTGACAGTCTGGTGACAGTCCGGTGAAGTTCCAGTGAATTTTTCAGTAAATTCGAAACGAAGTCTTATATGTTTGAGTAAGAGTAACTTTGCTAAGCTACTGCTAATTATAGAGGTGTTCTAATATCACTCTAGCTTAGCCCTCTTCGGTGGCGCAGCGAATTCCGTAGACTTGACAAAGGTCGAGTCTTTGCCACGTCGACCATAACAAGTGGTATTTGGGCTACCATACTGAAAGTGGTATCGTAGTTGTAGTATCACCATCAGTGGTATCAGAGTGAGAAAGTATCACCAACAAGTGGTATCAGAGCCGTGAGATCCAAGAAGTGGTACCAGAACGAGAAAGATTCTGAAGAGTAGAAAGATTCTCAAAAGGTCACCGGAAGTAACAAAAACAAGAAGATCATGGCAGATCATGTCCAAATTGATAAATTGGACAGAGATAATTATCCTTCTTGTGTAATGCGCATGGAAGCCTTACTTATGAGTAAGGACTTAATGATGTATGTGACCGAAGAAGAAAAGAAGCCGACTTTCGAAGATGATAGTCAACCGGAAAAAGAAGAATTAGAAGCCTTGAAGCTGTGGCAGAAGAAAGATGCAACGGCAAGAGCTTACATTTATAATACCGTTTCAGATCATCTACTACCACACATTAGAGGTCTGGAGAAAGCGGAGGACATATGGAGTGCGTTGGAAGATCATTTCCAAAATACTACGAAAGCTAGGAAGGCTAGCTTATGGTCCGAATTCACAAGGTTCAAAAAGAAGTCGAGTCAAAGCATTAGTGACTATGTCACTAAGATGAAGGATCTAGCAGATAATCTTGGATCCATAAATGAAGATGTCGAAGATCACATATTGATAGCGCAACTGCTAACAGGTTTGAGAGGAGATGAAAGGTGGAAACCTTTCGTACTCTCAACTGAACTTTCTTTAAATCATTTTGTACCAGATTTAAATCAGTTGCTTGGTTTGATGCTCACATATGAGCAAGACTTGAAAGGAGATGCAGATAAAGGACAAAGTTCTGCAATGTACGTGAAGAACAAGAAGAAAGCAGACAAAGGTAAGTCAAAAGACGAAGAAGAGTCGAGTTCTCAGGCTTATTATGCAAGAGGTAGAGGCACCGGCAGAGGAAGAGCAAGAGGTTTTGGAAGAGGAAGAGGTAGCCAGAATAACAACAAGAAGGCTTGCTAGATTTGTGGACTCAGTAATCATCTGGCTCATGATTGTTGGCACAATCAACAAGGATCAAATCAAAATCAGAACAGTAATAGCAGAGGTAGAAGCGGAAGATATCAGAATAACTTTCAAAGAGGTAGACAAAATCAAAGAGGAAGCTATGGTAGAGGTGGAGCAAGAAGCTGGGGACAGAATCAATCCTACAACACCACCTACAACAACTACGCAAATGACACAGAGAATGAAAGTCATACATCATTGATTATGAACTCAATCAGCACATCAGATAACGGAGACCTAAAGGTATTTTACATTGATTCTGTATGTTCTAATCACTTGTCACGAAATATAGAACTGATGTCAGAATTGGAAAAAGGTAGTTCCAGTCATACTGTTCAAATAGGTGACAATACGAGGCATAGTGTACATTCAATTGGAAAAGTGAAGTGTAAGAGTGGAGCAGATTTGCTAACCAATGTTTTGTATGTTCCAACAATACCGAAAAATTTAATTAGTGTAGGACAGATAGTTGAGAAAGGTTTTCAGGTCAGATTTACAAATGAAGGAGTATTTGTAGAAGATCCCGAGAATGGATATAATCAGATCGTCTCTGGTAAGAAAGAAGGCAGACTCTTTGCTTTAAGAGTACAAGGGAACATCGGCCAAGTGTTGCTCACACATGGTGAAAAGGTGATTACAAAACTTGATCTCTGGCATAGGAGATTAGGCCATTTCAATGAAAAAGGAATTAAAGCTATGATTTCAAATCAGTCAGTACTGGGATTACCGAATGTACAGAACCAACATATGATTCACAAGTGCAAAGCATGTCAAATGGGAAAAGCCCACAGGTTACCTTTCTAGAAGAAAGGCTTCAAACATGATGGAGTACTCGAACTCATTCATACAGATGTATGGGGTCCAACAAAAGAAGGATCAATCAGCGGATCGAGGTATTATGTTCTATTTATTGATGATGCTACAAGATGGATAACTCTTTATGTTTTGAAAGAGAAATCAGAAGTGTTTGGAGCTTTCAGGCATTTTCATGCATATGCTGAAAGACTCACAGGTCGGAAGCTAAAGAGACTGAGGTCTGATGGAGGGGGAGAATACTTCTCCCGAGAGTTCAGTGACTATCTTTGGAATGCAGGTATTAAGAGAGAAATAACCTGCAGGTATACACCACAACAAAATGGTGTAGCAGAGAGAAGGAACCGAACTCTAGTTGAATTTGCACGAGCTATGCTAAAAGAAAAGGATTGTCTAAACTATCTTTGGGCTAAAGCCGTAAATACAGCTACATACTTGGTAAACAGATTACCGTGTATAGCATTAGATGGAATGACCCCGTATGAAGCTTGGTGGGGAAAGAAACCAACACTTGATCATTGTAAAGTGTTTGGATCAGTAGCTTACGCTTATGTACCATCACAACTTAGACATAAGCTTGAACCAAAAGCAGAGAAATATGTGTTCGTCGGATACGATGAAAAGCAGATGGGTTACAGGTTATGGAGTCCTCTAACAAAACAGTTTACTGTTTCCAGAGATGTTACATTTGATGAACAGAAAAGCTGGTATACAGATCAAAGTCATACAACGGAAGAATTTGAAGAAGAGGTAAGAAGGAAAGAGAAAGGAAAATCAATTGTACAGGTGAATAGAGATGAAGATCATATGCAGGCAAGTACGTCCAGGATCGGATCAGGTATAAGAAATGAAGATGAACAGGGATTTGATGAAGATGTGTATTCAGATACACATGAAGAGTTTGAACCAAGAAGGTCAAGCAGGACTAGAAGACAACGAAAAAGGTATTTCTATGATACTTTGTATATAACTCAGAAAAATTATGCATATATGGTCAAAGATGATGAAGAACCTCAGAACTATGATGAAGCTAAAGGCAAGAAGCAATGGGAAGAAGCAATGGAAGAAGAGTTCAGCGCACTGGAGGAGAACAAGACATGGGAACTTGTTCCGAAACCAAATGGTAAGAAAGTAATCGGAAATAAATGGGTTTTCAAAGTTAAGAAACTTGCAGATGGAAGGATAGCCAGATACAAAGCTAAACTAGTTATCAAGGGCTATGCTCAGACGCATGGCATAGATTGCGATGAGACGTTTAGTCCGGTGGCAAAGATGTCAACTATAAGGACAGTAATTGCTATAGCAGCATCGAAAGGATGGAAGCTAAGTCAGCTGGATATCAAGAATGCATTTCTGAATGGATATATAGCAGCCAAAGTCTACATGGAACAACCGGAAGGGTTTGTAAGTTCCAGATACCCAAATTTTGTTTGCAGATTAAGAAAAGCACTTTATGGACTGAAGCAAGCTCCAAGAGCTTGGAATTTCAGACTTGTGAAGTATCTCAATGAACTTGGATATCAAAGTTCGAAGGCAGATGCAAGTCTACTCATCAAGAGAACAGAAGAAGGTATGATCTACATTTGCATTTATGTAGATGACATTATAATCACAGGTACCTCAGATGAAGGAATTAAAGAAGTAAAGAGATTACTTTAAAAGGAGTTTCAGATCAGTGATCTAGGAAAGTTATCATACTTTCTTGGAATGGAAATCACATACACAGATCATGGTGTATATGTTACGCAAGAAAGGTATCTCCTAAACTTATTGAAGAGGTTTAATATGGAGAATTGCAGAGAAGCTTCAACACCACTTGAAGCAAATCATAATCTCAGCAAATATAGTGGAGAAGAGTTTAAAGATATGAGAAAGTATCAGACGTTAGTGGGAAGTCTAATTTACGCTACACTAACACGACCGGATCTTAGCTATGCAGTGGGAGTTCTCTCATAGTTCATGCATTGTCCGAAGGATCAACATTGGGTTGCAAGACAGAGAGTTCTTAGATATATCAAAAGAACTATAAAAGAAGGATTATACTATCCTTTTACGTCAGATATACAGCTGAGAGCATTCAGTGACTCAGACTGGGTAGGAAGTCAAGATGACAGAAGATCAACCCATGGGTATATGATATACCTAGGAGATAAGCTAGTGAGCTGGTGTTCGAAGAAACAACACACAGTGGCTTTATCGTCAACAGAAGCAGAATATAAAGGACTTGTAGAAGCAGCTAAAGAAGTGATATGGATGTAGACTTTGTTCAAAAGCATGGGTATTGATCAAGGTATACCTATCATATATGGAGATAATATGAGCTTGTTGTATCTTGCAGCAAATCCAGTATTTCATGCAAGAACAAAGCACATAGAAATTCAGTATCGTTTCCTGAGAGAAAAGGTAATGGAGAAGGAGATAGAAATATTATACACTCCGACAAAAGATCAGATTGCAGATATTCTGACAAAGAGCTTGGATGGAACGAAGACAAGTAGATTCAAAGAAATGGAAGGTATAAAAGAAAGGAAAATATAAGAAGAACAGGAAGAGTCAAATTAGTGATTGAGGGGGAGTTGTTGAAGAATCACTCACAAATTTGACATACAGACAAAAAAAAAGATAAAGAGAAGCGGAATCAAAATGTTCAAAAAATCAAAGCCTTAGTGAAGGGACAAATTCACGACTGTTATGTACAGCGCAGAATCTTGCAGAATCAGAGTTTGATAGAGTTCGTTACACCGAATCAAACTGTATATAAAGAGAGAACGTGCATAAGAATAATAGAGGAAGCGTGCGAACAAGAACGTGCGTGAGTAGAGCGCGCAGTTTAAATAGAGCGCATATAGAGGTCAGAAAGAGAGAGAAAAAGAAGCTTTTCAGAAGAGAAGAGAGAGTTGTTTAGAAGACGCCAAAAATTGCGTATGTAAAGATGAATAACAGAAACCTGAAATGTCAGGTATTCATCTGAGAGATGGTAAGAAGAAACTACTCAGTGTAGGAGAGTTTCTATAGCTTGAGCAAGAAGAGGCAAAGTTAGTTTGTACACATCTTCTCTAATAGAAAACACATGTTCATGTGGAAGTTTGCATGCACTGTTTGTATGTGAAGAACTCTGAGTATTTTCATGTTACGGTATGAAGTTAGTTAACAGTTATTTTCTCTGTAAACGTATTTTTTCGATCAGTTACAGTTTTCTCAGAAAACGTGTTTTCCGGTAGAACAACGAAGTATATCTCGCAGAATAAATTAAATCTTTGTATGAGAGATAGCTTATCTTATAGCTAGACATCTCTACTATCAGTTCATCAAGGATTTCGATGAAATGGATATGTACACATAGTACAAAGTCTGACCGGAAAGAGGCACTCTGAACCGGAGAGGTTTTTTCTTAAACTTCAGAAAGTGTTCACTCAGTAAAGGAAGTTCACGCATCACTTCCTTACTTCTTGTACAATCACTTGAACTAATTACAAACAGAATAGGAGTTGATTCCGGTAAGATTCCGGTATAATTACGGTGACAGTCCGGTGAATTTCCAGTGAATTTTTCAGTAAATTCAAAACGCAGTCTTATATGTTTGAGTAACAGTAACTTTGCTAAGCTATTGTTGATTATAGAGGTGTTCTAATATCACTCTAGCTTAGCCCTCTTCGGTGGCGCAGCAAATTCCGCTGACAAAGGTCGAGTCTTTGCCGCGTCGACCATAACAAGTGGTATTTGGGCTACCATACCGAAAGTGGTATCGTAGTTGTAGTATCACCATCAGTGGTATCAGAGCGAGAAAGTATCACCAACAGGTAGGCCACATGCTTATTACACAGAGTCACCTGAGCATAGTGAGATTTATCAATATGAGGCATCACCTATGGAACAAAATTGGGAGCTAGAATACTCCAATGTCATGTACACAAATCCTAACCCTAGGCCCCAATCGAGACAAATGAGACTACAAGCCCTTAGAGGACCATGTTTTAGATGCTAGGGTGACCATTTCATTCGTGAATGTCCCCACTCACCAACTCTGGGTCAAGGGCAAGCCATCACAATACAAGCTTTTTGTTCGGAGTGTGGCAAAGACCATCTCCCCAGAGATTGTCAGAAAACCCGCTAGTGCACCCAAGGTTACACCCATTAATGTGGTAGGCTTAGTGGTGGATTCTAGTGCTAGTAGTAGTAATGTGGCTCCCATACAAGCAGTCACCAGAGCACAAGCCTTAAAACAGGATAAACCAGCTGAACAATCAGAGTCAAGTGAATCAGGAGAGCCTAGTAAAAAAAAAAAGAACATGGAAAGACACTAGAGAGAAGGCCAATTGCAAGTGGAACAAAAAGTTATCCAGACTAGAAGAAAGATTGAAAGGAGATCTCTTGTTGTGTGCTTGATGTGATTGTGTACTTGTTCCTTTCTTGCCTCATGCTTGTGACACATTAGTTGTTGATTAGAAACGTGATTATGCATGTGTTTGATCTTATGTGTGTTGTTAATGATGCTTTCATATTATTCCACATGTAATTTGTTGTTAATCTCATGCTAACAAAGCACCATTATGTCTGTTGAATGCTTCTATGTAACATTTGGGTCTCATGAGATGCTCCTTGGTTTGACAAATATGATTTGTGATGCTACAACATCAACAAAGTACCTGCAAGTTTTGGGGAACACAGGATTCCACTGATTGAAGGAGCCAAACCAATAAGGGGAAAAAACTAGTGACTAAATCCAAAGTATGTTGAGGTTGTCTACTTGGAGATCCAAAAAATGGAGGATGCTAGAATAATTATTTCAATGGAGCATTTAGAGTGGCTATCTCCCATGGTCATACTACCCAAAAAGGATACAAACAAAATTAGAGTATGTATGCATTTCAGAGCACTTAACAAGGTAACAATTTTAGATGGGTTCTCTATGCATTTGTAGAACATATTATAGAAGAAGTGGCAGGACATACACTCTAGCTTCATGGATGGAATTAGTGGGTGTAACCAAATATCCATCCATCCTCAAGATCGGGAAAAGATAGATTTCATCACTCCCTAGGGGACATATGTTTATGTTAAGATGCCTTTGTACTTAGAAATGCCCTAACCACTTTCAATAGAACAATGAACCTTATTTTTGGATCTTTGCTTTTGGAGGCTCTTCAAATTTTCATGGATGATTTTTCATCTTTCTCAAGTAACTTCACTAATTCTCCTATGGACTGCTTGGATGATCATTTGATCCAACTACAATAGGTCTTCAATAGATATAGGAAAACAAAATTGAAGTTGAATCCTAATAAGTGTTTGTGCTTCCTTTAAACTCTTTGATACCCACCCCAAAGGTTGCACAAGTGTATCAGTGGACAGGTCGCAAGATATCATCTAGGATCATGGATTTGGAATGCTTAGGAGAGACCAAGTTGAGAGCGACTGTTGTATATTATTGAACAAGGCATTGTTAAAATGTTAAATTATTAATGTATTAATATGTTTTTGATGTTTTTGATATAGCAGCTGAAGGTTTGTGAGGAGCGTGCAAGGCGTGAAAGGGCGGACATCAATAATCCGAATAATTATTATTTATTTTGTAAATAAACCTACGTAGAAGCTTCTATTGTTAGAAAAGTAATGGTTAGAATAAGGGTCGTTGTAGACCACAGTTTCTGTTATTGAAAGCAATGGCTTTCTGTAAAAGTTATCAACTTTTAGTTCACGCCTGCTTTTCGAAGCCGCCCTCTTGTAACCACTCTTTTCGACGTAATCAAAATTCCTATAAATACATGCACTCTATGGACTGTCGAAACAGAGTGCGTGGGGGGAGATTGCACCCAATACTGCGTTGTGTCTCGTCTCTTGTTGCGTCTATTCTCTGTGTGTTTTCTGTGTCCATAATCTCTGTATGCGTGTCAGTAAGATCCTGACAACAGTGGTATCAGAGCTCTGCACGCATCAATACAGAGGGTTCTGTTCTCTGTTCTCTGTTCGCGATTCCAATTTCGTCTCCGTCTCCGTTTCCTGTTCCTGTTCCAGTTCCGGTTTCTGTTTCAGTTTCTGATCCTGATCCAGAACCAGAACCTACGTCTTCACCTACGTCTTCACCTACGTCTTCACCTACGTCTTCTCCTTCGGCTTACTCCAAGGCGTCGACTAAGGCAAAGAGCTTAGGCAATAACTTAGGCAATACATTGGCAACATTGGCACCCAAGGCTCCCTTGGCGACCGTTGGCTACGCACGAGACAATTTTAATTTTTGAGTGGTAATAGAGAGGTTTAAAGTCCCTAAGGTAGGAGGATTTGAACCCACAACCTCCTACTTTCAAGGGAAGTACTTTGACCACTCCACCATCTCTTGGAATTGTTATTCAAGCTCTTTTTCTTTGGTACTTGTGCAAGGCGCTCGCGGCGATTTCAAGGATGGACCCAACAAAGAATTAAGTGTAACTTTCAATCCGTAGGTCGGATTGAGGCGTATAATATACTGTTGGAAAGCTCTCGGAACGAACTTTCCAATGAGCTAGCTTGGAAGTGTGAATTCATTCAAAATCCTTGGGTGGCACTTGATTGAGTGTTCAAGATACCAAGCAAGGTTGAGAACACGGGATCGAGACACCAAGGTTGCAAACGAGAAGGTTCAATACACCAAGGTTGAGAGCAAGGGTCCAAGAGCACCATGGAGGATTACAGTAATTCACCTCTACCTGCGGCAACACTTGAACAGCAACTAGAGCTCTTGCGGCATGAGCTTCAAGGAGCTCAGAACGAGATCCAACAACGTGATGAAATCCTCCAAAAGATGCAAGCTGAGGAAGACAACCTTACGAGAGTAGTAAAAGCTATTGTGTCTGCCCAATCTGATGTTACTCATTCAAAGATTGGTAATAGAAACTACCAGTTTCTACGATTTGATGGCCGAAAGGATGGGCCTTTAGTACTTTCTTGGTTGTCGCAGTTTGATGATTTTTATACCGATGAAATGTATGCTGAAAGTGAAAAAGTTAAATTTGCCACTAACTATTTAGTAGGTAAAGCACAACTCTGGTGGAATGTCCTGCGGCATAGTACGGAGCGTCCAACAACTTGGAAGGCTTTTCAAGAAAACGTGAAGGATTCATTTCTTCCTCCTCAATACCATTTGCATGTTCGACGTGCATGGACGACCCTTACATGGAAGGAGGGTGATACACTTACTACCTACACAGAGCGGTTCTGGCAAAATTTACTACTTGTATGAATGCTTGAAGATGTATCAGAGGATATCTTGCAGCAGAAATACAAAGATGGTTTGGAAGTGGGTATCCAAGCCAAGCTTCACACCCTATGACCTACAACCCTCAACGAGGCTATATCTTTTGCTTATGATGCAGAAAAAGAATTCCAGTCCATAACCAAGTCACTCCGTCTACAACAACCACGTCCACGACCATTTCCTGTTAAACCTTCATTTCCTATGAAGCGTAATTTTAATGCCCCATCTTACCCTAGCTTTCCTCGACCTCTACAATCCAATTACTCAACTTCACCCGTTGCTTCATCTCTCCAACCAACCAAACCACCTACCCTTCAAACTTCAGCAGTGAATGCCCAACAGAAGCGACCACAAATCACCTGCTGGAATTGTGGTAAACCTGGACATACAAAAATAAGGTGCAGATTGCCACCTCTTCATATGAAACAGGCTACAGCTCGATTGCATAACATGGAGGTCTATAATGAAAAAATTCCTCCTGTTTGGACAGAGGAATCACTGGAGAAGGACTTAAGTACCTTGGGTAACGATATCTCTCTACACTCTCTTCTTTGCATGCAGGGTACAATAAATAACAAACTAGTTAAAATTCTACATGACGATGGTAGTTCACATGACTTCATTTCACATTTATTAGTACAAGAACTTAAATTACAAACGTTTCCTTCTTTGTATAAAGTGAAAGCTACATTTCAAGGTAGTCGTTATAATGTAACACGAGAAGTGCAAGATGTTACGATTAGCATAGGCCCTTATGTTGACTCACGAACATTTTTAATTGCACCTTTGCAATCTTATGATGTTATACTAGGTATGCCTTTTCGTCACCATTATAACCCACGTATTGACTACCATACTCATACCGTTAAGTTTGTTTTCAAAGGTCAAATCATAACTTTGTCTGCACGGCATGATTTCCAGCCATTTCCATTGATTAGTCACACTCAAGCAAAGCGTGCATTTAGGAAGGATTTAACTCATGCATTGTTTTTGTTAATGTCATCAATGATTATACTCATACACTTTCAGATGCATATAAACCTTTCATGAGTACTTATAAGGATTGTTTTATGTCTGAATATCCCTCTGAACTACCACCATCTCGAGGATCCTTTGACCATAGCATAGACTTAGTCCTAGGTAGTTCTCCTCCTCATAAAGCACCTTATAGACATGGCCCATTACATCAAAAGGAAATAGAAAATCAAGTAAAAGACCTACTACAAAAAGGACTTATCAGGCCTAGTTCTTCCCCATTTGGAGCACCCATTCTCTTAGTAGAGAAGAAGAATAAAACTTATCGAATGTGCATTGATTATACAGCCCTTAACAAGATCACGATCAAGAATAGATACCCTATTCCTCGAATAGATGATCTCTTAGATAAGTTACAAGGAGCTCATGTCTTTAGTAAAATTGATCTCAAATCGGGTTACCATCAGATTCGTATGACACAAAGTGATATTTTTAAGACTGGATTTAGAACTCAAAATGGCCATTATGAATTTATGGTAATGCCCTTTGGACTTACTAATGCCCCTTCTACATTTGCGCGAATGATGAATAATATTTTTCTTAATTACCAAGCTTTTGTTCTTGTATTCTTTGATGACATACTTGTTTACAGTAAGAATGATAGTGAACATGAAAAGCATCTTGAAACAGTTTTTCATTTGTTACGAGAAAACACACTTTATGCTAATCCTGAAAAGAGTTATTTCTTTCAGCGTAAGCTAGAATATTTAGGACATATTATTTCAAGTGAAGGTGTGCATGTGGATCCGAAAAAGATTAGAGTTATCATAGAATGGCCTACACCACAATCAGTCAATGATGTTCGTTCTTTTCTTGGGTTGGCTAGTTTCTATAGGAAGTTTGTTCAAAATTTTTCTTATTTAGCATTGCCTCTTACTTTGTTGTTGAAAAAGAAAATAAAATTTGCATGGGGATTTACCCAACAACAGTCCTTTGACAAACTTAAACATGCACTTTCACATGCACCTGTTTTACAATTACCTGATTTCTCACAACCCTTTCATGTTGTTACTGATGCTAGCGGTTCAGGAATAGGTGCTGTTCTCATGCAAAATGACCATCCCCTTGCATTTGAGAGTAGAAAGCTTAAACCCTCATAACAGAATTATAGTACGTATGATAAAGAACTGTTAGCAGTTGTGCATGCTTTGCGAATTTGGAAACACTATCTTATGGGCTCTGAAGTATTAATCAAAACCGATGAACAGGCTATTAAGCATTTATTATGTCAGCCCTTAATCTCTGATAGACATCTTAAATGGGCATCATTCATTCAAACTTTCCAACCCATGATACAATATCAACCTGGTAAAGCTAATGTCGTAGCTGATGCTCTTAGCCGTTTTCCTTCGAATTCCATTGTTTTGAATAATATTTCTGCCATTCAAATTCATTCTTTTCAAGACATGGTTTCCACTTATGCATCTGATTTGTATTTTTCACGTGCATGGCATGACTTCAACAATGCTGCATCTTTATCTGATGAACATTATACATTTCATAATGGTTTTCTCTATTTTCAACATAGATTGTGCATAACCCAAGCTTTTAAAGATTTTGTCATTAAAGAAATGCATGAACCATCTTACATGGGTCATAGAGGCATACAAAGCACCATTTCTGCTTGCAAAGATTTCTTCTTTTGGCCACACATGGAAAAAGACATTGCACATTATGTTTCTCAATGCATTGTATGTCAGCGTGTCAAACGTCATCATGGTAAACCATTTGGATTATTAATGCCCCTTCCTATTCCAAATGAACCATGGGAACAAATCTCTATGGATTTTATCACAGGTCTTCCTATCACTTCATCACATAATGATATGATTTGGACAATTGTTGATAGGTTTAGTAAATATGCATATTTCATTCCATGTAGAAAAACTTTGACTGCACCTCAAGCTGCAAAATTATTCATTAAATGCATTTTTCCACATCATGGATTTCCTAAAGTAATGTTATCTGATCATGATGTTAGGTTTTGCAATCATTTTTGGGTTGCCTTATTTCAACATTTTGGTTCTAAAATAGATTTTAGCTCTGCATTTCATCCTGAAAGTAAGCGTTGTTATTCATTAGATAATCCTAATAACTGGGATGAAAAGTTGCCATTGCTTCAATTTGCTTACATTAACACTTCACATACCACTACTGGTCGTGCACCTTTTGAAATAGTTTTTGGTAAAAAGCTTCCCACTCCCATGTCCCTCACCCAAACCGACATTCCGATGGCTGATTCTATTGCTCAAGATCACATTTCTATACTTCATGATGTTCACGAGCACATTAGGAAAAGTCAAGAGCGATATACACGTATTATCAATACTAAACGATTAGCCAAAGAATTCAGGGAAAATGATTTTGTATGGTTGCGAATAATTAAAAGACGTCTCAAAAATATTTTATAGCATCCTAAAATTAAACTTGCACCACGCTATTATGGACCGTTTTGCATTATAGAAAAAATTAATGATAGTTCATTTCGATTAGATATTCCATCCCATTGGACTATACATAATTCTTTTCATATTAGCTTACTTAAACCCTTTAAAGGAACTTTACCACTTGCTCCACTTCTTGATGATCCTCCTTTAATTGATGAACAATCTGAAATCTTAGTTCCTGAGAAAATCATTGATCATGATGTCACTACTACACGCACATGTACTCAATATCATCGATATTTGGTTAAGTACAAAAATCACTCTATTGAAGAATGTCAATGGATACATAAAACACAATTAACACCTCATTATGACTACTTAATTTCTGCATATCATACACAAACACATTAATGTAACAGCTCCATGAACATTTCCATGCATGTATTTTTACATGGCACATGCCTATTTTCTTTATTCAGTGATGAAACATGTGACTGGCCATCCATGTTTATTCTTTTATCAACTGAGGTCAGTTGCTTGTTCAACTGAGGGGCATGTTATACCTTATGGAATATGTTGAACAATGCATTGTTGGATTGAAATATGGAATAGCCAATGCATTGTTGGATTGAAATATCAAATAGCCAATGCATTGTTGGATTGTAACATGGAATATGTTAGCCAATGCATTGTTGGATTGTAACATGGAATATGTTAGCCAATGCATTGTTGGATTGTAACATAGAATATGTTGGCCAATGCATTGTTGGATTGTAATAGTAACATGGAATATGTTGAACAATGTATTGTAATTATTAGAGTGTTAAATTATTTTATCAACTGAGGTCAGTTGCTTGTCAACTGAGAGGCATGTTGTATATTATTGAACAAGGCATTGTTAAAATGTTAAATTATTAATGTATTAATATGTTTTTGATGTTTTTGATATAGCAGCTGAAGGTTCGTGAGGAGCGTGCAAGGCGTGAAAGGGCGGACATCAATAATCCGAATAATTATTATTTATTTTGTAAATAAACCTACGTAGAAGGTTCTATTGTTAGAAAAGTAATGGTTAGAATAAGGGTCGTTGTAGACCACAGTTTTTGTTATTGAAAGCAATGGCTTTCTGTAAAAGTTATCAACTTTTAGTCCACGCCTGCTTTTCGAAGCCGCCCTCTTGTAACCACTCTTTTCGACGTAATCAAAATTCCTATAAATACATGCACTCTGTGGACTGTCGAAACAGAGTGCGTGGGGGGAGATTGCACCCAATACTGCGTTGTGTCTCGTCTCTTGTTGCGTCTATTCTCTGTGTGTTTTCTGTGTCTGTAATCTCTGTATGCGCGTGAGTAAGATCCTGACAACAGCGACAATAGGTATATATTCTACAAAGAAGCAATAAAAGGCCTATTTTATTGATGCACATGTGAAGGATAAAGGTTTGAAACTCAGTGACCTAGTATTGATATGCACTTTGAAGAAATGTGCTCACAAGTTAGAGAAATGTGGATATGGACCTATGATCCTTAATAAAATATTGACAAGCAGGGCAGTACAGTTAGCCACTAAGAGACATTTCATCCAATTATATAATTGGTTTTTTAGTAAAGTTGTATCAAGAGCCTTGGATGAAAGAAATGCTTAAATGACTCAATGTGGATAAGAAGCGTAAAGAGGAAGAGAAGAGAATATGGGAAGATGCTTAGGTTGAAGCATTAGAACACATTAAATGGATGAAGCTAAGACAACAAGGCATAATCCAGTTTAGAAATGATGAAATTGAAAGGCTTCATCTTGTGCATGTCTTTCCTCAGTCAGATTCCCCTAGATATCACATGGTGATGTGCAAAACTAAGAGGAATACCTCTCCTAGCATAGTTGAAAAGAAACCATTCATTTTGGTTTAGCTAGGAAGGGGTACTACACTCAAGATGATCAGAGCCATAATTGATTCAAGGGCTTCCACTAGTGCCATTAGGTATTCTTTCCATCAAGATATGAATTTGCACATGAATCCAATTGAGGCTTACCTCATAGGATTAGGAGGTGTGAAAACCCTTTGCGTGAGTGAGATGCAAGTTCCTATTTTCATACAAGACATTCCCTTGATAATAAAGCTATTAGTGCGCCATGATGAAGTTCTCATTGAGCCTTTGAACTTGGGCCAAGACTGGATATATGATCATGCCATCAACCTAAGCTTCAGAAGTCATCTTCTTTAGGTTTGGGTAAATGAGAAACACATTACGATAGAATTCGAAACTAGTACGACCAATGATCATGATTTGACACAATCTCTTAGTCCTTCTAAGTCTAAACTTGGAGAAAATGATGTTGCATGTACCGTGATATATGTTTTATAGAATGTCTCACACTCTGATGAATAGATCATGGAACATGTGGAACTCCCTTCTTTTCCAAAGATGAGTGTAATATCGACAAATCAACGAAGGAGTCATGCATTTCAATAGTAACAGAAACATGAAGTAAGAAGGCTCGCAAATCCATGGAGATACCCACCTATCCCATGAATGAAGAAAATATGGGTGCAAAAGGATGAGCAACCGATTGCTCCACCATGTTTAAAGCCACCTAAAGAGAAGAAAAATGAGAAACTAAGGTGATGATCAAGGAAGCAAGGGAGATATCAACCACCAATAATAATCCAAATTTGGATACCAAAGCATTCATTGAAGGCCGACCCTAATAACTCACAAATTTGGGTGCCTAAGACCTTCTTGAGAGCCCAAACCCCCCCCCCCCTCCCACAAGCTCTTAGTTTCTAGGTAGTCTCAATCCACTCCAACCCCTCATACATCTAGATGAAAAGCTAATGTATCTAATGCATCATGTAATTTTATTTCCAGAACAACTTGGAAATGGGTACCTAAAGAGTCCCATGACCAGGTAAAAGCATCATCTCTTAATAAAGTGTATGTAAGCCACCGGATTGGCAATTGTAATCTTTAACTTTCATATTTTGCACGAACCGAAAGGTCGTTGCGTACATGTTGTATCCATTTATAAATCAATGAAAAAGATGCTTCGGTAACAACTAGAAGATCGCCAGACTGTCTGTCTGGGCGATACGTCTGTGGAGTTACGTTGTGTTGTTTTTGGAGAGCTCTGAGTCATACTGTGTCTTTTCTATCTTTGTTTGCTTGTTGCACCTGTGCGGTAAGGACTGTGTTATGATAGTGTTTGCAATAATTTAAGTATTGAATCACTGTCCCGCTAAGTAATTACTGTAAGTATGTATTACGATAGTATTTACCTTGTGCGCCGGTTACTAAGAAGTCTTATTCTGTGTATGAGTCGGAAATCTGTGATAGAACGAATCAGAGTATTGATAGTAACTCGTGTTAGCAGAGGCTTAACATTACGGTACTGTAGTGTTAGTGTTTAGTTGGGAAAATCAAGTATAGGGCCTCTGATTATTCAAACCCCTTCCACTCCCAAGAACCCAAAAAGAGCTTAAACGTCTCTGACGGCAAAAGCGTGTTTAACACTGGCGCCGTCTGCGGGAAAGTGGCACCAGAATGTTGCAAATTAGTTGTCGGAAGGTAGCAACAAAGTGTTGCAAAGTGATTGTGGGAAGATAACCATTGATTGTGAATCGACAGTAAGGTAGAAGTAGTACGCAAGAGTTGAAAAAGGTGATATATGCCGGTTACTCGGCCCGGCGAGTCGTATCCGAAGTACAGATAGCCTTGGGTGGTACCAAATTTACGAAGGACACCCCCAAGAGGAAGAAGCACAGATCGGTTAGGTCTGTTCGTCGAAGAAGCGAAGCACATTAGTAGTGATTCCGGTAGCGTTCCAGTGGAACATACTGCAATTCCGGTAAATTCCAGTGAATACTCGGTGCAGTCTGTAGAAGATACAGTAACTTCGGATTCCACAAGGACGTAGTGTGTAGTTGATCCGACACCGTCTGGTCAAGATTCAAATCTCTCTACGGATAGAGGTGTGTTATCCAGAGAAGTCATTGAAGGTGAAAGAATACCCTGGATTGGGGAAAGTTCCACTAATTCTGGTGGTAGTTCGGTCCCGATTGCAGAAAATTTACAATTTTCCAGTGACAGCGTTATACTTCCCGATGAATCTTCATTCCGGACACCACTGTTCGGAGCAAGTTTGCCTATGTTTGATACCGCAGAAGAGGATAGGCTATTCGAATTAGAAATTCGTAAGAGGTTGAGCGCTATTTTCGAACCGGAAGGAGAGCAATCTAATCATACAGACTCTGAAGAACCGGAACCACATCCTCAGAACTCAGGAAATAGTAACTGTACCGCCACTAGCACCATGAGTGGGCAACAACAACAACAACAACAACAACAACAGCAGCAACATCTACTTCCACCTCGACCAGTTCCAATAGGAGTAACTTACACCAAATTCGATGGATTTCCAGGTGATGATCCTGATGCTCATGTACATACCTTTGAAATTAGTTATGCAGTACTTAATCATCCACCCGATCCGACATACAAGGCCATAGTATTCTAGTCAAAATTAGTTAATGAAGCAGCAAGGTGGCTTACAGAATATGATATCAACCATTTCGGCACCTATGAAGCGGTAAGGGATGCATTTTTGCAAAGATTTCGGCTAAAGAAGAACCCTGCCAAAATTTTTGATTACCTACAGAACAATAGACAAAGGCTGAATCAAACAGTGCAGGAATATGCCACCCTATTCAGAACTCATTTGAGACAACTACCTCCGGCACATGCTAATTTACCGGATGATGTCATCATGCAGTGGTTTATTAATGGTTTGACTCCGCAGCTCAAACAGATTATGATCATCCATTGTGTGGGAGCTATGACATTAGATGCGGTTATTGCAATGGCTTTGCAGCTCGAACATAAGGTTGGAGGCTTTACCGAAGACTTGGAGTGGTTAAAAGCCAGTAAAACTGTTGCAGAGGATCTAGCTAGACAAATGTATTGCACTAAGTGCAAGAATCCAGGGCATACTAGTGCCACATGTGCCCTTAATCACATGTGTTGCGCTATCTGCAATACAATTGGGCATTCCACCAAAAACTATGCTTATAACGCCAAAGTGCAGGGACCAGCTACTATCAATGCTATCATACAAGAACCAGGGCAGTCGGCCACTCATTATATTCCACCTCAGATGAGAAATAATCAGCAACAAGGATACAGAAATTATTGAGGACAGCGGAATACAAATTACAATACAAATCGTTGGCAGACAAGAACATCACAGGAAGGTAATTCTTTGCCACTCCCTCGTTTCCATTTTTGCGGTGAGTTAGGCCACATACATAGATTCTGTAAAGATGTAGTTGAATATGATCAGAGGAAGAAAGAGCGTCAGAACCCAATGACCAATATGGTCTTTATTTCACCAGTCAAAACTCAGGCCGCAGTGATTCAAACAAGATCTGGTAAGCAATTACAACCAGTAGCAGAAGTGTTTGAACCTGGCATCCATGAACAACAGAGAATGTATGACAAAGCTAGTCAATGGACCACCAAAGAACCTACAATGTTCCCAGATCCCATTCCGGTAGCCCAAATTCCACTACCAAAGGAAGGATCGCAAGAACAAGATTCTACCTCTGTAATAGGCGCATCATCTTCAGAACCAGTAAAAAGTATAATTCAAGCAGATCAGGCATGGGAAATTTTATCTAAGGTGTCCATTACTCTCCCTCTTGGACAGTTACTTGCATTAGTGCCGGGAATTTGTCAGCAATCTCAGCAACAGCTCAGTCCTGGGTCTTCCTGTATTCCAGCGACGACAACGGTACAACCGGAAGTTGATTCTACGGTGGATCATTCGGTCCCTTTAATTACGGTATGGTACAAAAATCACAAAATTACTCAAGTACTAATTGATGGTGGGTCTGGTGTAAACATAGCCACTACAGCGCTTTGTAAGAAGTTGGGATGGATGCAAATCGAACCTGTCCAGTTTTTTGTAAGAATGGCCGACCAATCCAGAGTTCATCCGGTCCGACTTGTAAGAAATGTTTCGATAACTTTGCAGGGTACAACGTTTAAGATGACTTTTGTAGTCTTAGAACTACCGGAGTCTAGTCTTGATTATAATCTTCTTGTCGGACGACTTTGGTTAAAACAGGCTAAGGTTATACAGGATTGGTCAGCACAAGAACTAACATTTAAAGATAATCATCATAATATATTGTCAAACTAGATGCTATTCAGCCCTGTGAACTCCATGCCAGGCCATATGTAGCAAAGCCAGTCCACATGTTGGATGGCTTATCTGACGATGAAGAAGAAGCATTTCTGAAGAACAATGAAGATCTGATTTCCTTAGGCACTGTAGATCTGCAATCTATTGTAGATAACTGGAGTCCGGCAGCTTGTACGGTGGTGCCTGTGACCGAAGAAGTGAAGACCGAAGATACTGTTGCTATGGAAGAAGCCGCTCTACAACATCTTTTACAGTCAACTGATGATCCAGGCAAACCTCGTCAATTCTATGTTCTCGAAGATCAGTTAATCACCTATAATTTAGGAGATGAAGTAAATCCACGACCTGTCAAGATAAAGGAAGGATTGTCTGAAGCATTTCAAGCAGATTTGATTTAGCTTATTCGTGAGTTCTCTGATGTTTTTGCATGGGATTATCGTGATATGAAAGGTCTGGACCCTCGCATCTATCAACATCGAGTCGTGCTCAAATCAGAAGCAAAGCCGATTAAACAACCCAGCTACCGTATGAACCCTAACTATGCAGCACAGGTCAAAGCAGAACTTGATCGCCTATTAAAGGTAGGATTCATTGTACCTATTGAGCATGCTGAATGGATCTCCCCGATTGTAATCGTACCAAAGAAAAACAAGCAGCTCTAAATATGTGTCGATTACCGGAAATTGAATGCAGCCACCGTACCTGATCCATTTCCTCTTCCATTTCTTGATACAATGCTAGACAGAGTGGCTGGGCATGAAATGTATTCATTTCTTGATGGTTATAATGGTTATAACCAGGTTCGAATGGTTGAGCAAGATATACTAAAAACAGCGTTTATTACGAATTGGGGTGTTTTTGCTTGTACAGTCATGTGGTTTGGATTGAGGAATGCTCCTAGCACCTTTCAGTGATGTATGCAGGAAATCTTCTCATCTTATCTTACTTCTTTTATGCAAGTATATCTAGATGATTTCTCTTTATTCGGTAAGATGGTTGCACACCTGTATCATTTACGGTGTTGCTTTGAGAAATGTCGAGAATACCGACTCTGTTTGAACCCCACCAAATCTGTCTTTGCGGTTTCTTGTGGTAAACTCCTTGGCCACATTGTATCTGCACAGGGCATACAAGTTGATCCAGCAAAATTGCAGCCGTCTTAGAAGCTCCTGTGCCTACTACGCCGAAAGAAGTAATGCGATTCATGGGTCAAGTTAGGTGGCATGGTCGACATTTACGGTGGCTTGCCCATTTGGCAATACCCCTAAATCGTCTAATAACTAGTAATCCTCGACAGTTTGATTGGACCCCAGAATGTCAAATTGCATTTGATCGTCTAAAAGTTTTATTAACGCAAGTTCCAATTCTACAACCTCCTGATTGGGAATGCCCATTTCATGTTTTTGTAACGCATCAGATATAGCCATTGGAAGTGTTTTAATGCAATAAACTGATAAGTGGTTTAGGCCTGTCTATTATGCAAGTTGACGGCTTGCTCCTGCTAAAAAGAATTATTTAGTCACTGAAAGAGAATGTCTTGGTTTGGTGTATTCTGTAAAGAAATTCCGGCATTATTTGCTAAGCCGAAAATTCATTTTTCATGTAGATCATGATGTGCTAGTTTATCTGGTTAGGCAGCAGCATTTAGGTGGTTGTTTGGTGCGTTGGGTTTTATTGTTACAGGAATTTGATTATGACGTAATTCATCGACCCGGCACTGCACATGCATTAGCAGATTTTCTCTCTCGGTTAGATTCCGGTGAAGCTCCGGTCAGTGTTGATGACACCACACCAGCAATTTATGTTACTAACTCGACTAGTGATGAATCTGCACAACCTCCTGTGACACCTACTTACTATGATCAGTTATTAACCTTTCTTACTGATGGATGTCTGCCTTCTCAAACTTCTCCTGCAATGCGCCGATAAATGCAGTTTACAGTCGCAGATTCCGGTTGATTGCTGGCCAGTTGTACTATATGGATCACATTGGGGTTTTACTTCGTTGTATTCCTCCACATGAAGTAAACTCAGTAATCGCTCTGGCACATTCAATACCCTCCGGTGGACATTTTGCAATAGACTTAACGCACCGAAAAATTCTGCAAAGTGGGCTCTGGTGGCCTACTATGTACAGAGATGTATCTCAATTTGTGCAGCAATGTGACAATTGTCAGCAATCTGGACAGCCTTTACAACGCCATTTCTTTCCTCTGCAACCTGTCTTACCTTTAGAACCTTTCAGAAATGGGGTCTTGACTTTATTGGACCAATCACACCTCCAGCAATCCTTAGCAACAACAGATATATTATGACATGTACAGATTATGCTACCAGATGGGCAGAAGCTTGGGCTTTACGGTCCGCCACAGCTGTTTCGATGGCAAAATGTCTAATGAAGGATGTATTCCCACGTTATGGATTACCTTTGGAACTTGTCACAGATCAAGGGAACCACTTAATCAACAATTTAATGCGAGTGTTAACACACACTTTTCAGATTCTGCATAAATTCAGTTCACTGTATTATCCTCGTGCTAATGGCTTAGCTGAGAGTACAAACAAAACGTTGTTGACTATGCTTCGAAAATTGATTGTGGAGTCACCAGAAAGATGGGATCAGTTACTACCTGCAGTATTATGGGCATACCGAACTACTTACAAAGTTGCCACCGGACTAACTCCTTTCAAGCTTGCTTATGGATTGGAAGCAATCGCTCCAATGGAAGTTGTAGTGCCTAGTTTACGCATCGCCATAACTCAGAAGTTGATACCCGAAGATTCTTTACCATTTCGGTTGGACACACTCAGACAATTAGATGAGCATCGCTGGGAAAGTTTTCTGACTCTTCAAGAGGTGCAGTTGCGGCAAGCTCGTACACATGATCGGTATCTTAAAACTCCAGTTTTTACGGTAGGACAACTTGTGATGTTTTATGATGCAAAATCAAATCGTTCTGCTGGAAAATTCAAGTTACGATGGTTTGGTCCTTACCGGATTACTGAACAAGTGGGCCCAACTACTTTTCGGTTGACTACTTTGACCGGAGTTCCTCTTCCAAAAGTGATAAATGGTTCAAAGTTGCGGCCTTATCATCAAGCACCTGATTCACACTGAAGTGTTCTGCGGTTGCCCGCGTATTTTTTCTTTTCTTTTCTTTTCTTTTTCAGTTTTGCATATTCGTTGCTTAAAAACCATAAACTCCTAATTTTGCTACATAATCATAAACTCCTCATTTGGATACATAACAATGAATAATCGCCACCTTTTGTTCTGCTCATGCATGCACACCGTAGTTATGAAGGTTATCATCTCAAGATCGCGTGATGATTAGCATTTTTGATTGCCTCCCGTTACCAAGTACCTACTTAATCTTCTTCTTTCCGCTGTTAATCGCTATTGTGACTGCGTGTTCTGTGTGCTTTGTGCTCTCTGTATTCACTGTGTCTTTGTGCTACGTTGCGTGTGCATCATGGAAGCGTTAGCCAACTTCGCTGCGTTCCGTGACGGACTCCCTACGGATGTGGGTGAGTTCTTGCGCGTCCGTGGGTTGTCCAATTTCGCTGAATTGCCTTGGCATTCAGTGGAATGTCACCCGTTTTACGCCCTGATCATTGTCGCCATTGCTGCCACACCTGCTACGGAGCACAGTTGGTGTAGCTCAGTGATGAGTAGCACCTCCTTTAATGTCAATCCGGGAAGACGTGAGGATGGTATGAAGACCTCGAGCAAGTGGCGGCACAAGTGCGTGAGTGAGAAGCACACTAGCATGCACACACATACACACACATGCGCACACAAGGCAAGACAAAGAGTGAGAATCAATGGAGTTCTTCAGATTACTTTCAAAAGCTCTTACAAGTTTGTTTCAATTACAATCTAACCTCAAAAATGAGCTCTCTAGCTCCTTTTATAGTTTTTGACTAGCTTTGGCCCTGTTCAGACCTAGTGTCCGGCCTAGTTAAAAATTAGGTTCCAGGGCTTATTTGGGGGCTCAAACGATATCCAAAAATTACGAAAATTGGCAGGTAGATACTTCTAATGCTCCTCAAGCTCAAGGACTCCTTGGCTTGCACAAAATGGAGCTACAAAAAGATGAAATGATATTTACAATGGTGCTTAGTGATGAGAATCACTTTTAATGGGTGTAAAGGATTTGAAAATTTAAAGGTTGCCTTAGTGCTAGATCTGCGTTGAGTGCTCGTACTTGCTTCTTCATGAGGAAAATTACTGGCCTATTTGCCAGATCTTCGTTGACTCCCTTGTCTGCTGCTAACAACCCCCCCTCTCTCGCGTCTGTCGTCCCTGACAGACCCTTGTTGAGATGGTTTTTGGATGTAGTACTCGACGACGTCCTGCGCTAAATGATGTTCAGCAATTCGCAACCCTTTAGCCAAATCTGTCAGAAGAGCATCCCAGTCTACCGGCCCAGGAACCTCTGGATGTGGCATACGTAGCTTTTCGGAGTGGAGAGCTTGTTCCACTGCAAACAACTGCAAGAGATGGGATGGTCTGGGAATGAATATCTCGGAGTGATATTCCCAGAACCCCGTGACAAACATCTCTTCAAAAGTTTGTTTGAAGCAGGCCGGTAGATATTTGATGCGAGCGTGCCATGCATACACAACATTGATCGATGGGGTTGTGCTCATGTCGTATACAAGGTCCTGGTTCCCTTCATTAAATCCTAGTGCTGAGAGATGCGGTTCTTTGACATTTTTGAAGGTCCTGAAGGTGACCAGCATAAGTTCGAAAATTTTCAGGCACATCTGAGTCATGATATCAGGAACATTCTTGAAACGGACCCCCCAATGCCGAATCGTTGAAATCATATATCCAATTGTAGGTGCGCCCTTAGGGGGTGCGAAGTACACGTAATTTAGCCACTTCTCACATCCTTTAATCGTCAGCACTGTATGTGTGTACTCCGGCCAGGATCTCCTTGGAAACACAGGGCAATAACATGGATTATATTTGATGTACAATGGCATGTTGTTCCATGTTCTTACCATTTCCGGGTAGGTTTCGAGCAGCCGAATTCTCCATGTTGGTTGGCGAATATGTCCTTGCTTGGCACTCTCTGGGATGTCATCGGGTGCAAATTGGGTGGCAGAGGTGGGTTCCCTTGAGGTGTGGCGCTTGATTTCCGCATTATAATCCGCCATTAGCACGCAAAAAGGTACATACAGATCATCCGATGGGCCGATCCACCTATGGTGTGAAAGCTTCTGAAAATAATCAGATTTTATTACCACCTCTTCCAATTTGGACATCAATGCGATTTGGACTGCCACCCTGTCATCATGCGTCGTGGCTACTTTCTCTAACTTTTGCATCCATTCCGGTGCCTCGATCTCAATTGTGTCCATGCCCTGTTCTGTGCGCTTACCGCCGGGTGTTGGCATCGGTACATAGGGATCCTCGAATGTTTCTTCTACTTCAATTGGCACCAGATCGTCAGGCTCGGGGTCTACCAGAGGGGAGGGCTGACGCTCATATTGCATAACCTTGCTGCGTAATTCCTCAAGTTCGGCCCGGAGTTTAGTGACCTCTTCAGCTGTTTCTTCTGCGGTTATGCTCGGGCTGGGTTCTGTCTGTCGAGTGGCCAGCTGTCTTCGTAACTCATCTCTTTCTTTTTCTAAAGCGGCATGGGCCTCCATTAGATCTGCATGAGTTTCTAACACCACCTGCATATTCTCCGAGGGAATTGCCTTGAATCGTTCTGGGTCAATCTCGTGTGGGGAACCCTCCATGGCCGCCTCCAGATTCTCTTCGTTCTGTTTCTGTAATCGTTTATTCTCTTCTAGCGCTATAGACATATGCTTGCGGAGGAGGCCCAAGTTCCGTCGAAGCTTCAGGTTTTCCGTGATCTGAGAGTGTAGCAGCTCGTCCATGTGTCGTCGTTCGTCGTCATCTGCTTGGGGTGGGTTGGCTCCTAATTGTGCGTATTGCTCCTGTAATGTCGCGTGCTGCTGTTCTAGTCGCTGCTTCTGCTCTTCAAGGTCTTTACATCTTGCTTGGAGATCCTCGTGGCTTCGGAAGAGCCTTGTATGTTGGTTGTCCAAGTGTTGGTAATGTTGCTGAAGTTGGGCCATGCATTGATGCATATTATTAAATAAGTTATCGAGAGGAATAGTGTTGAATGCAGAGGGGTAGGGAAAGGGAAAGGGGATTGTGAATGCAGTACTGGGGACGGGTGAGGGGGGAGGTGGGGGAATGGGAGATTGTGGGTAAACGGGGGATGGGAGAGGTGCAGAGGTGGGTGACACCTCCATGAAAGTGGGGTTCGTGGTGGGAGTGACTGTGAACATGGGGATTGTGGTAGCGGTGAGGGTTGTGAATGTGTATAGAGGTGTGTGTAATTGTGAACTTCTAGGAAGTGTGCTCGGGGTAGTGAGGTGCACCGTGGCTGTAGTTAGACTTATGTTTTCAGTGGGAGTAGAGTGTGTGGGTTGGCTGATGGTTTGTGCGTTGGTGTGTGTAGTAGTTTCAGAGGTGGTGACAATGGAGGTCACAGGGGTAGAGGGAGGTGAGTGAGGTGGATGTGGGGGGGAAGGTGGCAAGGGAGGTGATGGGGGTGCACTCGATGTGTGGGGTTCCTCGGTGTCGTGAACTGTGTGTGCTGTGCCAGTGGTTGTGGGGGTGCCTTGTGGTCCTGAACCTAATACATTCATTCGTTTTCCTATTCGTGGGGGGCGTCTTCCATATCTTCTCTCTGTCTTTCGTGATTGTGCTAGTGCGGTATGCACTGTTTCCGGTACTCCCAAAGCATCTGATATCATTTCCAAGGTGGCACGGTATTGCTCGTCCACACCTTCCTCCTCCAGAATCTGGTTCATGAGAGCTTTACCTGCAGCTAATGAGAGCATGTGTTGCTCTTGAACTCGGTTCATTGTATCGTAAAGCTTCTTTAACGCGCGAGTGTAGGCGGGGGCACCTTCTAGTACTTGTAGGGCTTCTTGATCATACTCCTGTTCTTCTGCTTCTGATTGTCCACCCTGTGTCTCCTCCTGAGCTTCTTCTTCATCGTCCACGTTGACTACATCCGGTTGGCTGGGCTGTGCTTGGTCTGGGGCCGTTTGCTGTCCACTGGCTTGCTCTTCTTCAACTTTTGCATTTACAGCTTCGATGATTCTTGCAACTTCTTCGTTCATTAGATCCTCCAGAGTGAACCCATGCGGGAATTCCAGATCAGTCGGAACTGGTGGAAATACAAGATTAGGGCCATCTGTGATGTGCCTGGGTAACCTGATAGTAAATGGTTGCACTCGTCGTGGAAGTCTTGGGGTTGTCTCAGGCGTCAGGGTTGCACCGCGAGCTTGTGCACAAGGCATCTGGACGGCTCCTCTCATCTTCTTTGAGGGAGGCCCTACGGCTGACAATCTTCGTTGAAATTCCTGTGCTCTGGACCAGATCAGAGCCCTCTGCACCGGTACATCATATGCGAGACATCTGTATACAATTCTTATGAGTGCACAGCAACCATACAATACAGATTTTTGCTTCTTGTACCATCTCTGATGAGCCATATGAATCTGGTCGATAATCCAGTGGGGCATATTGATGGTCAACTCAAAAGCATCCGCCAGGTAGAGGCTAAACCAGATCTTTTTGGGAGGCATTGTGAACCTCTCCTGCGCGGGGAAGGCGAAATGTTGCATGACCATACGTAAGTGGATGGCGATCGTGGGCGTCATTGCAACCATGTCCTTCAGCTTTGTCAGGTTCCGGTTCTTCATGTTGTCTGGAACCATAGTCTCTTTCTCTGTTGGAATGTGCATACCAGTCATGTCGAGTGCTTCTCTTACCAGGTTGATAGTCAAGCGGAAGCGCTTCAGCTCGTTGCCCCTTGTGAGTGATGGGAGCACAAAGGAGCTGTATCCTTTCTTGTCTTTGCTGGGGGTGAGGGTACTAATTAGATATGAGCATCTTAGGAAATCGGGCTTTGGTAGTTGGAATTTGAAATAATCATAAAGCCCAGCCTTCTTCCATATCGGCTTCAGTCCTTCGTTGTTCTGTAGCTTTTCAAACTCCCTGGTAAAGAAATGGTATCTGCCCCAACGTCCATTGAATTCTACCTCGGATTCCCACATATATGTGCCTTCACCCAGAGGTCCAGCAACGTCACTGAACCAGTGTGAGGTTTTGCCCACCGGCATGGTATGACCCTGTGGAGGATTCTGGATTGGTATGGCATGTAATGCCCGTAATGCCGCGGGTCTTTCCTTTAATTCTTCCTCGACCGGAAGGCTTTCAATGTCCACCACTTGGGGGCTGGTGCCGACCTGGGAGCTAGTTCCTACTGTATCTGCCATTTTACTTCTTGTTGTCTGTCTCTGTGAGAAGATACAAACATGTGTTAATATTGTACAGGACAAGGGAGGACAGTTGTTGTTCCCATCACAATATTAACATGAGGGTCAGGAGCGAATAATGGGTTAGTAAGTGTTCGGTGCACGTGTGTGTAGTTAATGCTTGGGTAGTCCTAGGAGACTAATGAAGTTAGTAAGTTGGGATGAATTTACAAATTGGGGTCGGGGGGTTTATTACAGGTCTTAGGCTGCCAAATGCAGTGGATGGGTGTGGCTCCTGGTTTCGTAGAGACTCTGGAGAGCATTATAGGGGGATCCGTTTGAAAATGAGGCCTTTTAGGGACCCATTTACAAGTGATTCTATTCGTGCTCATGGGCCTTGGTGTGTTCCTGCGTGTTGAAAATGAGTGGGCAGTGGTTGTGCGAGTGAGTGGATCATGCTGTATAGGGTGTGGTCTTGGTTTAGTTATTTGAGCCCGCAAACACGCCTTAGGCACCCAAATTTGTCTTGATTGTGGGCTAGCCTTCATCGACTTTTTGGGCACCCAAATGGATTTCACTTTAGCAGAAGAATTTCTGACAAACTTCTTAGTGGAGTCACGTTGTTGGTTACTAGTAAGAGGCTTTGCCCGTGTGGTTGTCGTGAGTGCAACCGGGTGTTCGCCTTTCCGCACCCATACTTGGTTTACTTTCTGGGACATTCTGCTACGCAGGTACTTTTGATCTCGGATATAGGTAGTACTCTGCTTCTTCTGCCTTTGATCCACCTTTGGTTGCTGCCTCCTTCTGGCCTTTGGAAAAGAAGGGAGTTCCGTTGCATCCTTGACTCCTTTTTTGCAAATATCATTCCTCTGCAACACATGGTTTTGAACAAGAACAGCATGGTCATCTTCATGTGTACCCCTGGAAGGACCAGGAGTCTGTGCCTTTCCTAGTTCCTTGAGTGCTCCATTGTCTAATTCTACTGTAACTCGACTATGATTGACCCAAACCTGGAGAAGTCCACTTCTTAGGTTTAAATTAATTGCTTGGTCATAGATCCAATCTTGACCCAAGACTAGAGGTTCAGTGAGATCCTCATCTTGACACACCAGTACTTTAACTGTCATTGCCTCATCATGAATGTAAAGGGGAAGTTCCACCTCGCCCATGCAAGGGGTTTCCACTCCTCCCATTCCTATAAGATATGCTTCCACAGGATTGACAGTCAACTGTAATTCTTGGCAGTAAGACACTCTAACAGCACTAGTGGCTGCGCCTGAGTCAATCAAGGCTCTTACGTTCCTTGCACTCTTTCCTTGTCCTATATCTAGGGTTATGAAAGGACGTCTATCAATCATCCTATGCGAGCTTGTTCCTGCAACTTCACACATGGCCATAGGAAATCCTTGATCTGCATAGTCATTCGCTTTAGGCTGATCTCTACCTTGCCTTCGTAATTTCATCCTTCTGATGCGTTCTAAAGCTTCTGCTCGAGCTTCTTCTCTAATTCGCTTTTCTTCCTCTTTGCGTTTCTTAGCAGTGTTGAGTCGGCTAAGCATTTCCTCTGTGAGGGGTTCTTGATACAACTTGACTCTGCAACCGCTGATATAGTTAGGGAGAACATCACCCTCTAACGTGGCCAGTTGTACTGCTCCACTCGTGGAGATCCTATTGATGATCATAGGTCCGTAGCCTCTCTTTTCTAGTTTCCTTGCGTGTTGTTTCAGGGTATAGACTAAGACTAGATCTCCTGCTTTCAAACCCTTATCCTTCACATGGGCATCGAAATATGCCTTCTCTCTCTTCTTGGCTGCATAGATTCCTGTAGCTGCTCTCAGTCTTGTTTCTCCTAATCGTTCAAGGTCAAAGATCCTAGAGGAGAGTTCATGACCTGTCCATTCGTGCTCTTGTGCTACTCTCAGTGTAGGGATCAGGAAGTCCAAGGGTAGCACAGCGTTTTGGCCGAATACCATCTGAAAGGGGGTGGCTTGGAGTACCGTTTTGTAGGCCACTCGGTATGCCCAAACAGCATGGTGTAGCTGTTTTTCCCAATCAGAGCGTTTAGTGTTCACTAATTTTGTCAGAACATTGCATAAGATCTTATTAGTGCTCTCAGCTTGTCCATTAGCTTGAGGGTGATAAGGGGCAGACTTCTTGTGTATTACCAAGAATTCTTGGAGTAGATTTTCAATCACTTCATTCAAGAAATGAGTGCCTCTATCACTTACAAGCTCTATAGGTAGCCCATATCTCGTGAATACATTCTCAAACAAGAATTTAGCAGTTGTTTGAGCATCGTTCTTTGTCGTAGCTTTTACCTCTACCCACTTAGTGAGATAATCTGTTGCAACAATGATGTATTCCGCATGAGAACCTTTAGCTGGGGGATTAATCGGACCTACGAAGTCTATTCCCCACTTAGAGAATGCACGTCCACCCATCATAGGTTTCAGTGGCATCTCATCTTTGCGTATAGGATATTGAGTCCTCTGACAGACATCACACCGTTTCACATAGGTATGTGCATCCATGTGGAGGGTAGGCCACCAGAAGCCCGCAAATAGTATGGCCTTGATCACCCGATCTGGTCCAAAATGCCCTCTTGCTACACCTTGGTGAGCAGTTTCTAAGATCTTCAGATATTCACTTTCGTGGACACATAGTCTCAGGTAACCATCTTTACCGCGTTTGTATAGATTATCACCAATGAGTGAGTAATCCAAGGCTTCTTGTTCTAAACTCCTTTTCCTAGCGAGAGTCATGTCTGGAGGGAATGCTTTCGTCCTCAGGAAGGATACTAGTGGTTCACTCCAGTCTGGCACAATGGATACTTGATAAAGAGTGGCGTGTTCCACAGGTGGCTTAGTGCAACAGATTGGGCATTCCTTGCACAACTTTTGGACATCCGCTTCCATAGTTGGCCAATGCACTCCGAATCTCTTTAGTGTCTGTAAAGTTCGTTGCTTTGAATGGTGTTGCTCTAGTGCACCTACATGTGCTAATTGCAACCATTTAGCGTACTCATCCTCTTCTACGCAGCAAGCCAACATCCCTTGATCTGTGTGCTTGTACATACTTCCTGCCATGATGTGGTACTTTTGGGCTTTTACAACCTCTCTATTCCGTGTGTTTATCACTGGATGATTAGGCCCGTATGTCAATACTGGTATCAATGGCTTAGCCCACTGCGGTATAACTTCCAAATTAAACAAGTAAGCATCAGGAAGATCATCTGACACTCCTTGTGGGGCTTCTCCCGATGTGAGCCTAGAGAGATGATCAGCTCTCAAATGAGTCCTACCTTTCCTTACCACAACTTCAAAATCATATTCTATTAGCAAGAGAAACCATCTTACTAATCTTCCTGTATTGCATGGTTTGTTTACGAGATATAACAATGCCTGATGATCAGTAAAAAATTTAAACTTATTTGCAAGCAAATAGTGTCTGAATTTCTTAACTGCATATACCATGCCTAAGCCTTCTCTCTCCGTAGTGGTGTAATTCCGTTCAGCCGCATTCAATTGTCTACTGGCATAGGCAATTGGAAGATCCATATTACCTTCACCCGTAGGTTGTGCAAGCACACATCCAATGGCATAATTGGATGCATCCACGTGAACATGGAATGGCTTATTCCAATCAGGTGTGGTCAAGATTGGTGCTGAACATAATCTTCGTTTAAGCTCCTGGAAGGAATTCTCACATTCATCCGTCCACTCAAAGTTAGTCAGGAGTCCGTACATGGGCTTTGCAATGACAGCATACATGTGTATAAATCGTCGGTAATAGCCACAATGCCCCATGAAAGCTTGTACTTCCTTGACATTCTTTGGCCTCGGTAGCTCTGCTATGGCTCTCACTTTCTCTTCGTCAGTAGATATGCCATTCTTTGACACTATGTGTCCTAGAATTTTGCCTTGCCTGACCATGAAAACACATTTTTCTGGGTTCAGGCAGACTTGATATTCTCTACATTTGTCAAAGATTTGTCTGAGTTCAGGAATATGGGTTTGTCTAATATTGGAATGAGCACAAAGATCATCAACATAGACTTCTAAACTCTTCCTCAAGAACTCCTTAAACACATGGCACATCAGCCTCTGGAAGGTAGCTGGTGCATTGGTAAGCCCAAATGGCATTACTCTAAAAGCAAAAATGCCCCATTCTGTGGCAAAGGCTGTCTTATGCTGATCCTCTGGGGCTATGGCTACTTGATTGTAACCCGAAAATCCATCAAGGAAGCTGTACACTTCCTTGCCTGCCACTCTTTCTAAGAGATGTTCTGTGATGGGAAGCGGATAGTTATCTCGAATAGTGGCTGCATTAACCTTCTTCAAGTTAATGCACACGCGCAGTTTGCCATTCTTCTTGGGCACCACTACGATGGGTGATACCCATTCAGTGTGCTCAATTTCATATATAAATCCAGCTTCGACCAGTCTATCTATCTCTTCTTTGATCTTAGCACCGTAATTATCGTTATATGTATAAGGCTTTTGCTTAGAGGGTTTGGCATCTGAAGTCATGGGGATGGTGTGTGAGCATATGTCAGGGTCAACACCTTTCAAGTCCTTGTAACTCCAAGCGAATACATCTCTGTATTCTCTTAGCAAGGCAATTAACGCATGCTCTTCTTCCTCTGTTAGGTCATGGCCTATGTACGTGCATCTCTCCTCTCCTTCTTCTAGGGCCACTACTATTTTCTTGGTGGTTTCTTTGTTATCATAGGCCTCTCCTGCTTGTGCCTCTCGTTTAGGCATTCTTATCATGACTCTCCTGTCGTCTATCTCATATTTCTTAAAGTTTTCTGGGACCTCAAACAAAGATTCTTCCTCTTCTGGTGAGACTTCCCTCTTCTTTCGTTTCTTCCCTTCTTCCTTCGGGGTTACATGCGTCGCTAATCTTACATCGTTTGTAAGCTCTCCATGCCTCTGGGGTTGAAATTCTACTTCATGGAAGTATTCTTCATCTGATGCAAATGGTGGGTCCATAATGATAGACTCGAGATCGGAGTCACTTGCATCCTCATGTGCATCAGGGCTAGGTTCGCATTCTTCTAGAACTGCCTCTCCCATGATTGGCTCTATGGAGAAGACTGAAATGTCATAGCCATCCTCATCACAGTGAGGTGTCCATTGTTCTTCATTGATGGCTACGTCCATGGTTGCTAAGATTTCTGCCCAGCCATGGGGTTCGAATTCCTCATCTGGAAAGACTATAGGTGCATAGGCTGGGTCTTGAATGGGTCTATGAGTTTCGTTTGCACCTATTTCTCTGGCCTTTTCTCTCTTCTCTTCCTCTACTGCTACTTTGCACATCCATAAGTGGGTGTCTTCATGCATCCAAGAGGATCCTGACCCTATGGAATGCACAGATTCCGTATCATCTTTGGCTCTATGGATGGGATTCCACTGGATGGGAGGGACATCTCTATGAGAGTAATCTTTGAGATTTACTTTGGTTGTAACACCCAAGTGTTGCAAATACAAGGAGTTGGTTCCCCAATCCTGTACCACTTGCAACTATCGCATAAATGGTCTTCCCAAAATCATCTCATAGGCATGATTTTTGCTGAAGTCACATATAGCAAAACTATGCTCAAACTCGACACCACAAGTGGTGAGAGTTATTCCTTCTAGCAATCCTAAGGGTCTCTCAATATGACCATCGGCCATCTGCAATTTCATCCTCGTTGGCCTGAGTGCTGGCTTGCCCCAACGCTTCCATAGGGAAGTAGTGGCAATTGCAACTCCTGCACCTGAGTCCAAAATTGCCTTGGTGGTGTAGTCCTGGTAGGTAATGGGAAGATAGGTATTCCCTTCTTCACCTTCACACATATCTCCTATCTTGTCCAAGGGAATTTCTGGCACTGTCCTATGGGATCCTACTCGGGAACGTGGTTCTGCAACTTCAGTCACTTGACTGGCTACACATCTTCGCGCTTTTGGTCTATTCTTAGGCAGTTCTTCCAAAGTGAGATCGCAATGCACCTCGGTGTTCTTTACTACCTCCGTGTTCCTAGGTATGACTGAGTCGTCGTTCCTTACCATGACTGTGGGTGCTCTCATACATGTGGACTTTGCTTCCCATGGGCCTGTGAAGTGGGGTAGCTCCTGTATGGAATTAGACTCAAAGTCCAATCTCTCATGAGACTGAGTACTCTCTTGTTCCCCGTAAATAGATGGGATGTCTTGTGGGAATTGGTCGTGTGCATCATCCACAAGTTCAAAAGGAGGGGCGACTTCACTTTCGTTATCCCATTTGTCTTCTTGAATCTCTCGTAGGAAGTCTGGTGCAAACCGATTCATAGAAGAAGAAGTGTCTGGCTCTGTAGAATTAGGCGCATAAGCAACCTGGGAAGGAGGGCTTATTCTATCATTGGCTCTCTCCTCGTTCTCATAGATGGCTGGAGCACAAGCTTCCTGAGGGGGATTACTTATTCTATTACTTTTCCGAAGAGGCTCATACGCTCCCTGAGAAGGAATGTAGGCAACCTGTGGAGGTACGTAAGCTTTCGAGGGAGGCACATGTGCCTTTTGGGGGGGAAGATAAGCTTCTTGAGAAGGCACATGGGCTTCCTGAAGAGGCTGGCTTATCCGTTCTCTTGCCCTGTCCTTTCTTTGAGGGAGAGGTTCCTTTTTTGATTGTGCAATTAGCCTCTCTATTCTTTCCAGCAGTCCATCAAAGTGTAACTGCGTCTTAGCTGAGCTAGAGATGTTAAAGAGGCGGCTAGCTTCGAACATGGCTTGAGCCAATTCCACCATCTTAGCACAATTTTTTGTTCGTTCAAGCTCTAGCTCGGCTCTAGGGTAGCATTTTTCATGATCGGTTATGGTTGGCCCTTCTTGGATTCTGGCCTGATATGCTTTCAGCATCATATTTAGGTTTTCAGGAGTGGGGTCAGCTAGGACTGATCCTACTCTAGGGGGTGGTGGGATTTGATGAGGCGGTGGGGGAGGTGATGGGTTGGATGGAGATGGGAGTGGTGGTGGTGGAGTAGTGTGAGAGTGAGTTTGAGTTGTGAGTTCGGTTATTCTGGCCCTTGTTTCCCTTACGCTTTCCTCGAGTTCACTCATCTTTTTAGCCCATTGTCTTTTCATTCTTTCCCTACTATCTTTCCAAGCTCTAGTCCTTTTCTTGGTTATGCTCTCAGTTTCACTCACCTCTGGGCCCTTTTCCTGGCTCGCCTCTTGGTTTTGCTGCAATGCCTGAGCTCTAGTGACTACCTGTACTGGTGCAGTGGAAGTGACACTTCCTGAGGAGTCTACCACTAACCCAACAACGTTGATAGGGGTGATTTTTGGCATGTTATTGGGGTTCTTTGGGCAATCTCGTAAGAGATGCTCTTTTCCACAGTCTTGGCAAAAGCCTTGGATGGTCACTGACTGGGGTTGTGTAGGTGGAGGCAAAGGACAATCACGAATGAGGTGATCTCCTTGACACCTGTAGCACGGTCCTCTTGGGAATGGAGGTCTTACTGGCCTAGGTTGAGGCCTAGGGTTGGGATTTGTATACATGACATTCGTGTAATCTGACTCCCAACTTATTTCATTTGGCTCTTCACTGTAGTAGGACTCACCATGTTCTGGAGACTGCATGTAGTAAGCCTGGGGGCTATCAACATGGGTAGAATCAAAGCTATGGTCACTAGGGTCACTTTCTGAGATCAATGGGGTTACTGGCACTATGGCCCTATTCAGGTTTTCTTCTGCAACAGCGTACTTGACCGGAATCACATTAGCTGGGTTTGGAGGCTGTTGAACTAGCACTGGTTGGGGTCTCTGTTGGTTTTGGTATGGTTGCGGATAGGGTTGCTGTTGCCTGCCATATGGTTGTGGAGGGTACTGGTTCAGGTATCTTCCCTGTTGAGGGTATGGCTGAGGGTAGGGTTGCCTAACCGCCTGCCTGTTGTATGGGCAATCTTGCGCAGTGTGATTGGTGTACTTCTGTTCTATGGTGCAGTACTGGCTACTAGGATTAACTTGGGGTTGAGCCATAATGGGACATACATTTGCCATATGGTCACCACCGCATGTATAGCACCTTTTCACAGGAGCAAACCTTGGGATTTGTTTGCTAGTTACTCCTAATTTCTGAGCTACTTTCTCTGCAAGTTCCTCAATTGATGTGGATTGCGTGGAAGAGTGACTAGATGCACTATCTGAATCTTTGTAGATTTTGGAAAGCTCTAGTTCTTCCCCTAGCTTATCTTCAATGTCAATGCACATGCGTACACACTCTTCTATAGTCCTAGGGTCCTTCAGATACACATAGGATCTCAATTTCGTACTCAGCAATCCATCAAGGAATAAGACTACTTGTTTAGCAGATGTGGGTAGCTCCGAAACAGGGCACCTTTCAAGATATTGTCTAAATCTTCTTCCGACCAATCTAACAGTCTCTTGGGGGGTCTGTTTGAAGCTGTGAATCAATGAGGAGGTATTGTGTCTTATGCCGCTCTTAGAGAACTCTACAATGAAAGCCTCTAGGAGTTGGTCTATGCTCTTGAACTGTCGCTCATCCAATGGCTGAAACCATGTAAGTGCTGTGTTCCTAAGGGTTAGACCGAAGGCATTGTACTGCGTGAATAGATCCTCCACTTGTTCAGCTCTCAAGACTTGCTTGAACTCCGCCACATGATCATAGGGATCTCCGGTGCCATCAAAGTAATTCTTCATGGACTTAACTAGCTGGGTCGGTCTCAAAGTTCTTGTGTGCTCTCTAGGCCTCGGCAGAGGAAATCCATCCACATTTCTTTGGTTCCTGTGAGCTCTAAGTATCTCAGGTTCTACCCTATTTGTCTCTGTCCTCGTTCTTTCTCTGCCCACTGGGTTGGCAAAACTTACTTCTGGTCTATCTCTACTTCTGTCTCTTTGAGTTCCATGAGCTTGGGATGTTCCAACACCAGGGTGACCATAGGATACATTCGATCTTGGTTGAGGGAAAATGAATTCACCCTTCCAAGTGTAAGCATGCCTATCATTCTCTGTCACCACAAAGATCCGTTCTGAAGTGTGATCTAAGTAGGTCACTCTACCTGGGCTATCTGGATCCTTAAATTCATAGATCATGATACTTCCTATATCAGTTGGCTGATTAGATTTATACCTCCAGAAGGCTTCGTCGGTTTCTCGATTGAGGAGCAACTCTATGCTCTGGTTGTCTTGGGGTACCCACTCAGGTGTGATAATCCTAGTGAGAACTGATTTACCTCGAGGGGTTCTAGGTTCCGCACCCATGTTCCCTTGTTCCAAGTCACCTAAGTCCGCTTCTGAGATTACATTTCCAAATTCATCTGTCCTATCTGGGTGACTGGTGACTACGTATATGGTTCCTTCTTTGTCCATGTATGCACCGTTTTCAAACTTGACAGCTGGATGCTCTAGTCCTATGGATTGGTCAGGGTTTTTCATCTGGACCACAGATCTTCCTAGGCCGTCCTCATAGATGCTAGCACCTAATCGGTTGGTCCTAAGGTACTCCAACTGTGTTTTGTAAGGGCCTTCCACCCTGTACAAGTAAGGCACTCCTGAACTTCCCGTAGGTCTGTCCATGCCTTGAGACATCTCTGACTCACTGGTCTCAGAGCTAGGGTAGTACGAGTGGTGGCTCAACTGCTGGGCCCAAGACCTAGCAGTGTGGTTAACACTAGCCTCTGAAGATCTAAGGCTTTGTCTCTCCCTTACTAGATGTCGTCCTGATCTAAGGTTCATATGCCTATCTAAGTAGCCCAATTCTTTGCCCAGAGTGCAACCTCGTTGCTGGTTACTTTATATTAGTCGCTTGGTTCTTTTTAGGTATTTTATCGTGTTTATGGTCTTGTCTGATATTGCGTCGACAGGTATACTTGAGTGTATTTCCGCACTGTAAATTGATCGTTCCAAGTTAGGTTCTTTACCTTAAGGTTATCGACAGTACAAAGATTATGTTTTTATCTTGAACTTGAGTTTTTAGGTAGTCTTCAACTTGATAACTGCCTACCGTCGCCCTGGCTGACTCCTATCACTAGTCGTTCTTAGCCTAAGCTAGGAATTGACAAAGGGAGTTGAGAATTTCCAACCTTTTGTTTCCTGCTTGGTTGCCTTTGGATGCCCAGGAAGTGTGTTCCCAAGCTTGCACTTACACTTGCTCAAAATGCCTTGCGATGCTCTCAATAGATCTGTAAGAGTTCCAAAGTTAGCTCAAGACTTAAACTCCAAAGACAGAACCAATGATTTTCATTCAGGTAGCACAACACCAATTTCCACTATGAAATTTTTTTGGAAAATAATTCTAGAGATCCCTGACTTTGATCCCCCCTGGGTATGGTCCACTTCAAAATACCCTATCTGAAAATCAACGCGTTATCTTTATAAAAAACAGTTAAGGGCGTGTAGTATATGCCACGAGCTTTCCGACAAGCCCAAGAGCTCAAAAAATGGATTCCGTATGGAAAAGTTATGACTGTTCAGAGTTTAGGGGGTTAAAACAAGATTCAAACTGGCTGACAGATCCTAGAGTTTTCTCCCAATTCACAAGTGTAGGAACCTCAAAAATGCTAATGGATTGACTATTGTGCCCCAAAATTGCCCCAAATTTTGAAATAAAAAACCCTAATTTTTTTGGCCGAAAAGCCTGTCAGTCGCGATCGACAGGTCTGTCAATCGCGATTGACAGAGGTGTCCGTCGGGGCTGTCAATCGCGATCGACAGAGTCGATCGTGGCTGTCAATCGCGATCGACGGTATCAATCGCGATCGACACGTTTTCCGGATTTTTCGCCGAAATTTCAGTCAATCGGGGGCCTATCAGTCGCGATGGACACGTGGCTACGCGCAAAAGTCAATCAATCGTGGAATTTCAGTCAATCGCCATCGACGGTGTCAATCGCGATCGACAGGGGTGTCGGTCGTGGCTGTCAGTCGCGATCGACAGTGTCAATCGCGATTGACAGGGTCCTACGTGGCAGTCAGTCGGTCGCGGGGGTCTGTCGGTCGTGATTGACAGGGTCTGTCGGTCGCGATTGACAGAATCTGTCGATCGTGGCTATCGATCGCGATCGACAGTGTCGGTCGCGATTGACAGGAAAACACGGAATTTTTGAAAACTTTTTAGTGATCTAGGATGTGCTCCTTGTGCTTGTTCTCATGGTGCACTTAGTTTTGTCAAAAGTTGAAATTTTTTGTCAATCGCGATCGACAGAGACCTGCGACCGCGAGACAGTTTCTGAGATTTTCGTACCTGCGCGCAGCGTGCTGGGGATGATGATGATGGCAGTACCTGCAAGAATCACAACAACATGCAAAAACAGTGCAAGCAATATCGCTCTCTCGCTCTCTCTCACAAGTGGAATGGAGGAAATGAGGTGGAGATGGTGATATGATCAAAACTGAAAATTTTCGCGATGATGGAGATGGAGGTGGGAGATGGTGATAATGATGATGGTGATGAAGATGGTGAAAAAAGTAAAAGAAAATCGATGAGAGTGAAGAAAATACCTACAACTCCAACGCGTCAACTCTACGTCTTACCATCACACGCTCGTCCTCAAAGCTCGGTCCCCGGCAACGGCGCCAAAATTTGGTGTAGCTCAGTGATGAGTAGCACCTCCTTTAATGTCAATCCGGGAAGACGTGAGGATGGTATGAAGACCTCGAGCAAGTGGCGGCACAAGTGCGTGAGTGAGAAGCACACTAGCATGCACACACATACACACACATGCGCACACAAGGCAAGACAAAGAGTGAGAATCAATGGAGTTCTTCAGATTACTTTCAAAAGCTCTTACAAGTTTGTTTCAATTACAATCTAACCTCAAAAATGAGCTCTCTAGCTCCTTTTATAGTTTTTGACTAGCTTTGGCCCTGTTCAGACCTAGTGTCCGGCCTAGTTAAAAATTAGGTTCCAGGGCTTATTTGGGGGCTCAAACGATATCCAAAAATTACGAAAATTGGCAGGTAGATACTTCTAATGCTCCTCAAGCTCAAGGACTCCTTGGCTTGCACAAAATGGAGCTACAAAAAGATGAAATGATATTTACAATGGTGCTTAGTGATGAGAATCACTTTTAATGGGTGTAAAGGATTTGAAAATTTAAAGGTTGCCTTAGTGCTAGATCTGCGTTGAGTGCTCGTACTTGCTTCTTCATGAGGAAAATTACTGGCCTATTTGCCAGATCTTCGTTGACTCCCTTGTCTGCTGCTAACAGTTGGCCAATTACTTCCTTACCATCTCGGGTAGTAATCACCCTACAGTCCTTTGCTGATGCTTTCCGACTCTCTCCGAAAGGACGAGAGAATGGCCCTAACCTTCCGGTCGCTACCATGATTCAATTATTTCCCAGATATTCTTCGAATGAGTATGCCATACTCTGTCGACCTGAGCCTAAAAGAACAGCTTTACAGTTTTTAGTAGCCATCTTAAACCTGCAAAAACAAACTTATGGGATATCTCGCCCATTCTATTCGGTAATTGATATGGCTGCTTGAGAGCCTATCAATTTCGCTTCCTATTTTTTCCGGTGCATTTCACCGTGAATGCGTTTCGATCATAAAGCAGGTTAACAAAGGAGAACTTCCACGATCACGTCTTCCACACATTCTCACTTTTTTATTTCCGACCATTCAAGCAGCGCAACCGCCTCCACGAGGTCTAGTCCTATATCATGAGGAATTTGCTCAGATACTGGAAGACGACGAAGAAGATGACGAAGAAATCTTCCAGCTCCTCCGCCGAAAACGCATCAGGATTAGTTCATCTGACAGTCAAGTGCAAGGGTCTGCCGCAGGTGATAAAGCAGACAAAAATGAAGAGGAGATTTTTCACGATACAGCCACCTCCATTCACCATGATTCGTCCGCCCAGTCATCTCCAAACAACCAACAAGAGCAAAGTGTGACCAATTTTGACGACAAATCTTCTAAGGAAGAATCGCAGCAGCAGTCCAAACAAGAGGTACAAGAAGATATGCAAGTAATTGTTGCACAAATTTTGGCAGAATTGATTACGACAATAGAATTTGCATATGACCAATGTTGGCAGTAGTCAAGGAACTGAAGGACTCACAAGACAAGGAAGCCTACGAAGGGAGTCGGAGCGAAGAGAAAGCACAAGCAGACACAGTATTCAAAGAAGATCTGGCAAGTAGGCCATTTAAATTTTTCATGCATCAAAGAGTTGGGCACACAAGAAGAAGGAGCAAGTAGGGAGCTCCAAGAAATGTATGTCAAAATGTTAGAAGAAATTCCTACAAAAATAGTGATTTTCATCACTAAAAACCATTGTAAATATCATTTCATATTTTTGTAGCTCCATTTTGTGCAAGCCAAGGAGTCCTTGAGCTTGAGGATCTTTAGAAGTACCTACCTATCAGTTTTCGCATTTTTTAGACTCCGTTTGAACCTCCAAATAGGGCAGAGAACCTAATTTTTAACTAGGCCGGACACTAGGTCTGGACAAGGCCAAAACCTAGTCAAAAACTATAAATAGAGCTAGAGAGCTCATTTTTGAGGTGAGCTTGTAATAGAGTTGAACTTGTATGAGCATTTTGAAAGTAATCTAAAAGAACTCCATTGTCTTTCTCTTTGTCTTGCCGTGTGTGCACGTGTGTGTGTATGTGTGTGCATGTTTGTGTGCTTCTCACTCACGCACTTGTGCCTTCACTTGCTCGAGGTCATCATACCATCCTCACGTCTTCCCGGATTGACATTAAAGGAGGTGCTACTCATCATTGAGTGTAGCTCAGTGATGAGTAGCACCTCCTTTAATGTCAATCCGGGAAGACATGAGGATGGTATGAAGACCTCGAGCAAGTGGAGGCACAAGTGTGTGAGTGAGAAGCACACAAGCATGCACACACATACACACACACACGCGCACACACGGCAAGACAAAGAGTGAGAAGCAATGGAGTTCTTAGATTACTTTCAAAAAGCTCTTACAAGTTCGTTTCAATTACAATCTAACCTCAAAAATGAGCTCTCTAGCTCCTTTTATAGTTTTTGTCTAGCTTTGGCCCTGTCTAGACCTAGTGTCCGGCCTAGTTAAAAATTAGGTTCCAGGGCTTATTTGAGGGCTCAAACGAGATCTAAAAAATACGAAAATTGGTAAGCAACTACTTCTAAGGCTCCTCAAGCTCGAGGACTCCTCGACTTGCACAAAATGGAGCTACAAAACGGTGAACATGGTATTTACAGGGGTTGTTAGTGATGAGAATCACTTGTAATTGGTGTAAGGGTTTTGAAAAATTAAAGGTTGCCTTAGTGCTAGATCTGCGTGAATGCTCGTACTTGCTTCTTCATGAAGAAAATTATTGGCCTACTTGCCAGATCGTCGTTGACTCCCTTGTCTGCTTGTGCCTTCTCTCCCTTCTGACTCTCTTCTCTGACTTCCATGCCTCGTCAGTCCTTCAGTTCCTTGTCTGCTGCTAACACCCCCCCCCTCTCTCGCGTCTGTCGTCGCTGACAGACCCTTGTTGTGTGGGTTTTTGGATGTAGTACTCAACGACATCTTGCGCTAAGTGATGTTCGGCAATCCTCAATCCTTTGGCCAAGTCTGTGAGTAGAGCATCCCAATCTACCGGCCCGGAAACCTCTGGATGTGGCATACGTAACTCGTCTGAATGGAGAGCTTGTTCCACTGCAAACAATTGTAATAAATGTGAGGGCCTGGGAATGAAGATCTCTGAGTGATATTCCCAGAACCCGGTGACAAACATCTCTTCAAATGTCTGTTTGAAGCAGGCCGGTAGGTACTTTATGCGGGCATGCCATGCATAAACAACATTAATAGAGGGCGTTGTGCTCATGTCATAAACAAGATCCTGATTGCCTTCATTGAATCCGAGCGCAGAGAGGTGAGGTTCCTTAACATTCTTGAAGGTCCGGAAGGTTACTATCATGAGTTCAAAAATTTTAAGACACATCTGTGTCATGACATCTGGTATGTTTTTGAACCTGACACCCCAATGCCGAATTGTCGATATCATATACCCTACGGTAGGTTGACCTTTAGGTGGTGCTAAGTAGACATAGTTGAGCCACTTCTCACATCCTTTGGTTGTCAGCACCATCTTTGTGTATTCTGGCCACGACCTTCTTCGGAAAACAGGACAGTAGCAGGGATTGTACTTGATATACAGGGGCATGTTATTCCATGTGCGATTCATTTCCGGGTAGGTTTCAAGCAGCCGAATTCTCCAAGTCGGTTGGTGAATATTTCCCTGCTTGGCGCTTTCTGGGATGTCGTCTGGTGCAAACTGTGTGGCAGAGGTTGGTTCACGTGAAGTGTGGTGCTTGATCTCAGCATTATAGTCCGCCATTAAGACACAAAAAGGAACATACAAGTCGTCAGAGGTGCCGATCCACCTGTGATGAGAGAGGTTCCTAAAATAGTCCGATTTTATGACCACCTCTTCCAAGCGTGACATCGATGCTATCTGGACTGCCACCCTATCATCATGTGTTGTGGCCACCTTTTCCAATTTCTGCATCCATTCCGGAGCCTCTATTTCAAGGGTGTCCATGCCCTCATCTGTTCGCTTGCCCCCAGGTGCTGGCATCGGAACGTACGGGTCCTCAAAGGTTTCCTCTACTTCGATTGGTACTAGGTCTTCAGGTTCTGGTTCTACCAAGGGGGAGGGTTGGCGTTCATACACAAGCACTTTCTTTTGTAGTTCTTCAAGTTGTGCTTTGAGCGCTGCTACTTCGTCAGTTGTGTCAGCTGTGGTTGGGACTTCTTTGGGTGGTGCTGGTTGAGCTGCCAATTGCCTTCGTAGTTCGTCTCTTTCCTTTTCTAAGGCTGCATGGGCTTCGAGGAGATCAGCATGGGTTTCCAATATGATTTGCATATTGTCCGAGGGAATGGCCTTACACTTCTCTGGGTCAATTTCTTGTGGGGAACCGTCCATGGCTAATTCCAAGTTCTCTTCGTTTTGTGTCTGAAGCCGTCTATTTTCTTCCAGGGCTGCAGACATATGCTTCCGTAATAGAGCCATGTTGCGGCGGAGCTTGAGGTTCTCTGTGATTTGGGAGTGTAGCAGATCATCCATTTGTTGTCTTTCTTCGGCATCTGGCTGCGGTGGATTTGCCACTAATTGCTCATGTTGTTCTTGCAATGCGTTAAACTGCTGTTGTAATTGTTTCTTCTCTTGCTCTAAGTCAATGAATCTTCCTTGTAATGCTTCGCGACTCCTGAATAAACTTGTATGCTGAGCATCGAGATGCTGATAGTGTTGTTGTAACTGAGACATGCACTGATACATGTTATTAAATACATTATTAATGGGGGTGGATGCAGGAAGGGTGTTAAATGCAGAGGGAAAGGGAAAGGGGAAGGGAAGTGTGAATGCGGTGCTGGAAAGTGGTGAAGTGGGTGGTGGGGGAATGGGAGATTGTGGCCGTATGGGGGGAGGGAGAGGTGCAGTGGAGGGTGATATGTCCATAAAATCCGTGGTGGAAGCAGTAGTGGGAGTGATTGTGAATAGTGGAATTGTGGGTGCAGTGATTGTGGTGAATGTGTACAGTGGTGTGTGCAGTTGTGAATGTGAACTGCCCGAAAGTGTGAGTGGGGGAATGGAGATGTCAGTAGTTGCCGTTAGGATTACAGTGTTAGTGGGGGTGTATACACGGGAGGTGTTGAGAGGGTGTGTAGGTTGATTGGCGGTTTGTGCTTCAGTTATGGCGGTGGACTCGGAGGCGGTAACGGTGGTTGTTACATTGGTAAGGGGAGGTGAATGTGGCGGGTGTGGGGGCGAAGGTGGTAAGGGAGGTGATGGAGGTGCACTTGATGTATGGGCTTCCTCGGTGTCGTGAGCGGTGTGTGCAGTGCCCGTGGTTGTGGGGGTGCCTTGTGGTCCTGATCCTAATACATTCATTTGTTTCCCTGCTCGTGGGGGACGTTTTCCGTATCTTCTTTCCATCCTGCGTGATTGTGCCAGGGCCGTCTGCACTGCCTCAGGTACTCCTAAGGCATCAGAGATCATATCCAGTGTGGCACGATACTGTTTGTCAACTCCTTCCTCCTCAAGGATTTGGTGCATGATAGCCTTTCTTGCTGCAAGGGATAACTTATGTTGTTGTTGGACCCTGTCAATGGTATCGTAGAGCTTTTTCAACTCCTTTGTATATGTTGGGGCACCCTCTAGCTCCTGTATAACTTTGTTGCTCTAGCACAATGGTGAGAACCACGTTAAGAAGCTTCACCTCCTTAATGTCAATCCGCGGAAGAGATAGGAGTGATATGAAGATCGTGAGCGTGAGATGATGTGAGAGTGAAGGTGAGAAGCACAAAGATGCACACACACATACACACACACAATGAAGAGACAAGCAAGACACAATGGAAGGTGGGAAATTAGCTCTATTACTCAAGAATGCTCTTACAAGCTCAAACTAGCTCTATGCTCACACTAACCAAAATGAACCAACCTCAAAAATGAGCTCTCTAGCTCTTTTTATAGTTTCTAGACTAGTTTTGACCGGTTTCACATCTAGTGACCGGCCTAGTTAAAAAATAGGTCCTAAAGGCTATTTGGAAGGGTAAACGATGTCTAAAAATAATGAAAATTGGTACGAGCATTCTACCTAAGCTCCTCAAGCTCGAGGACTCCTCGGCTTGCACAAAATGGAGCTATGAATTACAAAATGGGGTTTTGTCTATATTACATGTGTTACAAGAGTGATGAAAATCACTGTTGGATGTTTGAAGAAGTAATAAAAACATAATTGTTTTGAAAAAATGATCCCACTGGCTCCCTGCTCCGTCTTTACATGCTTCCATGTCGTCTGTGCCTCTGACTGTGCCTCTGACTGCTTCCAACAAACTTCTTGCTCATAGTCATGCGCCTCCTCATCAGAAAATCCTTCCTGTTCATCCTCTTGGCCTTCTTCTTCTTCATCCTCCAATTCCACCACTTCTGGTTGTCTTGGCTGGGGTTGTTCTGTAGCCGTTTGTTGTCCACTACCCTGCTCTGCTTCGACTTCCGCATTAACAGCTTCAATGATTCTGGCAACTTCTTCATCCGTTAGATCTTCCAAAGTGAATCCGTGAGGAAATTCCAGATCAGTAGGTACTGGTGGAAACACAAGGTTAGGGCCATCTGTGCTGTGCCTGGGTAACCTGATAGTAAATGGTTGTACTTGTCTGGGAAGTCTTGGAGTTGTTTCATGTGTTAGGGTTGCACCGCGGGCTTGTGCACAAGGCATCTGGACGGTGCCTCTCATCTTTTTTGAGGGAGGCCCTGCGGCTGACAGTCTGCGTTGAAACTCCTGTGCTCTGGTCCAAATGAGAGCCCTTTGCACCGGTACATCATATGCGAGACATCTATACACAATTCTGGTAAGCGCACAGCAACCATACAGTACAGATTTTTGTTTCTTATACCACCTTTGATGAGCCAAATGAATCTGGTCGATAATCCAGTGGGGCATATTGATTGTCAAATCAAAAGCATCTGCTAAGTAGAGGCTAAACCAGATCTTTTTGGGAGGCATTGTGAACCTTTCCTGCACGGGGAATGCGAAATGTTGCATGACCATGCGTAAATGAATGGCGATCGTAGGTGTCATCGCGACCATGTCCTTTAACTTCGTCAGATTCCTGTTCTTCATATTATCGGGGACCATAGTCTCTTTCTCCGTAGGAATGTGCATACCTTTCATGTCGAGGGCTTCTCTTACCAAGTTGATAGTCAAGCGGAAACGCTTCAGCTCATTGCCCCTTGTGAGGGATGGGAGTACAAAGGAGCTGTATCCTTTTTTGTCTTTGCTTGGAGTGAGGGTGCTAATCAAGTATGAGCACCTTAGAAAATCGGGCTTTGGTAGTTGGAACTTGAAATAATCATAGAGCCCAGCCTTCTTCCATATCGGCTTCAGTCCTTCGTTATTCTATAGCTTTTAAAACTCCCTGGTAAAGAAGTGGTATCTGCCCCAATGTCCATTGAATTCTACCTCGGACTCCCACATGTATGTGCCTTCACCCAGAGGTCCCGCAATATCACTGAACCAGTGTGAGGTTTTGCCCACCGGCATTGTGTGACCCTGTGGAGGATTCTGAATCGGTATGGCATGTAATGCCCTTAATGCCGCTAGTCGTTCCTTTAATTCCTCCTCGACCGGAAGGCTTTCAATGTCCACAACTTGGGGGCTGGTGCCTGCCTGGGAGCTAGTTCCTACCGTATCTGCCATGCTACTTCTTGCTGCCTGTCTCTGTGAGAATATACAAACATGTGTTAACATTGTACAGGACAAGGGAGAACCGTTGTTGTTCCCATTACAACATTAACATGAGGGTCGGGAGAGATTAATGGGTTAGTAAGTGCTCGGTGCGAGTGTGTGTGTGGTTAGGAGTTCGGAAGACCTAAGAGCTAAGTGGAATGATGTAGTGTGATAGTGAGGTGGTTAGTAGGTTGTCATGGATTTACAAATGGGGTCCGGGGGTTTGTTACAAGTCTTAGGCTGCCAAATGCAGTGGATGGGTTTTGCTCTTGGTTTCGTAGAGACTCTCGAGAGCTTTATAGGTGTGTTGTCTTGAAAATGAGGCCTTTTAGGGACCCATTTACAAGTGATTATGTCCGTGCTCATGGGCCTTGGTGTGTTCCAGAGTGTTGAAAACGAGTGGATGCCGGCGGTGCGAGTGAATGGATCACGCTGTATAGGGTGTGGCCTTGGTGTAGCTATTTGAGCCCTCCAACAAGCCTTAGGCACCCAAATTTGTCTTGATTGTGTGCTAGCCTTCATCGACTTCTTGGGCACCCAAATAGACTTCACGTTAGCAGAAGAACTTCTGAACGACTTCTTATTAGTTTCGTGTTGTTGGTTACTAATAAGAGACTTTGCCCGTGTGGTTGGCTTGAGTGCAACCGGGTGTTCGCCTTTCCGCACCCACACTTGTGTCACTAGCTGAGACATTTTGCTGCGCAGGTACTTTTGGTCTCCGACATAGGTAGTACTCTGCTTCTTCTGCCTTTGGTCCACCTTTGGTTGCTGCCTCCCTCTGGCCTTTGGAAAAGAAGGGAGTTCCGTTGTGATTCTGACTCCTTTTTTGAGATCTTCATTCTTCTGCATCACATAGCCTTGGACAAGAACAGCATGGTCAACTTCATGTGCACCCCTGGATGGACCAGGAGTCTATGCCTTTCCTAGTTCCTTGAGTGCTCCATTATTTAACTCCATTGTAATTCTAGTCTGATTCACCCATACCTGAAGAAGTCCAGTTCTTAGGTTTAAGTTGACTGCTTGGTCATAAATCCAGTCTTGACCCAGGACAAGGGGTTCCGTGAGGTCCTCATCTTCGCATACTAGCACTTTAACTGTCATTGCCTCATCATGAATATAGAGGGGAAGTTCCACCTCGCCCATGCAAGGGGTTTCCACGCCTCCCAATCCTATGAGATATGCTTCCACAGGATTGACAGTTAACTGCAACTCTTGACAGTAAGACAATTTAACAGCACTAGTGGCTGCGCCTGAGTCAATCAAGGCTCTTACAGTCCTTGCACTCTTTCCTTGTCCTATATCTAAGGTTATGAAAGGACGTCGATCAGTTATCCTATGTGAGCTAACACCTGAAACTTCACACATAGCCACGTGATATCCTGGATCCGCATATGCATCTTGCCTAGGGTGCTCTCTACCTTGTCTTCTTAATTTCGTTCTTCGGATGCGCTCTAGGGCTTCTGCTTGAGCTTCTTCTCGAATTCTCTTTTCTTCCTCTTTGCGTTTCTTAGCAGTGTTGAGTCGACTTAGCATTTCCTCCGTGAGGGGTTCCTGATACAACTTGACTCTGCATCCGCTAATATAGTTTGGGAGAACATCACCCTCTAAAGTGGCGAGTTGCACGGCTCCACTTGTGGAGATCCTATTTATGATCATAGGTCCATAGACACGCTTCTCTAATTTTCTCGCATGTTGTTTCAAAGTGTATACTAATACTAGGTCGCCTACCTTCAAACCTTTATCCTTAACGTGGGCATCAAAGTAGGCCTTCTGTCGTTTCTTAGCTGCATATATTCCTGCAGCCGCCCTCAATCTTGTTTCTCCTAATCGTTCTAGGTCAAAGATCCTAGAGGAGAGCTCATGACCTGTCCATTCATGCTCTTGTGCTACCTTCAATGTAGGTATCAAGAAGTCTAATGGGATTAATAGGACCTACGAAGTCTATTCCCCACTTAGAGAATGCACGTCCACCCATCATAGGTTTCAGTGGCATCTCATCTTTACGTATAGGATACTGAGTTCTCTGACAGACATCACATCGTTTCACATAGGTATGTGCATCCATGTGAAGGGTCGGCCACCAGAAGCCCGCAAATAGTATTGCCTTGATCACCCGATCTCGTCCAAAGTGTCCTCCTGCTACACCTTGGTGAGCAGTTTCCAAGATCTTAAGATATTCACTTTCATGGACACATAGCCTCAGGTAACCATCTTTACCACGCTTGTATAGATTATCACCAATGAATGAGTAATCCTGAGCTTCTTGTTCTAAACTCCTTTTCCTAGCAAGCGTCATGTCTGAAGGGAATGTTTTCGTCCTCAGGAAGGATACTAGTGGTTCACTCCAATCTGGCACTATGGATATTTGATAAAGAGTGGCGTGTTCCACAGGTGGTTTAGTGCGACAGATTGGGCATTCCTTGCACAATCTTTGGACATCAGCTTCCATAGTTGGCCAATGTACTCCGAGTCTCTTTAGGGTCTGTAAAGTTCGTTGCTTTGAGTAGTGTTGCTCTAACGCACCTACATGTGCTAATTGCAACCACTTCGCATACTCGTCCTCTTCTACACAACAAGCCAAGATTCCTTGATCCGTGTGCTTGTACATGCTTCCTGCCATGATGTGGTACTTTTGGGCTTTCACAACCTCTCTATTCTGTGTGTTTACTACAGGATGGTTAGGCTCGTATGTAAATACTGTTACCAATGGCTTAGCCCACTGCGGTACAACTTCCAAATTAAACAAGTAAGCATCAGGAAGGTCATCTGATACTCCTTGTGGGGCTTCTCCAGATGTGAGCCTAGAAAGATGATCAGCTCTCAAATGAGTCCTACCTTTCCTTACCACAACCTCAAAATCATATTCCATTAGCAAGAGAAACCATCTTACGAATCTTCCTGTATTGCATGGCTTGTTTACGAGATATAACAATGCTTGGTGGTCAGTAAAAAATTTAAACTTATTTGCAAGCAAATAGTTTCTAAATTTCTTAACAGCATATACCATGCCTAAGCCTTCTCTCTCAGTAGTGGTGTAATTTCGTTCAGCTGCATTCAATTGTCTACTGGCATAGGCAATTGGAAGATCCATATTACCTTCACTAGTAGGTTGAGCAAGCACACACCCAATAGCATAATTGGATGCATCCACGTGAACATGGAATGGCTTATTCCAATCTGGTGTGGTCAAGATTGGTGCTGAACATAATCTTCGTTTAAGCTCCTGGAAGGAATTCTCACATTCGTCAGTCCACTCAAAGTTAGTCAAAAGTCCATACAGAGGCTTTGCTATGATGGCATACATGTGTATAAACCGTCGGTAATATCCACAATGCCCCATGAAAGCTTGTACTTCCTTGACATTCTTTGGCCTGGGTAGCTCTGCTATAGCTCTCACTTTCTCTTCGTCAGTAGATATGCCATTCTTTGACACTATGTGTCCTAAAATCTTGCCTTGCCTGACCATAAAAACGCACTTTTCTGGGTTCAGGCAGACTTGATATTCTCTACATTTGTCAAAGATTTGTCTGAGTTCAGGGATATGGGTTTGTCTAATGTTGGAATGAGCACAAAGATCATCAACATAGACCTCTAAATTCTTCCTCAAGAACTCTTTAAATACATGACACATCAGTCTTTGGAAGGTAGCTGGTGCATTGGTAAGCCCGAATGGCATTACTCTAAAGGCAAAAATGCCCCATTCAGTGGCAAAAGCCGTCTTATGCTGATCTTCTGGAGCTATGGCTACTTGATTGTAGCCCGAAAATCCATCAAAGAAGCTGTGCACTTCCTTGCCTGCCACTCTTTCTAAGAGATGTTCTGTGATGGGAAGCGGATAGTTATCTCGAATAGTGGCTGCATTAACCTTTTTCAAGTTAATGCATACGCGCAGCTTTCCATTTTTCTTGTGCACCACTACGATGGGGGATACCCATTCAGTGTGCTCAATTTCATAGATGAATCCAGCTTCAACCAGTCTATCTATCTCCTCTTTGATCTTAGCAGCGTAATTATCATTATATGTATAGGGCTTTTGCTTAGAGGGTTTAGCATCTGAGGTCATGGGGATAGTGTGTGAGCATATATCAGGGTCAACACCTTTCAAATCCTTGTAACTCCAAGCGAATACATCTCTGTATTCTCTTAGCAAGGCAATTAACGCATGCTCTTCTTCCTCTGTTAGGTCATGGCCTATGTATGTGCATCTCTCCTCTCCTTCTTCTAGGGCCACTACTATTTTCTTGGTGGTTTCTTTATTATCATAGGCCTCTCCTGATTGTGCCTCTCGTTTCGGCATTCTGATCATGACTCTCCTGTCATCTATCTCATACTTCTTAAAATTTTCTGGGACCTCAAACAAAGATTCTTCCTCTTCTGGTGAGACTTCTCTCTTCTTTCGTTTCTTCCCTTCTTCCTTCGGGGTCACATGTGTCGCTAATCTTACATCATTTGTAAGCTCTCCATGTCTCTGGGGTTGAAATTCTACTTCATGGAAGTATTCTTCATCTGATGCAAATGGTGGGTCCATAATGATTGACTCTAGATCGGAGTCACTTGCATCCTCAAATGCATCACGGCTAGGTTCCCATTCTTCTAGAACTGCCTCTCCCATGATTGGCTCTATGGAGAAGACTGAAATGTCATAGCCATCCTCATCACAGTGGGGTGTCCATTGCTCTTCATTGATGGCTACGTCCATTGTTGCTAAAATTTTTGCCCAGCCGTGAGGTTCAAATTCCTCATCAGGAAAGACTACAGGTGCATAGGCTGGGTCTTGAATTGGTCTATGGTTTTCTTTTGCACCTAGCTCTCTGGCTTTCTCTCTCTTCTCTTCCTCTACTGCTACCTTGCACATCCATAAGTGGGTGTCTTCATGCATCCATGAGGATCCTGATCCTATGGAGTGGGCCGATTCCGTATCATCTTTGGCTCTATGGATGGGATTCCATTGGATAGGAGGTACATCTCTATGAGAGTAATCTTTAAGATTGACTTTGGTAGTAACACCTAAGTGCTGCAGGTACAAAGAATTGGTTCCCCAGTCCTGTACGACTTGCAACTGTCGCATAAATGGTCTTCCCAAAATCATTTCATAGGCATGGTTCTTGCTAAAATCACATATAGCAAATGTATGCTCAAATTCAACACCACAAGTGGTGAGAATTATTCCTTCTAGCAATCCTAAGGGTCTCTCAATATGACCATCGGCCATCTGCAATTTCATTCTCGTTGGCCTGAGTGCTGGCTTGCCCCAACGCTTCCATAGGGAAGTGGTGGCAATTGCAACTCCTGCACCTGAGTCCAAAATTGCCTTGGTGGTGCACTCCTGGTAGGTAATGGGAAGATAGGTGTTACTTTCTTCACCTTCACACATATCTCCTATCTTATCCAAGGGTATTTCTGGCACTGTTCTCTGGGATCCTACATGGGAACGAGGTTTGGCTATTTCTGGTACTTGTTTGGCTACATGTTTCCATAATTCAGGTCTAACCTTGAGTAGCTCTTCTAACTTGAGATTGCACTGCACTTTAGTGTTTTTCACTACCTCTGTGTTCCTAGGTAAGACTGAATCTTCGTTTCGTACCATGACCGTGGGTGCTCTCATACAAGTAGACTTAGCTTCCCATGGGCCTGTGAAGTGGGGTAATTCTTGTAGAGAGTTAGACTCAAAGTCTAGTCTGTCCTGAGAGTGGGTGCTCTCCTGCTCCTCATAAATGGATGGGATGTCTTGTGGGAATTGGTCGCGTGCATCATCCACAAGTTCAATAGGAGGAGGGACTTCACTTTCTTTAGCCCATTTGTCTTCTTGAATCTCGCGTAGGAATTATGGTGTGAACCGATTCATAGAAGATGATGTGTCTGGCTCCGTAGAGTTAGGCACATAGGCTTCAGGCACGTAGGCTTCCTGAGCAGGAATGCTTACTCTTTCACTTGCCTTGCCCTTGTGTTGAGAGGCTGGTTCCTTTTTTGATTGTGCAATCAGCTTTTCTATTCTCTCTAACAGTCCATCAAAGTGCAACTGTGTCTTCGCTGAACTAGATATGTTAAATAGGCGACGTGCCTCAAACATGGTCTGAGCCAATTCCACCATCTTAGCACAGATTTTAGTTCGTTCAAGCTCTAATTCTGCTCTAGGGTAGCATTTTTCATGATCAGTTATGTTTGGCCCTTCTTGGATTCTGGCTTGATATGCTTTAAGCATCATGTTAAGGTCCTCGGGAGTGGGATCCGCTAGGACTGATCCTACTCTAGGGGGTGGTGGAATTAGTTGAGGCGGGTCGGATGGCGATGGGAATGGTGGTGGTGGGATAGTGTGAGAGGGAGTTTGAGATGTGAGTTAAGTTATCCTAGCTTTGGTTTCTCTTATGCTTTCCTCAAGTTCACTCATCTTTTTAGCCCATTGTCTTTTCATTCTTTCCCGACTATCTTTCCATGCTCTAGTCCTTTTCTTTGTCACACTCTCGGGTTCACTAGCCTCTGGGTTCTTATCCTGGTCTACCCCTTGGTTTTGCAGCAACGCTTGAGCTCTAGTGACTACCTGTACTGGTGCAGTGGAAGTGACACTTCCTGTGGAATCTACCACTAACCCAACAACGTTGATAGGAGTGATTTTTGGCATATTATTGGGGTTCTTTGGGCAATCTCGTAAGAGATGCTCCTTTCCACATTCTTGGCAAAAGCCCTGGATCATCACTGACTGGGATTGTGTAGGTGGAGGTAAGGGACAATCACGAATGAGGTGATCCCCCTGACATCTGTAGCATGGTCCTCTAGGGAATGGGGGTCTTACCTGCCTAGGTTGAGGCTTAGGATTGGGGTTTGTATACATGACGTTTGAGTAATCTGACTCCCAACTAGGTTCGTTTGGCTCTTCGCTATAGTAAGACTCACCATGTTCAGGAGATTGCATGTAGTAAGCATGGGGGCTATCGACATGTGTAGAATCAAAGCTATGGTCACTGGGGTCACTTTCAGAAAGCAATGGTGTCACGGGGACTATCGCTCTATTCAGGTTTTCTTCTGCTGCTGTATATTTTACTGGGATCACATTAGCTGGGGCAGGGGGTTGCTGTGCTAGCACTGGCTGGGGTCTCAGTTGGTTTTGATAGGGCGGGTAGGTTTGTTGGGGTCTCACATACTGCTGAGGTGGGTACTGGCTCTGGAATCTGCCTTGTTGAGGGTATGGTTGAGGGTAGGTTTGCCTAACCGCTTGCTTATTGTATGGGCAATCTTGCGCGGTGTGATTGGTGTATCTTCGTTCTATGGTGCAGTACTGGCTACTAGGATTTACTTGGGGTTGAGCCATAATGGGACATACATTCGCCATGTGGTCGCCACCACAAGTATAGCATCTTTTCACAGGGGCAAACCTTGGGATCTGTTTGCTAGTAACACCTAATTTCTGAGCTACTTTCTCAGCTAATTCTTCAATAGATGTGGATTGCGTGGAAGAGAGGCTAGAGGCACTATCTGAATCTTTGTATATCTTGGAAAGCTCTAACTCCTCCCCTAGGTTATCCTCGATGTCAATGCACATGCGTACACAGTCTTCGATGGTCCTAGGGTCCTTCAAGTACACATATGATCTTAATTTGGTACTTAGCAATCCATCCAGGAATAAAGCCACTTGCTTAGCTGGTGTGGGTAGCTCCGAGACAGGGCATCTTTCTAAGTATTGCCTAAATCTTCTTCCTACAAGTCTCACGGTTTCTTGTACTTCCTTGCTCAAAAAACAATTCCTGAATAGAAAGATGATGTTGGAAAAGATGATTAATGAAGAAGATTAAAAAAGTAGTGATCAAGAAAGATGATCACAAAAAATTGAACAACAATAATACAAAACAACTTTTTTCCATAATAAGTTACTTTCTCCCTCCCTATATCTTGCTTTGTGTGTTTTTTTTTTTTTATAATTTTAGAAAGAAAATCAAGAAAATAAAATATATTTTTCTGGTTTTTTTTTTTTTTTTTTTTTTTTTATCTGCCTTCTTTCCTTCCCCTCCTAATTTTCTTTTAAGGGGAAAGAAGGAAATATTTTTTTGTCATTTTCAAAATTCCAAAGATAGGTCCACTGTGGATTATCCCTCTTCCATTGACCCAATTCTGATTTTTTCACCCAGTAATGTTTTACTCCATTTATCCTCTTGTTATGGAAATATCCATGCTCTATGGATGAACATTTTGTGGCATTTTTTGGCTTCCATATCCATTTTGTTCTAATTTCCTGTTTTGGTGAGCAATATCTGTGCATGGCCTGTCTCCATATTCCTCTTGTTCTGATTTGTTGATATTGCAAATTTGGCAATAATAGTCTTCTTTGTTTTGTCTCCTCATCCACCTTTACCCCTTCAATCTTTTGCTGGTCTTGAGTGTATGAAGCTTGATCAGTTTGTATTGACAAGATGTTCCTGTCCTCCATTGAGAAAGTAAATCCTTCGAGATCTGGGTCATGAACATCCATATGAACTACCTGTTCTTCATTACTCAGAAAGAACATTAAAAACTTTTTGTCTTTGATGGTCAAATTAAGCTTCATTTTTTCAAAATTTAAGATGACTTTACCTTGTTTGAGCCATGGTTGCCCTAAAATCAGCTTTTCAGTCATTAAATGGTCTGGCCACTCTTCACAATCTATCTCCAATGGAAATCGTGATTTTCACGATTTTGTGTCAAAATCGTGTTTTTCACGATTTTGTGTGAAAATCGTGTTTTTCACGATTTTGTGTCAAAATCGTGTTTTACACGATTTTGTGTGAAAATCGAGTTTTTCACGATTTTGTGTCAAAATCATGTTTTTCACGATGTTGTGTGAAAATCGTGATTCTCACGATTTTGTGTCAAAATCGTGTTTTACACGATTTTGTGTGAAAATCGAGTTTTTCATGATTTTGTGTCAAAATCGTGTTTTTCACGATGTTGTGATCAAAATCGTGTTTTTCACGATTTTGAGTGAAAATCGTGTTTTCCACGATTTTGTGATCAAAATCGTGTTTTTCACGATTTTGAGTCAAAATCGTGTTTTTCACGATTTTGTTCCCAGACAATCGTGATTGCTCACAGATTGTAAAAACACGATTTTCTTATGAAAATCGCGTTCTGGGAATCGCGACGTTGATGGCACTTTTCACAGAATCGCGATTTTGAGATAAAACTCAGAATCGCGATTTTGTCCAATTTTTGGCAGAATTTCAACTTATGATTTTTCAATTTTTCTTTTCACCTATAGAATCGCCTTGTCAAAATTTTAACATGCAATTAAGCAACTAAAGCAAAAATTAATGATTTCTTAGTAAAAACTCAAAAAATCGGAAAATCGCGATTCTGTTCTCCTCTTATTTTTTCTATTTTTTGGTGTTATTTTTCACTCAAAACCAAAAATATGTATTCAAAAATGATGTTAGGATTCTTACCTTTCTTGCTTGGGTGAAAATTGCTCCAAAGGCCACTGTTTGCAGAAAGTCGCGATTCCGGCAGCTCTGCTCACTCTCTCTCTCTCTCACTCTTACTCACAATTGAATTTTTTCTTCAATTTTCTGTTTATATAGTGCTCAAAAAAATCGCGATTTTGTTCAAGTTTCAGTTTTCCACACTCTTTCAATTATTCCTTTTCACTTACTCAATCCCCCTAATCTTCCTTACACTTCCTTATCTCAATGTACCCCAATTTACCACAGATTCCAAAAAACTTTCTTTACAGAAAATCGCGATTTTGTGTAGAGAATCGTGTTTTTTCTGTAGATCTTTTCTTGTGCAATTTGAGTATTCTATATCCTTGCCTTCTCTCAATACCTTCTCTCCTTGATGATCTTACCCAAATCCTGAATTATTGCTCCCACCACAAACTTCTTAGAAAGTCACGATTTTGTACAGAAAATCGTGTTTTTTCATACTTTTGATTTTATGCCAATTTGAGTAGTTTTTTCTTCCTGATTTCCTTCAATCTCCTTCAACAACTTCAATTCAATAGTCACTTAAGATATTACTCCAAAATCATCAAAAAAAAATTTTTTTCCCGAAAATCGCGATGCTCTGCAGAAAATCGTGTTTTCTATTTTTCTGGTTTTTTGATCATTTTTTGTTTTCTTTTCCAGTTTTCCACCATCACTCCTATCCAGAACACCTCACTTCAACTTCTTATCAAGAAAAGAAATTTGTTTGATTGTTTTTGATGAGTTTTATGAATTTGTTTGGTATTTTTGCCCTAAAAATAAAGGTGAACACTTTACTTAGGGTTTCTGGTTTTAGAGATCCACTAATCCCATTGTTCTTGATTGGTTATGAGTTTCTATGTCCTTAGCTATCACTAAAGTACCAAAGAAAGTTTCTCAAATGAAAAAGTGTTATGAAAGGCAATCAATTTTTGTAAAGATAAACTCAATCATATGTTTTTTTTTCAAAATGCAGAACAACTCAAGATTTAATGCTCAGATTTGGTCAACAACTGAATCCCTCATTCTTACATCTAGCTACTTTAACTGTCCTTTCCTTAATATCACCATGTTATCTTCCCAAGATCACCCATGGTGTCTAGTACTTGGGCAAAAAGAAATCTAGAAATGCAAGAATAGATTCAAGTTACCTCCATCTTCAGCTTCTTGGCTCAAATCCTCCACACACCTGCACTTTTACTTCACCAATATGATGAGCAACTATCAATTTACAAAGATTTCAACACTTCCACTTCTACAAGACATCCATTGCTTTCTTCTTCCCTAAAGACAAACAATGATATCTACCTATTCATGTGCACTTTTCCTAATTGATGAGCTTTACCTTGTTCACCATCATCAAGTGAAGATCCAGCAAAGGTCCAACTTCAAAGAAGTTCTTGGAATGTTCCCCAGCAACGGCGCCAAAAAATGTTTTGTTTTGGACTCCAAGTTGTCCTCTCCAATCATGAAGTAACAAAGAATCAACAAATCATCTTTATTTTGTCAATCCTAGGAATATCCATAAGACCACAGCCCCTTCAAGATGATAGATTCAAGGAAATAAGAGATTAATGGCTGGATTGCTGAGAGAAATTGAAGATGAAGAGAAAATCTAGGGTTTACCATAACTAAGGCAAATCTCCATCATTTTCTATGATCTTTATGTCAAAACCATGCCATTTCATTAGCAGAATACAAATATGAACTCAAAATTGAAAAATATCACCTGTATCACAGAGACGAGACAATCGCGATTCTGTACCATCAGACGATTTTCACAATTTTGAAACTTTCTTCAGTCCTTTTCCACTCATTACAGCAATAGGCCTCTCTCTTCATACAACTTACTCAGTAATTCACAAATGTAACTCACAAATCTCCATGATTAAGCAAGAAATAAGCTCACACATCAAAGAAAATACACTCAACAGGAGAAAACACGATTTTTGCAGAAACTCTTTCTTCTCTATTGATAGCTTGAGCAAATGACTAACCAACCTCTCCAAAATAGAGAAAATTGACTTATATACATTTTCAAGTGTCCCTTTTCACACTTGAAATTAGGTCTTTTTCTCTAATTTTCTAAAAATATGCTATCTAAGAGTTTCTAAAAATTCTACAAAAATTACATGAGGTCCTTGACTACATAAGGAAGACTCTTCCTTATTTTTACAACCATTGCATAAATATTTTACAAGTTTTTTGGCTTTTTACTTAATTTTTTACATCAAAAATGCTTTCCAAAAATACACCTTCCAACACTCGTGCTGGTGTAAATACGGGATTTACGAACGTTGAGGGGTAATTTACAGGGGGGCTGGCTGGAGCAGCTTGGTGGAAAGGGGAAAGAGGGGTTACAGTGGGTCAGGGAGGTGAGACGGGGGAGAAGGTTAAGGGCGGGGGGAATGGGAAAAGGGGTCTTGGAGTTGTGGGGAACGATGGAAAGGATTGATGAAGGAATGGGTTGGGTAGAAAGGTGGGAGTGGGAGGGGGTAGACTAGGGCTGATGGGTGCAAGAATTGTGGGGTGAGTGGTCGTAAAGACAATTTCTGCAACACCACCGGCGAATGAAGATGTTGGTCTGGGGGAAGGAGGGTGAAGAGGGGAGGCTGGATGGACAGGCGGTGAGAGAGGAGCGGTTGGGGTGGTCGGTGCTACTGAGGTTTGTACAGCTGTAGCGCGGGGTGGGGAATCTACAAAGATGGTTTCTATAGCCAACGAACTTTCGGGGACGAGGCGTGCCTCCCTGGCTTGTTCTGAAGATTGTCCTACGGTTGGTACACGAATGTATTCGCTGGGTTTTGAAAGTAGTCGTACTCTGCGGGGGTCAAACTGTGGTAGTGGCTTTCTTTGCAAGTACCTGAGTGCTTCGTTGGAGCCTACTGATTTGACTAACTCGCGGAATCCTTTGATGTATGCGTCTTCGAATCCGCCTGTGACAAGTTCTTGTTCTATTATTGTTTGACTCTCTTCCTCTGTCAGCTTTTTGCGTGCCCAAACTTTTTCCATAGTTCTATACAGCTTCTTGATAGCTAGTGTGTAAGCTGCTGCTTCGTAAGTTTCATCTTCATGGGTACTTGTATCACCATGTGTGTCTGTTTGTTGGCCTTGGCCATCTGTCTGTTCATGCTCTTGGGATTCATGTGTTCCCTAGCTAGCTTCGTCGTCTCCTTCGTCATCATCGGTTGCTGTTCTTTCGTCATCAGAGCTGGACACGATCTATCCTTGTGGTTGATCCCTGGGTGTGGTAGGGTAGCTAGGCCTTTCAAATTCTTGAGAAAACATTTGTCCTTCTGAAAATTGGAACTCATTGGAGAATGCATCAAGCATCTCAAAATCAAAAGTTTGGTCCAGTGGCTCTGCTTGTCCTGGTTCTAAATGCGGTATTGGAAAAGAGAAAGCTTCCGCACCAATAGTGGTGGGAAGTTCAGCTGCTATGGTGATAGGTTCTGTGGTTGTGGCTGTTTGAGGTGCAACAGTACTTGTGGTGCCCTCCGGCGTAACTGGTCTTGATAACCGTATACGAATTGGTGGTACCGTGGGAGTGGCTGCTGTTGGTGACTGCTCTGGAGATGGTTGTGGCGAGGGTGATTCTGGGACTTGTAGGCACGGGATAGTACCTCTCATCCGCTTTCCGGCTCTGCCTTTGCTAGACTTTCTAGCCTTCCTAGTGGTGCCTTTAAATGCTTTCAGTTCCTCACTAGTCATGGCGCGCTCAATTGGTAAGTCATACGCCAAGCACATATATATGATCCTGGTGAGGGCGCAGCACCCATTGATTACCTTCTTTCGCTCCCATCGATGTTGTGCCAAATAGAGCTGATCAATTATCCAGCTAGCTAGATCAACCGTTTGAGGTCCAGTACATGCTAAGTATAATCCAAACCAGATTCTTTTGTGGGGCATGGTAAAACGATCCTGAGCTGGGAAAGCAAAGTGCTGCATGCATATCCGTAATGGCTTAGAGAGCTCACGTGTTATAGCAGAAATATCCTCCCACTTAGTTACGTCACCACGTTTCATCTGCTCTGGGACTAGCCGTTCTCTCTCTGTCAGAGTGTGTGTTCCATGTATTTTCAGAGCTGCACGAATTAAATCTTTAGACAAATAAAACCTTCTGAATGGAGGATCATTTACCAAGGATGGTAACATGAATGTGCCGAGTAGATCCTTGTTCTCTGAAGCCGTTAAGGTGGTTACCAAGTAAAAGCATCTGTAAAAATCGGGTTTAGGCAGGGGGTCACTAAAGTATTCTGTAAATCCCGCTCGTGCCCAAACGTGCGTTAAATCTTGTGTATTCTATAGTCCTTCAAATTCTCTTGAAAAGAACTAGTACTTGGTCCATGTGCGAAGATCAAATGCCAAATTGGCCTCAAATATGAAATCAGCGTCTGCTAAGGGTCCTACTAGGCCTTGAAACCAGTGAGAATTACGATGAATCTTCTCAGTATATCCTCGAGGAGGATCATCGATTGGCATGGGTCCTGGAAAACCTTGAAACTCTGGTGGTTGCATTGTAGGATAAGATTCCGCTAGTAATTCTCCAATAGTGGCCATCGGTGCACTGGGGCCAGCTTCTGATGGTCCTGCTTCGGTTTGCATGATGACTGACGAGCTAATGGAAAAGATCTGGTACAAAAGATTAATTATGATCCCATTAAGGTGAGACCACAATCCTTTTCCATAACCGATGTGTAACCCGTGTAGCCAAGTGTCGTGAAGTGATTGATGCAATGATCTTTTTGCAGAGCTAATGCAGGTCTCTAGAAACCTACATGGTTCAGATTATGCCTACATTTCTTGATGAGCTTTTATTATGCATGATGTGGAGTTTGGGTGTATGAATTTATACAAGGTTTGGTTGAGGGTGAATTATTACAAGGGTGGAGTTTAAATGGGGTGGGAGAATTGTTAGATAAGGGGGTACAAGAAGACGTCTGGATACGTTTCGGTATCCATTTCCTAAGAGTCTTGGAGTGGGTGGTATGTTTCTGCTGAGGGACGAAAAGAGGTATCGGGTTTGGTGGTATTGAAGGATGAAAAGATTTCGGAGGGGTATATATTACATGGCTAGAGGGTTGGGCTATAATACATTGTTTTGGTACCCAAATCTGCATGGGTGTGGGTCTATGGATAAGGTATTTCTTAGCGATCCAAATCTGTCGAGTAATTGTAGAAGAAGATCGAGGGGACTTTGGATGCTGACTCTGCTTTTGTTGAAACTTTGTCCTGTTCTCGTATCCAGTGTTGCCAATAGCCTGTGGTTGCTGTCCTTTTGGCACCCATATTTGTTTCGTGCCACTTGTTCTGTGATGTTGATACTGCTGCTTTCTTTGCCTTGTCTGGTGGTGTCGTCGGTCTGGGTTCCTCTGTTGTGGTTGACTCGTTCCTGGTTGGGTTTGAGAGGTCCATTGGACGCTCTGCTTTGGAAAAGAAGGGAGATCCAACACTTGCGTGACCTGCCCATTAGGAAGTGATTCGTTCTTTATCTTTAATCTAGGCCAGTCCGCAGCAAGTTTGGAAGGATGAGCACCGCAGGGTGTTGTCCTCATTTGGCCGCTGATGCAACCCACCTGACCGCTGATTGTGTTCATCTGCCCTAGCGGTTGGGTAGCTGCCCCTTCTAGTTTGCAGGAAGCCCCAGGGAAGATCTCCTGTCGTCCTTCTGATTGACAATTGTCCCTAGCCAAGCCCGAGTGGGTTGGTGTAGACGTAACGTGACTGGTCTGACCCAAGATCTTCCGGTCTTCCGTCGCATGCGTTTCATAGGGTCTAGGGTTACAAACCTCAATCGGAATGCAATTAGGGAAGTCAAGCGGTATCACTCGCTTCTGTTCTAAGGTTCCAATCTGTAAGGAACCTTGTCTAAGATTTAGGTCCACTAAGTGATCGTATAGCCAATCTTGGCCAAGGATTAGGGGTTCTATCAGGTCGTCATCATGGCACACTAGTAGTTTCGCTGTCATGGTCACATCCTTAATGAGGATAGGAAGGTCCACCTCACCCATGCAAGGGGTTTCCATGCCTCCTAAGCCTATGAGGTATGCCTCAATTGGCCGCATTTCTTTTCGTGAATCCTTATAGTGGGACCATCTAATCGCACTAGTCGCAGCACCTGAGTCAATTAAAGCCCTGAGCTCTTGGCAAGGGTTGCCGTGCTCTAGCCTGACTGTAATGAATGGTCTCCTGTCCACTATACTAGGATGAGTGGTTGAATTTACTTGACACATGGCCATGGGGTATCTGGGTGTAGTTTCCAGATGGTTATAATGTTCTCTCCCTAGTCCTTGTCTTCTTAACTTCATGCGTTTGATGCGTTCTATTGCTTCTGCCTGAGCTTCCGCTCGTATTCTATTTTCTTCCTCATGCTTCTTTGCCAACGTGAGTCGTCTAAGCATATCCTCAGTAAGAGGTTCCTGATATAGCTTGACTCTACAACCACTAATATAATTAGGCATTATATCTCCTTCTAAAGTGGCTAATTGTACTGCTCCACTTGTTGAGAGTCTGTTAATGATCATAGGTCCATAACCTCACTTTTCTAACTTACGTGCGTGTTGCTTTAGCGTATATACTAGAACTAAATCTCCTTCTTTTAAGCCTTTATCTTTCACATGTGCATCAAAATATGCTTTCTGTCGCTTCTTCGCTGCATATATTCCTGCTGCTGCCTTTAGCCTGGTTTCTCCTAATCGTTCCAAGTCCATTATTCTCGCTGATAATTCATGGCCGGTCCACTGATGTTCTTGTGCAACCTTAAGGGTCGGTATCAAGAAGTCCAAAGGAAGCACAGCATTCTGACCAAAAACCATATGAAAGGGAGTTGCATTGAGTACGGTCTTGTAGGCCACTCGATATGCCCAAACAGCGTGGTGTAACTGTTTGTCCCAATCTGAACGTTTGTTGTTCACGAGTTTCGTCAGTACGTTACAAAGGATCTTATTAGTGCTTTCAGCCTGACCATTGGCCTGAGGATGATATGGTGCGGATTTCTTGTGAATCACCATAAAATCCTGTAACAAATATTCAATGACTTGGTTTAGAAAGTCAGTGCCTCGATCGCTCACTAACTCTATAGGCAACCCATATCTTGTAAAGACATTCTCAAATAAGAATTTTGCAGTTGTGTGTGCATCATTCTTTTTCGTGGCTTTTGCCTCTACCCATTTCGTAAGATAATCTGTGGCAACAATAATGTATTCCGCATGTGTACCTTTTGCAGGGGGGTGAATGGGTCCTACAAAGTCTATACCCCACTTAGAAAATGCACGTCCGCCCATCATGGGTTTCAATGGCATTTCATCTCTGCGAGTAGGAAACTCAGTTCTTTGGCACACATCACATCTCTTTACATAGGTATGAGCATCCATGTGAAGAGTGGGCCACCATAATCCTACAAAGAGGATGGCTTTGATTATCCTATCGGGTCCAAAATGACCTCCTGCAACACCTTGGTGTGCAGTCTCTAGTATGTTCAGATAATCGCTCTCATGAACACATTGTCTTAGATATCCATCTCGTCCTCTTTTGTATAGGTTATCGCCAATAAGTGAATAATCTTGAGCTTCCTGCTCTAGACTACGTTGTCGAGCTAAGGTCATGCCTTGAGGGAATGTGTTCGTCCTCAAATATGTCACTAATTGTTCACTCCAGTCTGGTGTGAGAGACACGTGATATAATGTAGCATGCTCTATTGGTGGTCTTTCACAACAAACCTGGCATTCTTTACACAACTTGTAGACATCCGCTTCCATCGTAGGCCAATATACTCCTAATCTATGCAGAGTCTGTAATGTTCGATGTTTTGAATGATGTTGCTTTAGTGCACCTACATGTGCTAATTGCAACCAATTCACATGTTCTGATTCATCTACACAACAAGCAAGAATCTTTTGATTATCCTGTTTATATATGCTTCCTACCATTATTTGGTATCTCTGAGACTTGGTGATCTCTCCTTCTTTGATCTTTATCCTAGGATTCTTGGGTCTGTATGTCAGAATAGGGACTATAGGCTTAGCCCATTCTGGTGCTATCTCAAGATTAAACAAGTATGCATCTGGTAGATCATCCGCTACTCCTTGAGGAGCTTCTCCTGAGGTTAATCTTGAAAGGTGGTCAGCTCTAAGATGTGTCTTTCCTTTCCTGACTATGACTTCAAAATCATACTCCATGAGTAATAGAAACCAACGTATTAGTCGTCTTGTGTTACATGGCTTGTTGACTAAGTACAATAGGGCTTGATGATCAGTAAAGAACTTGAACTTGTTTGCCAACAAATAGTGTCTGAACTTCTTTACCGCGTAGATCATCCCTAATCCTTCTCGTTCCGTAGTGGTGTAATTTCTTTCTGCTGCGCTCAATTGTCTGCTCGCGTAAGCTATGGGGAGATCTATGTTACCTTCCTTCGTGGGTTGTGCTAACACACATCCTATGGCGTAATTGGATGCATCCACATGTACATGGAATGGCTTACTCCAATCTGGGGTTGTCAATATAGGTGCTGAGCACAAGCGCCGTTTAAGTTCATTGAATGAATTTTCACATTCATTTGTCCATTCGAAATTGGTTAAAAGAGAGTACAAAGGCTTGGCTATGATTGCATACATGTGTATGAATCTCCTATAATAACCGCAATGGCCCATAAAGGCTTGTACCTCTTTCACATTAGTTGGTCTAGGTAAATCTGCAATTACCTTCACCTTTTCTTCATCCGTAGAGATTCCATTTTTTGACACAATGTGTCCTAGAATTTTGCCTTGTCTGACCATGAAAACGCATTTTTTTGGGTTCAAACAAACCTGATATTCTCGACATTTGTCAAATATTTGTCTTAACTCTGGGATATGCGTCTGTCTTACATTTGAATGAGCACATAAGTCATCGACATAAACTTCCAAACTCTTGCGTAAGAATTCCTTAAAAACATGACACATGAGTCGCTGGAAAGTGGCGGGTGCATTTGTTAAGCCAAATGGCATCACACAAAATGCAAATATGCCCCATTCAGTGGAAAATGCCGTCTTGTGTTGATCTTCTGGAGCAATGGCTACTTGATTATAGCCTGAAAATCCATCAAGAAAGCTGTAAACTTCCTTGCCCACAACTCTTTCCAATAGATGTTCTGTGATAGGAAGAGGATAACTATCTCTAATCGTTGCGGCATTAAATTTTTTAAGGTTAATACACACACGCAATTTTCCATTCTTCTTGGGCACAACCACAATGGGGGATACCCATTCGGTATGCTCAATTTCGTAAATGAATCCTGCTTCTATCAAGCGATCTATCTCCTCTTTAATCTTCGCAACGTAGTTATCATTATACGTGTACGGTTTCTGTTTCGTAGGTTTTGCATCTGGAGTCATAGGGATTCTATGAGAACATATATCTGGATCTACTCCTTTCAAATCTTTGTAACTCCAAGCAAAAACATCTCTATATTCGCGCAATAGGGCAATTAGCTCTTCTTCTTCTTCAGTTGTCAAATCATGCCCTATGTATGTACATTTTTCTTCTTCTCCTTCTATGGCTACGATTATTTTCTTGGTTTTCTCTCGGTTATCATATACTTGTCCGTCATTCGCCTTTCTATTGGGCATTCGTACCATGATTCTTCTATCTTCGATTTCATATTTCTTGAAATTCTCGGGTACTTCAAACAAAGATTCTTCTTTTTCTGTCATGGTGTCTTTCTTCTTTCTTTTCTTGCCTTCACTCTTGTTAGTCACTTCCGTGGCTAACCTCACCTCATTCATAATTTCCTCGTGTCTCTGAGGGTGAGTCTCTACTTCGTAGAAATATTCTTCCTCTGATGCAAAGGGTGGGTCCATGATAATTGATTCTAAATCAAAATCGCTTGCATCCTCAAATGCATCAGTGTTAGGTTCACACTCTTCTAAAATTGCATCGCCCATGATTGGCTCTATCGTGAAAACTGAGATATCATAGCCATCCTCGTCACAGTGGGGTGTCCATTGTTCTTCATTGATGGCTACGTCCATGGTTGCTAGGATTTCTGCCCAACCATGGGGTTCAAACTCTTCGTCTGGAAATACTACAGATGCATAAGCTGGATCCTGAAGGGTTCGTGGATTTTGTTCTGCACCTAAGGTCCTTGCTTCTAATCGTTCTTCCTCTTGTTTGGCTACCTTACACATCCATAAATGAGTATCCTCATGCAACCAAGAAGGATCTGATTCTAATGAGTGCACGGATTCTGTTTCTACTGGTGTCTTATGGATGGTATTCCATTGTATTGGGGGTACATCTCGATGTGAATAGTCTTTAAGATTGACTTTGGTAGTCACTCCTAAATGTTGCAAGTACAAAGAATTGGTTCCCCAATCTTGTACAATTTGCAACTGACGCATGAAGGGTCGTCCCAATATCATCTCCTAAGCATGGTTTTTTGCAAAGTCACAAATGGCGAAAGTATGCTCAAATTCTACACCACAAGTGGTGAGAGATATGCCTTCTAGTAAGCCTAATGGTTTTTCTATGTGTCCATCAGCCATTTGTAGCTTCATCCTGGTGGGTCTCAATGCTGGCTTACCCCAACGTTTCCATAAAGCGGTGGTAGCTATGGCTACTCCGGCTCCTGAATCTAAGATGGCTTTCGTGGTGTAGCCCTGATGGGTTATCGGAAGATAACTGTTACCTTCCTCTCCTTCGCTTACATCTCCAATCTTTTCTACGGGTATTTTTGGTACCTTATTTTGTGCTCCTATTCGTGAGGGAGTAGTAGCAAGCTCGGGGAATTGATTTGCTACATGTTTCCACAATTCTGGTTTTACCTTCAACAACTCCTCTAGAGTAAGGTTACATTGTACTTTGGTATTCTTGATCACTTCCATGTTTCTAGGGATTACTGATTCTTCATTCCTCACTATTATCATGGGTGCTCTCATACTAATAGACTTTGCTTCCCAAGGTCCTGTGAACTGAGGTAATTCTTGTAAAGAATTAGATTCAAATCCTGTGTGTTCACTCAGTTGTTCTTCCTCTACATCATCGTATATAGAGGGAATGTCTTGGGGAAATTGTTCCTGCAAGTCGTTCTATTTCTTGAATAGGAGGATGGGTTCCTTGTTCTTTTCTCCACTTCTCTTCTTGGATTTCTCTCAAAAATTCATGTGAATATTTATGTATGGAAGACAAATTGTCTTGACTTTCTGAGTCGGGTACTTGAGACAGGGATGGTGCGTTATTTTCCTGTGTCTCTGGGACAATAGGGTTCCTATGCTGATCCTTTTTCTCTTTGCTTTCAATCAAATATTCTAGCCTCTCCACTAGTCCTTGAAAATGTAATTCCGGTTTTGCCATGTTATTCCAATTAAGATATCTAGAGGCTTCGAACAAAGCTTGGGCTAGTTCTACCATCTTCATGCAAAGTTTAGTTCTCTCAATTTCTAGATCAGCTCGAGGGTAGTTTTTGCTCATTTCAGCTACCTGAGGTCCCTCTTTTAATCTAGCCTGATATGCACGAAACATCATGTCTAGATTTTCTGGTATGGGTTCCGCTAAAACTGATCCTGATTTCTGAGCTGGATTCTCTTGATTCAAGTCCTGTGAAGTCAATTCTAGGATTTTGGCTCTAGATTCCTTCAAACTTCCTTCCAACTCAGTTATCTTTTTACTCCATTTTCTCTTAATTCTTTCTCTAGAATCTTTCCAAGATTTTGTCTTTTTACTGCTAGATTCTGCAACTTCACTACTTCCGACTACTTTCTCCTGATTAAGCTGTTGGTTCCGTAAGAGCGTCTGGGCTCTTGTGATAGCTTGGATAGGCACGTAGGTAGGGTTGGATCCATCTGCATTGTTCACAATACCTATCACGTTGATCGATGTCACATTCGAAGCGTTAACTGGATTTTTAGGACAATCTTTGATTATGTGCTCTTTGCCACAATCAGCACAAAAGCCTTGGATGTTATAGTACTGTGATTGTCCTGATATCGGGGGATGTGGACAATCCTTTATGAAATGATCTCCTTGGCACCTAAAGCATGGTCCTCTAGGGCCCTGCGGTCTTTGTTGTCTCACTTGGGGCCGTGGATTTGGGTTTGTGTACATCACATTAGCATAGTCTGGCTCCCAACTAGGTTCCACTGGTGGAGTATCATAATGATATGTTTCTACGTGTTCTAGTGACTCTGTGTAATATGCGGGTGGACTATCTACATGCGTAGAGTCAAAACTGTTTGAGTTCGGGTCATTCTCTGTGATCAAAGGTGCAGCAGCGTATTTGACTGAGATGACATTCGCTGGTGGGGGTGGCTGTTGGGCTAAGACAGGTTGAGGTCTCTGTTGAGCCTGGTATGGGTAGTTCTGAGGAGGCCTATAGTAATAAGGCTGAGCATTGAAATGGCCTTGATACCTACCTGGCTGCTGGTATGTTTGCGGGTAGTTCTGTCTCACGGTCTGTTTGTTGTATGGGCAGTCCTGAGCCGTATGATTTGTGTATCTTCTTTCAATTGTACAGTATTGGCCACTAGGGTTGGCTTGTGGTTGTGGTGCATTGGGACACACATTTGCCATATGGTCACCACCACAGGTGTAACAACGCTTGTTCATTAGCACCGTAGGTTTACTAGAAACTCCTAGTTTCTGGGCCACTTTTTCTGCTAGGTCTTCTATTGAGCTAGACAATTTTGTGGATGCTAGAGATGAACAGTCTGAGTCCTTATAGACCTTTGAGAGTTCCAACTCATCTCCTAAGTTGTCCTCAATGTCTATGCATATTCTCACACATTGCTCTAGCGTTCTGGGTTCTTTTAGGTACACGTAGGAGCGTAGTTTAGAGCTCAACAAGCCATCTAGAAACAATGACACTTGCTTGGCTTGTGAGGGTAGCTCTTGCATTGGACATCGTTCCACGTATTGTCTAAACCTACGTCCTGCCAGTCTTACTGTTTCTTGAGGGGTCTGTTTAAAGCTATGAATCAACGAAGACGTGTCATGTCTAATCCCACTTTTAGAGAATTCGGTGATGAATGACTCTAAAAAGTGATGGATGTCTCTAAATTGCCTTGGTTGCAGAGGTTGGAACCAAGTTAAAGCGGTATTCTTTAACGTTAGTCCAAATGTGTTGTATTGTGTGAACATGTCTTCAACTTGTTCGGCTCTTAGTACTTGCTTGAATTCTGCGACATGGTCATAGGGATCTCCTGTCCCATCAAAGTAATTCTTCATTGATTTCACTAATTGAGTGGGTCTCAGTATTCTTGCGTGTTCACGTGGTCTAGGTAGAGGAAAATCATCTCTACCACCTAGTATTCCATGATCTCTTTGTCTATCTGCTCTATTAGTGTCCGTGGTTGTTCTATCTCTCCCTATGGGGTGATTAAAGCTTATTTCCTGTCTCTCTTTATTTCCCTCTCTTTGATTTCCATGGGCTGATGATGTTCCTGCCCCTTGTTGACTTGTATTCATGTTCGTTCTAGATGGAGGGAATACCAATTCACCTCTCCATGTGTATGTGTTTTTAGCGCGGTCAGGCACCACAAAGACTCTTTCTGAAGTCTCATCCAGGTATACAACCTTTCCAGGTGTATCCGGGTCCTTGAACTCGTATATAGTGATGATACCTACCTCACTAAGTAGTTCTGTCTTGTATCTCCAAAAGGCTTCATCAGTTTCTTTATTTACAAACAACTCTATGCTTCTGTTATCCTGAGGGATCCATTCCGGGATTAGTACTCGTGTCAGTACAGATTTCCCTCTAGGTGTTCTAGGCTCTTCTAATGGTTCTTTTCCTTGAGATTTTGTCCGTCTCTGGTTGAATCACGCCAAACTCGTTGGTATTGTTTGGCTGCGTACTTAAGATGTACATCGTTCCTTCCTTGTCTATGTACGCGTCTCTCTCGAATTTCACCACTGGATGTTCCAATCCAATGGGTTGGTCAGGGTTGTGCATTTGCACCACTTGCCTTCGCAAACCATCCTCATAGATGCGAGCACCTAATCGGTTGGTTCGGAGAAACTCTAGTTGTGTTCTATAGGGTCCTTCTGGTTTTTCTAAATAGGCTACATTCGACCCTCCTTCTGGCCTGTCTGTGCTAAATGCCATTTCTGATTCACTAGTATCTGAGCTCTCGTAGGGATAACTAGTGCTCAATTGTTGAGCCCACGATCGTGCAGTAGTTCTTACACTTGCCTCTGATGATCTAAGGCTTCGTCGGTCTGACTTACCTATATGTTTGCCCGATCTAAGGTTCATTAATTTTGTTCCTTGAACACTCAGTACACGCTCATATCGTCAATGATTCTTTGTTAGTACTTTCTTAATTCTTTTTAGATTTCTTTAGATTCTTGTCTTAATGTATGCGTCAGGAATTCGACTTTCCGTGGTACTTTGAGTTCTCGTTCCGTCAGACTTATGTTCTTTCCTTTAGGTTTTCGTGTCACACACCTTTACTTTAGACTTGAACTTGATAAATTTAACTCTCTTGAACTTGAGGCGTTCCTATCGTCTTTAATCCACAATGCTAACGTTTATCCTAAGCTAAGAATTGACTGAGGGGGTTGAGTAATCTTCCAACCTCGAGTCAGCTTTTCTGGTTGCTCTGATGCCCAAGAAGCCGCGTTTCCCAAGCTTTATGCCCTTCACTGCCTTGCCTTGGTTGCCTTCGATTGCCCTTGCTAGACCTGGAAAATTCCAATATTAGACCAATTCACAGTTGGATGATCAAGCACTTGAGTATATACACCTTTTAAATCCCTTCCCTTTTGCCCAACTTTTCAATGCTTGCCCCCTGGCTTTCTAGTCCCAAACTAGGTCAAAAAACGGACTTCGGATGAAAAACGGACTTCGGATGAAAAAGTTATGACCGTTCAGGCCCTGGGGGGTAAAAACTGACAAACAGGTTTTTTTCCAAATATGAGCTAAGGGGTCTCCTATGAGTCTAATCACCCAAAAATTTCCCAAAAATAGCCCCAAAATTGGCCAAAAAATGAAACCCTAAATTTTGCGATGGGGGTGCACAATCGCGATGGTCTGAGACAATCGTGATGGTCTGGGACCGTCGCGATGGCGTGAGGGTGAACCGTCGCGATGGCGTGAAATTGCACAATCGCGATGGCGTGAAAGTGCACAATCGCGATGGTCTGAAAGTGCACCGTCGCGATGGCGTGAAAGTGCACAATCGCGATGGTCTGAAAGTGCACAGTCGCGATGGCGTGAAAGTGCCCTGTCGCGATGGCGTGAAATTGCACAATCGCGATGGCGTGAAAGTGCACCGTCGCGATGGTCTGGGGGTGTCGTCGCGATGGTCCAAAAAATGAACCGTCGCGATGGTCTAGCTTGCCACGTGGCACCGTCGGCACGATGGCGTGAGCCAATCGCGATGGTGTGGGGTCAACCGAACAATCGGGATGGTCCAAAATGAACCATCGCGATGGCGTGAGACCGTCGCGATGGCGTGAGACCGTCGCGATGGTCCGGCCGAGCCGTCGCGATGGCGTGAGCCAATCGCGATGGTGTGACACAATCGCGATGGTCTGAGACCGTCGCGATGGTCCACCAAACTATGAATTTTTGAGATGCGCCTGTGGATTCGTGCAAGCGCAAGGGTCGCCTACCTCGTGGTGTGGTCGCCTACCAAAAATGCCGAAGGTTGCAGACCATCGCGATGGTCTGACACACTCGGAAATTTCTGACAGAAGATGATTTTCTTACCTTTTTGCAGCCTTCCTGATGCACTGGAGTACTGTTCCTGCAAGAAAACTCAAGAAAGCAAAAGCACACACAAGCACAAAAGCTCTCTCTCACTCTCTCGCATGCACAAATGAGGGGAAATGAGGAGAATGGGTGGATATAGTGAATTTTTTGATTTTTTTGGAGATGAAGATGATGATGCGGTGATGAAGATGGAGTGTGGGGGAGGTGAAAAGCACTAAAAACTAAGTAAAAACAACAACAAAAACTGAAATTTTTACCTTCCAATGCCACTTCTTGCTATACTCTTACCATCACACATTCATCCTAGACTCGATCCCCGGCAACGGCGCCAAATTTGGTGTTGCTCTAGCACAATGGTGAGAACCACGTTAAGAAGCTCCACCTCCTTAATGTCAATCCGCGGAAGAGATAGGAGTGATATGAAGATCGTGAATGTGATATGATGTGAGAGTGAAGGTGAGAAGCACCAAGATGCACACACACATACACACACACAGTGAAGAGATAAGCAAGACACAATGGAAGGTGAGGAATTAGCTCTATTACTCAAGAACACTATTACAAGCTCAAAAGAACTCTAAACTCCAACAAGCTAACCTCAAAAATGAGCTCTCTAGCTCTTTTTATAGTTTCTAGACTAGTTTTGACCGGTTTCACATCTAGTGACCGGCATAGTTAAAACTTAGGTCCTAGATGCTATTTGGAAGGGTAAACGATGTCTAAAAATAACGAAAATTGATACGCTTGTTCTACCTAAGCTCCTCAAGCTCGAGGACTCCTCCGCTTGCACAAAATGGAGCTATGGATTACAAAATGGGGTTTTCTATGTTACATATGTTACAATAGTGATAAAAATCACTGTTGGAGGTTTTTGGAAAGTATTTGAAAACATAATTCTTTGAAAAACGATTCGACTGGCTCCCTGCTCTGTCGTTACATGCTTCCGTGTCGTCTGTGCCTCTGGCTGCTTCCAACAGCGGTGCAGTGGCAGGAGATGTTTCCATAGTGTCAAATGTTTGAGTGACCGTGTAGATGGGGATCGTGGGTGGGGTGGATGTGACATTAGTGAAGAGAGTGGTGAAAGTGGGCGTGGTGACTCCCCCGAATTGGATTCCCGGAGAGAGTGGAATTCCCATGACGATTGTGGTGGTAGTGGACGTGGTGGTGATATTGTCATGTGGTGGAGTGAGTTGTGTAGTGAGAGGTGGGGAGGGTGGTGACAGTGGTGCTTCCTGATGTTCGTCTGCTTGCGTTGTCTCTCCTGATGCTGATACATTGACATGAATTTGTTTTCCAGACCTCATGGGACGGGCGGGAACTCTTTTCTCGAATCGGTGGATGTAGGCCATTGCCTCATGAATGGCCTCATCCAATCCTACTGCATCGGCGTGTAGGTTTATGGACTCGATGAACATGTCATCCACGCCTTCCTCAGCCAGCAATTGGTTCATGAGTTTCTTGCCCGCTTCCAGTGACATTTTATGCTGTTCTTGAACCAGCTCCATGGTTCGATACAGTCTTTTTATTTGTGCCGAATACGCAGGGGCACTTGCCAACTCTGAAAATTCATCATACTCTTGTTCTTCGTAGGCTTCTTCCTCTTGTTCGGTCTCTTGTTCATCTACGTCGACTTCTACCACTTCTGGTCGGGTGGGGGCTGATGTTGTTGTATGAGGTTGTGGTTCCTAAGCTCGCTCTGTTTCCGTCTCGAGATTACAGTCGTAGATTAGTCTAGCCACTTCTTCATCAGTGAGATCATTGAGAGTAAAGCCCTGTGGAAATTCTAAATCTGATGGGATGGGTGGAAACACTAGGTTGGGTCCCTCTGTACTTGGTCTTGGTAGCCGAATGGTGAATGACCTAATGCGTCGTGTCTGGGGAGGGGTAATTTCTGGTGTAGTGGTGGCTCCCCTTGGTTGAGCGCAGGGTAATTGGACTCCCCCTCTCATCTTCTTTGATGGGGGACCTGACGCTGATAGCCTTCTCTGGAATTCCTGGGCCCAGGGCCATACGAGTGCCCGCTGAATAGGCACGTCTTAGGCAAGACATCGGTAGATTATCTTGGTTAGAGCACAACATCCGTGAAGCACATTTTTCTGCTTCTTGTTCCACCGTTGATGGGCTAGGTGAATCTGATCTATGATCCAATGTGGTACGTTGATGGGGAGGCTTTCTGTCTCTGCTAGATACAAGCTAAACCATATTTTCTTTGGGGGCATGGTGAATCTTTCCTGGGCGGGGAAAGCAAAATGCTGCATGACGGTCCGTAGGTGTAGAGCGATGGTCGGTGTCATTGCTACCATATCCTTCAGCTTATTGAGATCTTTATGTTTCATTCTGCCTGGAACCATTGTTTCCTTTTCAGTGGGGATGTGCATACCATACATGCCCAATGCTTCTCGTACCAGATTGAGGGTCAGCTTGAATCTTTTAAGTTCATGGCCCGGCAACAGTGAGGGTAACACAAAGGTGATGTCGCCTCCCTTGGCCCTGCTCGGAGTGATGGTACTGATAAGATAAGAACAACGTAAGAAATCCGGCTTTGGTAAGTGGGCCATGAAATAACTGTCCAAGCCGGCTTTGGTCCATACTGAACGCATGACTTCGGCATTCTGATAGCTCTCAAACTCGCGCGTGAAAAAATGGTAGCGTCCCCATTTACCATTAAACTCCAATTCAGCTTCCCAAAAATAGGTTCCATCACCCAATGGTCCTGCAACATCACCAATGAGTGTGTTTGCCCACCTGAGAGGTGTGTCCCTCAGGAGGATCCTGAATTGGGAGCACATGCACAGCTTGAAGTTCTTGCGGTCTTTCGGTGAGATGTGGTTCGAGGAGGAGTGTTTCTATATCCACAATCTGTGCGCTGGATCCGGCTTGAGAACTGGCACCTCCGGCTTCTGCCATGGCCCTGCTTGCTTGTTGGTTCTGTGAGAATATAGAACCATGTGTTAACATTGTAATGGACAGAATAAACCCGTTGTTGTCCCCGTTACAACATTAACATGAGGTAGATGATGAGTCAGTGGTTAGTAAGTGCACGATGACAGTGTGTGTCGTTAATGCCTGGATAGTCCTAGGAGCTAGATGGAAAGATGCACAGTCTGACTAATGCAGTTAGTAAGTGGAGATGAATTCACAGATTGTGGTCAGGGGGTTTTTTTTACAAGTCTTAGGTTGCCAAACACCATGAATGGCTTTTGGTCTTGGTTTTGTGGAGATTCGGGAGGGTTGCATGAGTAATTCTACTGGGAGTTGTTGTGTCATTGGGACCCATTTACGAGTGAGTCTGTGCGTGCTTCTAGGCGGCAGTGTGTTTGAGTGTATCAGACAAGAGTGGGTGGCGGCTGCTTGAGCGAGTGAACTATGTCGTGTAAGATGTGAATTGTGTAGGACTAGTTGAGCCTGCAAGCAAGCCTTGGGCACCCAAATTTGTCTTGATTGTGGATCAGCCTTCATCGACTTCTTGGGTACCCAAATGGATTTCACTTTCTCAACAGAGGTTTTAGGAGTCCTCTTATTAGCATCAAGTCGTTGATTACTAATAGGAAGTTGAGACCGTTGTTGCAGCTTAGTTACGGTCGGCAGCTCGTCTTTCCGCACCCACATTTGTTTCATCAGCTGAGTTGTTCTGCTTCGCGCGTCCTTTTGGTCTCTCGCCTGGAGAATCTTCAGTGATTGATCTGCCCTTAGTTGTTGCCTCCTTCTGGCCTTTGGAAAAGAAGGGAGTTCCATTGTGGTTCTGACTCCTTTTTTGAGATCTTCATTCTTCTGCATCACATAGCCTTGGACAAGAACAGCATGGTCAACTTCATGTGTACCCCTGGAGGGACCAAGAGTCCGTGTCTTTTCTAGTTCCTTGAGTGCTCCATTATTTAACTCAATTGTAATTCTAGTCTGATTCACCCATACCTGAAGAAGTCCACTTCTTAGGTTTAAGTTGACTGCTTGGTCATAGATCCAGTCTTGACCCAAGACACGGGGTTCCGTGAGGTCCTCGTCTTGACATACTAGTACTTTAACTGTCATTGCCTCATCATGAATATAGAGGGGAAGTTCCACCTCGCCCATGCAAGGGGTTTCCACGCCTCCCAATCCTATGAGATATGCTTCCACAGGATTGATAGTCAATTGCAACTCTAGACAGTAAGACAATTTAACAGCACTAGTGGCTGCACCTGAGTCAATCAAGGCTCTTACAGTCCTTGCACTCTTTCCTTGTCCTATATCTAAGGTTATGAAAGGACGTCGATCAGTTATCCTATGTGAGCTAACACCTGAAACTTCACACATAGCCACGTCATATCCTTGATCTGCATATGCATCTTGCCTAGGGTGCTCTCTACCTTGTCTTCTTAATTTCATTCTCCGTATGCGCTCTAGGGCTTCTGCTTGAGCTTCTTCTCGAATTCGCTTTTCTTCCTCTTTGCGTTGCTTAGCAGTATTGAGTCGACTTAGCATCTCCTCCGTGAGGGGTTCCTGATACAACTTGACTCTGCATCCGCTAATATAGTTTGGAAGAACATCACCCTCTAAAGTGGCTAGTTGTACTGCTCCACTCGTGGAGATCCTATTGATTATCATAGGTCCGTAGCCTCTCTTTTCTAGCTTCCTTGCGTGTTGTTTCAATGTGTAGACTAAAACTAGATCTCCTGCTTTCAAGCCCTTATCCTTCACATGGGCATCAAAGTATGCCTTCTGTCTCTTCTTAGCTGCATATATCCCTGCAGATGCTCTCAGTCTTGTTTCTCCTAATCGTTCAAGGTCAAAAAGTCTAGAGGAGAGTTCATGACCCGTCCATTCGTGCTCTTGTGCTACTTTCAATGTAGGTATCAAGAAGTCCAAAGGTAGCACGCCGTTTTGGCCAAATACCATCTGAAAGGGGGTGGCTTGGAGTACCGTTTTGTAGGCGACTCGGTATGCCCAAACAGCATGGTGTAGCTGTTTGTCCCAATCAGAGCGTTTATTGTTCACTAATTTCGTCAATACATTGCATAAGATCTTGTTGGTGCTCTCAGCCTGGCCATTTGCTTGAGGGTGATAGGGGGCAGACTTCTTATGTATTACCAAGAATTCTTGGAGCAGATTTTCAATCACTTCATTCAAGAAGTGAGTGCCTCTATCACTAACTAGCTCTATAGGTAGTCCGTATCTAGTGAATACATTTTCAAACAAGAATTTAGCAGTTGTTTGAGCATCGTTCTTCGTTGTGGCTTTTACCTCTACCCACTTTGTTAGATAGTCTGTCGCAACAATGATATATTCTGCATGGGAACCCTTAGCTGGGGGATTAATAGGACCTACGAAGTCTATTCCCCACTTAGAGAATGCACGTCCACCCATCATAGGTTTCAGTGGCATCTCATCTTTACGTATAGGATACTGAGTTCTCTGACAGACATCACATCGTTTCACATAGGTATGTGCATCCATGTGAAGGGTTGGCCACCAGAAGCCCGCAAATAGTATTGCCTTGATCACTCGATCTGGTCCAAAGTGTCCTCCTGCTACACCTTGGTGCACAGTTTCCAAGATCTTAAGATATTCACTCTCATGGACACATAGTCTCAGGTAACCGTCTTTACCACGTTTGTATAGATTATCGCCAATGAGTGAGTAATCCTGGGCTTCTTGTTCTAAACTCCTGTTCCTAGCCAGAGTCATGTCTGGAGGGAATGTCTTCGTCCTCAGGAAAGATACTAGTGGTTTACTCCAACTTGGCACTATGGACACTTGATAAAGAGTGGCATGTTCCACAGGTGGTTTAGTGCAACAGATTGGGCATTCCTTGCACAACTTTTGGACATCCGCTTCCATAGTTGGCCAATGCACTCCAAGTCTCCTTAGTGTCTGTAAGGTTCGTTGCTTTGAGTAGTGTTGCTCTAATGCACCTACATGTGCTAAATGCAACCATTTATTGTACTCGTCCTCTTCCACACAACAAGCCAAGATTCCTTGATTTGTGTGCTTGTACATGCTTCCTGCCATGATGTGGTACTTTTGGGCTTTCACAACCTCTCTATTCTGTGTGTTTACTACAGGATGGTTAGGCCCGTATGTCAATACTGGTACCAATGGCTTAGCCCACTGCAGTACAACTTCCAAATTAAACAAGTAAGCATCAAGAAGATCATCTGATACTCCTTGTGGGGCTTCTCCAGATGTGAGCCTAGAGAGATGATCTGCTCTCAAATGAGTCCACCCTTTTCTCACCACTACCTCAAAATCATATTCCATTAGTAAGAGAAACCATCTTACTAATCTTCCTGTATTACATGGCTTGTTCACTAGATATAACAATGCTTGGTGGTCAGTAAAAAATTTAAACTTATTTGCAAGCAAATAATGTCTAAACTTTTTAACCGCATACACCATGCCTAAGCCTTCTCTCTCAGTAGTGGTGTAATTTCGTTCAGCTGCATTCAATTGTCTACTAGCGTAGGTCATTGGAAGATCCATATTACCTTCACCAGTAGGTTGAGCAAGCACACACCCAATAGCATAATTGGATGCATCCACATGAACATGGAAAGGCTTATTCCAATCCGGTGTGGTTAAGATTGGTGTTGAACATAATCGCCGTTTAAGCTCATTGAAGGAATTCTCACATTCCTCAGTCCACTCAAAGTTTGTCAGAAGTCCGTACATGGGCTTTGCAATGACAGCATACATGTGAATGAACCGACGGTAGTAACCACAATGTCCCATGAAAGCTTGTACTTCCTTGACATTCCTTGGCCTAGGTAGCTCTGCTATAGCTCTCACTTTCTCTTCGTCAGTAGATATGCCGTTCTTTGACACTATGTGGCCTAGAATCTTGCCTTGCCTTACCATAAAAACGCACTTTTCTGGGTTCAGGCAGACTTGATATTCTCTACATTTGTCAAAGATTTGTCTGAGTTCGGGAATATGGGTTTGCCTAATGTTGGAATGAGCACAAAGGTCATCAACATAGACTTCTAAGTTCTTCCTCAGGAACTCCTTAAACACATGGCACATTAGTCTCTGGAAGGTAGCTGGTGCGTTGGTAAGCCCAAATGGCATTACACGAAAGGCAAATATACCCCACTCTGTGGCAAAAGTTGTCTTATGCTAATCTTCTGGAGCTATGGCTACTTGATTGTAGCCCGAAAATCCATCGAGGAAGCTGTACACTTCCTTGCCTGCTACTCTTTCCAAGAGATGTTCTGTGATGGGAAGCGGATAGTTATCTCGAATTGTGGCTGCATTGACCTTCTTCAAGTTAATGCATACACGCAGCTTGCCATTCTTCTTGGGCACCACTACGATGGGGGATACCCACTCAGTGTGCTCAATTTCATAGATAAATCCAGCTTCGACCAGTCTATCTATCTCCTCTTTGATCTTAGCAGCGTAATTATCGTTATATGTATAGGGCTTTTGCTTAGAGGGTTTGGCATCTGAAGTCATGGGGATAGTGTGTGAGCATATGTCCGGGTCAACACCTTTCAAATCCTTGTAACTCCAAGCGAATACATCTCTGTATTCTCTTAGCAAGGCTATTAATGCATGCTCTTCTTCCTCTGTTAGTTCATGGCCTATGTACGTGCATCTCTCCTCTCCTTCTTCTAGGGCCACTACTATTTTCTTGGTGGTTTCTTTGTTATCATAGGCCTCTCCTGATTGTGCCTCTCGTTTAGGCATTCTTATCATGACTCTCCTGTCGTCTATCTCATACTTCTTAAAATTTTCTGGGACCTCAAACAAAGATTCTTCCTCTTCTGGTGAGACTTCTCTCTTCTTTCGTTTCTTTCCTTCTTCCTTCGGGGTCACATGTGTGGCTAATCTTACATCATTTGTAAGCTCTCCATGCCTCTGGGGTTGAAATTCTACTTCATGGAAGTATTCTTCATCTGATGCAAAAGGTGGGTCCATAATGATTGACTCTAGATCGGAGTCACTTGCATCCTCAAATGTATCAGGGCTAGGTTCGCATTCTTCTAGAACTGCCTCTCCCATGATTGGCTCTATGGAGAAGACTGAAATGTCATAGCCATCCTCATCACAGTGAGGTGTCCATTGTTCCTCATTGATGGCTACATCCATGGTTGCTAAAATTTCTGCCCAGCCGTGAGGTTCAAATTCTTCGTCTGGAAAAACTACAGGTGCATAGGCTGGGTCTTGGATTGCTCTATGGGTTTCTTTTGCACCTACCTCTCTGGCTTTTTCTCTCTTCTCTTCGTCTACTGCTACTTTGCACATCCATAAGTGGGTGTCTTCGTGCATCCAAGAGGATCCTGACCCAATGGAATGCACCGATTCTGTATCATCTTTGGCTCTATGGATGGGATTCCATTGGATAGGAGGTACATCTCTATGAGAGTAATCTTTGAGATTTACTTTGGTTGTAACACCTAAGTGTTGCAAATACAAGGAGTTGGTTCCCCAGTCCTGTACCACTTGCAACTGTCGCATAAATGGTCTTCCCAAAATCATCTCATAGGCATGTGTCACTCTAGCACAATGGTGAGTACCAACGTGAGGAGATACACCTCATAAATGTCAATCCGTGGAGACGTGAGGACCGGTATGAAGACCGTGATCAAGTGATGGCACAAGTGCGTGAGTGAAAGCACACAAGCATGCACACACATACACACACACACACGCACAAAGTAAGAGCAAGGAGTGGAACAATGGAAGATCTTCGATTATACAAGAGCTCTCTTACAAAGCTGACATCTACAACAAGCTAACCTCAAAAATGAGCTCTCCAACCCTTTTTATAGTTTTTGAGTGGTTTTGGCTCTGTCCAGACCTAGTGTCCGGCCTAGTTAAAAAATAGGTTCCAGGGCTTATTTGGGGGCTCAAACGGAGTCTAAAAATTATGAAAATTGGTAGGATGGTAGTTCTAATACTCCTCAAGCTTGAGGACTCCTCGGCTTGAACAAAATGGAGTTACAAAAATGGGAAATGGTATTTACAATGTTTTTTAGTGATAAAAATCACTATTTTTGTAGGGATTTCTTCTAAAAATTTGACAGGTGCTTCTTGGAGCTCCCTACTTGCTCCTTCTTCTTGTGTGTCCACTTCCTTGATGCGCTTCCATGCTTTGTCCTTGACCTTGAGCTTCAACACTCCCCCCCCTCTTGAGTCTGTCGTCCCTGATAGACCCTTGTTGTCGTGGTTGTTCCATGTAGTACATTGAGAGGTAGTGTCCGTTACGTGCAACAAGAGCGATCCTTCTTCCCAATATATCCTGGTTGTTTGTCTGGTTCTTCACTTTGCCACTGTTATCTCTTGCAGTTTGTAGTCCCTTTGTACGTACTTCTGCCTTGTATTCCATCTGGATGGTGCATTTGTGAGTTTTCCAAGACTACTAGTTGCTCAGAGGAGGTGTTCAATGTTGATGATGAGCAACTCTCAATGGTGGATGGCTCCCTTGTTCTTGTAGTGGTCACCGTGATGTCCTCTGATTCTTCCAAAGATGGCTTTCATAGTTTTCATGCCAAGTACTTGTAACCCATAATGGATGATGGCTAAGTGCTTTAGTGTGTGGGTTGAACAAAATATGTGCCTTGTGCAAGGCCTTGTAATGTGGCCCTACGTATGCGTACTTGGAAAATGCATGGCAAGAAGTATGGTGCAAGAGATTGGGTCTTGAGCTAAGTGCTCAAGGGTATGCTGACGAAGAGGTTTCCTAATCGATCATGGTTATAGTGTGGGTGAAGCATACACGTCTTACCATGGTGAAGGGTCCGTTGATCTTCATCTCTTCGTGTTGTAGTTCCATCATGGTGTTTGACCATCGGTTTGTCCTTTTTGTTGATGAATGTCCTTGCTGAAAGTTCGCTGATGAGCATTTTCAAGCACAGTCCTCTTCTTTGCCCCTTTTCTCTTTTTTTTTTTTCGTGATGGCATCAAACAAGAAGAAAAAGGTTAGTATCAATAACATATTTTGCATGTGACAATTGTGTCTCATGTGCCTGGGATTTCTCAATTGTGTCTATGCACGGCCATGTAAGGTGGCCCTATCTTGATGCATACTTTGGAAATGCATGACCTGAATGGTGCAAACGACTGGGTTATGCCAAAGGCACATGGTTGCTGCTGGTCGAGGCTTTTGATGTTACTTGCATACTTGATGAATTCTTTGATTGGAGGTGTCTATTGGATCTCGAAATGATGTAAGCCTCCGGATTGGAACCCATTTTGGAATAGGGTTTGGTACTGTAGAGATTACCTCAAGCCACTTCATCTTTGGATGCTTTCCAAACTTTGGTATCCCGTGTGGTTGGCCTTTTGGTTCTGTGGATGTTGTTGGTGCTTTTGGCTTCCAAACCCATATCCTTGATGATTGCTTGCTTTCTTTTGCAGAAGGGTTGAGTTTATCTTCTTTTGGTCTTTGTAATCTGTTCTTACCCTTTGCTTTCCTTGGCTTCTTTGTTGAGGCCTTTTGCATGGTGGGGGAGCATAGACCTTTGTACGTGTAAGAGCTTCTTGGGTAGCCACATCTGTAATCGCCCTTGTTGAGCAGTAGCTAATTTTTTAGGCACCCAAATTTGTACCTGATTGTGGTCGGCCTTCATTGATAGCTTCGGTACCCAAATTTGTTGGAGTCTTCGTGCTTGAGCCTGTCGTGGGTGCTTGGTCCTTCTGTTGTCATGGTCGATCTGGTTGGGTGGGAGTCTTTGAGGCAACATCGATGGTTGTACTCCTTTCTTTACCCAGATCTGTGTCATGCCCAGCACTTCTTTCCTCATGAAGGCTCTTTGTCTATTTGATAGACTGGCTGTCTTGCAATGTTTTGCTTGCTTCTGAGGTTGAACTACTGTAGATGCTTTACTCTTTGAAAAAAAAGAAGAAGGTTCTTCTTGCCTTTTCGACTATCCTTCCATGATTGTGTCCGTCTGGATCATAGATCTTTTGACATTTACAACATCTTGTTCGAGAAGATTAGCCTTAGAGGAAAGAAGAGAGTGTGTGGTGTCTTGGTCAGTGGCCATGCAATTCTCCAATTCTAATGTAATGCATTGTTCATGTGCCCAAACATGAAGAAGTTTACTTCTTAGGTTCAAGTTGACAGCATGGTCGTAAATCCAATCTTGACCCAAGACAAGTGGCTCTGTGAGGTCCTCATCATGACACACTAGCATTTTGACTTTTATTGGAACATCTTGAAGGTAGATGGGAAGTTCCACTTCGCCCAAACAGGGGGTTTCCACACCTCCTAATCCTATGAGATAGGCTTCTATGGGCTTGATGTTCGATTGCAGGTCTTGGCAGTATGAAAGTCGAATTGCACTAGTTGCTGCACCTGAATCAACTAATGCTCTCACAGTCTTTACACTCTTTCCCTGTCCTACCTCTATAGTCACAAAAGGCTGTCGATCAATTATTTGAGAAGTAGTTATGCCCGATTTTTGGCACATGTCCATGTGATATTTTGGAGCTTTTGTGTTGACATCTAGGCCTAGCCGTCGTAGCTTATTTCTTCTGATGCGCTCTCTCGCCTCTGCTTGTGCTTCTTCTCTAACCCTTAACTCCTCTTCTTTTCGCTTCTTAGCAGTGTTGAGTCTCATGAGCATTTCCTCTGTAAGAGGTTCTTGATATAACTTGACTCGGCATCCACTAATATAGTTTGGTAGGATATCACCTTCTAAAGTGGCCAATTGAATTGCACCGCTAGTGGAGAGTCTATTAATGATCATGGGTCCATATCCTCGTTTCTCCAATTTGCGGGCATGTTGCTTTAGCGTATAAACCAGCACTAGATCTCCTTCCTTCAATCCTTTATCCTTTACATGGGCATCAAAGTATGCCTTTTGCCTTTTCTTTGCAGCATAAATGCCTGCTGCTGCCCGTAGCCTCGTCTCACCTAAGCGTTCTAGATCAAAGATCCTGGAAGATAACTCATGTCCATTCCACTCATGCTCTTATGCTACTTTCAAGGCTGGGATTAGGAAGTCCAATGGTAGCACGACATTCTATCCAAAGACCATCTGAAATGGGGTAGCATTGAGTACCGTTTTGTAGGCAACTCGGTATGCCCAAACAGCATGATGAAGTTGTTTGTCCCAATCAGAGCGTTTATTATTTACAAGTTTCATCAATACGTTACATAGGATCTTATTCGTGCTCTCGGCTTGTCCGTTAGCTTGTGGGTGATAGGGGGCAAACTTCTTATGTATCACCATGAATTCTTGAAGGAGATTTTCAATGACCTCATTCAAGAAGTGCGTGCCTCTATCACTAACCAACTCTATTGGTAACCCATATCTAGTGAACACATTTTCGAATAAGAACTTAGCCGTCGTTTGAGCATCATTCTTCGTTGTGGCTTTTACTTCCACCCACTTTGTAAGGTAATCTGTGGCCACGATAATGTACTCAGCATGCTACAGATGTCAGGGGGATCACCTCATTCGTGATTGTCCCTTACCTCCACCTACACAACCCTAGTCAGTGACAATTCAGGGCTTTTGCCAAGAATGTGGAAAGGAGCATCTCTTACGAGATTGCCCTAAGAATCCTAATAATATGCCAAATATCACTCCTATTAACGTTATTGGGTTGGTGGTAGACTCCACAGGAAGTGTGACGTCCACTGCACCAGTACAGGTCGTGACTAGAGCTCAGGCATTGCAGCAGAACCAAGGGTTAGACCAGGATAAGAACCCAGAGGCTAGTGAACCTGAGAGCGTGACAAAGAAGAGGACTAGAGCATGGAAAGATAGTCGGGAAAGAATGAAAAGAAAATGGGCTAAAAAGATGAGTGAACTTGAGGAAAGCATAAGAGAAACCAAAGCCAGGATAACTGAACTCACATCTCAAACTCCCTCTCACACTACCCCACCACCACCACTCCCATCGCCATCCGACCCGCCACCTTCCAACCCACCTCATACGATTCCACCACCCCCGGGAGTAGGATCAGTATTAGATGACCCCACTCCTGAAGATATAGACATGATGCTTAAAGCATATCAGACCAGAATCCAAGAAGGGCCGAATGTCACGGATCATGACAAGTGCTACCCTAGAGCTGACCTAGAGATAGAAAGAACCAAGCTTTGTGCGAAAATGGTCGCATTGGCTCAGACTATGTTTGAAGCCAGTCGCCTTTTCAATTACTCGGGCTCAGCCAAGACGCAATTACACTTGGATGGACTTCTAGAGAAGTTAGAGGGCATAATTGCAAGATCGGCCAAGGAAGAAAAAAATCAAGAGAGAGATAAAGCAAGCAAAAACATGACCCATCCCCCATCGGAAGTTTATGTGCCCAATTCCACTGAACCAGACAACCCCCCTTCCCTAGGAAGAATAGAGAATCTAATGGCACAATCACAAAAGGAACCAGCCTCTCAACACAAGGACAAGGCAAGTGAAAGAGTAAGCATTCCTGCTCAGGAAGCCTATGTGCCTAACTCTACGGAGCGAGACACATCATCGTCTATGAATCGGTTCACACCAGAATTCCTACGCGAGATTCAAGAAGACAAATGGGCTAAAGAAAGTGAAGTCCCTCCTCCCATTGAACTTGTGGATGATGCACATGACCAATTCCCACAAGACATCCCATCCATTTATGGAGAGTAGGAGAGTACCCAATCTCAGGAAAGATTAGACTTCGAGTCTAATTCTTTACAAGAACTACCCCATTTCATAGGCCCCTGGGAAGCAAAGTCCACTTGTATGAGAGCACCCACAGTCATGGTAAGAAACGAAGATTCGGTCATACCTAGGAACACAGAGGTAGTGAAGAACACTAAAGTGCAGTGCAATCTCAAGTTAGAAGAGCTACTCAAGGTTAGACCTGAATTATGGAAACATGTCGCCAAACAAGTACCAGAGATAGCAAAACCTCGTTCCCAGGTAGGATCCCAAAGGACAGTGCGAGAAATACCCTTGGATAAGATAGGAGATATGTGTGAAGGTGAAGAAGGGAACACCTATCTTCCCATTACCTACCAGGAGTACACCACCAAGGCAATTTTGGACTCAGGCGCAGGAGTTGCAATTGCCACCACTTCCCTATGGAAGCATTGGGGCAAGCCTGCACTCAAACCAACGAGAATGAAATTGCAGATGGCCGATGGTCATATTGAGAGACCCTTAGGATTGCTAGAAGGAATAACTCTCACCACCTGTGGTGTCGAGTTTGAGCACACATTTGCCATATGTGACTTCAGCAAAAATCATGCTGTTGAAGCTCAAGGTCAAGGACAAAGCATGGAAGCGCATCAAGGAAGTGGACACACAAGAAGAAGGAGCAAGTAGGGAGCTCCAAGAAGCACCTGTCAAATTTTCAGAAGAAATCCCTACAAAAATAGTGATTTTTATCACTAAAAACCATTGTAAATACCATTTCCCATTTTTGTAACTCCATTTTGTTCAAGCCGAGGAGTCCTCAAGCTTGAGGAGTATTAGAACTACCATCGTACCAATTTTCATAATTTTTAGACTCCGTTTGAGCCCCCAAATAAGCCCTGGAACCTATTTTTTAACTAGGCCGGACACTAGGTCTGGACAGGGCCAAAACCATTCAAAAACTATAAAAAGGGCTGGAGAGCTCATTTTTGAGGTTAGCTTGTTGTAGATTTCAGCTTTGTAAGAGAGCTCTTGTATAATCGAAGATCTTCCATTGTTCCACTCCTTGCTCTTACTTTGTGCGCGTGTGTGTGTATGTGTGTGCATGCTTGTGTGCTTTCACTCACGCACTTGTGCCATCACTTGCTCACGGTCTTCATACCGGTCCTCACGTCTCCACGGATTGACATTTATGAGGTGTATCTCCTCACGTTGGTACTCACCATTGTGCTAGAGTGACACCAAAATTTAGCGCCGTTGCCGGGGAGAGAGCTTGGAGGACGAGTGTGTGACGGTAAGACGTAGAGTAGCGACGTTGGAAGGTAAAAAAATCATCATTTTCAGTTCAGTTTCTGAATTTTCCTTCTTCTTCATCTTCATCATCATCATCATCTCCACCCGCCTTCATCTTCTCAATTTTTTCCCATTTTTTAGAGTACATTCACCTTATTTTTACTTGTGGTTGTGAGCAAGAAGCTTAGAGAGGGTGCAGAACAGAGGCGCTGAAGAAGTAGCACCAAAATAGCTGAAAATCTGAGTGAACAGCCCCAAACGTGATGAAACCTGCGCCAAGTATCGTGAGGGCAATATCGTGGGTTTGAAGGAAGATTTTGCATCTACAGACACATAGGAGTGACAAGGAGGACACAAGGTACTCATATTTGTAAAAATTTTTGAATTTGGACTCCAAAAAATCCAAGTATCATGTTTCTCCCGCGGTTGAGGTTTCGCGATACCTGACAAGTATCGTGAATCTCCTGTGGTTGAGTATCGCGATATTCACCGGCGATCGTGTATCGTTTCGGCTAGAGATCGTTTCCGCCAGAGATCGCGATACTTGAGAAGTATCGTGTATCGTTTCGGCTAGAGATCGTTTCGGCCAGAGATCGTTTTGATCAAAGATCGCGATATTCACCAGCGATCGTGTATCGTTTGGTTCATAGATCGTGTATCGTTTGGTTCATAGATCGTGTATCGTTTGGCTTAAGTATCGTGTATCGCTTCTCAGAGATCTCGATACTTACCGAAGATCGCGTATCGTTTTGTTCAGGTATCGTCGATCGTTTTTGAGCCAAGTATCGGGTATCGTTGGTGCCAAAGATCATTTCAATCAAAGATCGTGATACTCACCAGCCATCATGTATCGTTTGGTTCATAGGTCGTGTATCGTTTGCATGAGAGATCGGTATCGTTTCAGTCGAAGATCGGTATCGTTTATCAGAGATCGCGATATTTATCAGAGATCGGGTATCGCCTAAGTCAGAGATCGTGTATCGTTTTCTTCCAAATATCGAGTATCGTCTTGAGCTAAGTATCGTTTTGCCCGAGTATCGTGATAGTCAAGTATCGTGTATCGTTATACAGCGATCGCGATACCTATCAAAGATCGTGTATCGTGGAGTTTGCTCACGATACTTGTTGAAGATCGTGTCGCCTACTTCAAGTATCGCGATACACACCAAGTATCGTGTATCGAGTTCCTCAAGTATCAAGTATCGTGTCCTACAAATGTCGTGTATCGCCTGATTTGAAGCATTTCCTGAGAGGCCCTGTTTCCCTGTTTTAACCCCCAAAACCCTGAACTGGCATAACTTTCTCATACGAAATCCGTTTGCTGTGATTTTGGTTTTGTTGGAAAGCTCGTGGGGAGTACAACCAAAACATTGATTGGTCACGGTAAAAATAATACCAGGATTATTAGATAGGGTATTTTGAAGTTGACCCTCAGGAAAACTGGAAAACCAAGGTGTTCCAAAGGATTTTGAGCAATAAAAGAGAACTTTGGGACTAGAAGCCAAGGCTTATGAACCTGAGATCTGGCAGACACTTAGGCAAGGATAGACAAAGCATTAGGTCATCTGAGGCTAGTGTCACCCATACAGCCAAGTCTTGGGCTCAACAGCTTAGTGGTTATCCTTACACTCGAAGTTCAGAAACCAGTGACTCGGAAATGTCTTTTAGCATGGAAAGACCCACACGTAGCTCAGGCACTGCCTATTTACAGACACCAGAAGGTCCTTATAAGACCCAATTGGAGTATATCAAGACCAACCAATTAGGTGCTCGCATCTATGAGGATGGTCTAAGGCGATCAGTGGTTCAACTCAAAAATCCTGACCAACCCTTTGGACTTGAACACCCAGTAGTCAAGTTCAAAGAAGGTGCTTACATTGATAAGGAAGGAACAATGTATGTGGTTACCAACTTACCAGATAGGACAGATGAGTTTGGAAATATCATTCCTGAGAACGAGATAGGAGACCTAGAGAAAGGAGACCTAGGAGGAGAACCCAAGACCCCTAGAGGTAAGTCAGTCTTAACCAGAGTGCTCACTCCAGAATGGATTCCTCAAGATAATAAAAGCATAGAACTATTCGTGAATAGAGAAACGGAGGAAGCCTTTTGGAGATTTAGGCCAGATCAACCGAGCCCAGTAGTCACCATCTATGAATTCAAGGACCCAAAGACACCAGGGAAAGTTGTCTATCTAGATCACACATCTCAAAAATTATTCTTGGTATCAGATCATGACAGACATGCATACACGTGGCAAGGTGAATCAATTTTCCCTCCACCAAGATCTAATGTTTCCCAGGGTCTCCAAGGAGCCAGATCATCCAAGGGTCATGAAACCCACAGGGAAAGAACTAGAGAGAGACCGGAGGTAAGCTTTGCAGACACTGTAGGCAGAGACAGATCAGGATATGGAACGGAAAGACTTGAAAGGGAGAGACATAGAGTTTATAGGCATCAGAGAGATGATCATGATTTCCCATTGCCTAGACCACGAGAGCACTCAAGAACCCTTAGACCCTCTCAAGTGGTTAAGACAATGAAGAACTACTTTGATGGATTGGGAGATCCTTATGATCATGTGGCGGAGTTCAAACAAGTGCTAAGAGCTGAACAGGTTGAAGACTTATTCACCCAGTTCGAGGCATTTGGTTTGACTCTTAAGGGTACTGCTTTAGCTTGGTTTCAAACCCTAAACAGTCGCAACTATAGAGAGATAGGTCAGGTGCTAGAAGAATTCATTGTGGAATTTTCCAAAAGCGGTATCAGGCATAACACATCATCCTTGATCCACAGCTTCAAGCAGACACCCCAAGAAACAGTGCGACTTGCAGGAAGAAGGTTTAGACAGTACTTGGAAAGATGCCCTATACTAGAATTACCCACATCAGCCAAACAGGTGGCACTGTTTTTAGATGGCCTATTGAGCACTAAATTAAGGTCATATGTATACTTGAAGGAGCCTAGATCCATAGAAGAGTGTATGCGGATATGCATTGACATAGAAGACAACTTGGGTGAGGAGTTAGGACTATCCAAACTCTATAAGGATTCAGACAGTTCTACTAGTCATACCACGAGAACCTCCAGTGAGATAGATGAGATAGCTGAGCAGGTGGCCAAAAAGCTAGGAGTTCAAAATAGACAAATGCCAAGGGTCACTTCAGTGAAGCGATGTTATACATGTGGAGGAGATCATATGGCTAATGTTTGCCCGTTGACGACTCAACCCCAAGGAAACCCTAATGCTCTATATTGCACCATTGAAAGGAAGTACACAAATCATGCAGCCCAAGATTGTCCCTATAACAGGCAGGGTGTTATACAACATTATCAGCAACCTTACCAGCAGGGTAGGTATCAGAATCAGCACCAACAGCCATATTATAGGCCACAACAATATCAACCTCAATACCAGCAGCCATATCAGGCACCATATAGGCCACAACCTGTCCTAGGAAACCAACCGCCAGCTCCTGCCAATGTGATCCCAGTTAAATATACGATGGCGGAGGAGAACCCTAATAGAGCATTGGTGCCACTAACCCCATTGGTCTCAGAAAATGACTCTCACGCTCATGGTTCAAACTACTTCCAGGAAGATAGTCCACATGCTTATTACATAGAGTCACCTGAGCAAAGTGAGACTTCTCAGTATCAATATGAGACACCACCTATGGAACAAAATTGGGAGCCAGAATACTCCAATGTCATGTATACAAATCCAAATCCTAGGCCCCAATTGAGACAAGTAAGACCACAAGCCCCTAGAGGACCATGCTTTAGATGTCAAGGCGACCATTTCATTCGTGAATGCCCCCACCCACCAGCTCTGGGACAAGGGCAAAACATTACAATACAAGGCTTTTGTCCTGAGTGTGGCCAGGAACATCTTCCTAGAGAGTGTCCGAGAAACCCCTCTAGTGCACCCAAGGTTACACCCATCAATGTGGTAGGCTTACTGGCAGATTCAAGTTCAAGTAGCAGTAATGTGGCTCCTGTACAGGCAGTTACTAGGGCACAGGCTGCACAACAAGCAAAACCATCTGAGCAATCAGAGTCAAGTGAGGCAGGAGAACCCAGTAAGAGGAAACCAAGAACATGGAAGGATACCAGAGAGAAGGCTAATCGCAAGTGGAACAAAAAGATATCTGAAATAGAAGAAAGCCTAAAAGATGCCAAAACAAAAATAGAAGACATTGCATCTCAAAGCCCCTCACATGCTGAAGCTCCATCCACTCCGCTTCCTCCCACCCCACCACCCATTGTAAATAGACCGCAATCAGGGTCTGTTCTTGCAGATCCAACCCCAGAAGGCTTGGACATGATGTTCAAGGCCTACCAGGCTCGTCTTCAAGAAGGGCCAACAGCGCAAACCTAGACAAGAGTTACCCTAGAGCAGATTTAGAGATTGAACGGATGAAAATGTGCATGAAAATGGTAGAACAAGCTCAAGCTATACTTGAGACTAGTCAAAAGTTCAATCAGACAAACTCTGTCAAACCGGATTTGCATTTCCAAAGCTTACTAGAAAGATTAGAGCAGTTGGTAAACAAACCACAAGTTTCTTCACCTCCACAGGCTCAACCAGTTATTGAAAGAGGAAGCTCACCACCAATGGGAGCTTATGTTCCTAATACCACGGATGCTGGAATACCTCCTTCAATTCAACAGTACTCTCAAGAGTTCTTGCGGGAAATACAGGAAGAGAAATGGGCCAAGGAGAAGGGTAATTCCCCTCCTATTCCTGAGATTGATGATCTTCATGATCAATTTCCCCAAGACATTCCGTCTATCTATGGAGACCAAGTAGAGCAACAAGAAGATGAAAGATTAGATTTTGAATCTAATTCTTTACAAGAGTTGCCTCATTTCACAGGCCCCTGGGAATCTGAATCTCTCCAGATCAGAGCTCCCACAATATTGGTAAGAAATGAAGACTCAGTGATTCCAAGAAACACTGATGTTGTGAAGAACACTAAGGTTCAATGTCATCTCACCGTAGAGGAGCTGCTCAAGGCAAAACCGGAGCTCTGGAATCATGTGAAGGATCAGGTTCCAGAACTTGAATCCAATATGCCAAAAGTAGGCTCTAAGCAAAAAGTTCCAGAGATACCTCTCGACAAGATAGGAGACATGAGCGAAGGTGAAGAAGGTAACACTTATCTTCCGATCACCTATCAAGGTTACACAACCAAAGCAATTGTAGATTGGTGTTGCTATTGCGACCACCTCCTTGTGGAAGCAATGGGGAAAACCCACATTAAGACCAACGAGAATGAAACTTCAAATGGCAGATGGTCATTTTGAAAGACCTCTAGGATTGCTTGAAGGGATAACTCTAACCACTTGTGGTGTAGAGTTTGAACATACATTTGCTATATGTGACTTTGAGAAAAATAATGTCTATGAGATGATCCTAGGAAGACCCTTCCTACGACAATTGCAAATAGTACAGGATTGGGGAACCAACTCCTTGTACTTACAACACTTAGGGGTCACAACCAAGGTCAATCTGAAGGATTACACCTTCAGAGATGTACCACCCCTACAGTGGAATCCTATCCACAAAGCAAAAGAAGATTCAATCTCTGTGCATTCTGGAAGTTCACCTGATCCATCCTGGCTGCATGAAGATACTCACTTGTGGATGTGCAAGGTCGCAGAGGAAGAGGAAAAGCGCCTAAAAGCGAGAGAAGAAGGAACTCCCCCAGGAGATAGACCAATAAAAGACCCAGCCTATACACCGATGATATTTCCAGATGAGGAATTTGAGCCTCATGGTTGGGCAGAAATCTTAGCTACCATGGAGATAGCAGTAAATGAAGAACAATGGACACCTCATTGTGATGAGGAGGGTTATGATATTTCAGTGTTCATGTGTCAGCCCCTGTTTTGAGTAATCTGACTCCCAACTAGGTTCGTTTGGCTCTTCGCTATAGTAAGACTCACCATGTTCAGGAGATTGCATGTAGTAAGCATGGGGGCTATCGACATGTGTAGAATCAAAGCTATGGTCACTGGGGTCACTTTCAGAAAGCAATCGTGTTACAAGGACTATAGCTCTATTCAGGTTTTCTTCTACTGCTGCATATTTTACTGGGATCGCATTAGCTGGGGCAGGGGGTTGTTGAGCTAACACAGGCTGAGGCCTTTGTTGGTTTTGGTATGGTTGTTGATAAGGTTGTTGTGGCCTGCCATATGGTTGTGGAGGGTACGGGTTCTGGTATCTTCCCTGCTGAGGGTATGGCTGAGGGTAGGGTTGCCTAACCGCCAGCTTGTTGTATGGGCAATCTTGTGCTGTGTGATTTGTGTATCTCCGTTCTATGGTGCAGTACTGGCTACTAGGATTAACTTGGGGTTGAGCCATAATGGGACAGACATTCGCCATGTGGTCGCCACCACAAGTATAACATCTTTTCACTGGGGCAAATCTAGGAATTTGTTTACTAGAGACACCTAATTTTTGAGCTACTTTTTCCGCAAGCTCCTCGATTGATGTGGATTGCATGGAAGAGATGTTAGAGGCACTATCCGAACCTTTGTATATCTTGGAAAGCTCTAACTCCTCCCCTAGGTTATCCTCAATGTCAATACACATGCGTACACACTCTTCTATGGTCCTAGGGTCCTTCAAGTACACATAAGATCTCAATTTAGTACTTAGCAATCCATCCAGGAATAAAGCCACTTGCTTAGCTGGTGTGGGTAGCTCCGAAACAGGGCATCTTTCAAGATATTGCCTAAATCTCCTTCCTTCAAGTCTCACGGTCTCTTGCGGGGTTTGCTTGAAGCTGTGAATCAGCGAGGAGGTATTATGCCTTATGCCACTCTTAGAGAATTCAATAATGAAAGCTTCTAGGACTTGGTCTATGCTCCTGAACTACCTCTCATTTAGTGGCTGAAACCATGTCAGGGTAGTGTTCCTAAGGGTCAGACCAAAGGCATTGTATTGCGTGAATAGATCCTCCACTTGTTCAGCTCTCAGGACTTGTCTAAACTCAGCCACATGATCGTATGGATCTCTAGTGCCATCGAAGTAGTTCTTCATGGACTTAACTAGCTGAGTCGGTCTCAAGGTTCTTGTGTGCTCTCTAGGTCGTGGTAGAGGGAACTCATCCGCATTTCTTTGATTCCTGTGAGCTCTAAGTATCTCAGGTTCTACTCTATTTGTTTCCGTCCTCGTTCTTTCTCTGCCCACTGGGTTGGCAAAGCTTACTTCCGGCCTTTCTCTATGTCTGTCTCTTTGAGTTCCATGAGCTTGGGATGTTCCAGCTCCAGGGTGACCATAGGATACATTCGATCTTGGTTGGGGGAAAACGAATTCACCCTTCCAAGTGTAAGCATGCCTATCATTTTCTGTAACCACAAAGATCCTCTCCGAAGCGTGATCTAAGTAGGTCACTCTGCCTGGGCTATCAGGATCCTTAAACCTATAGATCATGATTGTTCCTATATCAGTTGGCTGATCAGATTTATACCTCCAAAAGGCTTCGTCAGTTTCTCAATTGAGGAGCAAATCTATGCTCTTATTATCCTGAGGAATCCACTCTGGTGTGATGATCCTAGTGAGAACCGATTTGCCTCGAGGGGTTCTAGGTTCTGTACCCATGTTTCCTTGCTCTAGGTCCCCTAAGTCCGCTTCTGAGATCACATTCCCAAATTCGTCCGTCCTATCTGGGTGACTGGTGACTACGTATATGGTTCCTTCTTTGTCCAAGTATGCTCCGTTTTCAAACTTGACAGCTGGCCGCTCTAGTCCAATGGATTGATCAGGATTCTTAATCTGTACCACAGATCTTCCTAGGCCGTCCTCATAGATGCTGGCACCTAATCGGTTGGTCCTAAGGTATTCCAACTGCGTTTTGTAAGGGCCTTCTATCTTGTGCAAGTATGGAACTCCTGAACTTCCTGTAGGTCTGTCCATGCCTTGAGATATCTCTGATTCACTGGTATCAGAGCTAGGGTAATGCGAGTGGTGACTCAACTGCTGGGCCCAAGACCTCGCAGTATGATTGACACTAGCCTCTGAAGACCTAAGGCTTTGTCTCTCTCTTACTAGGTGTCGTCCTGATCTAAGGTTCATATGCCTAACGGATTAACCCAATTTGTCCTAGGTACAACCACGTTTCTGAGTCCTTTGTATCAATTACTTAATTCCCTTTTTATGTTGATTATCGTGTTTATACTCTTGTCTGATATCACGTCGTTAGGAATACTTGAGTTTAATTTCGCACTTTAGTTTGGTTGTTTCACATTAGGTTCTTTTCCTTTAAGGTTGTCGTTCACACACACACAGGTTATCTCTTGACTTGCACTTGATTTCTTAGATAGTCTTTGATTTATCTCGTGCCTATCGTTGCCTGGAATTACTTCTAACACTACGCGCACTTAGCCTAAACTAAGAATTGACAGAGGGTGTTGCGGGTTTTCCAACCTTGAGTTCCTTTCCTTGTGTTGTTGCCCTGGTGTGCCCAGGACGCGTGTTCCCAAGCCTGCACTTACTCTTGCTTTACGTACCCTTCGATGCTCTCAAAGGACCTGTAAAAGGCCCACCGTTAGCTCAAGACTTAAATTCAAAAGACAGAACCAATCACTTTCATTCATGTAACACTTCACCAATTTGCACTATGATTTGTTGGACACAACTCTAGAGATCCCTAAATTTTGTTCCCCCTGAGTATGGTCAACTTTAAAATACCCTATCTAATATTCCTTATCTTAATTTAACCGTAAGCAGTCGATGTTTTTGTTGTACTCCCTGCGAGCTTTCCAACAAAACAAAAATCACGGCAAACGGATTTTGTACGAGAAAGTTATGCCCGTTCAGGGTTTTGGGGCTAAAACAGGATTAAACTAGGTTAACAGGCAAACAGGAATTCTTGGGTTACTTGGGTCATGCCCTCGTAATGCAATACTACACCCTAGTGTTTGTCCCACACTTGGCCAAAATTTAGACCATTATTTTTGCCTCAAAAATTTGACCTAATTTGCCCTTCTAACGTGTTCGCAAAGTCTGTCGGTCGCGATTGACAGGTCAGTCGCGATCGACGTGTCGATCGCGATTGACAGGTCCGTCGTGGCTGTCAGTCGCGATTGACTGGTCAGTCGCGATTGATTGGTCAGTCGCGATTGACACGTGGCCGAAAATTCAGTCAATCGTGGTCAAAGGATCGTTGACTCAGTCAGTCGCGATTGATGGGTCGATCGCGATTGACAGGTCAGTCGCGAGGATCTGTCCGTCGTGGTCAAACAATCGTTGACTGTGTCGGTCGCGATTGATAGAGCCGTCGTGGGCTGTCAGTCGCGATTGATGGGTCGATCGCGATTGATGACTCGATCGCGATTGACACGTGTCACGCGTAGCTTCTGTCCGTCGTGGTCAATCGGTCGTTGACTCTGTCGGTCGCGATTGACAGAGCCGTCGTGGGCTGTCGGTCGCGATTGACGTGTCGATCGCGATTGACAGGTCTGTCCGTCGTGGTTTGTCGATCGCGATTGACAGAGCGATCGCGATTGACAGAAATCTGATGAATTTCAAAAAACTAAACACATTTTTGGGAAGCTCTAGGCCTGTAGATCATGGTTTTGCACTTTGTTTGGCAATTTGAGCATTTTTTCTGTCGGTCGCGATTGACAGAGGTCGGCGACACACAGACAGTTATGGCGAATTCCGTACCTGCGCAGAGTGCTGGGGATGATGATGTGGCCTGTACCTGCAAGACATCTCAAGAAACATGCAAAAACAGCACACACAATTTCGCTCTCTCGCTCTCTCACACAAGTGAAATGAGGGAAATGAGGTGGAGAAGGTGATATGATCAAAAAACTGAATTTTTCGCGATGATGGAGATGGAGGTGGAAGATGGTGATGATGATGATGGTGATGATGGTGGTAAGGTAAGAAGGAGAAAAATAGGAAAAGTAACAAAATTACCTACAACGCCAACGTCTCCAATCTACGTCTTACCATCACACGCTCGTCCTCAAAGCTCGATCCCCGGCAACGGCGCCAAAATTTGGTGTAGCTCAGTGATGAGTAGCACCTCCTTTAATGTCAATCCGGGAAGACGTGAGGATGGTATGAAGACCTCGAGCAAGTGGAGGCACAAGTGCGTGAGTGAGAAGCACACAAGCATGCACACACATACACACACACGCGCACACACGGCAAGACAAGGAATGAGAAGCAATGGAGTTCTTAGATTACTTTCAAAAAGCTCTTACAAGTTCATTTCAATTACAAGCTAACCTCAAAAATGAGCTCTCTAGCTCCTTTTATAGTTTTTGACTAGCTTTGGCCCTGTTCAGACCTAGTGTCTGGCCTAGTTAAAAATTAGGTTCCAGGGCTTATTAGAGGGCTCAAACGAGATCTAAAAAATATGAAAATTGGCAGGTAGATACTTCTAAAGCTCCTCTAGCTCAAGGACTCCTTGGCTTGCACAAAATGGAGCTACAAAAATACGAAATGATATTTACAATGGTTTTTAGTGATGAAAATCACTATTTGTGTAGGGATTTCCTCTACTGATTTGTCATACACCTCTTTGAGCTCCCTACTTGCTCTTTCTTCTTGTGTGCTCAACTCCTTGATGTCTGAAAAATTAGATGGCCTACTTGCCAGATCTTCTTTGACTGCCATGTCTGCTTGTGTTGTCCCTTCGCTCTGACTCTCTTCGTCTTGTGGCTCCTTCGGTTCCCTGACTGCTGCCAACAAATATCAAGATTATTAGATAGGGTAATTTGAAGTTGATCATATCCTGGGGTAGGAAAAATTGAGGTCCCTTGGGATTGTTTCCCATAAAGGCAAAAGGCAATTTGGTTGGTGAATTACATGCATGAAAGTGATCTGTCTGTCAACTGAATTTAAGTCTTGAGCTAATTGTGGACTTTTTCAGGTTCTTTGAGAGCATCAAAGGGCGATCGGAGCAAGAGTAAGTGCAAGCTTGGGAACACACTTCCTGAGCACACAAGGGCAACCAAGGGAGAAACTCAAGGTTGGAAGATTCTCAACTCCCTCTGTCAATCCCTAGCTTAGGCTAAGTTCGAGTAGTGCTAGAAGTAAGTCAAGGCAACGATAGGCACGAGACAAGTCAAGACCATCTAGGAAATCAAGTTCAAGTCAAGAGATAACCTGTGTGTGACCGACAACTTTAAAGGAAAAGAACCTAACGTGAGGCGATCAACATTCAAGTGCAGAAATTAACTCAAGTGTTCCTGACGACGTGATATCAGACAAGATCATAACTACAATAATCAACTAAAAAGAATCAAGTGACTGATATAAAAGCACTCAGCAACGAGGTTGTACCTTGGGTAAAAATTGGGATTGCTCAAATAGGCATATGAACCTTAGATCAGGACGACACCTAGGAAGAGATAGAAAAAGTCTTAGGTCTTTAGAGGCTAGTGTTAATCATACTGCTAGGTCCTGGGCCCAGCAATTGAGCCATTCTTCGCACTACCCTAGCTCTGAAACTAGCGAGTCTGAGATGTCCCACGGTATGGAGAGACCTACAGGAAGTTCAGGTGTGCCATACTTACATAGGGTAGAAGGCCCTTACAAGACGCAACTCGAATACCTTAGGACCAACCGATTAGGTGCTAGCATCTATGAGGACGGCCTAGGAAGATATGTGGTCCAGATTAAAAACCCTGACCAATCCATTGGACTAGAACATCCAGCAGTCAAGTTTGAAAATGGAGCATACTTGGACAAAGAAGGGACAATATATGTAGTCACCAGTCATCCAGATAGGTCAGATGAATTTGGGAATGTGATCCCAGAAACAGACTTAGGTGACCTAGACCAAGGAAACATGGGTGTAGAACCTAGAACCCCCCGAGGCAAATCTGTTCTCACTAGGATTATCACACCAGAGTGGATTCCCCAACACAATAAGAGCATAGATCTAATCCTGAACCGAGAGACTGATGAAGCCTTTTGGAGGTATAGATCTTATCAGTCGAATGAGGCAGGAACACTAATGATATATGAGTTCAAAGATCCTGATAGCCCAAGCAGAGTGACCTATTTAGATCACGCTTCAGAGAGGGTCTTTGTGGTTACAGAAAATGATAGGCATGCTTACACTTGGAAAGGTGAATTTATTTTCCCCCGACCAAGATCGAATGTGTCCTTTGGTCACCCAGGAGCTGGAACATCCCAAGCTCATGGAGCTCAAAGAGATAGACATAGAGATAGACCGGAGGTAAGCTTTGCCAACCTAGTGGAAAGAGAAAGAACGAGAACAAAAACAAATAGAGTGGAACTTGAGGGATTTAGAGCCCCAAGGAACCAAAGGAATGCTGATGATTTCCCTCTGCCAAGGCCTAGGGAACACACCAGAACCTTGAGACCTACACAACTGGTTAAGTCCATGAAGAACTACTTCGATGGCACAGGAGACCCATATGATCGTGTGGCGGAGTTTAGGCAAATCTTGAGAGCTGAACAAGTTGAGGACCTATTCATGCAATATAATGCCTTTGGTCTAACCCTTAGGAACACAGCCCTTACGTGGTTTCAACCGTTGAATGAGAGGCAGTTTAGGAGTATAGACCAACTCTTAGAGGCTTTCATCATTGAGTTCTCTAAAAGTGGCATAAGGCATAATACTTCCTCACTGATACATAGCTTCAAGCAGACCCCTCAGGAGACCGTGAGACTTGCAGGAAGAAGATTTAGGCAGTATCTTGAGAGATGCCATGTTCCTGAGTTACCCACACCAGCCAAACAAGTGGCCTTATTCTTGGATGGATTGCTAAGTACAAAGTTGCGATCCTATGTGTACTTGAAGGACCCTAGGACCATAGAAGAGTATGTACGCATGTGCATGGACATTGAGGATAACCTAGGGGAGGAACTAGAGCTTTTAAAAATCTACAAAGATTCCGATAGTGCTTCTAGTCTCTCTTCCTCGCAATCTACATCAATTGAGGAACTCGCTGAGAAAGTAGCTCAAAAACTAGGTGTCTCTAGTAAACAAATTCCTAGATTTGCCCCAGTCAAGAGGTGCTATACTTGTGGTGGTGACCATATGGCGAACGTATGTCCCATCATGGCTCAACCCCAAGTGAACCCTAGCAGCCAATATTGCACCATAGAACGGAGATACACTAATCACACAGCACAAGACTACCCATACAATAAGCAAGCAGTTAGGCAAACCTACCCTCAGCCTTATCCACAACAGGGAAGATACCAGAACCAGTATCCTCCACAGCAATATGGTAGACCACAGCAATCCTATCAACAACCCTACCAAAGCCAACAAAGGCCTCAACCTATGTTAGCTCAACAACCTCCAACCCCAGCTAATGTGATTCCTATAAAGTATGCAGCTGCTGAGGAAAATTTGAATAGATCCATAGTCCCAGTGACTCCATTGCTCTCAGAAAGTGACCCGAGTGATCATAGTTTTGATTCTACTCACATAGATAGTCCACAGGCTTACTACATGCAGTCGTTTGAACATGGTGAGTCTTTGAAGAACCGAATGAACCTAGTTGGGAGCCTGATTACACAAATGTCACGTATGCAAATCCCAACACTAGACCTCAACCTAGACAGGTAAGACCCCCATTCCCTAGAGGAACATGCTATAGATGTCAAGGAGATCACCTCATTCGTGATTGCCCCTTACCTCCATCTACACAACCACAGTCAGCAACAATACATGGCTTTTGTCAAGATTGCGGAAAGGAGCATCTCTTACGCGATTGCCCAAAGAATCCCAATAACATGCCAAAAATAACTCTTATTAACGTTATTGGTTTAGTTGTAGACTCAACAGGAAGTGTCACTTCCACTGCACCAGTGCAAGTGGTCACTAGAGCCCAGGCTTTGCAACAGAACCCAGGAGTAGGTCAAGAGAAGAGTGTAGAGGTTAGTGAAATCGAGAGCATAGCCAAGAAACGGTCGAGAGCCTGGAGGGATAGCCGAGAGAGAATGAAAAGACAATGGTCTAAAAAGATGAGCGACTTAGAAGAAAGCATAAGAGAAACAAAAGCCAAAATTGTTGAACTCACCTCTCAAACAAACTCTCACATACCACCACCACCCTCATTTCCATCACCATCTAACCCACCATCTGTCCACCTACCTCAGACCATCCCACCACCCCCTAGAGTAGGATCAGTATTAGCTAACCCCACTCCCACTCCTGAAGACATAGACATTATGCTTAAGGCTTATCAGGCCAGAATCCAAGAAGGGCCAAATGTGACGGATCATGACAAGTGCTACCCTAGAGCTGACCTAGAGATAGAAAGAACCAAGATGTGCGCGAAAATGGTCGCGTTGGCTCAGACCGTGTTTGAAGCCAGTCGCCTCTTCAACTACTCTGGCTCAGCTAAGACACAATTGCACTTGGATGGACTCCTAGAGAAGTTATAGAGCATAATTGCAAGATCTAACAAGGAAGAAAAAAATCAAGGAAGAGATGAGGCAAGTAAAAGAATAAGCCTTCCCCCACAGGAAGCTTTTGTGTCCAATTCCACTGAACCAGCCACCTCCTCTTCTATGAATAGGTACACACCAGAATTCTTACGAGAGATTCAAGAAGACAAATGGGCTAAAGAAAGTGAAGTCCCTCCTCCCATTGAACTTGTGGATGACACACATGATCAATTCCCACAAGATATTCCTTCCATTTATGGAGAGCACGAGAGTGCACAAAATCAAGAGAGGTTAGACTTCGAGTCTAACTCCCTACAGGAATTACCCCATTTCACAGGCCCATGGGAAGCCAAGTCTACTTGTATGAGAGCACCCATGGTCATGGTAAGAAACGAAGACTCAGTCATACCTAGGAATACGGAGGTAGTGAAAAACACTAAGGTGCAGTGCAACCTCACGTTAGAAGAGCTACTCAAAGTTAGGCCAGAATTATGGAAACATGTAGCTAACCAAGTGCCAAATGTAGTGAAACCCTGTTCCCAGGTAGGTTCTCATAGAACGGTGCCAGAAATTCCTCTAGACAAGATAGGAGATATGAGTGAAGGTGAAGAAGGAAACACCTATCTTCCCATTACCCATCAGGGGTACACAACCAAGGCAATTCTAGACTCAGGTGCAGGAGTTGCTATTGCCACCACTTCCCTATGGAAGCGTTGGGGCAAGCCAGCACTCAGGCCCACGAGGATGAAATTGCAGATGGCTGATGGCCACATAGAAAGACCCTTAGGCTTGCTGGAAGGAATAACTCTCACTACATGCGGTGTTGAGTTTGAGCATACTTTCGCCATATGTGATTTCAGCAAGAATCATGCCTATGAGATGATTTTGGGAAGACCATTTATGCGACAGTTGCAAGTGGTCCAGGATTGGGGAACCGATTCCTTGTATTTGCAACACTTAGGTGTTACGACCAAAGTCAATCTCAAGGATTACTCTCATAGAGATGTACCGCCTATTCAATGGAATACCATCCATAGAGCCAAGGATGACACGGAGTCCATGCACTCCATAGGATCAGGATCCTCATGGATGCATGAAGACACTCACTTATGGATGTGTAAAGTAGCAGTAGAAGAAGAGAAGAGAGAAAAGGCCAGAGAGATAGGTGCAAAAGAAACCCATAGATCCATTCAAGACCTAGCCTATGCACCTGTAGTATTTCCTGATGAAGAATTTGAGCCTCATGGTTGGGCAGAAATTTTACCAACAATGGATGTAGCCATCAACGAAGAACAATGGACACCCCACTGTGATGAGGATGGCTATGACATTTCAGTCTTCTCCATAGAGCCAATCATGGGAGATTCGGTTTTAGAAGAGTGCGAACCTAGCCCTGATGCATTTGAGGATGCGAGCGACTCCGATCCAGAGTCGATCATTATGGACCCACCTTTTGCATCAGATGAAGAATACTTCTATGAAGTAGAATTTCAACCCCAGAGACACGGAGAGATAACAAATGATGTAAGGTTAGCCACACAAGTGACCCCTAAGGATGAAGGAAAGAAAAGAAAGAAGAGAGAAGTCACACCAGAAGAGGAAGAATCTTTGTTTGAGGTCCCTGAAAACTTTAAAAAGTATGAGATAGATGACAGGAGAGTCATGATGAGAATGCCTAAATGCGAGGCACAAGCAGGAGAGGCCTACGATAACAAAGAAACCACCAAGAAAATAGTGGTAGTCATGGAAGAAGGAGAAGAGAGGTGCACTTACATAGGACATGACGTGACGGAAGAAGAAGAGCGCGAATTGATAGCCTTGCTACGAGAATACAGAGATGTATTCTCTTGGAGTTACAAGGACTTGAAGGGTGTTGACCCAGACATATGCTCACACACAATTCCCATGACTTTAGACGTGAAACCCTCTAAGCAAAAGCCATACACATATAATGATAATTATGTTGCTAAGATCAAAGAGGAGATAGATAGACTGGTAGAAGTTGGATTCATCTATGAAATTGAGCACACTGAGTGGGTATCCCCCATTGTAGTGGTGCCCAAGAAGAATGGAAAGCTACGAATATGCATTAACTTGAAAAAGGTCAATGCAGCCACTATCCGAGATAATTATCCACTTCCTATCACGGAGCATCTACTAGAAAGGGTAGCAGGCAAGGAAGTGTACAGCTTCCTTGATGGATTTTCGAGCTACAATTAGGTAGCCATTGCTCCAGAAGACCAGCATAAGACAGCTTTTGCCACAGAATGGGGCATATTCGCCTTTAGAGTAATGCCATTTGGGCTTACCAATGCCCCTGCAACCTTCCAAAGATTGATGTGTCACGTGTTTAAAGAGTTCCTGAGGAAGAATTTAGAAGTCTATGTTGATGATCTCTGTGCTCATTCCAACATTAGACACACACATATACCTGAACTCAGACAAATCTTTGACAAATGTAGAGAATATCAAGTCTGCCTGAATCCAGAAAAGTGTGTTTTCATGGTCAGGCAAGGCAAGATTCTAGGACACATAGTGTCAAGGAATGGCATATCCACCGATGAAGAGAAAGTAAGAGCCATAGCCGAGTTACCTAGGCCAAAGAATGTCAAGGAAGTACAAGCTTTCATGGGGCATTGTGGCTATTACTGACGCTTTATACACATGTACGCCATCATTGCCAAGCCTCTGTATGGACTTTTGACTAACTTTGAGTGGACCAATGAATGTGAAAACTCCTTCAATGAGATCAAAAGATGATTGTGTTCAACACCAATCTTGACCACACTAGATTGGAATAAGCCATTTCATGTTCACGTGGATGCATCCAATTATGCTATTGGATGTGTGCTTGCACAACCTACGGGTGAAGGTAATATGGATCTCCCAATTGCCTATGCTAGTAGACAGTTGAATGCAGCTGAACGAAATTATACCACCACTGAACGAGAGGGATTAGGCATGGTATATGCAATTAAAAAGTTTAGACACTATTTGCTTGCAAATAAGTTTAAATTTTTTATTGATCATCAAGCACTGTTGTACTTGGTAAACAAGCCATGCAACACAGGTAGATTAGTAAGATGGTTTCTCTTACTAATGGAATACGACTTTGAAGTTGTGGTGAGGAAAGGGAAGACTCACTTGAGAGCAGACCATCTCTCAAAGCTCACATCTGGAGAAGCCCCACAAGGAGTATCAGATGACCTTCCTGATGCTTACTTGTTTAATTTGGAAGTTGTACCTCAGTGGGCTAAGCCATTAGTGTCAGTACTGACATACGGGCCTAATCACCTAGTCATAAACACTCAAGATAGAGAGATAGTAAAAGCACAAAAGTACCATATCATGGCAGGAGGTATGGACAAACAGACCGATCAAGGGATATTGGCTTGTTGTGTGGAAGAGGATGAGTACGCAAAATGGTTGCAATTAGCACATGTAGGTGCATTAGAGAAGCACTACTCAAAGCAAAGAACTTTGCAGACACTTAGGAAATTCGGAGTGCATTGGCCTACTATGGAAGCTGATGTCCATAAGTTGTGCAAAGAATGCCCGATCTGCTGCACTAAACCACCCGTGGAACATGCCACTCTATATCAAGTGTCCATAGTTCCGGATTGGAGTGAGCCACTAGTAGCCTTTCTGAGGACGAAGACATTCCCTCAAGATATGACATTGGCCAGACAAAGAAGTCTAGAACAAGAAGCCCTAGATTACTCACTCATTGGTGATAATCTATACAAGCATGGTAAAGATGGTTACCTGAGACTACGTGTCCATGAGAGTGAATATCTCAAGATCTTGGAAACTGCCCACCAAGGTGTAGCAGGAGGACACTTTGGACCAGATCGGGTGATCAAGGCAATCCTATTTGTAGGACTTTGGTGACCGACCCTTCACATGGATGCACATACCTATGTGAAACGGTGTGACATTTGGCAGCGAACTCAGTATCCTATACGCAAAGATGAGATGCCTTTAAAACCTATGATGGGTGGACGTGCATTCTCTAAGTGGGGAATAGACTTTGTAGGTCCTATTAATCCCCCAGCCAAGGGTTCGCATGCTAAATATATCATTGTGGCCACAGACTATTTAACCAAGTGGGTAGAAGTGAAAGCTACCACAAAGAACGATGCTCAAACGACAGCTAAGTTCTCATTCGAGAATGTATTCACGAGATACGGGCTACCTATAGAGCTAGTAAGTGATAGAGGCACCCATTTCTTGAATGAAGTTATTGAAAACCTGCTCCAAGAATTCTTGGTTATACACAAGAAGTCTGCCCCCTATCACCCACAAGCTAATGGGCAAGCTGAAAGCACAAACAAGATTCTATGTAATGTGCTTACCAAATTGGTGAATAATAAACGCTCTGATTGGGACAAACAGCTACACCATGTTGTTTGGGCATACCAAGTTGCCTATAAAACGGTACTCCAAGCCACACCTTTTCAGATGGTATTTGGCCAAAATGTGGTGCTACCTTTGGACTTCTTGATTCCTACATTGAGAATAGCACATGAGCATGAGTGGACGGGCCATGAGCTCTCCTCTAGGATTCTTGACCTTGAGCGATTAGGAGAAACAAGATTGAGGGTTGCCGCAGGAATATATGCAGCTAAGAAACGACAGAAGGCGTACTTTGATGCCCATGTTAAAGATAAAGGATTAAAGGCCGGAGACTTAGTTTTGGTATATACTCTGAAACAACATACGAGAAAGCTAGAAAAACGTGGTTTTGGACCTATGATTATAAATAGAATTTCCACGAGTGGAGCAGTACAACTAGCCACATTAAAAGGTGATATTCTCCCTAGCTACATAAGCGGATGCAGAGTCAAGTTGTATCAGGAACCTCTCACAGAAGAAATGCTAAGCCGACTCAACACTGCTAAGAAACGCAAAGAAGAAGAAAAATGAATTTGAGAAGAATCTCAAGCAGAGGCCTTGGAACGCATCCGAAAAATGAAGATGAGAAGACAAGGACGAGATCAGTCAAGGACATATGACTATGCGAACCTAGGATATCATATGGCTATGTGTGAAGTCTCAAGTGTAAGCCCCCATAGAATAGTTGACCGACGCCCTTTTGTAACCTTGGAGATAGGACAAGGAAAGAGTGCAAGGACTGCACGGGCCTTGATTGACTCAGGTGCAGCCACTAGTGCGGTGAGACTCTCTTACTGTCAAGAATTGAAATTAAAAGTCAATCCTATAGAGGCATATCTCATAGGATTGGGAGGTGTGGAAACCCCTTGCATAGGCGAGGTGGAACTTCCCCTCTACATTCAAGACGTTTTAATGACAGTTAAAGTACTAGTGTGTCAAGATGAGGACCTCACTGAGCCTCTAGTCTTGGGTGAAGACTGGATCTATGACCATGCAGTCAACTTAAACCTAAGAAGTGGACTTCTTCAGGTTTGGGTCAATGAGATATGCATTATAATTGAGCTGGATAATGAAGCACTCAAGGAATTAGGCAAGGCACACACTCCTGGTCCTTCTAGGAGTACACATGAAGATGACCGTGTTGTTCTTGTCCAAAACTATGTGATGCAAAGGAATGATGATCCCACTAAAGAAGTCAAGGATGCAAGGGAACTCCCTTCTTTTCCAAAGGCAAGAGGGATGCAGCAACTAAAGTCAGATCAAACACAGAAGGAGCAGAGTACTATCTATGCTGGAGGCCAAAAGAATGTGCAAAGCAAGATGTCTCAACCATTGAAACAAGTGTGGGTGCAGAAAGGCAAGCATCTGGGTGCAATCAAGCCAACAACACGGGCTAAACTTCTTATTAGTAATCAACAACACGACACTAATAAGAGGTCTTTCCAAAATTCTTCTGCAAAAGGGAAGTCTATTTGGGTACCCAAGCGGTCGATGAAGGCGGGCCCACAATCACGACAAATTTGGGTGCCTAAGGCTTGCTTGCAGGCTCAAATAGCTACACAGAGATCACACCTTGTACAACACGGTTCAACCACGCAAACAGCGGATACCCACTCTTGTTTAACACGCACGAACACATATTCGCCCATGAGCACGAACAGACTCACTTGTAAATGGGTCCCTAAAAAGCCTCATTTCCAAGTAGACATACTCATAAAGCCCTCCAGAGTCTCCACAAAACCAAAACCGAAATCCATCCATTGTGTTTGGCAGCCTAAAACTTGTAATAAACCCCCCGACCCCATTTGTAAATTCATCTCCACTTGCTAACTACATCATTCATACACTGCATCTTTCCATCTAGCTCTTAGGACTATCCATTCATTAACTACACACACAATCATCGAGCACTCACTGACCCACTAACCCATTACTCACCTCATGGTAATGTTGTAATCGGGACAAAATTGTTCTACCTTGTCCTTTACAATGTTAACGCATGCTTCTATATTCTCACAGAACTAGCAAGCAAGCTGTACATGGCAGAAACCGGAGGCACCAGCTCCCAGGCAGGGTCTAGCGCCCACATAGTGGACATTGAAACCCTTCTTCTGGAACCACAACTCACTGAGAGACCTCAAGAACTTAGAGCGGTGCATATGCTTCCTATTCAGGACCCGCCTCAGGGGCACACTTCTCAAGTGGGGAAGCATGCACATTGGTTCAGTGATGTCGCAGGGCCATTAGGAGACGACACCTACTTTTGGGAGGCAGAACTTGAGTTCAATGGCAAATAGGGACGATATCATTTCTTCACCCGCAAATTTGAGCAATATCAGAATGCAAAAGTGATGCGATCCGTATGGACCAAAGCGGGCTTGGATGACTATTTCCGGGGACATTTACCTAAGCCAGATTTCCTGCGCTGTTCCAATTTTATCAGTACCATCACCCCTAGCAGGGCCAAGGGAGGCGATAGTACTTTTGTGCTACCTTCACTGATGCCAGGCCACGAACTCAAGAGATTCACACTGACCCTCAACCTAGTATGAGAAGCATTGAAGATGCAAGGTATGCATATTCCCACTGAGAAGGAAACAATGATTCCAGGAAGGATGAAGCACAAGGATCTCAACAAATTGAAGGACATGGTAGCAATGACATCAACCATCGCTCTCCACCTACGAACAATCATGCAGCCCTTCGCTTTCCCTGCCCAAGAACGCTTCACAATGCCACCTAAAAAGATATGGTTCAGCTTGTACTTGGCAGAGACAGAGAATCTCACCATCAATCTACCGCACTGGATCATCGATCAAATCCATCTAGCCCATCAACGATGGAATAAGAAACAGAAGAATGTGCTTCATGGGTGTTGTGCTTTGACAAAAATAATTTACAGGTGCTTAGCGTACGACGTGCCCATTCAAAGAGCACTAGTATGGTCCAGGGGCCAAGAATTCCAAAGACGGCTATCAACGGCGGGCCCTCCATCGAAGAAAATGAGAGGGGGAGTTCAATTACCATGTGCTCAAGCAAGGGGAGCCACCACCACACCATAGGTGACCCCTCCACAAATGTGACGTGTCCGACCATTTACCATTCGCCTACCCAGGCCAAGCGCCGAAGGACCCAATCTGGTGTTCCCTCCGATTCCATCGGACTTGGAGTTCCCACAAGGTTACACCGTTGCTAATTTGATAGATGAAGAAATTGCCCGTTTGATCAATGAGTCTAACCTAGAGATAGAAGCAGAGCAGACCCAAGGACCACAACCCACTACTACAACTTCAGCCCCGACCCAACCGGGAGTAGTAGAAGTAGAAGAGGATGAAGAAGAGACAGAAGAAGAAGAAGCAAACAAGGAGTATGATCAAGAATATGATGAACTTTCAGAACTAGCAAGTGCCCCGGCATACTCGGCCTAAATAAAAAGATTATATGAAACCATGAAGCGAGTCCAAGAACAACACAAACTGTCGCTCGAGACAGGAAAGATGATCATGAGCCAAATGTTAGCCGAGGAAGGTGTGGATGACATGTTTATTGAATCAATGAACCTGCACGCAGACGCGGTAGGCTTAGATAAGGCTGTTCATGCAGCCATGGCTTATATTCATCGATTTGAGAAACGAGTGCCTACTCGCCCCATGCGATCTGGCAAACAAATCCACATCAATGTATCAGAACTAGGAAGTTACACACAAACAGAAGCACATCAGGCAGAACCACTCTAACCACCCACCTCACCTCTCACTACACAAGTCACCTCACCACCTAGCACTACCACGCCTATTTCTGCCATTACCACATTTGTCATGGGAATTCCTCTCTCTCCCGGCATCCAATTCGGAGGAGTTACCATGCCCACTTTCACAACACTCTTCACAAATATCACATCCACCCCACCCACTGTTCCCATCTACACAGACACACACACGTTCAACACAATGGAAACAGCACCAGCCACAGCACCACTCCCTCCCCCCACGCAGCCTCAATCTCCCATACCCCCTCCACCTACCTCACCACTTGACTCCACAGCATTCACAACTCCCTTCCCCTTCCCCATTCCCCCTGCATCTTCATCTTTCCCTGCATCGTTTAATGTAAATAGTATATTTATGGCATTACATCAATGTGTATCAACTTCAGAGTGAGTATCAGGCTCTCGAAGACCGTCATCATCAACTGACTATGAATCATCAACAACTTCAAAGACGGCTTACAATTATAGAAGAAGAAAATGCAGACCTCAATCAACGTTACACCACATTCGAGCAAGCTCATCAAACCCTCCTGGAGACACCCCAACCATCACAAGTGCCAGGTGTCAAACAACTTGAAGCTTTACTGGAGGTCTACCAAACAGATAATCTAAGAGTCCGACGAAATTTGACTCTACTCAGAAAACACATGGCTACAGCCCTTGAAGAAAACAAGCGTCTGCAGAAGCAAAACGAAGAAAACCTGGAAGCTGCTATGGAAGGCTCTCCCCACGAGATCGACCCAGAACAATTCAAAGCAGTCCCCTCCGAAACAATGAAGACAATCTTGGAAAGCTATGCCGATCTATTAGAAGCACATGATGATTTGGAAAAGGAACGGGATGCGCTACGCCGCCAGCTCAGGGAACAGGAGGCACAACCCAAAATCATAGAGACAACCATGAATTCAGAGGAAGTAAAGGCATTAACAGAGCAGGTGGCAGAATTACAGAAGAAGTTACTGGAGTATGAAAGACAGCCCTCTCCAGTTGTAGAACCAGAGCCAGATGAATTGGTACCCATTGAGATGGATGAATCGTATGAGGAACCATATGTTCCTATGCCGATGCCAGGAGGTCAGCAAACCTCAGAAGGATGGACACCTTGGAAGTCGAAGTACCCGAATGGCTCCAGACACTCAAAAAGACAGCGAAAACCCATGAAGATCGAGTGGCAATCCAAATCCAATCAATGGCCAAATTAGAAGACACCATCATAAAGTTAGAATATTTCCGCAGTATGTCTTATCATAGATGGATAGGCACCAACAACGATCAATATGTGCCATATTGTGTACTCCTGGCAGATTACAATGCAGAGATTCAATGACGATGTGGCAAGGCTCCAACCTTTGCCACACAATTTGGGCCCGATGATATCCCAGAGAGTGCTAAAAAAGGATCCATTCATCAACCCACCTGGAGGATCCGTCTTCTTGAGACCTATCCCGAGATCGTTCGTACTTGGACTAACATGCCACTCTTTATTAAATACAATCCCTGTTATGTTCCAGTCTTTCGCAGACGCACATGGCCCGAATTTACCATTGCTATAAAGAACGTCAAAGGTTGTGCAAAGTGGTTAAATTATGTCTATCTAGCACCTCCACAAGGACCTCCCACTATTGCTTACATGATTTCTACAATCCGTCACTGGAGCATTTGCCTACGGAACACCCCTGATGTGATGGCACAGATGTGCATGAAGATCTTCGAATTAATGCTCATCATATTCAGGACATTCAAGAACATCAAGGACCCCCACTTTTCAGGAGTTGGCTTCACTGCAGGCAACCAAGATCTGGTATATGACATGAGCACTACCCCCTCAATAAAGGTAGTATATGCGTGGCACGCAAGAATAAAATACCTCCCAGCATGCTTCAAGCAGACCTTCGAGGAGATGTTCATCACAGGGTTCTGGGAATATCACTCAGAAATATTTGTACCCAAGCCCTCACATCTCCTCCAACTATTCGTTGTGGAGAGGACCATCTACTCAGATCAATTGCGGGTGCCCCATCTAGACGTCCCAAGTCCATTCGATTGGGATGCATTGTTAACAGACCTAGCACAGGGGCTACGATTAGAAGAACACCACCTTGCTTCCGATGTGGTTCAATATTATGTCCAACGCACAGCTAGACAAGGGTCTGTTAGAGACGACAGATGCGAGAGAGGGGGGGGGTGTTGGCAGTAGTCAAGGAACTGAAGGACTCACAAGACAAGGAAGCCTACGAAGGGAGTCGGAGCGAAGAGAAAGCACAAGCAGACACAGTATTCAAAGAAGATCTGGCAAGTAGGCCATTTAAATTTTTCATGCATCAAAGAGTTGGGCACACAAGAAGAAGGAGCAAGTAGGGAGCTCCAGGAAATGTATGTCAAAATGTTAGAAGAAATCCCTACAAAAATAGTGATTTTCATCACTAAAAACGGTCATTGTAAATACCATTTCATATTTTTGTAGCTCCACTTTGTGCAAGCCAAGGAGTCCTTGAGCTTGAGGATCTTTAGAAGTACCTACCTATCAGTTTTCACATTTTTTAGACTCCGTTTGAACCTCCAAATAGGGCAGAGAACCTAATTTTTAACTAGGCCGGACACTAGGTCTGGACAAGGCCAAAACCTAGTCAAAAACCATAAATATAGCTAGAGAGCTCATTTTTGAGGTGAGCTTGTAATAGAGGAGCTTGTATGAGCATTTTGAAAGTAATCTAAAGGAACTCCATTGTCTTTCTCTTTGTCTTGCCGTGTGTGCGCGTGTGTGTGTATGTGTGTGCATGTTTGTGTGATTCTCACTCACGCACTTGTGCCTTCACTTGCTCGAGGTCATCATACCATCCTCACGTCTTCCCGGATTGACATTAAAGGAGGTGCTACTCATCATTGAGCTACAACCAACCTCAAAGGACTACACAACAACTTACCGAAAAAGTGTTGATGGTCAATAATCTGCAACCCCCTCCTCCACCCCTACCTCCACTCAAACCTATTATCCTTATTCCACCAATTGTACCTGATGCACCCGATTCCTCTTCCTCTTCACCTAACTACTCTCCACCCAATTCTCATCAACTCCTGACAACTCCACGTCCTCCTCTTCCGATTCCTTCGATTCCTATGATTTCTGAGCTCGCATCCATGGGTCAGATGTTGATTCATCTATCGCAGCAACTACCAGCACAGATGAAGGAGATTACTGATAATCTCAGAGATGAATTCCAGCATAAAGTAGATATTCTTGAAGCAAACATTAGTCCACTCCAGGAAGAAATACATACAGTAAAGGCAGAAAATCATGCTCTACACAAACAGATATTACAGCTCCAGGCTACAATTACCAAATAGGAATCATAGATTAATCAGAAAGATGAGGCGTTAGTTGAGATTCAAGCAAAAGATGATTTGTTATGTGCTACTGATGCAGAGATCCTGCAATTAAAACAGTTAGTCAAAGATAAAGAGGATGCCCGCATAGCACTGGGAAATTTGTTAGAAGAGACTAGAGCACAACTGGATGAAGCAGTACAGAAAGGACAGGAAATGACGGCTTTACTAAAGCAAACCAATATGGAGCTAGAGTTTGCAACTGCAAACCTATTTGAATCCAATGCTACTCTTAAAAGTCAGATGATGTTGGTCGCTCAACTACAGAAGGAGATACCAGGCATAAGACGAGAAAGAGATGCTTACTACCGGACCATACAATTTCAAAATCAAGAATTGGAGAGAAGAGAAAACCAACTTGGTGCTCAAGCAGAAAGACTATCTAGAGTTGATAAACAGATTACAGACATGAAAGTGAACCAGGATGCAGCTTTATCAAATGATTTTTACTTACAGGAAGCCTTTCTGCAAACACAGGTAGAAATTTTGATGAGCCAGGTAATTTCAACCAGTTCAGTAAGAACTGATGCTCAGCTAGTAGAACCCGAAATCCTGAAACAGATGTTAGATTCATTAAAAAAGAAAATTGCCAAAACTTTTAAGTTAGCTAGAACAATGTATCTTCAAGGTATAATAGATGAGCTATAAACTTTTGTATACCTACGGGTTCAAGTCCACCATGCGTGCCAGTGTAAGCCGTTGGATTGGCAATTGTAATCTTTACCTTTCATATTCTACACGAACCAAAAGGTCGTTGCGTAGATGTTGTATCCATTTATAAATCAATGAAAAAGACACTTCGGTAACAACTAGAAGATCGCCAAAATGTCTGTCTGGGCGATACGTCTATGGAGTTACGTTGTGTTGTTTTTGGAGAACTCTGAGTCATACTATGTCTTTTCTGTCTTTGTTTGCTTGTTGCACCTCTGCGATAAGGAATGTGTTATGATAGTGTTTGCAGTAATTTAAGTATTGAATCACTGTCCCGCTAAGTTAATTACTGTAAGTCTGTATTACGATAGTATTTACCTTGTGCGCCGGTTACTGAGAAGTCTTATTCTGTGTATGAGTCAGAAATCTATGATAGAACGAATCAGAGTATTGATAGTAACTCGTGTTAGCAGAGGCTTAACATTACGGTACTGTAGTGTTAGTGTTCAGTTGGGAAAATCAAGTATAGGGCCTCTGATTATTCAGACCCCTTCCACTCCCAAGAACCCGAAAAGAGCTTAAACGCATCTCTGACGGCAAAAGCGCATTTAACATGTATAATCCCTTAACCATCTCTTGTAATCACATAAGAGAATCATGCAAAGTCAAGAAACCTTGTAACAAACCATTCTTCCAAAGAACCTTGTAACATACCTATACATCATTAGAATCATGCTGAGAAGCAGCCTACTATGGCCACTTCCAGTTGTGAGGCTGAGTATATAAGGGTAGCTTTCATAGTGACTATTGAGTATGTGTGGCTCAAATGTCGTATGGTTGGTTTGGGATTTGGTCAACCTTCTACCACCACCATCTTCACTGACAATCACAGGGCATTGGCAGTTGCAAGGAACCATGTGTTCCATGCTCACACTAAGCACATTGAGATGCATTATCATTATGTCAGGGAGAGGTTCTTTGTTGGAGAGATCATCTTGTAAGACAATAGTTACGCAATATAACACAGGAGCAATAGCAGAGAAGATAACAGATATAGGAGAATCTCAACATTTTTCTACTAGCAGCAAGTACAAAGATGATGGCGTTGTCCACCCGTGCGCTCTCAAGGTAGAGCTTAAATGGTGATCTAGACAACTCTAGATAGGGAGATACAAGGTAGAGGTATGCTGGCTCAACTCAGTGTCTTAGGTAGTGTAGAAGTCATGTATATATAGGATCATGGGTGGCCTGCCATCGACGGCTATACATGGGCGGTAGAGCGTGGGTGGCCACCGCCCGCGTAATTGCCATACACGGCTTAGACTGGTTGAACCGACCTAACAAATATAAATGATTTCTCACTCCGACAGGGAATATTCCATGGAATATTCCCTTTACCGTCACGCCGGGGGCGCTGCCCCCGGACCCCCACCAGGGGGCCAGCGCCAGGGGGCCCGCTGGCCCCCTTGGACCCCCCAGCCGGGGCTGCTCACCGCTGCCCCGGACCCCACAATTGGGGACCCTGGTAACTCCCTTTCCTTATAATACCTTACATGGTCCAATATGACCTTCATCCAACATTCAAGTTGGGATTCCCATCAATTGGGTAATGCACGCTTTGCTTCTCCTCACAAAGGGGGCCTTACAAAATGTGCATACAATCATGAGGGGTAGACATTGATCATATACTAACACCCCCCCTCAATGTTTACCGATGATAAATCAAGTAGGTCTCGGTCCTATGCCCATCTGTTGAAGATGCTTGTTGAGCTGCTCTCTTCCAAGTGCTTTAGTGAATATGTCAGCACAATTTGCCTCTATTGGGCAATATTCTAGCTCCACAATTTCATCTTCAATTAGCTCACGAATGTAATGGTACTGTACTTCTATGTGCTTGGTGCGAGCATGAAATACTGGGTTCTTTGCAATAGCCATACAACTTTGATTATCACACTTGAGTACAGTTGGCATATTTGATGGAAAGCCTAGATCTGCAAGAACTCTCCTTAACCAGACTGCCTCACAAGAAGCAAAACAAGCTGCTTTGTACTCTGCTTCAGTGGAGGAGAGTGCGAGAGTTGGTTGCTTCCTACTTACCCAAGAAAATATTCCTGAACCAAGTGAGAAATAATATCCAGAAACTGATTTTCTAGAATCACAATCTCCAGCCCAATCTGAGTCACAATATCCTTGGAGTGTATCACCTGTGGTATACAAAATACCAAAATCCAAGGTTCTTGCAATGTACCTTAGAATTCGCATTCCAGCATTCCAGTGACTCTCCTTAGGTTTGTTGGAAAACTTGCTTAACACTCCAACAGCATAGCAAATGTCTGGTCTAGTGTTGCACAGAAAAATAAGACTTCCAACGAGCTTCCTATACTTCTTAGCATCTACATCAGGCATGTTATCATCCATAGATAGCTTATGATTTACCTCCATAGGTGTGCTAATTGGTTTGCAGTCCATCATTCCAAATGCCTTGAGAATTTCTTTGGAATATTTTTGTTGTGAGATGAAAATGCCATCCTTCCTTTGCCATACTTCAATTCCCAGACAAAAATGGAGTAGACCTAAGTCTGTCATTTCAAACTCAGTTCCCAAGCTTATCCGAGTTTGATTGATGAGTTCCTGATGATCTCCTATAATGATCAAATCATCTACATATACAATGACAACAACTAGCTTGTTATCCCTTTTCGTTACATACAAGTTAGCATCAGAAGTACTTCTTTCAAAACCCATATTTTTGAAAAAATGATCTAGTCGTTGGTACCAAGCTCGTGGAGCTTGCTTAAGTCCATACAAAGCTTTCTTCAACCTGCAAACTTTATTTTCTGAATTGGGCACCTCAAAACCTGTTGGTTGAGATACATATACCTCCTCCTTGAGGTGACCATTCAAAAATGCAGATTTGACATCCATCTGGAAAATAGGCCAGGACTTTTGTGCAGCTACTGCAAGTACCGTCCGAATAGTTGTCATGCGTGCAGTTGGTGCAAAAGTTTCTTGAACATCAAATCCTTCAATCTGTGAAAAACCCTATGCAACTAATCGTGCCTTATACTTTTCTAATGTTCCATCAGCTTTATACTTAGCTTTCCAAATCCATTTAGTACCTATTACCTTCTTCTTTGGCGGCAAGTCGACTAGATCCCATGTATCATTTTTGAGTATACTATCATACTCAGACTGCATTGCCGCTCTCCAACCTGGATCATCAATGGCTTCTTCAATGGTGGTAGGTTCCTTTATCGAACCCATGATATCTGCCATTAGAGCCATGTTAACAATGTGTTTTGAGGCTCTTCTTTGCTCCTCTATTCTCTTTGATCTTCGTAATCCATCTGATGATAATTCTGGTACATCTACATGTGGATTGTGATCATCAAAGAGCTGTTGTGCCCACTTCGGTAGTGGCTTACGCTGTGCAGCTACAATTGGTTGGCTTTTTATTGAGGAAATTTCTCCATCAGATGTTTCCTCCTCCTCAACTTTAACCTGTCTTTTGAGAGGCACAAGGTGAGATATTTCTCTGTTTGATGAGATAATAGATTTACCTTTATCTTCTACTAAGTGTGGTCGTTCATCAAACACCACATCTCGGCTGACAAAATCTTCCTTGCCTCAGGATCCCATAGCATGTATGCTTTAGACTCTTCACTATATCCTAGGAAGACACACTTTTTGCTTTTTGAATCCAACTTTGATCTTGTTGAATCAGGAATATGTGCATAACAGAAACAACCAAAAATTCTGAAATGCAAAACTGAAGGCTTTTTACCAGAATATGCTTCTTGAGGAGTCATCCCCTTCAGTGCTTTTGTGTAGCTTCGATTGAGGATGTAGACTCCTGTATTGACTGCTTCCGCCCAGAATGAATCAGGCATGTCTTGAGCCTTCAACATACAACGAGCCATTTCAACTACTGTCCTATTCCTGCGCTCAACAATGCCATTTTGTTGGGGTGTATGAGCTGTGGTAAGTTGCCTTTTCACACCATGCTCCTTACAGTAATTGTTGAATTCTGTTGACAAGAATTCACCTCCTCTATCTGTTCTAAATTTCTTCAGTTTCCTTCCTAATTCATTTTCTACATACTTATGCCATGTTTTAAATTTTTCAAAAGCATCAACCTTCTCTCGAATGAAATAAACCAACATCTTTCTACTATAATCGTCGACTAACAGCAAGAAGTAGAAAGATCCTCCTAAAGCAGGTGTAGACATTTTACCGCAGAGATCAGCATGTACCAACTCTAGAGGAGCTTGAGATCGATTGCTGGTCTCTCTTGGAAACGCCTTTTGTTGTTGCTTGCCCATCATACAAGCTTCACAAGGTTCCTGCAACTCTGAAAATGCAGGCAAATGAGCAACCATCCCTGTTCGTTGCATCTCCTTCAAAACTGCAAATCCGAGATGCCCAAATCGTTGGTGCCATAACCTGCTTACATCTTTATCTTCTGTAGCAGTTAAAGCACTTAACTCATACAATTTATCCCGTCGTATGCCTTTACCTACAACATTACCTGATGAATCCATGATTTCCGTACCACTCTTATTGAAGTGAACTTTGAGTCCACGATCTGTTATTGCAGAAACTGACAACAAATTTCTTTTGAGTGTAGGTACATAGAGAACATCGGATAACTTTTTCTCAACACCTGGAGAAGTGATAAAAGAGATGGTTCTAGTTCCTTCAGCTGGACACTTGGAGTCATTTCCCACCACTACATTGATGGATTCCCACAGAGGCACTAGGGAACTATACCAATCCTTTTTACTAGTCATATGGCGAGAAGCTCCACTATCTAAAATCCATGGCTCATCAATACGAGCTTGAGCAGATGAACATACCTCTTCAATAGCTACCCAAAGTTCCAGCTCTATGTTGTTTGCAGACTCTTTGTTCTTCCATGATGATTTTACAGTCCCATTCCGTTCATCAGCTTGCTTCTTTCTGCAATCCTTGATGGCATGGCCTTTCTTTTCACAATAGAAGCAACTTCCTGTGAACTTTTTCTTCTTTGGCTTCTTCTTTGATCCCTCTGAAGAGCCTTTACCTTTTGCATTTGCTGAGAATGCAGCATCAGTTGTACTTTGCCGATTCTTCAGCCGCATCTCTTCTTCTAAAAGCATGGCACAAAACTCTTCAAATGTAAGAGGAGTTGGCCTTACCTGAGTGTTAAGGGCTGTTACTAATCCATCATACTTTGCTGGAAGAACACGTACAGATCTCCGAGCCAGCTCTTCTGGTGTTATAACAACACCAACTGCAGCCAATTGATCTTGAAGATGCTTTATCTGTTTGATAAAATCTTTAGCCTTTTCAGAATCAGAATGCTTTTCATTTGCCAACTGATTTTCTAAATTTTGTATCCTAGTGTGGTTCTTGGTCTCATATTGTCGAGCCAATATGCCCCAAGCCTCATGTGCTTTAGTAGTATATTGAACTAAAGTAAGCACAGAATCACTTACACTAGTGACAATTGCACATAATGCATCAGCATTCCGCCTCTTCCAAGCTCGTAGAAGATCTGGATCTGGCTGAATCATCAATCTTGAATTTGCTGGATCTTCAATTGGTATAGGCTCTGGATCCAATCCCATCGGTCCCATGACAGCGTCAAGTAATTCATAGGAGTCCAAAATTGCAGAAATTTTGAACTTCCAGAGTGTATAGTTGGTTCCATCCAGCTTCCCTTCAGTGAATGCAAGTGGACGAATTCGAATACGTGCAGCATTAACATTAGCTGAAGCACCAAGACTAGTGTTCGACGATGAAGCCATCATGTAATCACTCGAATAATCTACTGATATTCTAGTCTGCTAGTAGGCTAAAATAATGATACTTCTCAAGCTATTCGAACCTTACAGCTCTGATACCATGTAAGACAATAGTTACGCAATATAACACAGGAGCAATAGCAGAGAAGATAACAGATATAGGAGAATCTCAATAATTTTCTACTAGCAGCAAGTACAAAGATGATGGCGTTGTCCACCCGTGCGCTCTCAAGGTAGAGCTTAAATGGTGATCTAGACAACTCTAGATAGGGAGATACAAGGTAGAGGTATGCTGGCTCAACTCAGTGTCTTAGGTAGTGCAGAAGTCATGTATATATAGGATCATGGGTGGCCTGCCATGGACGGCTATACATGGGCGGTAGAGCGTGGGCGGCCACCGCCCGCGTAATTGCCATACACGGCTTAGACTGGTTGAACCGACCTAACAAATATAAATGATTTCTGACTCCGACAGGGAATATTCCATGGAATATTCCCTTTACCGTCACGCCGGGGGCGCTGCCCCCGGACCCCCACCAGGGGCCCGCTGGCCCCCTGGGACCCCCCAGCCCGGGCTGCTCACCGCTGCCCCGGACCCCACAATTGGGGACCCTGGTAACTCCCTTTCCTTATAATACCTTACATGGTCCAATATGACCTTCATCCAACATTCAAGTTGGGATTCCCATCAATTGGGTAATGCACGCTTGGCTTCTCCTCATAAAGGGGGCCTTACAAAATGTGCATACAATCATGAGGGGTAGACATTGATCATATACTAACACATCTTGGCATATGCGCCCATGTAGGAGAACATTGCAGACCTTTTCACGAAGGCTCTGCCTAGGGAGAAGTTTGAAGCTTTCCACAAAGCTTTGGGCTTACTTTGTTTTGTGGATTGACGCATAGCTTGGCACTTCATTATACATGAGTGTCAGCTCCTTGTTCACCGTATCACTCCTATGGGGGATTTGTTGATATATTTAGGTAGTAATGTATGTGAGCACTCTAGGACCACCGAGGCATTTTTTTCCCTCTTTAGGAGGTTTTTTCCCCCCGCATTGTATATATGCCTACTGGCCTAACGGGTTACTTATCTTTGTGCATTCTAGTGGTAATAGATTCACTATTGTGTGTTGTGCTTCAAGCTTCTTCTTCTTCCTTGTGCTGTTCGCGTGCTTTTGTAGACCTCAAACTCCAATAGTATCATTTGGAGAAATATTTATTGCCAACAACCTCCCTACAAGATCCTCACTATGATGGCTCAAACTCTTACAAATCTACTCGCTTTGACTTTAGAAATGCTCAGATCTACCAACCCATTCCCCTATAGAGCCTTGCCTAGCCAATACTTTCTTCTATAGCATCAGTCACTCAATTGATCCTCCTCACCACTTAGCTCCAAATCCTCTATACCAACCTTTGCACCATCGCACTCTCTGCTCAATTTCTTCATTTTTATGATAATTAGCACTCCAAATTAGACTAATTAATCAATCATTACCCACAAACTCATGTAATCTTTCCCTTCATATGAAGATTTTTCAAGATTCGAGCACTTCTTAAAATTCTATCCCCTACCACTTGTGTATGAAGAGTTTTTGTAACTTCAATAAATCTTCAACGATCAGTGCCAGTAAACATTTCAATGGGAAAAAAAACTTGTATAATTCTTCAAAACCTTTCACCTTGCTATTTCTAATCCTAATATTAAGCCTAAGCTTGTTCCTATTTCTAATACAACCTCACTCCAAATAGAGTGATAGTTTGTGCAAGTTTACTTGGCTACAAAACTCATAAGTACTCATGACAACCATTCATTTATTGAGCTTCCAAAGAGAGATCTACCATTGCACAAGCTCCTAAATTTTACTTCTCATTGATAATGATACCAAAAGTTTTGTCTCACTTGTACTAGAGTGATCAACACTTATAGCTTATCAATCCAATGAGAAGTCCACAAAGGAATGTAGTTAACAACATGAAGTAGATGTGATGGATGGCTTAAAGTAAAAGATTAACTATTATATGCCCTTAATCATACTCAAGCATCATAATGATTTGCAAAAAAAAATATGCCCATAACATTGAGCTCCTATCACCAAACCAGACAATCTTAGTATTATTGTGAGGCTCACATTAGGAGCTACAATTGACCATACATGAAATGAAAAATCACAACAAAATATGACTGGGAGTACCTAGAAAGGATCTACAAGATATAGAAATGTAGTCAACAATCAAAAATGAGTGTGGTTAAGAAAATATATGATGCAAATTATTAACTAATGGATATATAAGGATTGACAAAGAGTCTTACTTTAATCACAAACACATAATCACCATAAAAGCTTAATAAAATATGCAAGAAAGTCTTGTAAACGAATTAGGAAGAAGATACCTCTATTCTAGAAAGGCCTCAAAAATAAGGGAGATGGATTAAAGCTAAAAAAAATAAGGGAGATCGATTATTCTATAGTGGCCCTCCTATAATAGCACTTTTTATACACAATAAAGTGAAATTACATAATTCATGATTTTCTTCTTGATCAAATCTAATTACTAAACTCCTACTACTAAAAGAGAATCTTTTGATATATTAAATCATCCTCATTTTTGCATGGAAATGTCACTAATGATTATATGCAAAGATGATGGAGAAAATTATTGGTTATGGAAACTCTACATCCTAGCACATGTGGTAGCATTAGAAGGATATTGTTACTGCTAGTGTCCATGTGAAAGGCCAAATGGCCATCAGATACTTTTGCATATGTTCCTTGATAAAACATATAGTGGCCTGGTCAGCCACAGACTGTAAGTTCAACCGCATTTGTAACACCTAAGAAGTTTGTGTTCTTGCTCCTTGTATACTATGTTTTTCTGCATATTCTGTAGCCTCTGTACGGAGTATCATGTGTGATGCTTGGAGCTCAGTTTTCTACTATGAGGATATCTTCATGGACCTCTCAAGAAGTAGAGTTCATTGTGTTGCATCGCCATTGAACTAATTCACTGGTGTTAGAGCATTTCGATGAAAGCGTTGTTCCTTTTGTGCAAGCGAAACAAGCACCCGCCCACCTACCCAAGTCTTTCTCCAAGGTAGCAACTAAGGCATAGACCTTGGCATACCTTTTCATCCAAGTCACTGAAGTCACCATTAGCATATGTTGGAACTGAAGGACTCACCAGGCAAGGAAGCTTACGAAGGGAGTCAGAGAGAAGAGAAAGTACAAGCAGACAGAGCAGTCAACGACGATCTGGCAAGTAGGCCAATATTTTTTCAAGACACTTACGCATATAAGAGAGGTGGACACACAAGGAGAAGGAGCAAGTAGGGAGCTCCAGGAAATGTATGTCAAAATGTTAGAAGAAATCCCTACAAAAATAGTGATTTTCATCACTAAAAACCATTGTAAATACTCTTTCACATTTTTGGAGCTCCATTTTGTGCAAGCCAAGGATTCCTTGAGCTTGAGGAGCTTTAGAAGTATCTACCTGTCAGTTTTCACATTTTTTAGACTTCGTTTGAACCTCCAAATAGGGGAGAGAACCTAATTTTTAACTAGGCCGGACACTAGGTCTAGACACAGCCAAAACCTAGTCAAAAACTATAAATAGAGCTAGAGAGCTCATTTTTTAGGTTAGCTTGTAAATTAATTGAACTTGTATGAGCTTTTGGAAAGTAATCTAAGAACTCCATTGCTTCTCACTCTTTGTCTTACCGTGTGTGCGCGTGTGTGTGTATGTGTGTGCATGTTAGTGTGCTTCTCACTCACGCACTTGTGCCTTCACTTGCTCGAGGTCTTCATACCATCCTCTTGTCTTCCCGGATTGACATTAAAGGAGGTCCTACTCATCACTGAGCTACACCAAATTTTGGCGCCGTTGTCGGGGATCGAGCTTTGAGGACGAGCGTGTGATGGTAAGACGTAGATTTGAGACGTTGGCGTTGTAGGTAATTTCTTTACTCTTCTTATTTTTCTCTTTCTTACCTCACCACCATCATCACCATCATCATCATCACCATCTCCCACCTCCATCTCCATCATCGCAAAAATTTTCAGTTTTTAATCATATCACCTTCTTCACCTCATTTCCCTCATTCCACTTGTGAGAGAGAGCGAGAGAGCGATATTGTGTGCATTGTTTTTGCATGTTTTTTGAGCTTTCTTGCAGGTACTTGCTGCATCATCATCTCCAGCACTCCATGCAGGTACAGAAAACTCAGGAACTTTCTGTGTGTCGTCGACCTCTATCGATCGCGATCGACAGAAAAAACGCCCATTTGGTAAAACAAAGTGCACCACTAAGACCAGCACAAAGAGCACATTCCAAATCAGTAAACAAAATTGAAAAATTCTGTATTTCTCTGTCAATCGTGACCGACACCATCGATCGCGATCGACAGCCACGATCGACAACATCTGTCAATCGCGACCGACAGACCCTGTCAATCACGACCGACAAACCCTGTCAATTGCGACCGACAGACCTGTCAATCGCGATCGACAGACCTCACGACCGACTGACTGCCACGTAGGACCCTGTCAATCGCGATTGACACCGTCGATCGCGATCGACAGCCATGACTGACACATCTGTCAGTCGCGATTGACACCGTCGATCGCGACCGACTGAATTTCAACGATTGATTGACTTTTTCGCGTAGCCACGTGTCCATCGCGACGGACACAGCCCCGATCGACTGAATTCACGGCGAAAAACCCGGAAAAAGTGTCGATCGCGATTGACACTATCAATCGCGATTGACAGGCTTTTCGGCCAAAAAATTAGGGTTAATATTTCCAAGTCTTTGGGGTAATTTTGGGCATAATTAGCAAGCCATTAGTGATTTGTGAGGTCCCTACACGTGTTTTTGAGAAAAATCTTATGATCTGTTAGCCTGTTTGAACCCTGTTTTAGCACCAGAACCCTGAACTGGCATAACTTTCTCATACGAAATCCAATTGCTGTGATTCTTGTCTTGTTGGAACGCTCGTGGGGAGTACAACCAAAACTTCCACTGGTTATGGTAAAATTAATATCAGGATTATTAGGTAGGGTATTTTGAAGTTGACCATACCCCAGGGTAGGAAAACTGAGGGATCTTTAGGATTGTTTTCCATAAAGGCAAAGGGGAAGTTGGTCTGTGAATTACATGCATGAAAGTGATCTGTTTGTCCTTTGAATGTAAGTCTTGAGCTAATCTGGGGACTGATACAGGTCTATTGAGAGCAATTGAGAGCATCCAAGCGAGGGCTTTGTGCAAGCTTAAGAAGCAGGTTCTCGAGCACCAAAGAACAAGGGATCAGCAAGAAAGGTCGGAATATTCTCAACTCCCTTTGTCAATTCCTAGCTTAGGCTAAGTTCGAGTAGTGCTAGGAGTAAGTCAGGGCACGATAGGCACGTGACAAGTCAAAGACTATCTAAGAAATCAAGTTCAAGAGATAACCTGTGTGTGACCGAGAACTTTAAAGGAAAAGACTTAACGTGGAACGATCAACTTCAAGTGCGGAAATTAACTCAAATGCTCCTCATGACGTGATATCATACAAGAGTATAAACACGATAATCAACATAAGAAGGAATCAAGTAATTGGTACAAAAGAACTCAGCAACGAGGTTGCACTTGGGCAATATAGGGGCTACTTAAATAGGCATATGAACCTTAGATCAGGACGGCATCTAGTAAGGGATAGACAAAGTCTTAGGTCTTCAGAGGCTAGCGTTAATCATACTGCTAGGTCTTGGGCCCAGTAGTTGAGCCACCACTCGCATTACCCTAGGTTTAAGACTAGTGAATCAGAGATGTCTCAAGGTATGGAGAGACCTGCGGGGAGTTCAGGTGTGCCACATTTGTATAGGGTGGAAGGCCCCTACAAGACGCAGCTGGAATACCTTAGGACCAACCGATTAGGTGCTAGCATCTATGAGGACGGCCTAGGAAGATCCGTGGTCCAGATTAAAAACCCTGACCAATCCATTGGAATAGAACACCCAGCTGTAAAGTTTGAAAATGGAGCATACTTGGAAAAAGAAGGAACCATATATGTAGTCACCAGTCACCCAGATAGGACGGATGAATTTGGGAATGTGGTCCCAGAAACGGACTTAGGTGATCTAGAGCAAGGAAACATGGGCGAAGAACCTAGGAACCCTCGAGGCAAATCTGTTCTCACTAGGATTATCACACCAGAGTGGATTCCCCAAGATAATAAGAGCATAGATCTCCTCCTGAACCGAGAGACGGATGAAGCCTTTTGGAGGTATAAATCTGATCGGCCAATTGATATAGGAACAATCATGATCTATGAGTTTAAAGATCCAGATAGCCCGGGTAGAGTGACCTATCTAGATCACGCTTCAGAGAGGATCTTTGTGGTTACAGAAAATGACAAGCATGCTTACGCTTGGAAAGGTGAATTTATTTTCTCCCAACCAAGATCGAATGTGTCCTTTGGTCACCCAGGAGCAGGAACATCTCAAGCTCATGGAATTCAAAGAGATAGACATAGAGAAAGACCGCAGGTAAGCTTTGCCAACCTAGTGGGAAAAGACAGAATGAGAACGGAAACAAATAGGGTGGAACCTGAAGGATTTAGAGCCCCAAGGAATCAAAGGAATATATAAGACTTCCCTCTGCCAAGGCCTAGGGAACACACAAGGATTTTGAGACCGACTCAGTTAAGTCCATGAAGAATTACTTCGATGGCACAGGAGACCCATACGATCATGTGGCCGAGTTCAGGCAAGTCTTGAGAGCTGAACAAGTGGAGGATCTATTCACGCAGTACAATGCCTTTGGTCTAACCCTTAGGAACACAGCCCTTACGTGGTTTCAACCATTGAATGAGAGACAGTTCAGGTGTATAGACCAACTCCTAGAGGCTTTCATTATTGAATTCTCTAAGAGTGGCATAAGACATAATACCTCCTCGTTGATTCACAGCTTCAAGCAAACCCCTCAAGAAACCGTGAGACTTGCAGGAAGAAGATTTAGGCAATACTTAGAAAAATGCCCTGTTTCGGAGCTACCCACACCAGCTAAGCAAGTGGCTTTATTCTTGGATGGATTTCTAAGTACAAAGTTGAGATCCTATGTGTACTTGAAGGACCCTAGGACCATAGAAGAGTGTGTACGCATGTGCATTGACATCCAGGATAACCTAGGGGAGGAGTTAGAGCTTTCCAAGATATACAAAGATTCAGATAGTGCCTCTAGCCTCTCTTCCACGCAATCCACATCAATTGAGGAACTTGCAGGGAAAGTAGCTCAGAAACTAGGTGTCTCTAGCAAACAAATCCCAAGGTTTGCCCCTGTGAAAAGATGTTATACTTGTGGAGGTGACCATATGGCGAACGTGTGTCCCATTACGGCTCAACCCCAAGTAAATCCGAGTAGCCAATATTGTACCATAGAAAGGAGATACACAAATCACACAGCACAAGACTCTCCATACAATAAGCAAGCGATTAGGCAAACCTACCCTCAGCCATACCAACAGGGGAGATATCAGAACCAATATCCACCACACCAGTATGCGAGGCCCCAACAACCCTACCAACCACAATATCAAGCCCAGCAAAGACCCCAGCCAGTGCTAGCACAACAACCACCTGCTCCTACTAATGTGATCCATGTAAAGTATGCAGCTGCAGAAGAAAACCTGAATAGAGCTATAGTCCTTGTGACACCATTGCTTTCTGAAAGTGACTCGAGTGACCATAGCTTTGATTCGATGCATATTGACAGTCCTCTGGGCTACTACATGCAATCTCCTGAACATGGTGAGTCCTACTACAGTGAAGAGCCAAATGAACCTAGTTGGGAGTCAGATTACACAAACGTCATGTATGCAAACCCCAACCCTAGACCCCAACCTAGGCAGGTAAGACCCCCATTCCCTAGAGGACCGTGCTACAGATGTCAGGGAGATCACCTCATTCGTGATTGCTCCTTACCTCCACCTACACAACCCCAGTCAATGACAATTCAAGGCTTTTGCCAAGATTGTGGGAAGGAGCATCTCTTACGAGATTGCCCTAAGAATCCCAATAATATGCCAAAGATTACTCCTATCAATGTTGTAGGGCTAGTGATAGATTCTACAGGAAGTGTGACATCCACTGCACCAGTACAGGTAGTGACTAGAGCTCAGGCATTGCAGCAAAACCAAGGGGTAGGCCAGGAAAAGAGCCCAGATGTTAGTGAAACAGAGAGCATGACAAAGAAAAGGACTAGAGCTTGGAGAGATAGTCGTGAAAGAATGAAAAGACAATGGGCAAAAAAGATGAGTGAACTTGAGGAAAGCCTCAAAGAAACAAAGGCCAGGATAACTAAACTCACATCTCAAACTCCCTCTCACACTACCCCACCACCACCATTCCCATCTCCATCCGACCTGCCACCTTTCAACCCACCTCACACAATTCCACCACCCCCAGGAGTAGGATCAGTCCTAGCAGATCCCACTCCCGAGGACGTTAATATGATGCTTAAAGCCTATCAGGCTAGAATCCAAGAAGGGCCAAACGTAACTAATCATGAAAAGTGTTACCCTAGAGCAGAACTATAGTTAGAACGAACCAAAATTTGTGCCAAGATGGTGGAATTGGCTCAGACCATGTTTGAAGCCAGTCGCCTATTTAACATCTCTAGTTCAGCGAAGACACAGTTGCACTTTGATGGACAGTTAGAAAGAATAGAGAAGCTAATTGCACAATCAGAAAAGGAACCCGCCTCTCAACACAAGGACAAGGCAAGCGAAAGAGCAGGTCTTCTTGCCCAGGAAGCCTCTGTGCCTGAAGCCTATGTGCCTAACTCTACGGAGCCAGACACATCATCTTCTATGAATCGATTCACACTAGAATTCTTACGAGAGATTCAAGAAGACAAATGGGCTAAAAAAGTGAAGTCCCTCCTCTTGTGGATGATGCACACGACCAATTCCTACAAGACATCCCATCCATTTATGAGGAGCAGGAGAGCACCCAATCTCAGGAAAGATTAGACTTTGAGTCTAACTCTCTGCAAGAATTACCCCACTTTACAGGCCCATGGGAAGCTAAGTCCACGTGCATGAGAGCACCCACAGTCATGGTAAGAAACGAAGACTCGATCATACCTAGGAATACGGAGGTAGTAAAGAATACTAAAGTGCAGTGCAACCTCACCTTAGAAGAGCTACTCAAAGTAAGGCCAGAGCTATGGAAACATGTAGCCAAACAAGTACCAGAAATAGCCAAACCTCGTTCCCAGGTAGGATCCCAGAGAACAGTGCCAGAAATACCATTGGACAAGATAGGAGACATGAGTGAGGGCGAAGAGGGAAACACATATCTTCCTATCACCCATCAGGGATACACGACCAAGGCCATTCTAGACTCAGGTGCAGGTGTTGCAATTGCTACCACTTCCCTATGGAAGCGTTGGGGCAAGCCAGCACTCAGGCCCACGAGGATGAAATTGCAAATGGCTGATGGTCATCTAGAGAGACCCTTAGGGCTGTTAGAAGGAGTAACTCTCACCACGTGTGGTGTCGAGTTCGAGTATACATTTGCTATATGTGATTTTAGCAAAAATCATGCCTATGAAATGATCTTGGGAAGACCATTTATGCGACAGTTGCAAGTGGTACAGGACTGGGGAACCAATTCCTTGTACCTGCAACACTTAGGTGTTACAACCAAAGTGAATCTCAAAGATTACTCTCATAGAGATGTCCCTCATATCCAATGGAATCCCATCCATAGAGCCAAACATGATACGGAATCTGTGCATTCCATAGGATCAGGATCCTCATGGATGCATGAAGACACCCACTTATGGATGTGCAAAGTAGCAGTAGAAGAGGAGAAAAGAGAAAAGGCAAGAGAAATAGGTGCGAACGAAACACATAGACCCATTCAAGACCCAGCCTATGCACCTATAGTATTTCCTGATGAAGAATTTGAACCCCATGGCTGGGCAGAAATCTTAGCAACAATGGATGTAGCCATCAATGAAGAACAATGGACACCCCACTGTGATGAGGATGGCTATGACCTTTCAGTCTTCTCCATAGAGCCAATCATGGGAGAGGCAGTGTTAAAAGAGTGCGAACCTAGCCCTGATGCATTTGAAGATGCGAGTGACTCCGATCTAGAGTCAATCATTATGGACACACCTTTTGCATCAGATGAAGAATACTTCTATGAAGTAGAATTTCAACCCCAGAGGCACGGAGAGCTTACAAATGATGTAAGGCTAGCCACACATGTAACTCCTAAGGAAGAAGGAAAGAAAAGAAAGAAGAGAGAAGTCACACAAGAATAGGAAGAATCTTTGTTTGAGGTCCCGGAAAATTTTAAGAAGTATGAGATAGATGACAAGAGAGTCATGATCAGAATGCCTAAACGAGAGGCGCAATCAGGGGAGGCCTATGATAACAAAGAAACCACCAAAAAAATTGTGGTAGCTCTGGAAGAAGGAGAGGAGAGATGCACGTACATAGGCCATGACCTGACAGAAGAGGAAGAACAAGAGCTAATAGCCTTGCTAAGAGAATACAGAGATGTATTCGCTTGGAGTTACAAGGATTTGAAAGGAGTGGACCCTGACATATGCTCACACACTATCCCCATGACCTCAGATGCCAAACCCTCTAAGCAAAAGCCATATACATATAATGATAATTATGCTGCCAAGATCAAAGAGGAGATAGATAGACTGGTTGAAGCTGGATTCATCTATGAAATTGAGCACACTGAGTGGGTATCCGCCATCGTAGTGGTGCCCAAGAAAAATGGAAAGCTGCGTGTATGCATTAACTTGAAGAAGGTTAATGCAGCCACAATTCGAGATAACTATCCGCTTCCTATCACAGAGCATCTCTTAGAAAGAGTAGCAGGCAAGGAAGTGTACAGCTTCCTCGATGGATTTTCGGGCTACAATCAAGTAGCCATAGCTCTAGAAGATCAGCATAAGACGGCATTTGCCACTGAATGGGGCATATTTGCCTTTAGAGTAATGCCATTTGGGCTTACCAATGCACCAGCCACCTTCCAAAGGCTGATGTGCCATGTATTTAAAGAGTTCCTGAGGAAGAACTTAGAAGTCTATGTTGATGATCTTTGTGCTCATTCCAACATTAGACAAACCCATATTCCTGAACTCAGACAAATCTTTGACAAATGTAGGGAGTATCAAGTCTACCTAAACCCAGAAAAGTGTGTTTTTATGGTCAGGCAAGGCAAGATTCTAGGACACATAGTGTCAAAGAATAGCATATCCACTGATGAAGAGAAAGTGAGAGCCATAGCCGAGTTGCCTAGGCCAAAGAATGTCAAGGAAGTACAAGCTTTCATGGGACATTGTGGTTATTACCGACGGTTTATACACATGTATGCCATCATAGCAAAGCCTCTGTATGGACTGTTGACTAACTTTGAATGGACTGACGAATGTGAGAATTCCTTCAATGAGCTTAAACGAAGATTGTGTTCAGCACCAATCTTGACCACACCGGATTGGAATAAGCCATTCCATGTCCACGTGGATGCATCCAATTATGCTGTTGGGTGTGTACTCGCGCAACCTACTGGTGAAGGTAGCATGGATCTTCCAATTGCCTATGCCAGTAGACAGTTGAATGCTGCTGAGCGGAACTATACAACCACCGAACGAGAGGGATTAGGCATGGTATATGCAGTTAAAAAGTTTAGACATTATTTTCTCGCAAATAGGTTTAAATTTTTTACTGATCATCAGGCATTGCTGTATCTGGTAAACAAACCATGCAACATAGGCCGATTAGTAAGATGGTTTCTCTTGCTTATGGAATATGATTTCGAGGTAGTGGTGAGGAAAGGGAGGACTCATTTGAGAGGTGACCATCTTTCTAGGCTCACATCTGGAGAGGCCCCACAGGGAGTGTCAGATGACCTTCCTGATGCTTACTTGTTTAATTCAGAAGTGGTGCCGCAGTGGGCTAAGCCATTAGTGCCAGTATTGACATACGGGCCTAATCATCCAGTAATAAACACACAGGATAGAGAGGTAGTAAAAGCCCAGAAGTATCACATCATGGTAGGAAGTATGTACAAGCACACGGATCAAGGGATCTTGGCCTGTTGTGTGGAAGAGGATGAATACGCTAAATGGTTGCAATTAGCACATGTAGGTGCATTAGAGCAACACTAATCAAAGCAACAAACCATGCAGACACTAAGAAGACTCGGAGTGCATTGGCCGACTCTGGAGGCCGATGTCCAAAAGTTGTGCAAGGAATGCCCAATCTGCAGCACTAAACCACCGGTGGAGCATGCCACTCTTTATCAAGTATCCATAGTGCCAGATTGGAGTGAACCACTAGTATCCTTCCTGAGGACGAAAACATTCCCTCAAGATATGACACTGGCCAGACGAAGAAGCCTAGAACAGGAAGCCCTTGATTACTCACTCATTGGTGATAATTTGTACAAACGTGGTAAGGATGGTTACCTCAGACTATGTGTCCATGAGAGTGAATATCTCCGGATCTTGGAAACTGCTCACCAAGGTGTAGCAGGAGGACACTTTGGACCAGATCGGGTGATCAAGGCAATATTATTTGCAGGCTTCTGGTGGCCAACACTTCACATGGATGCACATACCTATGTGAAACGGTGTGATGCGTGTCAGAGAACTCAGTATCCTATACGCAAAGATGAGATGCCACTGAAACCTATGATGGGTGGACCTGCATTCTCTAAGTGGGGATTAGACTTTGTAGGTCCTATTAATCCTCCAGCCAAGGGTTCACATGCTGAATACATCATTGTTGCCACAGACTATCTAACAAAATGGGTAGAGGTAAAAGCTACGACAAAGAACGACGCTCAAACAACTGCTAAATTCTTGTTTGAGAATGTATTCACAAGATACGGGCTACCTATAGAGCTAGTAAGTGATAGGGGCACTCACTTCTTGAATGAAGTTAATGAAAATCTGATCCAAGAATTCTTGATAGTACATAAGAAGTCTTCCCCCTATCACCCTCAAGCTAATGGGCAAACTGAAAGCACAAACAAGATTCTGTGCAATGTGTTGACAAAATTAGTGAATAATAAACGCTCTGATTGGGACAAACAGCTACACCATGTTGTTTGGGCATACCGAGTCGTCTACAAAACGGTACTCCAAGCCACCCCCTTTCAGATGGTGTTTGGCCAAAACGCGGTGCTACCATTGGAATTCTTAATACCTACCTTGAAGGTAGCACAAGAGCACGAATGGACGGTTCATGAACTCTCCTCTAGACTTTTTGACCTTGAACGATTAGGAGAAACAAGACTGAGAGCGACAGCAGGGATATATGCAGCTAAGAAGAGACAGAAGGCATACTTTGATGCCCATGTTAAGGATAAAGGATTAAAGACCGGAGACCTAGTTTTAGTCTACACTTTGAAGCAACACGCAAGAAAACTAGAGAAGAGAGGCTACGGACCCATGATCATTAATAGAATCTCAACGAGTGGAGCAGTCCAACTAGCCACCTTAGAAGGTGATGTTCTCCCAAGCTACATAAGCGGATGCAGGGTCAAGTTGTATCAGGAACCTCTCACAGAGGAAATGCTAAGTCGACTCAATACTGCTAAAAAACGCAAAGAAGAAGAAAAACAAATTTGCAAAGAAGCTCAAGCAGAAGCATTGGAACGCATTTGGAGAATGAAGTTGAGAAGACGAGGTAGAGAGCAACCTAGGCAAGATGCATATGCAGATCAAGGATATCACGTGGCTATGTGTGAAGTTTCAGATATCAGCTCTCATAGGATAATTGATCCACGCCCTTTTATAACCTTAGATATAGGACAAGGAAAGGGTGCAAGGACTGTAAGAGCCTGGATTAACTCAGGTGCAACCACTAGTGCTGTTAAATTGTCTTACTGTCAAGAGTTGAAATTAACCGTCAATCCTATAGAAGCATATCTCATAGGATTGGGAGGTGTGGAAACCCCTTGCATGGGCGAGGTGGAACTTCCCCTCTATATTCAAGATGAAACAATGATAGTCAAAGTACTAGTGTGTCAAGATGAGGACCTCACTGAGCCTCTTGTCTTGGGTCAGGACTGGATCTATGATCATGCAGCCAACCTCAACCTAAGAAGTGGACTTCTTCAGGTATGGGTAAATCATAGTCGAATTTGAATTGGAAAATGAGGCACTCAAGGAACTAGGTAAGGCACGAACTCCTAGTCCTTCCAGGGGCGCACATGAAGTTGACAATGCTATTCTTGTCCAAAAATATATGATGCAGAAAGAGGATTGTCTCAACAACAGAGTCAAGGATAAGAAGGCACTCCCTTCTGCTCCAAAGGCTAGAGGGATGCAGCAACCAAAGGCAGATCGAATACAGAACAAGCAGAACACTACCTATACTGGAGGCCAAAAAAGGGAGCAAAGCAGATTGTTTCAGCTGTTGAAACAAGTATGGAGGCAAAAAGGCGAACACCCTGTTCCGACTAGGCCAACCCCACGGCCAAAACCTCTTATTAGTAGTCAACAACACGACACTAATAAGAAGTCTTTCATAAAGTCTTCCACGAAAGTAAAGTCTATTTGGGTACCCAAGAAGTCAATGAAGGCCAGCCCACAATCACGACAAATCTGGGTGCCTAAGGCTTGCTTGCGGGCTCAATTAGCTACACCAAGGCCACACCCGGTACAACATGTTTCACTCACTCGAACATCTGATGGCCCGTCTTACACATCACGCACGGACACATATTCTTCCATGCGCAAAAGTAGAATCACTCATAAATGGGTCCCGAAAAAGCCTCATTTCCAAGCCGATACCCCTGTCAAACTCTTCGGAGTCTCCACAAAATCAAGATCAAAACCCATCCACTATGTTTGGCAGCCTAAAACTTGTAATAAACCCCCGGACCCCAGTTGTAAATCCATGTCCACCTACTAACTACGTCACTCTCACACTACATCATTCCACTTAGTTCTTAGGTCTACCCAATTCCTAACTACACACACAAGCACCGGGCACTTAATAACCCCCTAATCTCTCCCGAACCTCATGTTAATGTTGTAATGGGGACAAAAACGGTTCTATCTTGTCCTTTACAATGTTAACACATGTTTCTATATTCTCACAGAATCAGGAGGCAAGAAGTAACATGGCAGATACGGCCGGAACTAGCTCCCAGGCAGGCACCAGCCCCCAAGTCGTGGACATTGAAAGTCTTCCAGTTGAGGAGGAATTGAAGGAACGCCCAGTGGCAAGGGCATTACACGCCATACCAGTTCAGAATCCTCCACAAGGGCACACAATGCCAGTCAGCAAAAACTCACACTGGTTCAGTGATGTGGTTGGACCCCTAGGAGAAGGCACTTACATGTGGGAGGCAGAGATAGAATTCAATGGGCGCTAGGGCAGATATCACTTTTTCACCAGGGAATTTGAGAGACTGCAGAATAATGAAGGACTGAAACCTATATGGAAGAAGGTAGGACTCTACGAGTACTTCAAATTCCAATTGCCAAAGCCTGATTTTCTAAGGTGCTCTTATTTGATTAGCACCCTCACTCCGAGCAAAGACAAAAAGGCATACAGCTCCTTTGTCCTCCCATCTCTCACAAGGGGCAATGAGCTCAAGCGTTTCAGATTAACTATCAACTTGGTAAGGGAAGCTCTAGACATGAAAGGTATGCACATTCCTACGGAGAAAGAGACTATGGTCCCCGACAATATGAAGAACAGGAATCTAACGAAGTTAAAGGACATGGTGGCAATGACGCCTACAATCGCCATTCATTTGCGAATGGTCATGCAGCACTTTGCATTTCCCGCTCAAGAGAGGTTCACAATGCCACCTAAGAAGATATGGTTTAGTCTATATTTGGCTGATGCCTTTGATCTGACAATCAATATGCCCCATTGGATTATCGACCAAATCCACTTGGCTCATCAAAGGTGGTATAAGAAACAAAAGTCGGTACTGTATGGATGTTGTGCTCTTACCAGGATTGTGTATAGATGTCTCGCGTATGATGTACCAGTGCAAAGGGCACTCATTTGGACCAGGGTGCAGGAGTTTGAGCGCAGATTATCCTCCGCAGGGCCACCCTCCAAGAAAATGAGAGGCGCCGTTCAGATGCCATGTCCACAAGCCCGCGGTGCGACATTGACACCAGAGACAACTCCGCGACTTCCAAGGCGGGTGCAACCCTTCACTATCAGATTACCAAGACACAGCACTGACGGACCTAATCTGGTGTTCCCACCCGTACCTACCGACCTAGAGTTTCCTCACGGATTCACTTTAGAAGACCTAACTGATGAGGAGGTAGCCAGAATCATCGAGGCTATTAATGCAGAAGTAGAGGCAGAACAAGCTAGTGGACAACAAACTGCTACAGACCAACCCCATCCCAGACAACCAGATGTCGTCGATGTGGAGGGTGAAGAAGAAGAAGAACAAGAGGAGGAACATGATGGACAATCCGAGGAAGAAGAGCAGGAATATGATCAGGAAGCTCTACAGGTACTTGAAGGTGCCCCAGCTTATACGAAGGCATTGAAAAAGCTCTATGATACCATGAACAGAGTGCAAGAGCAACATAGACTCTCCCTAGCAGCAGGCAAGGCCCTCATGAATCAGATCCTTGAGGAGGAAGGCATAGACAAGAAATACCGTGCCACCCTTGACATGATATCTGAGGCTTTAGGCGTACCTAAGATGGTGCATACCGCCCTTGCACAAGCACGAAGAACGGAGTGAAGATACGGCAGATGTCCCCCTCGATCAGGAAAGCAGATGAATGTACTAGTATCAGAACCACAAGGCACATCCACAACCACCGGCACCGCACACACTATCCACGATACTGAGGAAACCCATGTATCAAGTGCACCTCCGTCACCCCCGTTGCCACCCCTGCCTCCAACTCCACCACTGTAGCTCAATGATGAGTAGCACCTCCTTTAATGTCAATCCGGGAAGACGTGAGGATGGTATGAAGACCTTGAGCAAGTGGAGGCACAAGTGCGTGAGTGAGAAGCACACAAACATGCACACACATACACACACACGCGCACACATGGCAAGACAAAGAGTGAGAAGCAATGGAGTTCTTTAGATTACTTCCAAAAGCTCATACAAGTTCAATTCAAATACAAACTAACCTGAAAAATGAGCTCTCTAGCTCTATTTATAGTTTTTGACTAGGTTTTGGCCCTATCCAGACCTAGTATCCGGCCTAGTTAAAAATTAGGTTCCAAGGCCAATTTGAGGGCTTAAACGGAGTCTAAATAATACGAAAATTGATATGTAGGTACTTCTAAGGCTCCTCAAGCTCAAGGACTCCTTGGCTTGCACAAAATGGAGCTACAAAAATAGGAAATGGTATGTACAATGATTGTTAGTGATAAGAACCACTATTATAAAGATGTTGATTTGGAAAAATTTGAAGGGCCTATCTGCCAGATTTGCATCGACTGCTTTGTCTACTTAATCCTTCACCTCACTCTGACTCTCTCCGCTGGCTTCCTTGTCTAGTCAGTCCTTGGGCGCCCATACTGCTCTCAACACCCCCCCCCCTCTCTCGCGTCTGTCGTCCCTGACAGACCCTTGTTGCTGGGACTGTTGGATGTAATATTCCACAACCTGAGTGGCAAGCTGATGTTCTTATTTTGTTGAGGAGAGTACCTGCAAGTAACTTCCCTTTTTATACCTGCATTCCACAAGTGATCACTGAACTCATTAGAGAAATACTCTCCCCCTCCATCTGACCTTAGTCTCTTCAATTTTTGTCCTGAAACTCTTTCTGCATACACATGATAATGTTTAAATGTATCAAACACCTCTGATTTATCTTTGATCACATATATAGTGATCCGCCTGGTAGCATCATCAACATAAATCACATAATATCTTGAACCATTATTGCTGAAGTCCTTTGATGGACCCCACATATCTGTATGCACCAATTCAAGCTTCTCTGAATACATGAAACCATGCTTATTATATGATTGCTTATGAGCCTTACCTAATTGGCATGCTTCACATCTGTATGTCATGTCTTGACCTGCAACATTAGGTAGTCCAAGCACTGAACCATTGTTAATCATATCCTTAATACATCTTTCATTGAAATGTCCAAGCCTTTTATGCCAAAGATCTAACTCAGATATCTTATGCCCTCCATAATTGAACAATGCATGACCAACATTGCCTTGAATATTCAATGTGAATAGCCTTCCTTCTTTCTTTCCTGAAAAATTTGTTTATACCCATTGCTAGGTTCTTCCACAAAAACTCCATCATTAGTGAACCTTACTTCATAACCTTTCTCTACAATTTGCCCTACAACTTATCAGATTATTTGGGATTGTAGGAACATAGAAAACCTTACTCAAAATAGTGCTTCCATCCTTGGCCTTTACTGATCCAATGGACTTCACATTATGCTTTCTGTTATCACCTGTTTGAACTACATGATTACTCACCTTATTCTCCAAATTAGTCATCAAAGCTATATTGCCACTCAGGTGATTGCCACACCCTGAGTCAATGTAGAAGACTCTTTGATCTTCACTTTGTCTTTCACAAGTTGCATTCATAATTAAGGTTGAATCCTCTTTTTGATCTGAAGCATAGTTGTAGTAGGTATTATTATTATTATAGGATTGACTTTGAAAGCCTCTACCTACATTTCTTCCAAAGAGACCTCTACTACATCTACCTCTGAAATTGCTTCTCTGATTTCTACCACCTCTTCCTCTTGAATTAAAGTTTTGATTATATCCTCCACCATTCTGATTATTATGCCAACATTCATGAGATAAATGATTAGTCTTACCACAAATCCAGCAAGCTTTGGCACCATCTTTATTGCTTATGTCTCTTCCTCTTCCTTTGCCACCTCCTCTTCCTCTAAGGAAGTTGGCTTGGCTCATAGTGCCTTCGTCTTCATTCAATTGTTGCTTGCCTTTGTTGATCTTCTTCTTGTCCTCTAAATACATTGCTTCACCTGTACTTTTATCAACATCACCTTTGACATCTTGCTCAAGGTTAGCATGTGTCCTTCAAATCAGGAGTAAAATGATCTAGTGACAATTCAGTGGATAGAATGAAGGGCTTCCACTTCTCATCTCCTCTCAAACCTGTGAGAAGTTTTCTTACCAATTTTTCCTCTTCAATGTATTCATCAACTGATCCTAGTGCATCTGCAACGTCCTTCATAGTTGCTACATAACTAGAAATAGATTGAGAAGCCTTCTTTTTTAATGTGGTGAATTCTGCCCATAAGGATGCCTTCCTTGACTTTGTAGTGTTTTGGAAATGCTCATCCAAAGCATTCCATATGTCACTTGCACTTTCGAGTCCTCTAATATGAGGTAGCAAGTAATCATTGACTCCCATGTAGATAATGCTCCTTCCTTGAGCATCCTTCTTCATCCATGTCTTCAAATCTGAGAGCTCTTCCCTAGTTGGAACACTAAGATCCCTAAATTCTGGTTTTTCTTCTTCACCTGTGATGTATCCTATCAGGTCTTTGCTCATAAGATGATCTTCCATCCTCATTGACCAAGCAGGATAGTTTTCTCTATCCAATTTCTCTATCTGAAGAGAATCTCCCATCCTTTCTTCACCTGTGCAATAAATTCTTCAAGATTTGTGAATAATGAATGTACCTTTACTTTGAATGTATTTCCTTTTGATGCTCTTGATAGCTTCAGGCCTCCTTCTCTAGCTTTCACTTCAACCATTCACCTTTTGAATCTTCAAAAATTAATTTCTGTATATTTGCAACAGTCGGGGTCCTCCTTTCTTCAATTCTGATGACTCCTGCTTTGATACCACTGATGGAGATTGTTAATCTCAAAAAGAAAAATTTATCCTTGATACTAGAGCACCTCTATATCAAGAAAAACTCATAACCTCAACCAATTTTGGAAATTTATTGTCAGATTATCAAAATTTGAACTAACTATGAAGGAATTGAATACTCAGAAAAGTCTGCTACACTTAATCCACTCATTGATTGACCAAATGTGTAAAGTTTTTAATGAAATTTGTACATGATGTTGTCTAAAGGTTTGGCACCTTCTTCAAGTTAAAACATCTCAAAAGGATTAGTAGATCTAGAGATTTCCTTCAAACAATATACCTATGTTTGAAACTGTTCTTCTGTGTAGTCAACTTTGACACTTGCAACTTCTAATGCATGGTTCTCCAAAATTAGAGCCTTTTTATTCAAATGCTTTTAGCCACAAGTATCTTACCTTTCAACTTAAAGAATGAGTGCTTAGCTTCTCAAATATTTACACTGTGGAGGGAGATCTGATCAAAACATTATCATCGAATTTGCACCAACACCTATCTTTACTTCTTCACATTACACATGTAAATGTTCCTACTTAAAATTCTCTAAGGATGATTATAACTAAACTCTAAAAACTTGGACAAAGGTCACTCAACTATAGAATTAGACTTGTACAAAAGCATTCCTCAATAGGAAAAACACAGAAGGAGCACTAAGCAAAAGATCGAGGCGCAACTTTCTTCTATTCAGAGAAAACTTACATTTGTTTGATAATTCATGTTCTTCTCACTTTTTAAAGTCTCTAATGACTTCTAAATCTTGTCACTCATCATCTCTCATAGTCTTAGTCCATCTATATCAAGTATATATAGATGTTTACATCCCAAGTCGTCATAGATACAACATTTTTATGAGCTAATTACAATATTAGTATACATGTATATACAAGTCTTCATCTTTTAATCATGCACTAAACTTCAAGCTTCATATGTTGATCTTTGCTTCATTCTTTGAATTCAAACCTTGTCCTAATCCTCAATTGGTGATTTTCCTACACCAACATGGGTTACTTATCTTTGTACATTCTAGAGGTAATACATTCAGGATTGTGTGATGTGATCCAAGCTTCTTCTTCTTCCTTGTGCTATTCGCGTGCTTCTGAAGACCTAAAAATCCAACAAACTTTTGGTACCATTTTCTAGGGGATTGTTTAAGTCCATATAAGCTCTCCTTGAGCTTACAAACTAGAATTTCTTTGCGAGGGAATACATAACCATCTGGTTGTTCCATATAGATCTCATCTGTAAGATCTCCATGCAAGAAATATTTTTTCACATCCATTTGTTCTAGCTCTAAGTCCTCCATTGCAATGAATCCAAGCAACATGCATAGGGTAGTCATCTTGACCACTCAAGAGAAGATTTCCTTGAAATCAAGACCATGTTGTTGCTTAAAATCCTTCGCAACAAGTTGTGCTTTATACTTTTGAGAAGCACTATTTGATGTGAATTTAACCTTATATATCGATTTACATGGTAAATCTTTCCTCCGCTTTGGCAAAGGTACTAAATCCCAAGTACCATTCTTGTGAATAGAATCCAACTCACTCTTCATGGCACACTTCCACTTGATATGATCTATGTTTTGCATAGCCTCTTTGTAAGAAGACTCACCAACATCTATTAGCATAACAAAATCCAAATCTGGAACATATCTATCAGGTGGATGTGAGACACGTGTAGCATGTCTCAATGGTTGTTGAATAGGAACATTTGTAGACTGATTTGATCAGACATTCTCTTGAACATCCCTATGTGCAACATTTTTATGCATGCTAACTAGAGGAATAGTATCCTCAAACACCACTCTTCTCACTTCGATTTGCTTAATGGTTTGTTTATGCATCTTAGAGTCATTGAAAATGACATCACTACTTCTAATCATTGATTGTGTTTCAGGATCCCATAAGCGACATCCAAATCGTCCTTCTCGACCATATCCAAGAAAAATGCATTTCTTTGACCTATGGTCCAAATTTTTTCTAGGATTCTTGGGTATATGAACATATGATTCACGCCCAAAAACTCGAAGATGATCATAATATGGTGGCTTCCTTGTCCATAGCTCTTGTGCCACTTTTAGACCTTTGGCAGTACTAGGTGAAAGGTTAATCACGTGAACTGCAGTCAATACTGCTTCTGCCCAAAAGCCTTGTGAAGGTTTGCAAGATGCAACATAGAAATTACACTATCCTGAATAGTTCTATTCATCTCTTCAGCTACACCATTCTATATTGGAGTATACAGAGCTGTAAACTCCGTACGAATTCATCTAGACTGACTGAAAGGCTGAATTCATGTGAGGTATACTCACCCCCATTACCTCAATGTAAAGCCTTAAGACTACTTCCTTTTTTAGTCTCAATTGAAGCAAGCCATTTTTTGAAAGTAGGGAATACCTCATTGTAGCTCAGTGATGAGTAGCACCTCCTTTAATGTCAATCCGGGAAGACGTGAGGATGGTATGAAGACCTCGAGCAAGTGGAGGCACAAGTGCGTGAGTGAGAAGCACACAAGCATGCACACACATACACACACACGCGCACACACGGCAAGACGAAGAGTGAGAAGCAATGGAGTTCTTAGATTCCTTTCAAAAAGCTCTTACAAGTTCATTTCAATTACAAGCTACCCCCAAAAATGAGCTCTCTAGCTCCTTTTATAGTTTTTGACTAGCTTTGGCCCTGTCCAGACCTAGTGTCCGGCCTAGTTAAAAATTAGGTTCCAGGGCTTATTTGAGGGCTCAAATGAGATCTAAAAAATACGAAAATTGGTAAGCAACTACTTCTAAGGCTCCTCAAGCTCGAGGACTCCTCGGCTTGCACAAAATGGAGCCACAAAAAGGTGAACATGGTATTTACAGGGGTTGTTAGTGATGAGAATCACTTTTAATTGGTGTAAGGGTTTTGAAAAATTAAAGGTTGCCTTAGTGCTAGATCTGCGTGAATGCTCGTACTTGCTTCTTCATGAAGAAAATTATTGGCCTACTTGCCAGATCTTCTTTGACTGCCATGTCTGCTTGTGTTGTCCCTTCGCTCTGACTCTCTTCTTCTTGTGGCTCCTTCGGTTCCCTGACTGCTGCCAACACCCCCCCCACTCTCGCGTCTGTCGCCCCTGACAGACCCTTGTCTAGAGGATTTTTGAACATAATATTGGACAACATCGGAGGCTAGGTGGTGTTCTTCGAGTCGTAAGCCGCGTGCTAGATCCGTGAGCAAATCATCCCAATTCACAGGTCCGGGAACATCCGGATGAGGCACCCTCAATTGTTCTGAATGAATAGTTCTCTCCACAGCAAATAATTGGAGGAGATGTGATGGCCTGGGTATAAAGATTTCGGAGTGGTATTCCCAGAATCCTGTGATGAACATCTCCTCAAATGTCTGTTTAAAGCAGGCTGGGAGGTACTTGATTCTGGCGTGCCAAGCATATATTACTTCAATTGATGGGGTGGTACTCTTATCGTACACTAGATCCTGGTTTCCTGTCACAAAGCCTGCTCCTGAGAAGTGGGGGTCCTTAATGTTCTTAAACGTCCTGAAAGTGATCAGCATTAATTCGAATATTTTCATACACATCTGGGCCATCACATCGGGATTATTGCGTAGCCGAATACTCCAGTGACGGATTGTAGAAATCATGTAGTTCACCGTGGGGGGTCCTCGTGGAGGTGCTAGATAAACGTAATTTAACCATTTTGCGCAGGCCTTGATGTCTCTGACGGCAATAGTGAATTCAGGCCAGGTGCGTCGTCGAAGAACTGGAATGTAACAAGGATTATATTTAATAAACAACGGCATATTATTCCTGGTTCGGACCATTTCAGGATATGTTTTCGAAAGCCTGATTCTCCAGGTGGGTTGATGGATGGACCCACGCTTAGCACTTTCCAGTATATCATCTGGACCAAATTGTGTAGCAAATGTGGGAGGCTTGCCGCATCGTCGTTGAATCTCGGCGTTGTAATCGGCCAAAAGTATGCAGTATGGCACATATTGGTCATTATTGGTGCCGATCCATCTATGATGAGACATGCTTCTGAAATATTCTGACTTTATGACAGTTTCTTCTAGGTTCGCTAGTGATTGGATCTGAATGGCCACCCGTTCTTCGTGGGTGTTCGCTGTCCTTTCCAGTGTCTGAAGCCACTCGGGTGCTTCCACTTCCAAGGTGTCTAGTCCCTCTGAGGTTCGTTGCCCGCCTGGCATTGGCATAGGAACATACGGTTCTTCGTACGAATCATCTACCTCAATAGGGACCAAATCTTCTGGCTCTGGTTCTACCACTGGAGAGGGCTGCCTCTCGTATGTCAGTAACCTCTTTTGTAGTTCTGCTACCTGCTCAGTTAAGGCCTTTACTTCCTCCGAGGTAGAGTTTGATGGGACACTCTTCGGTTGTTCTTCCTGTTCCTTAAGTCTGCTCTGTAGTGTGTCACGTTCTCTTTCCAAGTCATCATGGGCTTCCAGGAGATCTGCATAGCTTTCCAAAATGGTTTTCATCGTCTCCGTGGGAACTGCTTTGAACTGCTCTGGATCTATCTCGTGGGGAGAGCCTTCCATTGCCGCTTCCAGATTCTCTTCATTTTGTTTTTGCAGTCTCTTGTTCTCTTCCAGTGTTGTGGCCATATGTTTCCTGAGTAGCGCCAAGTTACGTCTGACTCGTAGGTTATCGGCCTGGTATACTTCGAGCAAAGCTTCTAGTTGTTTGACACCTGATTCTATCGATGGTTGGGGTGCCTCCAATAGTGTTTGGTGAGCCTGCTCAAGCGTTGTATAACGTTGATTCACATCTGTCTTTTCCTCTTCCAGAATTTTAAATTGCCTTTGTAAGTTCTGATGATGTGTTGTTAGTTGTTGATACCGGCCGTCCAGAGCTCTGTACTCATTCTGAAGCTGATATACACATTGATTTAACGCTAGAAATATACTATTTACATTAAATGATGCCGGGAGGGGTGAAGATGCAGGGGGAATGGGAGCGGGAAAGGGAGTTGTGAATGATGTGGATGCAAGTGGAGATGTGGGTGGAGGGGGTATGGGAGATGGAGGTGGCATGGGGGGAGGGAGCGGTGCAGTGGCAGGAGATGTTTCCATAGTGTCAACTGTTTGAGTGACCGTGTAGATGGGGATCGTGGGTGGGGTGGATGTGACGTTAGTGAAGAGAGTGGTGAAAGTGGGCATGGTGACTCCCCCAAATTGGATTCCCGGAGAGAGTGGAATTCCCATGATGATTGTGGTGGTAGTGGACGTGGTGGTGCTAGTGTCATGTGGTGGAGTGAGTTGTGTAGTGAGAGGTGGGGAGGGTGGTGACAGTGGTGCTTCCTGATGTTCGTCTGCTTGCGTTGTCTCTCCTGGTGCTGATACATTGATATGAATTTGTTTCTCGGACCTCATGGGACGAGCGGGAACTCTTTTCTCAAATCGATGAATGTAGGCCATTGCCTCATGAATGGCCTCATCCAATCCTACTACATCGGCATGTAGGTTTATGGACTCAATGAACATATCGTCCACTCCTTCCTCCGCTAGCAATTGGTTCATGAGTTTTTTGCCCGCTTCAAGTGACATTTTATGCTATTCTTGAACTAGTTGCATGGTTCGATATAGTCTTTTTATTTGTGCCGAATACGCAGGGGCACTTGCCAACTCTGAAAATTCATCATACTCTTGTTCTTCGTAGGCTTCTTCCTCTTGTTCGGTCTCTTGTTCATCTACGTCAACTTCTACCACTTCTGGTCGGGTGGGGGCTGACGTTGTTGTATGGGGTTGTGGTTCCTGAGCTCGCTCTGTCTCCGTCTCGAGATTAGAGTCGTAGATTAATCTAGCCACTTCTTCATCAGTGAGATCATTGAGAGTAAAGCCCTGTGGAAATTCCAAATCTGATGGGACGGGTGGAAACACCAGATTGGGTCCCTCTGTACTTGGTCTTGGTAGTCGGATGGTGAATGGTCTAATGTGTCGTGTCTGGGGAGGGGTAATTTCTGGTGTAGTGGTGGCTCCCCTTGGTTGAGCGCAGGGTAGTTGGACTCCCCCTCTCATCTTCTTTGATGGAGGACCTGCCGCTGATAGCCTTCTCTGGAATTCCTGGGCCCGGGACCATATGAGTGCCCGTTGAATAGGCACGTCATAGGCTAGACATCGATAGATTATCTTGGTTAGAGCACAACATCCGTGAAGCACATTTTTCTGCTTCTTGTTCCACCTTTGATGGGCTAGGTGAATCTGATCTATGATCCAATGTGGTACGTTGATAGGGAGGCTTTCTGTTTCTGCCAAATACAAGCTAAACCATATTTTCTTTGGGGGCATGGTGAATCTTTCCTGGGCGGGGAAAGCAAAATGTTGCATGACGGTCCGTAGGTGCAGAGCGATGGTCGGTGTCATTGCTACCATATCCTTCAGCTTGTTGAGATCTTTATGTTTCATTCTGTTTGGAACCATTGTTTCCTTTTCAGTGGGGATGTGCATACCATACATGCCCAATGCTTCTCGTACCAGATTGAGGGTCAGCTTGAATCTTTTAAGTTCATGGCCCGGCAACAGTGAGGGTAACACAAAGGTGCTGTCGCCTCCCTTGGCCCTGCTCGGAGTGATAGTACTGATAAGATAAGAACAACGCAAGAAATCCGGATTTGGTAAGTGGGCCCTCAAATAACTGTCCAAGCCGGCTTTGGTCCATACTGAATGCATGACTTCGGCATTCTGATAGCTCTCAAACTCGCGAGTGAAAAAATGGTAGCGTCCCCATTTACCATTAAATTCCAATTCAGCTTCCCAAAAATAGGTTCCATCACCCAATGGTCCAGCAACATCACTGAACCAATGAGCGTGTTTGCCCACTTGAGAGGTGTGCCCCTGGGGAGGATCCTGAATTGGGAGCACATGCACAGCTTGAAGTTCTTGCGGTCTTTCAGTGAGATGGGGTTCAAGGAGGAGTGTTTCTATATCCACAATCTGCGCGCTGTCGGGTCGTGAGAGATGCTCGGATGGTGGATCAAGTCATCCGCCTAAATCGTTCGGCACACGCGGGGTGTCTGTAGCAAACTCAGGCTTATGAAATAAGGGTTCTAATGATAAAACAATTTAAATTACCTAATTCTATGACTGAAACTAAAGTTCTCTTATCAAAAGTAAATAGTTTTAATTAGCTATGGACCGTAAGGACGGGCAGCCTCGTACATAGCAACAGCTTCCTGATATGAGATTGAAAATTCCATAATGGGTTCTTCTACTAAACTTTCAGGTAAGCTAGAGGGTTCTGGTCTGATTAGAGTTGGCGGAATATTTTCAATATTTTCAATAGTACTGTGCTCAGACTCATGAACTAACTTAGAAGACATCAAGGAAAGTAATGGAAAACTAATGAAACAATATGATGCTAAACTGTTTGAATGAATTAAATGATATGCTAATGGTTCGAATTAATAATTCTAATACAACTGGAAGGCCTAAACAATTGGATAACTGTTTAGTCAACTGGATAGTTGACTAAATGAGGAATAAGATATAAATGGATCTTTAAACTGCCGCTTCACTTCAATTAATTGTAATCTTCAATGTTTCTACAAAAAAAAACATTAGGAATTCATGATCAAAGCATACATATATATACGCACACAGATCCTCTCTATACCACTATTTTGGTTTCCTACTTTATTTCCCATCCATCCTTTAACCTATCCATCCTTTAAATTGACTTTTCTCACACAACTCACTTACTCCATTCTTTTCCCTAAATACCTTTTGTACTTTAAATGCATAATCTATTTAAACCATTCTTTTAACTTGCACTCACAATTACCACACTTTCAACCTACTACTTTAACCACTTTATTTACACACTCAACTCTCACCACACTTTAATCACCACTCACATACACCATTCATTATTTATCCACTTCATTTTCATTTAAATTCTATTACCTTAATTTTCTTAATAAATCATTTAAATTAACCTTAGTTTAAGTTTTAATTAAATCAAACCTTAGGATTTAATTGCACATACATGATTAAATAATTAATTAAACCATATTTTAATTTTTATTATTGAACCAATGTTTAGATATAGATTAATTTCATTAAATATTAATTGTTTGAACCTTTAAAACATTCTAAAACCCTAGGAAACCTACTTAAACCCATCAGAAACTCATGAAAACCCTTTAAAACCCTTATAAACCCTATCTCTAACCCATGATAAATCATCTAAACCCTTAACATTAACCCAATGGAATCATTTAAGATCCTTCAGATGAACCTAATTGACATAAAATCATATGAACTTAGAAAACCCTAGGGATAAATACCCATATGTCTTATATGTATCAATTTAAAACACTCATTAAATGAGTAATTAGGGTAACCCTAATATGAACACATATTCTTCATCATTTCTTGTACCTGCAAACACTTCAAAAGTAGTTAATTCAATCCAGAACAATTGATCAACAGTGAAAAAGAGGTTTAGAATTCACCAATTAAGTTGCTTTTATTTCCTCTGGTTATCAACTGGAAGATGCAAATCTTCCCGACATCCACCGCCACCAAACCTGCACATCGTCCCGATGGGCCAACTTGCAGATTTAGGGAAGCAGCATTTTCAATGATTATCCTGAAATTAAATCATAGAACAACATCAAATTCTTTTATAAACATATTTTAAATTATCAAATTTTTAATCTTTTCAACATGCACATGAAGTTTATTATATCTGGCAATGAAAACATATTAAAGTATAAAGGTAAACTAGTAACCTGTTCAGTCAACAAACATTAATTTACATTTCATCCATTTATAAACTATGTAAAGATTTATAAAACAGAATTCATTTTCATTCATTCAAATGCAGGTTTCGTCATATATATGCATTCACATATGAACAATCAAGCATGTCAAAGAAATCTACTAAATCTACTTGGACAGACAGCCGCCTTGTATGCCCAATTTTAATCGCTAGATGTGTTTTTTCACAACTAGTTTTCTTCATATAAATATGATGTAAATTTCATATTGATAATAAATGTAAATACCTTTTTGGGGTGAAAGAAGGTATAACTTCCATGTCAATATTCTTTTTTTTTTTCGCTACTTTTTTGTTTTAAAGGGGAAAGGCTTAACCCCTTAATCCGAGCTAAGGATCTAGCTGCATGGACAAGAAAGATCTAGGTTTTCACAGACATGTATCATGCAACAATATGCTCCTACATATATACAACTACTTTCGTTATCTAAATGAACTACAAATCCTTCTATTTTTAACAAATCTCACTTAATCTATAAATGTAGAAATATAAATTATGTTTATTTCCCTAATATGGTTAAATAGAGTCCTTTATAAATTAATATTCTTCATTCCAGATTTTATCAATTAGTTTTATATGAATGCAAAAAAAATACGTAAAACAAAATTGTATGACAAAGAAAAATACGACCTAAAATCAACTTCATCTTCAATCTGCTTCATCTTTATGCATCTTAATTTGTTCTTCAAAGACCTGTTAAACTCAACCAGCAACAACTAAACACACAAAATTAATAAATTTCATATTCAAATCTTTTCTTGGTTTTCCTGCAAAAGAAACCCACACTAAAGAAATTCATTCATACATAATTAATCATACTCATCATCAAACATTACTTCATACATTTCATCATCTCTTTGTTTAAATAATTTAATTCTTTTGCCAGCAATTAAGTTTTTAAGAGGCGTACCATCTAATTCACGTAAGGCATACGTTCCATTATCATAGGTTTTGACTACCACATAAGGTCCAAACCAACGTCTTTTAAGTTTCCTACGGGCATCATACTGAGAATTAAACGTACTATCATACAGTAAAACCCAATCATTAACATAAATCGGCTTTGGCCTTAACCTATGTGATTTATCAAAATACTTCTTGTTTTTTAATCGAGAATCTTTTAGTTTAACTATAGCCTCTTCTAAACGTTCATTCCCTTGCTCTAACTGCTGGATTCGCAGAGCTAATAAATCTTCTGTCGACAAATTATCTTCCCATGGTAACGTAGTCCAAGTAAGAATTTGTGTATGCAAAGGAAAAATTGGTTTCTGGCAATACATCAACTCTGCCGGCATATACCCCGTCGTTCTAGTGCAGGTCATTCTATCGGCCCACAACGCAAATGGCAGATAAGTTGGCCAATTCTTAATTTCTCCATTACAAGCTTTGGAAATTGCTTTAATAATAGGAGAATGCCCTCGCTCAATCTTCCCATTAGCTTCAGGGTTGTAAGCAGTAGTAAGGGCTAAGCGAATTCCATGCCTAGCAAAGAATTCTCTAGCCTCCTGCGCATCTAACTCTCCCCTATCAGCCACTACCTTTTCTACATAACCAAACCGTGAAATAACATCCTCAAGAAGAAATTTGCATACATTCAAGGTTGTCTTAGATCTTAAAGCTCGGCCTTCTACATGATTCGTAAGATCTTCACGTGCCAAGACTATATATCTCATCTTATTGATACCTTTGGGCATGGTAACTAAGTCTATAACCCATTTATAATGGATGCATGGTGGATAGGTAGGATGCAACGGATCCCTATGTTTGACTGAGGAATGAATCTGACATATGTCACATGAATTCACATAATCTTTAACAATAACATAAATCCCTGGCCACCAGTATCCTTCTCTAATTTTTTCATACGTAGCTACAAAACCTTATGTCCTGCCCATAAAGTATCATGCATACTCTTCATGACTTGTAACTGAAGATCCTTAGTACCTAGTACTCGTTGTGGCAATCTAATTTTTCCCCTCGCATGTCTCCAAATGAAACCATCTTTCAGAAAAAAGTTGTAAGCTCTTTTCCTAATATTCCGAAATCTATTTGAAGACCATGAAGGTTCCCTAACCAAAGTACTTAAATACTTTCCAATATCCAGCCACTCTCCTTCGTATTCTTCAATATTAAACTGTTCATATACGTATGCTTTAGAATCATAATTGATTGCATTTATTTCTAATTCTGTTTCTTCCTCATTATCAAATCTAGCTCGAGAAAGCATATCAGCCACAGAATTAGATTTACCTGCAATATGTATCAAAACAGGATTTATAAACTTGATGTATGAAATCCATCTAAGCATGGCAATATCGGGTGATGAACAGTTTGTAATCATTCCAATCAGAGGTAGACAATCTGTCTCAACTATTACATTTGCACCTATAAAATATTCTTTATCCGATTTTAATGTCGTGACTAAACCCCATAGTTCTCGTTTAATTTGCGGATAATTTCTTTGCGTATCGTGTAAAATCTTTGCTCCAAATCTCACAGCATACCTATTGCCCTCTTCATCGTCCTGACCAATAACCCATCCTATTCCTATAGGGCTCGTATCAACAGTTAAAATGATAGGCTTTTGATCAGTATAATCTACTCGCTTTAAAATAGGAGCTTCAAGAAGTAATTTCTTTAACTTTTTCATAGCTTTTGAGTGTTCTTCAGTCCAAAGAAACTTTCGATTCTTCCTTAGTAAAGCATAAAGACAGTTTGCAACATGTGCATAGTGTGGGATCCAGATGGCATAAAACACACAAGCACCAAGGAATCGTCTTACCTCACTAATATTACTACAGGTTTCAGAAATCTTGTTTATAGCGTCGACTTTAGGTGGATATGGCCTCCGACCGTAATGTCCACATAAATGCCCAACTATAAGTACCTCATTGACACCAAAAACAGATTTCTCAATGGAGAATGTGAGACCAACCTCTTCAAATCTCTGGAAAATCCTTTCACAGTCAGAGATATGATCTACTACAAACTTCCTGCAGCCAGAGGAATCTAAAGTTTCATCTTTCGCATTCTCAATACATCCTTTAATAGGAATGTCATCAATAAATGGCATGGCTATATTAGGAATGAAATCATGTAATATTGAATTCATGGCGTTCATCATATGCGCTACTGAATTAGTAGCTCCTTGCGGCAAAGTGCACATGTGAACTAAGCCTAAAGGAGTTTTCATGGTCGTAATGTCTCTACTTTCAATAGCAAGCTGAAATTGATCGTAGCCAGAATACAAGTCTCCCATTGAGTATGTGGAATGACCACCGAAGGCTTCAGCGAATTCCCCTACAATGGGCCCAGTACCTACATTCCTAATAGTAACTTTGTTAACAGGTTGTAAATCTTGAATGAACCGTAACTTGCCATTTTTCTTTGGAACAGTAAACCACCTATTTGAGTAGGGTGCAGACGATGGCTCTAAAATTCGCATGTGAATCTTTTCCTTAAGAAGCCGCATTAACTCTGGTAAATGGGCTTTCGGAACAGGTATGGGTCGAAGATTCCATGGAATGTGAGGCACTGTAAAGATGATCATTGGTGGTACAATTTTTGGATCTGCACAACCTATCTCATGGGAATATAAAGAAAATGCCTTTCCATGCTTTCTAATCACTCTTTGAAATAGTTCACGTTCCTCGGGTAACAAAAAATTTTCATCATTTCCTATCTTGATTAGCTTTAAAGTTTCTTCTGTGAAAGTATGACCTATATTTGTGCGCTCTCTTAAATAAGGATCATTGATAACTTTCCTAAACTTCTCTTCACTCTCTCGTGGTAAAGATTGGGCAATCGGTTTAATTTTTTTATCAACAGTTTTGTATTTTGTATTTACTTTTGCTTCCTTTTCATTGCTCATGACAAATTTAATAATCAAATCATATTCTTCAATAGAATTTAAAAGTACAAATCTAAAATTTTCTTTTTCATGCAAAATATTTTGAAGTTCTTCAATCAATGAGTTTGAAGATAAAGTTTCAATTACGGTTTCAATGTGTTCATCAGATGAAATGAATCCTTTCTCTTTATAAAATTTTTCATAATGTTTTATAATTTTTTTAGGAATTTGTTTATAATGACTGAATTGCAAATACGATGAAGGGAAATATAAAGAAAAACTATCTAAAGTATCTACAGATGGGTGCGAGACATCAAACCAAGAACCACCGTTGTCTCGCTCAACAGTGGCATCTAGGCAAAATTTTGATCATAATAAGTTCCAAACTCACGAAGAGGCATATGATCTTTACGTATGTTTTCATGAGAACGGATGGGCGTCTTCCTAATTTGCTCCCTATTTCGTACATGGTTTGGGCTGACTATCATAACTTGGAGCGATTGTAGATCATCTTTAGATCTAATTCTTGCGTATGCTGAGCCGTCATCTATTACTTTAGTCTCCATTTTGGCTTCACATATGAATGGTTGACCTAAGATAATTTCATAAGAGCAGTTGTCCTGAATGAAAAAGTGAAATGTCTCAGAGATTCCACCTATCATTAGAGGTATGTTGGCACATGCTCCTAGGAGTGATCCACAACCATTGTCCGCGGTTCGCATTATCCAGCCGTGATTTTTATCAATAGGCCATTTAAACTTATCATATAATCCTTTCGAAATCACATTGATTTCAGACCCAGAGTCAATTAGGGCTGAAGCAGAATATGATCTCTTCTGATCTCCTAAGTTAACTTTAATCTTCGGTGTGCCTCTCACCCAAAAACTTTTTCTAAAATCACTCTCTGAATTTTTTGTTTCGTCATCTGGTACAATCGGCCCTAAGAAATTTTTGTTCACATTACAGGTATTATCTTCTTCATCCTCTGAGTCTAAAGAAAGAGATTCATGAATCAAGTGAGTTACATCGGCAACATCTTGCATCTCTACCTCTTGTGACAGAGGGAATCTCTTCCTTTTAATTAGTTTAATAAAATTTTCCTTAAATTCAATTTTTGCTATTGAGAAGATTTGTTCTAAAGTCATTGTTACTGCACTTTTTAATAAGATGTCATACAATATTTCTTTCGAATCAACTTTTTGTTCAAGTTCAGAAATAAGAATAGCTTTCGGTACTCGTTTTGGTTTCTTTTCTGGTTTCTCTTCAGGTTTTGTTTCAGGTCTAGGAATTTGCTCTACTTTGTCTGATGTTTGAATTGGCTCACTAAACACAGGTTGTTTACCCTCCCTAATTTCTTTTCTTTGCTCCTCATTTGTTTTAGAACTTTCACCTTGTTCAAACTGAACTTTCTTAGGCTTCGGCTCATCTCTCATCTTACTTCTAGTCATTCGTCTACCTGAATCATTTATATCTTGCTCATCATCCCTCTTTCTTTTCTCTTCAACATTCGCAATATGCGAATATATCGAGAATTGATCGACAGGAGAGTTCCACGTAGTTTTCTGCATAATATCATCTCTCGCCTTTATCAAAGCTTCAATTGAGTAGTTCCTCGTTTCCCTTGTTTGTTCGGAATCAGAGTCACTATCAACATATTCTAGTTTAACAGCAGAAGCAGATTTCGAAGACTCAGAAAGGTTTTCATACAGCTTCTGCATCCCTCCCTTTCCCCAATTGGCAGCTAAGGGTAAATGTGTTCTATAGTCACACAATCGCTTGTCAATATCAATTACAAGTCTTTTCTCTTTCGCATCTTTCAATGCTTCACATGTGTAAGTCAAATGATCTGTGGCATCGCACCAGATACATCTCCTCACATTGGTATTTCTCCTTTCATTGAAATTTCTTTGGTTAAATGATTGAGGAATCGGTTAAGGAATTGGTTGGGGTACAACTGGAGGATTAGGAGGTATAAAAGGATGATTCGGAGCTACTAATGGTGGATTTGGAGCATTTACTGGTTGAGGATAAATAGTCGGATGAGCTTGCATTGCAGTTTTATCTTGTAGGTTTAAAGCATACACCACATTCTGCAAAGCCGCTACCTCTTTAGACATATTCTCGTGCATATGCATCATATTGTCCAACTTGTTAAACAAAATCTCAAATTGTAACTCGGTTGGTACTCTAGATGTGGATGTTGTAGGCTCAACTTTTGAATCTATATGTGTATCCCTAGTTGCCTGAATCGGAGGAAAACTGGAAGATGGTTGAGACATCGATTCATAAAGGAGTGTTTTACGTTGGATCATGTGAGCAACCACCTCAACTACAGTTTTCACTACACCCCAGTCATCTGTAAGCCCATATTTCTTTCCCGGTTCTTCAAGCCTACGCTCAACCTCTACCCTTATATCTGGAGTCAAGATTTTAAGGAAATATAAAATGATATCTGGGGTAAGGGCAACTCTATCCTGTTCAGGTAATTGAGAGAATCTTTTCATAAATTCACTATGGAGTTGAGTTAACGAAATGTGAGGCTTAGGTGAACTAATCCATTTCATAAATCCTTCTCTACTATGTTGACTGTAGTCTTCTAAGTAGAATTCCTTATGCAGCTCTTTTCTAAACTCATCCCATTCCTTATTGTCATGTATATCCATAATAGCTTTTACAGTACCTATGGCCAGACGTCCAAGATAGGATTTCCACTTTGTTTCAGGTAAACTGTGTAACTTAGCTAATTCCTCAAACGTGTCTAAATAATTTGTAACATTCATACCAGTAAATTTCCCTTTATCCTTTAATAACGTTTCAACTACCTTTTGTCCTTGCGTCTCGTGCATCATGGTTTGAAATAGCTCGTCCATTTTTGAAGTTTGTTTTGACCTAGCTTGAACAATTCTAACTATATCCTGAACTTCTTTTGTTACTCTTTCCTTATGTTCAGCTACTAATTCTGAAATTCCGTTAAAGTCCAGTTTGATAAGTTTTTACTATGCAAAAATGTTACAAGTAAAGCTATGATTAACGCTTAACCTATGTTTAACAAACAGTTGCCTTTAACCTATACCAATAATTTAACCTTAAATAAAATTTTGCACCCAAGAATGTAAGGGTAAAGAAATTATACCAACTGCTCGAAGATGAGGCTCAAAATAGTGCTTTCTGTGAAATTCAATACATTTATTGATTTGAATCAAAACCTAAATACATAGTTTGCTAAAATGGGTGCAAACGTTTTGTGCTTCAATTGTTGATGAAAGGGGTGGCATGACGAGGTTCTCCTACTTGCCAATCTTTGCGGAGGCGCTCAGGTCACCAGACCAGCCCTCGACACCAAGAAGATTGCAAGCTCACGTAAATGCCACAGCTTCCAAGGATGAAGACGCAGCTGCACTGATGTAAAATCGTATGAATGTATATGCAATGCAAAATTTAAAATTTATACCTGAGCTGCAAGGCCGTTTGTTCACGTCGGGATCACCAATGTCGGGTCGTGAGAGATGCTCGGATGGTGGATCAAGTCATCCGCCTAAATCGTTCGGCACACGCGGGTGTCTGTAGCAAACTCAGGCTTATGAAATAAGGGTTCTAATGATAAAACAATTTAAATTACCTAATTCTATGACTGAAACTAAAGTTCTCTTATCAAAAGTAAATAGTTTTAATTAGCTATGGACCCTAAGGACGGGCAGCCTCGTACATAGCAACAGCTTCCTGATATGAGATTGAAACTTCCATAATGGGTTCTTCTACTAAACTTTCAGGTAAGCTAGAGGGTTCTGGTCTGATTAGAGTTGGCGGAATATTTTCAATATTTTCAATAGTACTGTGCTCAGACTCATGAACTAACTTAGAAGACATCAAGGAAAGTAATGGAAAACTAATGAAACAATATGATGCTAAACTGTTTGAATGAATTAATTGATATGCTAATGGTTCGAATTAATAATTCTAATACAACTGGAAGGCCTAAACAATTGGATAACTGTTTAGTCAACTAGATAGTTGACTAAATGAGGAATAAGATTTAAATGGATCCTTAAGCTGCCACTTCACTTCAATTGTCTTCACTTCAATTAATTGTAATCTTCAATATTTCTGCAAAAAAAAACATTAGGAATTCATGATCAAAGCATACATATATATACGCACACAGATCCTCTCTATACCACTATTTTGGTTTCCTACTTTATTTCCCATCCATCCTTTAACCTATCCATCCTTTAAATTGACTTTTCTCACACAACTCACTTACTCCATTCTTTTCCCTAAATACCTTTTGTACTTTAAATGCATAATCTATTTAAACCATTCTTTTAACTTGCACTCACAATTACCACACTTTCAACCTACTACTTTAACCACTTTATTTACACACTCAACTCTCACCACACTTTAATCACCACTCACATACACCATTCATTATTTATCCACTTCATTTTCATTTAAATTCTATTACCTTAATTTTCTTAATAAATCATTTAAATTAACCTTAGTTTAAGTTTTAACTAAATCAAACCTTAGGATTTAATTGCACATACATGATTAAATAATTAATTAAACCATATTTTAATTTTTATTATTGAACCAATGTTTAGATATAGATTAATTTCATTAAATATTAATTGTTTGAACCTTCAAAACATTCTAAAACCCTAGGAAACCTACTTAAACCCATCAGAAACTCATGAAAACCCTTTAAAACCCTTATAAACCCTATCTCTAACCCATGATAAATCATCTAAACCCTTAACATTAACCCAATGGAATCATTTAAGATCCTTCAAATGAACCTAATTGACATAAAATCATATGAACTTAGAAAACCCTAGGGATAAATACCCATATGTCTTATATGTATCAATTTAAAACACTCATTAAATGAGTAATTAGGGTAACCCTAATATGAACACATATTCTTCATCATTTCTTGTACCTGCAAACACTTCAAAAGTAGTTAATTCAATCCAGAACAATTGATCAACAGTGAAAAAGAGGTTTAGAATTCACCAATTAAGTTGCTTTTATTTCCTCTGGTTATCAACTGGAAGATGCAAATCTTCCCGACAGCGCTGGATCCGGCGTGAGAACTGGCACCTCCGGCTTCTGCCATGGCCCTGCTTGCTTGTTGGTTCTGTGAGAATATAGAACCAGGTGTTAACATTGTAATGGACAGAATAAATCCGTTGTTGTCCCTGTTACAACATTAACATGAGGTAGGTTATGAGTCAGTGGTTAGTAAGTGCACGATGACAGGGTGTGTAGTTAATGCTTGGATGATCCTAGGAGCTAGATGGAAAGATGCACCGTCAGACTAATGCGGTTAGTAAGTGGAAATGAATTCACAGATTGGGGTCGGGGGGTTTATTACAAGACTTAGGTTGCCAAACACCATGAATGGCATTATGGACTTGGTTTTGTGGAGATTCGGGAGGGTTGCATGAGTAATTCTGCTGGGAGTAGTTGTGTCACTGGGACCCATTTACGAGTGAGTATGTGCGTGCTTCTAGGTGGTAGTGTGTTCGAGTGTATCGGACAAGAGTGGGTGGCGGCTGCTTGAGCGAGTGAACTATGTCGTGTAAGATGTGAATTGTGTAGGACTAGTTGAGCCTGCAAGCAAGCCTTGGGCACCCAAATTTGTCTTGATTGTGGGTCAGCCTTCATCGACTTCTTGGGTACCCAAATGGATTTCACTTTCTCAACAGAGGTTTTAGGAGTCCTCTTATTAGCATCAAGTCGTTGATTACTAATAGGAAGTTGAGACCGTTGTTGCGACTTAGTTACGGTCGGCAGCTCGTCTTTCCGCACCCACATTTGTCTCATCGGCTGAGTTGTTCTGCTTCGCACGTTCTTTTGGTCTCTCGCTTGGAGAGTCTTCAGTGATTGATCTGCCCTTAGTTGCTGCCTCCTTCTGGCCTTTGGAAAAGAAGGGAGTTCCATTGTGGTTCTGACTCCTTTTTTGAGCTCTTCATTCTTCTGCATCACATAGCCTTGGACAAGAACAGCATGGTCAACTTCATGTGTACCCCTGGAGGGACCAGGAGTCTGTGTCTTTTCTAGTTCCTTGAGTGCTCCATTATTTAACTCAATTGTAATTCTAGTCTGATTCACCCATACCTGAAGAAGTCCACTTCTTATGTTTAAGTTGACTGCTTGGCCATAGATCCAGTCTTGACCCAAGACAAGGGGTTCCGTGAGGTCCTCATCTTGACATACTAGTACTTTAACTGTCATTGCCTCATCATGAATAGAGAGGGGAAGTTCCACCTTGCCCATGCAAGGGGTTTCCACGCCTCCCAATCCTATGAGATATGCTTCCACAAGATTGATAGTTAATTGCAACTCTTGACAGTAAGACAATTTAACAGCACTAGTGGTTGCACCTGAGTCAATCAAGGCTCTTACAGTTCTTGCACTCTTTCCTTGTCCTATGTCTATGGTTATGAAAGGACGTTGATCAGTTATCCTATGTGAGCTAACACCTGAAACTTCACACATAGCCACATCGTATCCTTGATCTGCATATGCATCTTGCCTAGGGTGCTCTCTACCTTGTCTTCTTAATTTCATTCTCCGGATGCGCTCTAGGGCTTCTGCTTGACCTTCTTCTCGAATTCGCTTTTCTTCCTCTTTGCGTTTCTTAGCAGTGTTGAGTCGACTTAGCATTTCCTCCGTGAGGGGTTCCTGATACAACTTGACTCTGCATCCGCTAATATAGTTTGGGAGAACATCACCCTCTAAAGTGGCTAGTTGTATTGCTCCACTCATGGAGATCCTGTTGATGATCATAGGTCCGTAGCCTCTCTTTTCTAGCTTCCTTGCATGTTGTTTCAATGTGTAGACTAAAACTAAGTCGCCTGCCTTTAAACCTTTATCCTTAACGTGGGCATCAAAGTATGCCTTCTGTCATTTCTTTGCTGCATATATCCCTGCAGCTGCTCTCAGTCTTGTTTCTCCTAATCGTTCAAGGTCAAAAAGTCTAGAGGAGAGTTCATGACCCGTCCATTCATGCTCTTGTGCCACTTTCAATGTAGGCATCAAGAAGTCCAAGGGTAGCACCGCGTTTTGGCCAAATACCATCTGAAAGGGGGTGGCTTGGAGTACCGTTTTGTAGGCGACTCGGTATGCCCAAACAGCATGGTGTAGCTGTTTGTCCCAATCAGAGCGTTTAGTGTTCACTAATTTTGTCAGTACATTGCATAAGATCTTGTTGGTGCTTTCGGCTTGTCCATTAGCTTGAGGGTGATAGGGGGCAGACTTCTTATGTATTACCAAGAATTCTTGGAGTAGATTTTCAATCACTTCGTTCAAGAAGTGAGTGCCTCTATCACTTACAAGCTCTATAGGTAGCCCATATCTTGTGAATACATTCTCAAACAAGAATTTAGCAGTTGTTTGAGCATCGTTCTTCGTTGTGGCTTTTACCTCTACCCACTTAGTTAGATAGTCTGTTGCAACAATGATATCTTCCGCATGGGAACCCTTAGCTGGGGGATTAATAGGACCTACGAAGTCTATTCCCCACTTAGAGAATGCACGTCCACCCGTCATAGGTTTCAGGGGCATCTCATCTTTACGTATAGGATACTGAGTTCGCTGACAGACATCACACCGTTTCACATAGGTATGTGCATCCATGTGAAGGGTCGGCCACCAGAAGCCCGCAAATAGTATTGCCTTGATCACCCGATCTGGTCCAAAGTGTCCTCCTGCTACACCTTGGTGAGCAGTTTCCAAGATCTTAAGATATTCACTTTCATGGACACATAGCCTCAGGTAACCATCTTTACCACGCTTGTATAGATTATCACCAATGAGTGAGTAATCCAGGGCTTCTTGTTCTAAACTCCTTTTCGTAGCCAGAGTCATGTCTGAAGGGAATGTTTTCGTCCTCAGGAAGGATACTAGTGGTTCACTCCAATCTGTCACTAGGGACACTTGATAAAGCGTGGCATGTTCCACAGGTGGTTTAGTGCAACAGATTGGGCATTCCTTGCACAACTTTTGGACATCAGCTTCCATAGTTGGCCAATGCACTCCGAGTCTCCTTAGTGTTTGTAGGGTTCGTTGCTTTGAATAGTGTTGCTCTAATGCACCTACATGTGCTAATTGCAACCATTTAGCGTACTCATCCTCTTCCACACAACAAGCTAAGATTCCTTGATCTGTGTGCTTGTACATGCTTCCTGCCATGATGTGGTACTTTTGGGCTTTCACAACCTCTCTATTCTGTGTGTTTACTACTGGATGATTAGGCCCGTATGTCAATACTGGCACCAATGGCTTAGCCCACTGCGGTACAACTTCCAAATTAAACAAGTAAGCATCAGGAAGGTCATCTGATACTCCTTGTGGGGCTTCTCCCGATGTGAGCCTAGAGAGATGATCTGCTCTTAAATGAGTCCTCCCTTTTCTTACCACAACCTCAAAATCATATTCCATTAGCAAGAGAAACCATCTCACTAATCTTCCTGTATTGCATGGCTTGTTTACGAGGTATAGCAATGCCTAATGATCAGTAAAAAATTTAGACTTATTTGCAAGCAAATAGTGTCTAAATTTCTTAACTGCATATACCATGCCTAAGCCTTCTCTCTCAGTAGTGGTGTAATTCCGTTCAGCTGCATTCAATTGTCTACTGGCATAGGCAATTGGAAGATCCATATTACCTTCACCAGTAGGTTGAGCAAGCACACACCCAATAGCGTAATTGGATGCATCCACATGAACATGGAATGGCTTGTTCCAATCTGGTGTGGTCAAGATTGGTGTTGAACATAATCTTCGTTTAAGCTCTTGGAAGGAATTCTCACATTCATCCGTCCACTTAAAGTTAGTCAGAAGTCCGTACATGGGCTTTGCAATGACGGCATACATGTGAATGAACGGGCGGTAATAGCCACAATGTCCCATGAAAGCTTGTACTTCCTTGACATTCCTTGGCCTAGGTAGCTCTGCTATGGCTCTCACTTTCTCTTCGTCAGTAGATATGCCATTCTTTGACACTATGTGCCCTAAAATCTTGCCTTTCCTGACCATGAAAACACATTTTTCGGGATTTAGGCAGACTTGATATTCTCTACATTTGTCAAAGATTTGTCTGAGTTCAGGAATATGGGTTTGTCTGATGTTGGAATGAGCACAAAGGTCATCAACATAGACCTCTAAATTCTTCCTCAGGAACTCCTTAAACACATGGCACATTAGTCTCTGGAAGGTAGCTGGTGCATTGGTAAGCCCAAATGGCATTACACGGAAGGCAAATATACCCCACTCTGTGGCAAAAGCTGTCTTATGCTGATCTTCTGGAGCAATGGCGACTTGATTGTAGCCCGAAAATCCATCGAGGAAGTTGTACACTTCCTTGCCTGCTACTCTTTCTAAGAGATGCTCTGTGATGGGAAGCAGATAGTTATCTCGAATCGTGGCTGCATTAACCTTTTTCAAGTTAATGCATACGCGCAGCTTTCCATTTTTCTTGGGCACCACCACGATGGGGGATACCCATTCAGTGTGCTCAATTTCATAGATAAATCCAGCTTCAACCAGTCTATCTATCTCTTCTTTGATCTTAGCAGCGTAATTATCGTTATATGTATAGGGCTTTTGCTTAGAGGGTTTAGCATCTGAGGTCATGGGGATAGTGTGTGAGCATATATCAGGGTCAACACCTTTCAAATCCTTGTAACTCCAAGCGAATACATCTCTGTATTCTCTTAGCAAGGCTATCAACGCATGCTCTTCTTCCTCTGTTAGGTCATGGCCTATGTACGTGCATCTCTCCTCTCCTTCTTCTAGGGCCACTACTATTTTCTTGGTGGTTTCTTTGTTATCATAGGCCTCTCCTGATTGTGCCTCTCGTTTAGGCATTCTTATCATGACCCTCCTGTCATCTATCTCATACTTCTTAAAATTTTCCGGGACCTCAAACAAAGATTCTTCCTCTTCTGGTGAGACTTCTCTCTTCTTTCGTTTCTTTCCTTCTTCCTTCGGGGTCACATGTGTGGCTAATCTTACATCGTTTGTAAGCTCTCCATGTCTCTGGGGTTGAAATTCTACTTCATGGAAGTATTCTTCATCTGATGCAAATGGTGGGTCCATAATGATTGACTCTAGATCGGAGTCACTTGCATCCTCAAATGCATCAGGGCTAGGTTCGCATTCTTCTAGAACTCCCTCTCCCATGATTGGCTCTATGGAGAAGACTTAAATGTCATAGCCATCCTCATCACAGTGGGGTGTCCATTGTTCTTCATTGATGGCCACGTCCATTGTTGCTAAAATTTCTGCCCAGCCGTGAGGTTCAAATTCCTCATCAGGAAAGACTACAGGTGCATAGGCTCGGTCTTGAATTGATCTATGGTTTTCTTTTGCACCTACCTCTCTGGCTTTCTCTCTCTTCTCTTCTTCTACTGCTACTTTGCACATCCATAAGTGGGTGTCTTCATGCATCCAAGAGGATCCTGACCCCATGGAATGCACTGATTCCGTATCATCTTTGGCTCTATGGATGGGATTACATTGGATACGAGGTACATCTCTATGAGAGTAATCTTTAAGATTGACTTTGGGCGTAACACCTAAGTGCTGCAGGTACAAAGAATTGGTTCCCCAGTCCTGTACCACTTGCAACTGTCGCATAAATGGTCTTCCCAAAATCATCTCATAGGCATGATTTTTGCTGAAGTCACATATAGCAAATGTATGCTCAAACTCGACACCACAGGTGGTGAGAGTTATTCCTTCTAGCAATCCTATGGGTCTCTCAATATGACCATCGGCCATCTGCAATTTCATTCTCGTTGGCCTGAGTGCTGGCTTGCCCCAGCGCTTCCATAGGGAAGTGGTAGCAATTGCAACTCCTGCACCTGAGTCCAAAATTGCCTTGGTGGTGTACCCCTGGTAGGTAATGGGAAGATAGGTGTTCCCTTCTTCACCTTCACACATATCTCCTATCTTATCCAAGGGTATCTCTGGCACTGTCCTATGTGATCCTACCTGGGAACGAGGTTTTGCTATCTCTGGTACTTGTTTGGCTACATGTTTCCACACTTCTGGTCTAACCTTAAACAGCTCTTCCGAAGTGAGATTGCATTGCACTTTGGTGTTCTTCACTACCTCTGTGTTCCTAGGTATGACTGAATCTTCGTTTCTTACCATGACTGTAGGTGCTCTCATACAGGTGGACCTTGCTTCCCATGGGCCTGTGAAATGGGGTAGTTCTTGTAAAGAATTAGACTCAAAGTCTAATCTTTCCTGAGATTGGGTACTTTCCTGCTCTCCATAAATGGATGGAATGTCTTGTGGGAATTGGTCATGTGCATCATCCACAAGTTCAATGGGAGGAGGAACTTCACTTTCTTTAGCCCATTTGTCTTCTTGAATCTCGCGTAGGAATTCTAGTGTGAACCGATTCATAGAAGATGATGTGTGTGGCTCCGTAGAGTTAGGCACATAGGCTTCAGGCACATAGGCTTCTTGAGCAAGAATGCTTACTCTTTTACTTGCCTTATCGTTGTGTTGAGAGGTTGGTTCCTTTTCTGATTGTGCAGTCAGCTTCTCTATTCTTTCTAGGGGGGGGGGGGGGGTTGTCTGGTTCAGTGGAATTGGGCACATAAGCTTTTGGTGGGGGATGGGTCATATTTTTGCTTGTGTTATCTCTTTCTTGATTTTCTTCTTCCTTGGCAGATCTTGCAATTATGCCCTCTAACTTCTCTAGAAGTCCATCCAAGTGTAATTGCGTCTTGGCTGAGCCCGAGTAATTGAAAAGGCGACCGGCTTCAAACATAGTCTGAGCCAATGCGACCATTTTCGCGCAAAGCTTGGTTCTTTCTATCTCTAGGTCAGCTCTAGGGTAACACTTGTCATGATCCGTGACATTTGGCCCTTCTTGGATTCTTGCCTCATATGCTTTAAGCATCATGTCTATATTTTCAGGAGTGGGATCAGCTAATACTGATCCTACTCTAGGGGGTGGTGGAATCGTATGAGGTGGGTTGGAAGGTGGCGGGTCGGATGGCGATGGGAATGGTGGTGGTGGGATAGTGTGAGAGGGAGTTTGAGATGTGAGTTCAGTTATCCTGGCTTTGGTTTCTCTTATGCTTTCCTCAAGTTCACTCATCTTTTTAGCCCATTGTCTTTTCATTCTTTCCCGACTGTCTTTCCACGCTCTAGTCCTTTTCTTTGTCATGCTCTCGGTTTCACTAGCCTCTGGGTTCTTATCCTGGTCTACCCCTTGGTTCTGCTGCAATGCCTGAGCTCTAGTCACTACCTGTACTGGTGCGGTGGATGTCACACTTCCTGTGGAATCTACCACTAACCCAATAACGTTGATAGGCGTGATTTTTGGCATATTATTGGGGTTCTTTGGGCAATCTCATAAAAGATGCTCTTTCCCACAATCTTGGCAAAAGCCTTGGATCGTCACTGACTGGGGTTGTGTAGGTGGAGGTAAGGGACAATCACGAATGAGGTGATCTCCTTGGCATCTGTAGCACGGTCCTCTAGGAAATGGGGGTCTTACTTGCCTCAGTTGAGGTCTACAGTTAGGGTTTGTGTACATTACATTTGTGTACTCTGGTTCCCAACTAGGTTCATTTGGCTCTTCACTATAGTAGGACTCACCATGTTCAGGAGATTGCATGTAGTAGGCATGGGGGCTATCAATATGCGTCGAATCAAAGCTATGGTCATTCGAGTCACTTTCAGACAGCAATGGTGTTACAGGGACTATAGCCCTATTCAGGTTCTCTTCTGCAACTGCATACTTTACCGGAATCACATTCGTAGGAGCGGTTGGTTGTTGTGCTAACACTGGCTGAGGTCTCAGTTGGGCCTGATGTTGCGGTTGGTAATTTTGCTGAGGCCTAGTGTATTGCTGAGGTGGGTACTGATTCTGGTATCTTCCTTGTTGAGGGTATGGCCGAGGGTAGGTTTGCCTAACCGCTTGCTTATTGTATGGGCAATCTTGCGCGGTGTGATTGGTGTATCTTCGTACTATGGTGCAGTACTGGCTACTAGGATTTACTTGGGGTTGAGCCATAATGGGACATACATTCGCCATGTGGTTGCCACCACAAGTATAGCATCTTTTCACAGGGGCAAACCTTGGGATCTGTTTGCTAGTAACACCTAATTTCTGAGCTACTTTCTTAGCTAATTCTTCAATAGATGTGGATTGCGTGGAAGAGAGGCTAGAGGTACTATCTGAATCTTTGTATATCTTGGAAAGCTCTAACTCCTCCCCTACGTTATCCTCGATGTCAATGCACATGCGTACACACTCTTCTATGGTCCTAGGGTCCTTTAAGTACACATAAGATCTCAATTTGGTACTTAGCAATCCATCCAGGAATAAAGCCACTTGCTTAGCTGGTGTGGGTAGCTCCGAAACAGGGCATCTTTCAAGATATTGCCTAAATCTCCTTCCTGCAAGTCTCACGGTCTCTTGCGGGGTTTGCTTGAAGCTGTGAATCAGTGAGGAGGTATTATGCCTTATGCCACTCTTAGAGAATTCAATAATGAAAGCTTCTAGGAGTTGGTCTATGCTCCTGAACTGCCTCTCATTTAGTGGTTGAAACCATGTCAGGGCAGTGTTCCTAAGGGTCAGACCAAAGGCATTGTATTGCGTGAATAGATCCTCCACTTGTTCAGCTCTCAGGACTTGCCTAAACTCAGCCACATGATCGTATGGATCTCCAGTGCCATCGAAGTAGTTCTTCATGGACTTAACTAACTGAGTCGGTCTCAAGGTTCTTGTGTGCTCTCTAGGTCGTGGTAGCGGGAACTCATCCGCATTTCTTTGATTCCTGTGAGCTCTAAGTATCTCAGGTTCTACTCTATTTGTTTCCGTCCTCGTTCTTTCTCTGCCCACTGGGTTGGCAAAGCTTACTTCCGGCCTTTCTCTATGTCTGTCTCTTTGAGTTCCATGAGCTTGGGATGTTCCAGCTCCAGGGTGACCATAGGATACATTCGATCTTGGTTGGGGGAAAACAAATTCACCCTTCCAAGTGTAAGCATGCCTATCATTTTCCGTAACCACAAATATCCTCTCCGAAGCATGATCTAAGTAGGTCACTCTGCCTGGGCTATCAGGATCCTTAAACTCATAGATCATGATTGTTCCTATATCAGTTGGCTGATCAGATTTATACCTCCAAAAGGCTTCGTCAGTTTCTCGATTGAGGAGCAAATCTATGCTCTTATTATCCTGAGGAATCCACTCTGGTGTGATGATCCTAGTGAGAACCGATTTGCCTCGAGGGGTTCTAGGTTCTGTACCCATGTTTCCTTGCTCTAGGTCCCCTAAGTCCACTTCGGGGATCACATTTCCAAATTTGTCCGTCCTATCTGGGTGACTGGCGACTACGTATATGGTTCCTTCTTTGTCCAAGTATGCTCCATTTTCAAACTTGACAGCTGGGTGCTCTAGTCCAATGGATTGATCAGGATTCTTAATATGTACCACAGATCTTCCTAGGCCGTCCTCATAGATGCTGGCACCTAATCGGTTGGTCCTAAGGTATTCCAACTGCGTTTTGTAGGGGCCTTCTACCCTGTGCAAGTATGGCACTCCTGAACTGCCTGTAGGTCTCTCCATACCATGAGACATCTCTGATTCACTGGTATCCGAGCTAGGGTAATGCGAGTGGTGACTCAACTGCTAGGCACAAGACCTCCCAGTATGATTGACACTAGCCTCTGAAGACCTAAGGCTTTGTCTCTCTCTCACTAGGTGTCATCCTGATCTAAGGTTCATATGCCTAACTGATTAACCCAATTTGTCCCAGGTACAACCACGTTTCTGAGTCCTTTGTATCAATTACTTAATTCCCTTTTTATGTTGATTATCGTGTTTATACTCTTGTCTGATATCACGTCGTTAGGAATACTTGAGTTTAATTTCGCACTTTAGTTTGGTCGTTTCACGTTAGGTTCTTTTCCTTTAAGGTTGTCGTTCACACACACACAGGTTATCTCTTGACTTGCACTTGATTTCTTAGATAGTCTTTGATTTATCTCGTGCCTATCGTTGCCTGGAATTACTTCTAACACTACCCGCACTTAGCCTAAACTAAGAATTGATAGAGGGTGTTGCGGGTTTTCCAACCTTGAGTTCCTTTCCTTGTGTTGTTGCCCTGGTGTGCCCAGGACGTGTGTTCCCAAGCCTGCAGTTACTCTTGCCTTGCGTACCCTTCGCTGCTCTCAAGGACCTGTAAAAGGCCCACCGTTAGCTCAAGACTTAAATTCAAAAGACAGAACCAAGCACTTTCATTCATGTAACACTTCACCAATTTGCACTATGAATTTTTGGACACAACTCTAGAGATCCCTGAACTTTGTTCCCCCTGGGTATGGTCAACTTCAAAATACCCTATCTAATATTCTTGATCTTAATTTAACCCGCGAGCTTTCCAACAAAACAAAAATCACGGCAAACGGATTTCGTATGAGAAAGTTACGCCAGTTCAGGGTTTTGGGGCTAACACAGGATTAAACTAGGTTAACATGCAAACAGGAATTTCTCGGATTACTTGGGTCATGCCCTCGTAATGCAATACTACCCCCTGGTGTTTGTCCCACACTTGGCCAAAATTTAGATCATTAATTTTGCCTTAAAAATTTGACCTAATTTGCCCTTCTAACGTGTTCGCAAAGTCTGTCGGTCGCGATTGACAGGTCAGTCGCGATCGACGTGTCGATCGCGATTGACAGGTCCGTCGTGGCTGTCAGTCTCGATTGACTGGTCAGTCGCGATTGGCACGGGTTTCGAGAAGTCAATCAGTCGTGGTCAAACAGTCGTTGACTCTATCGATCGCGGTTGATGTGTCGATCGTGATTGACAGGTCGGTCGCGAGGGTCTATCCGTCGTGGTCAAACAATCGTTGACTGTGTCGGTCGTGATTGACAGAGCTGTCGTGGGCTGTCAGTCGCGATTGATGAGTCGATCGCGATTGATGAGTCGATCGCGATTGATGAGTCGATCGCGATTGATGGCTCGATCGCAATTGACACGTGTCACGCGTATGGATCGTCGGTCGTGGTCAATCGGTCGTTGACTCTGTCGGTCGCGATTGACAGAGCCGTCGTGGGCTGTCAGTCGCGATTGACGTGTCGATCGCGATTGACAGGTCTGTCCGTCGTGGTTTGTCGATCGCGATTGACAGAGCGATCGCGATTGATAGAAATCTGAGGAGTTTCAAAATTCTAAGCACATTTTTGGAAAGCTCTAGGCCTGTAGATCATGGTTTTGCACTTTGTTTGGCAATTTGAGCGTTTTTTCTGTCGGTCGCGATTGACAGAGGTCGGCGACACACAGATAGTTACTTCGAATTCCGTACCTGCACAGAGTGCTGGGGACGATGATGCGGCCTGTACCTGCAAGACAGCTCAAGAAACATGCAAAAACAGCACACACAATTTCGCTCTCTCGCTCTCTCTCACAAGTGAAATGAGGGAAATGAGGTGGAGGAGGTGATATGATCAAAAAGCTGAAATTTTTGCGATGATGGAAATGGAGGTGGAAGATGGTGATGATGATGATGGTGATGATGGTGGTAAGGTAAGAAAGAGAAAAATAGGAAAACTAAAGAAATTACCTACAACGCCAACGTCTCCAATCTACGTCTTACCATCACACGCTCGTCCTCAAAGCTCGATCCCCGGCAACGGCGCCAAAATTTGGTGTAGCTTAGTGATGAGTAGCACCTCCTTTAATGTCAATCCGGGAAGACGTGAGGATGGTATGAAGACCTCGAGCAAGTGGAGGCATAAGTGCGTGAGTGAGAAGCACACAAGCATGCACACACATACACACACACGCGCACACACGGCAAGACAAAGAGTGAGAAGCAATGGAGTTCTTAGATTCCTTTCAAAAAGCTCTTACAAGTTCATTTCAATTACAAGCTACCCCCAAAAATGAGCTCTCTAGCTCCTTTTATAGTTTTTGACTAGCTTTGGCCTTGTCCAGACCTAGTGTCCGGCCTAGTTAAAAATTAGGTTCCAGGGCTTATTTGAGGGCTCAAATGAGATCTAAAAAATACGAAAATTGGTAAGCAACTACTTCTAAGGCTCCTCAAGCTCGAGGACTCCTCGGCTTGCACAAAATGGAGCCACAAAAAGGTGAACATGGTATTTACAGGGGTTGTTAGTGATGAGAATCACTTTTAATTGGTGTAAGGGTTTTGAAAAATTAAAGGTTGCCTTAGTGCTAGATCTGCGTGAATGCTCGTACTTGCTTCTTCATGAAGAAAATTATTGGCCTACTTGCCAGATCTTCTTTGACTGCCATGTCTGCTTGTGCTGTCCCTTCGCTCTGACTCTCTTCGTCTTGTGACTCCTTCGGTTCCCTGACTGCTGCCAACACTCATCCTTTGCTTTGATACTATATACTAATAATTTTATAGTAGCATCATCTATGAAAGTGACAAAATAAAGAGAACCACCTAATGACCTTGTGGGCATAGGACCACACACATCTGTATGGACAAGATCTAAAGGCTGAATTGAAGAGTTAATGTGCGTCTTGTGCACAATCCTAGTTTGCTTTCCATATTGACAATGCTCACTAAATGAAAAATAAGAGAAAGATAACACAAATAAGTATCCATAACGAGAGAGATTGTCCATTCCATCCTATGGTATATGGACAAACGGCCATGCCAAATAGAAGCCATATGCTATTCAATAATAGCTAACAAGTGTTCTTTCTGTGATACAAATAAAAGATAAAGTGAACCAAATTTGCTTCCTTTTGCAATAACCATATTGCCCTTTGATATGCAAAAGGACTGAGCATAGAAGAACACCTTGTAACCAAGGTCATCAAGTTGACCAACTCACATCAAACTGCATGATAACTGAGGTACATGGCATACATTATGCATAGTAAATTTTAAACCATCAATGAACTACACAAGATCTCCAAATCCCACAATGACACACTGGTAAGAGCCACCAAGTATCATGGTACGAAGACACTTTGCTGTATAATTAGAGAACCATTCTTTGGAAAGAAGCACCAAAATCTAGCAACCATGTGTGGGAAAGAGAATCAGCCATAAAAGCCTCAATTGGAACAATGCTATCAAGTGTCAACACATCAGCATCATAAAAAATAGCATTAACTTCTTCAATCTTCACAATCAAAGTAGATGGTGCAGGTAGCTGTTTAACATGCCCATCAACATTCTTTCCTTTACTGTTAGCATTCTTTAATGCATAACATTATTTCTTCATGTGTCCTTTCTTATGACAATAATGGCATTCGATATCCCTCTTCCTTGGTTTACTTCTACTATGTTTCCATTGACCATTGTTTTCCTTGTTCTTGCTCTTGCCACATTGCTGATTCTTTCCTTGGTAAGAATCAAGAACATTATATTCATATCCACTTTGAGTGCCAACCATAGATTTTCTATGAATCTTCTCACTCAAGAGTGCTTCACATATGTCATCATAGACCAGTTTATCACCAGGTGCACTATTGTGAATAGCTGTGCAAAACGTATCCCATGATGATGGCAAGGTGCATAACAACAAGACTACTTTCCTTTCATTATCCATATCCATTTTTTGAGCCTGTAACTGGGAGAATATAACATCAAACTCATTTGGATGAGCATCAACACTATCTGTGTCCTTCATGCAAAGGTCATATAACTTTCCCATCAGATACACTTTATTTGATATTGGCTCTTTTTCATATGTATTGCATAACTTCTTCCAAAGCTCCACTTTCATAGTCTAATACTGTAAAGTAAACATCATATGCTAGGTGCAATCAAATGGTAGACCTGTCTATTTCATCTAACTCATCCCAATCATCTTCATCCATGTCAAAAAGCTTCTTTGATATTCCATTTACAGGCTTCCATCGACTCCTTCGAATCAACACATCTTTAATCTCATTCTTCCATAGAGCAAAGTTTGTGCCATCAAATTTTGGATCTCAAAATGATCTTTGCCCTGCAAGTTATAGCTCCTCGAAACACTGGCACTAGACCCTGATCCACCAGATGTGCTTGAGGCCTTTGATGCCATGATGGTAGAGGATTGAATAGAATGATAATGGAGCTAGAAGAGTCCATACATCACTAAGGCTCAAAGAAGGATGACCAAGTGTCAAATTTTGGGAGAGAATTCAGTAGTCTTCCTAGAAAAATGAATTAGTGAACAGTAATGACCAACCAAAAGGATTATGTGAGAATAAATGTGATCACTCCGATAAGTTTATCAAGGAGTAAATCAACCACTCTATAGTTGACAAAACCAAAAAATCTAGAAAATTTTTGGTAGATTATCCTCTGCAAAATGAGCATATGTAAATTTCAAGTACTAACATGTTTACCTGCATAGTGAATCAGTGACTCCACTCCCTATAATTGGTTACCTAAAAGAAGCCAATTAGGCTTATTGAGCACCTATGAACAACTATTATACATCTCCTACAATGAGGCTGGGTAAGTCTTCCACCTGCATCACTGAAGGGACCCTGACTTTTGGGTGTTTCCCAATTAAGAAAACCTCACCACGACCCTCTTTATCAAACATAAAAGGCTTTATGCAAAACATAACTGCTATATCAATGACCACATGGAAGTACATAAGTGGTATCCAAAGAAGCATACATAGTGTGTATGTGCTCATTATATGCAATAAAATGGCACTAAAAGGTTGAATTCATTTCCCGAACACTTACCAACAACACCCACAAGTGTCTCTCAACTTTGTTATTTAGGCCAAAAAACCTGCATAGACTTGCAGTGGCTGCTCCCACCACAAGTAAAACCTTTCAAGAAACCTGTAGATTAACTAGTGTGGCTGAAAACATACCCCCAAAAAGTGAACAATCATTGTCAAAGAAGTACAAAGAACACTCTTCTAGATGTTCTTGGACCTCTATGAAGAGAACTATGCACAAAAGTACTCCAAAATGGCTCTGAAATTCACCCCAAAAATGCATAAAAAATAAGCTTTGAAAGCAAAGAATGAAGCTTTGAGGGCCCAAAACTTGTTGAAGATAATGTGAATCTTAGTATTTCCCCTTCTTCAAGCACCAGAAGAGTGTAGATTAGTGGCAAGCGATTGCCATGGTTAAGCGAGCTCTGAGGCGAACAATACTAGGATGGGTGACATCTCGATAAGTACCGGGAACCTTCATCTTCCTTGATCATTGAGGTACTCCCTCGCACACAGATAATGATGATGTAGCTCAGTGATGAGTAGCACCTCCTTTAATGTCAATCCGGGAAGACGAGAGGATGGTATGAAGACCTCGAGCAAGTGAAGGCACAAGTGCGTGAGTGAGAAGCACACTAACATGCACACACATACACACACACGCACACACGGTAAGACAAAGAGTGAGAAGCAATGGAGTTCTTAGATTACTTTCCAAAAGCTCATACAAGTTCAATTCATTTACAAGCTAACCTCAAAAATGAGCTCTCTAGCTCTATTTATAGTTTTTGACTAGGTTTTGGCTGTGTCCAGACCTAGTGTCCGGCCTAGTTAAAAATTAGGTTCTCTCCCCTATTTGGAGGTTCAAACGAAGTCTAAAAAATGTGAAAACTGACAGGTAGATACTTCTAAAGCTCCTCAAGCTCAAGGACTCCTTGGCTTGCACAAAATGGAGCTAGAAAAATGTGAAAGAGTATTTACAATGGTTTTTAGTAATGAAAATCACTATTTTTGTAGGGATTTCTTCTAACATTTTGACATACATTTCTTGGAGCTCCCTACTTGCTCCTTCTCCTTGTGTATCCACATCTCTTATATGCGTTAGTGTCTTGAAAAAATATTGGCCTACTTGCCAGATCGTCGTTGACTGCTCTGTCTGCTTGTACTTTCTCTTCTCTCTGACTCCCTTCGTAAGCTTCCTTGCCTGGTGAGTCCTTCAGTTCCAACACCCCCCCCCCCTCTCTCGCGTCTGTCGTCCCTGACAGAACCTTGTTGGGTGGGTCGTTGGATGTAGTACTCCACAACGTCTTGTGCTAAGTGATGGTCTGCAATCCGCAACCCTTTGGCCAAGTCCGTGAGTAGAGCATCCCAATCTACCGGCCCAGGAACCTCTGGATGTGGTATACGTAACTTTTCTGAATGGAGAGCTTGTTCCACTGCAAACAACTGCAATAAATGTGATGGTCTGGGGATGAATATCTCTGAGAGATATTCCTAGAATCCCGTGACAAACATTTCTTCAAACGTCTGTTTGAAGCAGGCTGCTAGATACTTGATACGCGCGTGCCATGCATATACAACATTAATAGATGGGGTTGCGCTCATGTCGTAGACGAGGTCCTGATTTCCTTCATTAAATCCAAGAGCTGACAGATGAGGTTCCTTGACATTCTTGAAAGTCCTAAAGGTGACCAACATGAGTTCAAAAATTTTCAGGCACATTTGGGCCATGACATCTGGTACATTTTTAAACCTGACCCCCCAATGCCGAATTGTCGAAATCATATATCCTATGGTAGGTTGGCCTTTAGGTGGTGCTAAGTAGACATAATTGAGCCATTTCTCGCATCCTTTGGTTGTCAGCACAGTTTTTGTGTATTCCGGCCATGACCTTCTTCGAAATACGGGGCAGTAGCATGGGTTGTATTTGATGTACAGAGGCATGTTATTCCATGTTCTTACCATCTCCGGGTAGGTTTCCAGTAGGCGAATCCTCCACGTCGGTTGATGTATATTGCCCTGCTTGGCACTTGCCGGGATGTCGTCTGGTGCAAACTATGTAGCCGAGGTTGGTTCTTTTGAGGTGTGGTGCTTGATTTCGGCATTGTAGTCCGCCATTAGGACACAGAAAGGAACATACAAATCGTCGGATGTGCCGATCCACCTATGATGGGAGAGGTTTCGAAAGTACTCCGATTTTATAACTACCTCTTCCAAACGTGACATTGATGCTATCTGAACTGCCACTCTATCATCATTGGTTGTGGCCACTTTCTCTAACCTCTGCATCCATTCAGGAACCACTTTCTCTAACCTCTGCATCCATTCAGGTTTCCATGCCCTCTTCTGTTTGCTTGCCCCCTGGTGCAGGCATGGGAACATATGGATCTTCGAAGGTTTCCTCAATTTCAATTGGCACTGAGTCCTCAGGCTCGGGCTCGGCAAGGGGAGAGGGTTGATGCTCGTATTCCATGACTTTACTACGTAATTCTTCGAGTTCTGCTCTAAATTTTGTGATTTCTGCAGATGTGTCTTCTGCGGCCGTGACTTTGCTTGGTGACTCCTGCTGAGTTGCCAGCTGCTTTAATAGGTCATCTCTTTCTCTTTCTAATGCTGCATGGGCTTCCAGGAGGTCGGCATGGGTTTCTAACACAATTTGCATATTCTCTGAGGGAATGGCCTTGAATTTCTCTGGGTCGATTTCTTGCGGGGAACCCTCCATTGCTGCTTCCAAGTTCTCTTCATTCTGTTTCTGCAGCCGTTTATTCTCTTCGAGTGTTGTAGACATGTGTTTTCGTAGGAGGGCCAGATTGCGTCTGAGCTTGAGATTCTCCATTATCTGGGAGTGCAGCAAATCATCCATTTGTTTCCTTTCTTCTGCATCTGACTGGGGTGGGTTGGCTACTAACTGTTCGTGTTGTTCCTGTAAGGTGGCATGTTGTTGTTGTAGTAGCCGCTTTTCCTTTTCGAGATCAATGAATCGGAGTTGAAGTTCCTCATGGCTTCGAAAGAGTCGCGTATGTTGGTTATCAAGATGTTGGTAGTGCTGTTGTAGTTGCGATATACACTGATACATATTATTAAATACATTATTAATAGGGGTGGATGCGGGGAGGGTGTTGAATGCAGAAGGGAAGGGAAAGGGGAAGGGGAATGGAAGTGTGGATGCGGTGCTGGAAAATGGTGAAGTGGGAGGTGGGGGAATGGGAGATGGTGGGTGTATGGGGGGAGGGAGAGGTGCGGAGGTGGGTGAGATGTCCATAAAATCAACAGTAGATGCAGTAGTGGGAGTGATTGTGAATATTGGAATTGTGGGTGCGGTGATGGTGGTGAAAGTGTACAATGGTGAGTGCAATTGTGAATATGAACTGCTCGGAAGTGTGATCGAGGGGTTGAGATTTTCTGTGGCAGCGGTTAGAACTACTGTTTCAGTGGCCGTATAGACAAAAGAAGTGGAGATAGGGTGTGTGGGTTGTGTGGGTTGTGTGGGTTGAGTGACGGTCTGTGCTTCGGTATGGGTAGTGGACTCGGAGGCGGTGACAACAGTGGTTACAGTGGTTGTGGGAGGTGAATGTGGTTGTTGAGAGCAGTATGGGCGCCCAAGGACTGACTAGACAAGGAAGCCAGCGAAGAGAGTCAGAGCGAGGTGAAGGATTAAGTAGACAAAGCAGTCGACGCAAATCTGGCAGATAGGCCCTTCAAATTTTTCCAAATCAACATCTTTATAATAGTGGTTCTTATCACTAACAATCATTGTACATACCATTTCCTATTTTTGTAGCTCCATTTTGTGCAAGCCAAGGAGTCCTTGAGCTTGAGGAGCCTTAGAAGTACCTACATATCAATTTTCGTATTTTTTAGACTCCGTTTAAGCCCTCAAATTGGCCCTGGAACCTAATTTTTAACTAGGTCGGACACTAGGTCTGGACAGGGCCAAAACCTAGTCAAAAACTATAAATAGAGCTAGAGAGCTCATTTTTCAGGTTAGCTTGTATTTGAATTGAACTTGTATGAGCTTTTGGAAGTAATCTAAAGAACTCCATTGCTTCTCACTCTTTGTCTTGACGTGTGTGCGCGTGTGTGTGTATGTGTGTGCATGTTTGTGTGCTTCTCACTCACGCACTTGTGCCTCCACTTGCTCGAGGTCTTCATACCATCCTCACGTCTTCCCGGATTGACATTAAAGGAGGTGCTACTCATCATTGAGCTACACCAAATTTTGGCGCCGTTGCCGGGGATCGAGCTTTGAGGACGAGCGTGTGATGGTAAGACGTAGAGTTGTGTCGTTGGCGTTGTAGGTAATTTCTTTACTTTTCCTTACTTTTCTCATCCTTACTTCATCATCATCATCACCATCATCATCCCCATCATCTTCCACCTCCATCTCCATCATCGCAAAAATTTCAGTTTTTTGACTATATCTACTTCCTCCTTTCATTTCCCTCATTTCACTTGTGAGAGAGAGCGAGAGAGCGATCTTGTGTGCACTGTTTTTGCATGTTTTTTGAGTTTGCTTGCAGGTATTGGCCATCCCATCATCTCCAGCACGTCGCGCAGGTACGGAAATGTGTAGAATTGTCTCTGTGTCGCAAGCTTCTGTCCATCGCGATTGACAGAAAATTTCATCTATTGGTAAAATTAAGTGCACCACAGTAGACTAGAGACCTTGCACATCACAAATCCACAAGAATGTTTGGAAAATTTGCATTTTTTCAGTCCATCGCGATTGATAGCCAGTCAATCGCGATTGACACTGTCCATCGCGACGGACAGCCAGTCCATCGCGATTGACAGACCCCGACGGACACGTGACCATCGCAACGGACACCCCTGTCCATCGCGACCGACAGAAAAATCGCAATTGACACCCCATTTTGCCGAGATTCTTGTCCATCGCGACATATAGAGCCCCGATTGACACAAATTCATAGAAAACCCCAAAAATTTCAGTCCATCACGATTGACACCCATCAATCGCGACTGACAGCCCAGTCCATCGCGATTGACACCAGTCCATCGCGATTGACACCAGTCCATCGCGATTGACACCAGTCCATCGCGATTGACACCTGTCCATCGCGATTGACAGCCCAGTCAATCGCGATTGACAGCCAATTTTGGCCAATTTTTTAGGGTTTTTTAATTTGAAGATTTTGGCAAATTTTGGACATGGATCATGGACTCTAGAGCACATAAGGAGGCTATAGGCAGATAACCCGAGGAAAACCTGTTGCCCTGTTGGCCTGTTTGAACCCTGTTTTAATCCTTGAAGCCTAAATTGACATAACTTTCTCATACGAAATCCGTTTGCTGTGATTCTTGTTTTGTTGGAAAGCTCGTGGGGAGTACAACCAAAACTTCCACTGGTTATGTGAAAATTAATATCAGGATTATTAGATAGGGTATTTTGAAGTTGACCATACCCTGAGGTAGGAAAACTGAGGGATCCTTGGGATTGTTTTCCATAAAGGCAAAGGATAATTTGGTCTGTGAGTTACATGCATGAAAGTGGTCTATTGTGTCATTTGAATCTAAGTCTTGAGCTAACCGTGGGACTTTTACAGGTCTAGTAAGAGCACTTGAGGGCATTCTAAGCAAGAGTAAGTGCAAGCTTGGGAACACACATCCTGGGCACACTAGGGCAACAAGACAAGGAAAGAAACTCAAGGTTGGAAATTCCTCAACTCCCTTTGTCAGTTCCTAGCTTAGGCTAAGAACGACTAGTGCTAGGAGTAAGTCAGGGCAACGATAGGCATCAATCAAGTTGAAGACTACCTATGCACTCAAGTTCAAGATTAAACATAATCTCTTCGTGATGCGATAACCTTAAAGGAAAGAATCTAACGTGGAACGATCAACTTACAGTGCGAAAATTAACTCAAATATTCCTGACGACGTGATTTTTGACTAGAGCATAAACACGATAATCGACTAAAAAAGAATCAAGTGACTGATACAAAAGAACTCAGCAACGAGGTTGTACTTGGGCAAATTTGGGCTATTCAATTAGGCTTATGAACCTTAGATCAGGGCGACATCTAGGGAGAGATAGACAAAGCCTTAGGTCTTCAGAGGCTAGTGTCAACCACACTGCTAGGTCTTGGGCCCAGCAGTTGAGCCACCACTCATACTACCCTAGCTCTGAGACTAGTGAATCAGAGATGTCTCAAGGCATGGATCGACCTACGGGAAGTTCAGGAGTGCCATACTTGCACAGGGTAAAAGGCCCCTACAAGATGCAGCTGGAATACCTTAGGACCAACCGATTAGGTGCTAGCATCTATGAGGACGGCCTAGGAAGATCTGTGGCCCAAATCAAAAACCCAGACCAATCTATTGGGCTAGAGCATCCTGCTGTCAAGTTTGAAAATGGTGCATACCTTGATAAAGAGGGAACCATATACGTGGTCACTAGTCACCCGGAGAGGACAGATGAATTCGGGAATGTGATCCTTGAGACGGACATAGAGGACCTAGAACAAGGAAACATGTGTGCAGAGCCCAGGACCCCTCGAGGGAAATCTGTTCTTACGAGAATTCTCACTTCTGAGTGGATTCCCCAAGACAACAAGAGCATAGATCTGCTTCTGAACCGAGAGAATGATGAAGCCTTTTGGAGGTATAAATCTGATCGAACAAATGATATAGGAACAATCATGATCTATGAGTTTAAAGATCCAGATAGCCCAGGCAGAGTGACCTACTTAGATCACGCTTCAGAGAGGATCTTTGTGGTTACAGAACATGATAGACATGCTTACACTTGGAAGGGTGAATTCGTTTTCCCCCAACCAAGATCGAATGTGTCCTATGGTCACCCTGGAGCTGGAACATCCCAAGCTCATGGAACTCAAAGAGACAGAAGTAGAGATAGGCCAGAAATAAGCTTTGCCAACCCAGGGGGCAGAGAAAGAACGAGGACGGAAACAAACAGAGTGGAACCTGAGGTACTTAGAGCTCCTAGGAATCAAAGACATGTGGATGAGTTCCCTCTACCACGCCTAGAGAGCACACAAGGACTTTGAGACCGACTCAGCTAGTCAAGTCCATGAAAAACTACTTCGATGGCACTGGAGATCCCTACGATCATGTGGCTGAGTTCAGGCAAGTCTTGAGAGCTGAACATGTGGAAGATCTATTCACGCAGTACAATGCCTTTGGTCTAACCCTTAGGAACACAGCCCTTACGTGGTTTCAACCATTGAATGAGAGGCAGTTTAGGAGCATAGACCAACTCCTAGAGGCTTTCATTATTGAATTCTCTAAGAGTGGCATAAGGCATAATACCTCCTCATTGATTCACAGCTTCAAGCAAACCCCTCAAGAGACCGTGAGACTTGCAGGAAGAAGATTTAGGCAATATCTAGAGAGATGTCCCATCCCTTAGCTACCCACCCCGGCTAAGCAAGTGGCTTTATTCTTGGATGGATTGCTAAGTACCAAATTGAGATCTTATGTGTACTTGAAGGACCCTAGGACCATAGAAGAGTGTGTACGCATGTGCATTGACATCGAGGATAACCTAGGGGAGGAGTTAGAGCTTTCCAAAATATATAAAGATTCTGATAGTGCCTCTAGCCTCTCTTCCACGCAATCCACATCAATTGAGGAACTCGCTGATAAAGTGGCACAAAAACTAGGTGTCTCTAGCAAACAAATCCCAAGGTTTGCCCCAGTGAAAAGATGCTATACTTGTGGTGGCGACCACATGGCGAATGTATGTCCCATTATGGCTCAACCCCAAGTAAATCCTAGTAGCCAGTACTGCACCATAGAACGGAGGTACACCAATCACACCGCACAAGATTGCCCCTACAATAAGCAAGCCGTTAGGAAGACGTACCCTCAGCCATACCCTCAACAAGGCAGATACCAGAGTCAGTACCCACCACAACAGTATACTAGGCCTCAACAAAATTACCAACCGCAATATCAGGCCCAACTGAGACCCCAGCCAGTGCTAGCACAACAACCATCTGGTCCTACTAATGTAATCCCTGTAAAGTATGCAGCTGCAAAAGAAAACCTGAATAGGGCCATAGTGCCAGTAACCCCATTGCTATCAGAAAGTGACCCCAGTGACCATAGTTTTGATTCTACACATGTTGATAGCCCCCAGGCATACTACATGCAGTCTCCTGAACATGGTGAGTCCTACTACAGTGAGGAACCTAGTGAACCTAGTTGGGAGCCGGAGTACACAAATGTAATGTACACAAACCCTAACTCTAGACCCCAACCTAGACAGGTAAGACCCCCATTCCCTAGAGGACCATGCTACAGATGTCAGGGAGATCACCTCATTCGTGATTGCCCCATGCCGGCACCTACCCAAACCCAATCAGGGACAATCCAAGGCTTTTGCCAAGAGTGTGGAAAGGATCATCTCTTACGAGACTGCCCTAAGAATCCTAATAATATGCCAAAAATCACTCCTATTAATGTTATTGGGTTAGTAGTAGATTCCACACGAAGTGTCACTTCCACTGTACCCGTACAGGTAGTCACTAGAGCTCAAGCGTTGCAGCAAAACCAAGGGGTAGGCCAGGAAAAGAGCCCAGATGTTAGTGAAACAGACATGTGGTGTTGAGTTCGAGCACACATTTGCTATATGTGATTTTAGCAAAAATCATACCTGCGAAATGATCTTGGGAAGACCATTTATGCGACAGTTGCAAGTGGTACAGGACTGGGGAACCAATTCCTTGTACCTGCAACACTTAGGTGTTACGACCAAAGTGAATCTCAAAGATTACTCTCATAGAGATGTCCCTCCTATCCAATGGAATCCCATCCATAGAACCAAAGATGATACGGAATATGTGCACTCCATAGGATCAGGATCCTCATGGATGTATGAAGACACCCACTTATGGATGTGCAAAGTAGCAGTAGAAGAAGAGAAGAGAGAAGAAGCCAGAGACATAGGTGCAAAAGAAACACATAGATCAATTCAAGACCCAGCCTATGCACCTGTAGTCTTTCCTGACGAAGAATTTGAACCCCATGGCTGGGCAGAAATCCTAGCAACAATGGATGTAGCCATCAATGAAGAACAATGGACACCTCACTGTGATGAAGATGTCTATGACATTTCAGTCTTCTCCATAGAGCCGATCATGGGAGAGGCAGTGTTAGAAGAGTGTGAACCTAGCCCTGATGCATTTGAGGATGCAAGTGACTCCGATCTAGAGTCAATCATTATGGACCCACCTTTTGCATCAGATGAAGAATACTTCTATGAAGTAGAATTTCAACCCCAGAGGCATGGAGAGCTTACAAATGATGTAAGGCTAGCCACACATGTAACTCCTAAGGAAGAAGGAAAAAAAAGAAAGAAGAGAGAAGTCACACAAGAAGAGGAAGAATCTTTGTTTGAGGTCCCAAAAAATTTTAAGAAATATGAGATAGATGACAGGAGAGTCATGATCAGAATGCCTAAACGAGAGGCGCAATCAGGGGAGGCCTATGATAACAAAGAAACCACGAAGAAAGTGGTTGTAGCCATCGAAGAGGGAGAAGAAAGATGCACGTACATAGGCCATGACCTAACAGGAGAGGAAGAACAAGAGCTAATAGCCTTGCTAAGAGAATAAAGAGATGTATTCGCTTGGAGTTACAAGGATTTGAAAGGTGTGGACCCTGACATATGCTCACACACTATCCCCATGACATCAGATGCCAAACCCTCCAAGCAAAAGCCATACACATACAATGATAACTATGCTGCCAAGATCAAAGAGGAGATAGATAGACTGGTTGAAGCTGGATTTATCTATGAAATTGAGCACACTGAATGGGTGTCCCCCATTGTAGTGGTGCCCAAAAAGAATGGTAAATTACGTGTACGCATTAACTTAAAGAAGGTCAATGCAGCCACAATTCGAGATAACTATCCGCTTCCCATCACAGAACATCTCTTAGAAAGAGTAGCAGGCAAGGAAGTGTACAGCTTCCTTGATGGATTTTCGAGCTACAATCAAGTAGCCATAGCTCCAGAAGATCAGCATACGACAGCTTTTGCCACGGAGTGGGGCATATTTGCCTTTTGAGTAATGTCGTTCGGGCTTACCAATGCACCGGCTACCTTTCAAAGATTGATGTGTCACGTGTTTAAAGAATTCCTAAGGAAGAATTTGGAAGTCTATGTTGATTATCTTTGCGCTCATTCCAACTTTAGGCAGACCCATATTCCTGAACTCAGACAAATCTTTGACAAATGTAGAGAATATCAAGTCTGCCTAAACCCAGAAAAGTGCGTTTTTATGGTCAGGCAAGGCAAGATTTTAGGACACATAGTGTCAAAGAATGGCATATCCACTGATGAAGAGAAAGTGAGAGCCATAGCAGAGTTACCTAGGCCAAAGAATGTCAAGGAAGTACAAGCTTTCATGGGGCATTGTGGTTACTACCGATGGTTCATTCATATATACGCTGTCATTGCAAAGCCCATGTATGGACTTTTGACTAACTTTGAGTGGACTGATGAATGTGAAAACTCCTTCAATGAGCTCAAAAGACGATTGTGTTCAGCACCAATCTTGACCACACCAGATTGGAACAAGCCATTCCATGTTCACGTGGATGCATCCAATTATGCTATTGGGTGCGTACTCGCGCAGCCTACCGGTGAAGGTAATATGGATCTTCCAATTGCCTATGCTAGTAGACAATTGAATGCAGCTGAATGAAATTATACCACTACGGAGCGAGAAGGACTAGGCATGGTATATGCAGTTAAAAAGTTTATACATTACTTGCTTGCAAATAAGTTTAAATTTTTTACTGATCATCAGGCACTGCTATATCTCGTGAACAAGCCATGCAATACAGGAAGGTTAGTAAGATGGTTTCTCTTGCTAATGGAATATGATTTCGAGGTTGTGGTAAGGAAAGGGAAGACTCATTTGAGAGCAGATCATCTATCTAGGCTCACATCGGGAGAAGCCCCACAAGGAGTGTCAGATGACCTTCCTGATGCTTACCTGTTTAATTTGGAAGTGATGCCACAGTGGGCTAAGCCATTAGTGCCAGTATTGACATACGGGCCTAACCACCCAGTAATAAACACATAGGATAGAGAGGTAGTAAAAGCCCAAAAGTATCACATCATGGCAGGAAGTATGTACAAGCACACAGATCAAGGGATCTTGGCTTGTTGTGTGGAAGAGGATGAGTACACTAAATGGTTGCAATTAGCACATGTAGGTGCATTAGAGCAACACTACTCAAAGCAATGAACTCTACAGACACTAAGCAGACTAGGGGTGCATTGGCCTACTATGGAGGCTGATGTCCAAAATTTTTGCAAGGAATGCCCAATCTGTTGCACTAAACCACCTGTGGAACATGCCACTCTTTATCAAGTGTCCATAGTGCCAGATTGGAGTGAACCATTAGTAGACCTCTTGAGGACGAGAACATTCCCTCAAGATATGACACTGGCCAGACAAAGAAGTTTAGAACAAGAAGCCCTGGATTACTCACTCATTGGTGATAATCTATACAAGCGTGGTAAAGATGGTTACCTGAGACTATGTGTCCATGAGAGTGAATATCTCAAGATCTTGGAAACTGCTCACCAAGGTGTAGCAAGAGGACACTTTGGACCAGATCGGGTGATCAAGGCAATACTATTTGCGGGCTTCTGGTGGCCGACCCTTCACATGGATGCACATACTTATGTGAAACGGTGTGATGTTTGTCAGAGAACTCAGTATCCTATACGCAAAGATGAGATGCCCCTAAAACCTATGATGGGTGGACGTGCATTCTCTAAGTGGGGAATAGACTTTGTAGGTCCTATTAATCCCCCAGCTAAGGGTTCACATGCTGAATACATCATTGTTGCCACAGACTATCTAACAAAGTGGGTAGAGGTAAAAGCCACGACAAAGAATGATGCTCAGACAACTGCTAAATTCTTGTTTGAGAATGTATTCACAAGATACGGGCTACCTATAGAGCTAGTAAGTGATAGGGGCACTCACTTCTTGAATGAAGTGATTGAAAAGCTGCTCCAAGAATTCTTGGTAGTTCATAAGAATTCTGCCCCCTACCACCCACAAGCTAATGGGCAAGCCGAAAGCACAAACAAGATTCTATGCAATGTGTTGACCAAACTAGTGAATAATAAACGCTCTGATTGGGACAAACAGCTATACCATGTTGTTTGGGCATACCGAGTCGCCTACAAAACGGTACTCCAAGCTGTTGCTCTAGCACAATGGTGAGAACCACGTTAAGAAGCTCCACCTCCTTAATGTCAATCCGCGGAAGAGATAGGAGTGATATGAAGATCGTGAATGAGAGATGAAGTGAGAGTGAAGGTGAGAAGCATAGAAATGCACACACACATACACACACACTACGAAGAGACAAGCAAGACACAATGGAAGGTGGGAAATTAGCTCTATTACTCAAGAACACTCTTACAAGCTCAAAATAGCTCTAAGCTCACACTAGCCAACACTAACCAACACTAACCAACCTCAAAAATGAGCTCTCTAGCTCTTTTTATACTTTCTAGACTAGTTTTGACCGGTTTCACATCTAGTGACCGGCATAGTTAAAAATTAGGTCCTAGATGCTATTTGGAAGGGTAAACGATGTCTAAAAATAACGAAAATTGATACGCTTGTTCTACCTAAGCTCCTCAAGCTCGAGGACTCCTCGGCTTGCACAAAATGGAGCTATGGATTACAAAATGGGGTTTTCTATGTTACATATGTTACAATAGTGATAAAAATCACTGTTGGAGGTTTTTGAAAAGTATTTTTAGAACATGATTCTTTGAAAAAAGATTTGACTGGTTCCCTGCTCCGTTGTTACATGCTTCCGCATCGTCTGTGCCTCTGGCTACTTCCAACACCCCCCTCCCTCTCGCTTCTATCGTCCCTGATAGAACCTTGTTGTGAGGTCTGCCGGATATAGTTCTGTAGGAGGTCTTGAGCGAGGGTGTGCTCGGAGATACGAATGCCTCGGGTGAGATCTGCCTCGACTTTCTCCCAGTCGATTGGTTGCGGTTCTTCCGGTGGCGGGAGCTGATAGTGTGTGGAATAGACCATTCGTTCACAGGCAAATAATTGTAATAAATGTGTAGGCCTGCTTATGAATACCTCTGAATGGTATTCCCAGAAGCCGGTTGTGAACATCTCTTCGAATGTCTGCTTGTAGCATGCCGGTAGGTACTTTATTCTGCAGTGCCAGGCATAACACACCCGTAGCGATGGCGTTGTACTCATATCATATACCAGGTCAAAATTGCCATGCTCAAAGCCCGGGGTGTTTACATGGGGTGCCTTGACGCTTCGGAAGACTTTAAAAATCATTTGCATCATGTCAAAGATTTTGACAGTCATATGCGCCGCTATATCATCCATATGCTTTAATCTAGGGAGCCAATGGCGAATTGTAGCCATCATGTAGCCAACAGTTGGTAACTCAATGGGTGGCTTAAAATAGGGGTAATTCAACCAGTCTTGGCACTGCTTATTGTTTCGTACCTTAATAGCAAAGGCAGTCCAGGAGCGGCGTCGTGGTACTGGTCCCCAACATGGGTTGTACTTTAAATGCAAAGGTGCCTTTACCCATGTACTCATCATCTCTGGATACTGTTGTAGTAAATCTTTTCGCCACTCTGGTTGATAGATCCTTCCTTGTTGTGCATCTAGTGGCAAATCGGCCTCCTCGAATTGAGTCGCGTGCGATGGTTTCTTACCTGTCTCTTTCTCAATGGCTATCTGGTATTTAGCCATTAACATAAAATATGGTTTATATTGTACCTCGTGCCCAGATATGTATCGTCGCGGGGCCAAATGAGCAAAGAATGGAGACTATAATATTCTTTCTTCTATCATCGCCATGGCATGTAATTGTGCCTCTACTCTAGCTGAGTGCGTTGTTCCAAGTTCCTCAATAGTCTTCATCCACGCGGGGGTCGGAAGTTCATAAGTCATCTGACCTTCGGCCGTGACGCGTCCGTCTGGGATGGGTTGTGGCTCGTATGCCTCTTCAAAGGTTTCTTCCACCGGAATGGTGACAGTTTCTTCCTCAGCTGGTAGCTCAGGTGGGGAATCTGGCCGTGGTGGTGCTTCATATACTGCAATCCTTGATTCAAGGTTCGATACCTGGGCCCGTAATGAGTTGAGTTCCTCTAGGAGGTCAGGAGAGGGGTCCACAGGTGCTGGTATGTCTTGGTGTGCCGATGCTCGTAACTGGAGTAATTTGTGATCTTCTTTGAGTTTCTGTAACTCCTCGTTCATGCGGTCGTATTCATCTAGCAATCGTACATGATCTTCTAGCAGCATCCTCATCGAGTCTGAGGGAATGGCTTTGAACCTGCTAGGACTGAGTGGTTGGTCTGGGTGGTCGAGCGCTGCTTCTAAGTTTTCTCGGTTCTGATCCTGTAAGCGCTGGTTTTCTTCCTTGGCGGCTGCTAGGTGTCTTCGTAGTAAGCCCATGTTTCGTGTTAGCGTGGCATTGCGGACTGTTTGGGCTCTTAATAAGTTATCCAGGTCAGCAGTGGCTTCTTTGGTCTTTTCTTCGCTTTCTAGTTCCAATTTGTGATAAGCCTCGCGTAATTCCTGGTACCGGGTGTTCAGAGAGGCATTCTCAATAGACAATAAATTAAGCTGCGACTATAAGTCATTGGTTGTCCTCTGCAGCTGCTGATAATTATCACCAAGAGATGTGAACTCATCTCTTACTTGCGTCATACACATGAACATCTGCCGGAATGCATTATCTAGAGTGGGTGATAGTATTAATGGGGTGCTAAATGAAGATGCAGTTGGTGTAGATGCAACGGGAATGGGGAATGGGGGTGGGAAGGTGGATGATGTAGTGATTGTTGAAAATTGTGATGTGCCTAAAAATGTTTGTGCCGTGAGTGAAGTGAGTGATGGTGCAATGGGTGGTGAGATGTCCATGTCAGTGGACGTATCTAGTGCGATGACCGTGAATATGGGTGTGATCGTGGGTACTCGTGCTGGTGTAAATACGGGATTTACAAAGGTTGAGGAGTAATTTACAAGGGGGCTGGCTGGAGCAGCTTGGTGGAAAGGGGAAAGAGGGGTTACAGTGGGTCGGGGAGGTGAGACGGGGGAGAAGGTTAATGGCAGTGGGAATGGAAAAAGGGGTCTTAGAGTTGTGGGGAAAGATGGAAAAGATGGATGGAGGAATGGGTTGGATAGAAAGGTGGGTGTGGGAGGGGGTAGACTAGGGCTAATGGGTGCGGGAATTGTGGGGTTAGTGGTCGTAAAGACAATTTCTGCAACACCACGGGCGAATGAAGATGTTGGTCTGGGGGAAGGAGGGTGAAGAGGGGAGGCTGGATGGACGGGCGGTGAGGGAGGAGCGGTTGGGGTGGTCGGTACTTCAGTGGCTACTGAGGTTTGTACAGCTGTAGCGCGGGGTGGGGAATCTACAAAGATGGTTTCTACTGCCAACGAACTTTCGGGGACGAGGCGTGCCTCCCTGGCTTGTTCTGAAGACTGTGCTCCTGTTGGTACACGAATGTATTCGCCGGGCTTTGAAAGTAGTCGTACTCTGTGGGAGTCAAACTGTGGTAGTGGCTTTCGTTGCAAGTACCTGAGGGCTTCGTTGGAGCCTACTGATTTGACTAACTCTCTGAATCCTTTGATGTATGCGTCTTCGAATCCGCCTGTGACAAGTTCTTGTTCTATTATTGTTTGACTCTCTTCCTCTGTCAGCTTTTTGTGTGCCCAAACTTTTTCCATTGTTCTATACAGCTTCTTGATAGCTAGTGTGTAAGCCGCTGCTTCGTAAGTTTCATCTTCATGGGTACTTGTATCACCATGTGTGTCTGTTTGTTGGCCTTGGCCATCTGTCTGTTCATGCTCTTGGGATTCCTGTGTTCCCTAGCTAGCTTCGTCGTCTCCTTCTTCGTCGTCGGTTGCTGTTCTTTCGTCATCAGAGCTGGACACGATCTGTCCTTGTGGCTGATCCCTGGGTGTGGTAGGGTAGCTAGGCCTTTCAAACTCTTGGGAAAACAATTGTCCTTCTGAAAACTGGAACTCATTGGAGAATGCATCGGGCATCTCAAAATCAAAAGTTTGGTCCAGTGGCTCTACTTGTCCTGCTTCTAAATGGGGTATTGGAAAAGAGAAAGCTTCCGCACCAATAGTGGTGGGAAGTTCAGCTGCTGTGGTGATATGTTCTGTGGTTATGGTTGTTTGAGGTGCAACAGTACTGGTGGTGCCCTCCGGCGTAACTGGTCTTGATAACCGTATACGAATTGGTGGTACCGTGGGAGTGGCTGCTGTTGGTGACTGCTCTGGAGATGGTTGTGGCAAGGGTGATTCTGGGACTTGTAGGCACGGGATAGTACCTCTCATCCGCTTTCCGGCTCTGCCTTTGCTAGACTTTCTAGCCTTCTTAGTGGTGCCTTTAAATGCTTTCAGTTCCTCACTGGTCATGGCACGCTCAATTGGTAAGTCATACGCCAAGCACATATATATGATCCTGGTGAGGGCGCAGCACCCATTGATTACCTTCTTTCGCTCCCACCTATGTTGTGCCAAATAGAGCTCATCAATTATCCAGCTGGCTAGATCAACCGTTTGAGGTCCAGTACATGCTAAGTACAATCCAAACCAGATTCTCTTGTGAGGCATGGTAAAACGATCCTGAGCTGGGAAAGCAAAGTGCTGCATGCATATCCGTAATGGCTTGGAGAGCTCAGGTGTTATAGCAGAAATATCCTCCCACTTAGTTACGTCACCACGTTTCATCTGCTCTGGGACTAGCCGTTCTCTCTCCGTCGGAGTGTGTGTTCCATGTATTTTCAAAGCTGCGCGAATTAGATCTTTAGACAAATAAAACCTTCTGAATGGAGGATCATTTACCAAGGATGGTAACATGAATGTGCCTGGTAGATCCTTGTTCTCTGAAGCCGTCAAGGTGGTTACTAGGTAAAAGCACCTGTAAAAATCGGGTTTAGGCAGAGGGTCGCTAAAATATTCTGTAAATCCCGCTCGTGCCCAAACGTGCGTTAGATCTTGTGTATTCTGTAGTCCTTCAAATTCTCTTGAAAAGAACTGGTACTTGGCCCATGTGCAAAGATCAAATGCCAAATTGGCCTCAAATATGAAATCAGCGTCTGCTAATGGTCCTGCTAGGCCTTGAAACCAATGAGAATTACGATGAATCCTCTCAGTATATCCTCTAGGAGGATCATCGATTGGCATGGGTCCTGGAAAACCTTGAAACTCTGGTGGTTGCATCGTAGGATAAGATTCTGCGAGTAATTCTCCAATATTGGCCATTGATGTGCTTGGGCCAGCTTCTGATGGTCCTGCTTCGGTTTGCATGATGGCTGACGAGCTAATGGAAAAGATCTGCTACAAAAGATTAGCACATTAGCATGGAAATTAATTATGATCCCATTAAGGTGAGACCGCAATCCCTTTCCATAATCGATGTGTAACCCGTGTAGCCAAGTGTCGTGAAGTGATTGATGCAATGATTCTTTGTAGAGCTAATGCAGGTCTCTAGACACCTACATGGTTCAGATTATGCCTACATTTCTTAATGAGCTTTTATTATGCATGATGTGGGGTTTGGTGTATGAATTCATACAAGGTTTGGTTGAGGGTGAATTATTACAAGGGTGGAGTTTAAACGGGGTGGGAGAATTGTTAGATAATGGGGTACAAGAAGACGTTTGGATACGTTTCGGTATCCATTTCCTAAGAGTCTTGGAGTGGGTGGTATGTTTCTGCTGAGGGACAAAAAGTGGTATCGGGTTTGGTGGTATTGAAGGATGAAAAGATTTCGGAGGGGTATATATTACATGGCTAGAGGGTTGGGCTATGATACATTGTTTGGGTACCCAAATTTGCGTGGGTGTGGGTCTATGGATAAGGTATTTCTTGGCGATCCAAATCTGTCGAGTATTGGTACTTGTAAAAGAAGATCGAGGGGACTTTAAATGCTGACTCTGCTTCTGTTGAAACTTTGTCCTGCTCTCGTCTGCAGTGTTGCTAGTAGCCTGTGGTTGCTGTCCTTTTGGCACCCATATTTGTTTCGTGCCACTTGTTCTGTGATGTTGGTACTGCTTCTTCCCTTGCCTTGTCTGGTGGTGTCGTCGGTCTGGGTTCCTCTGTTGTGGTTGACTCCTTTGAGGTTGGGTTTGAGAGGTCCATTGGACGCTCTGCTTTGGAAAAGAAGGGAGATCCAACACTTGCGTGACCGGCCCATTAGGAAGTGATTCGTTATTTATCTTTAATCTAGGCCAGTCCGCAGCAAGTTTGGAAGGATGAGCACCGCAGGGTGTTGTGCTCATTTGGCCGCTGATGCAACCCACCTGACCGCTGATTGTGTTCATCTGCCCTAGCGGTTGGGTAGCTGCCCCGTCTAGTTTGCAGGAAGCCCCAAGGAAGATCTCCTGTCGTCCTTCTGATTGACAGTTGTCCATAGCCAAGCCCGAGTGGGTTGGTGTAGACGTAACGTGACTAGTCTGACCCAAGATCTTCCGGTCTTCCGTCGCATGCGTTTCATAGGGTCTAGAGTTACAAACCTCAACCGGAATGCAATTAGGGAAGTCAAGCGGTATCACTCGCTTCTGCTCTGAGGTTCCAATTTGTAAGGAGCCTTGTCTAAGATTTAGGTCCACTGAGTGATCGTATAGCCAATCTTGGCCAAGGATTAGGGGTTCTATCAGGTCGTCATCATGGCACACTAGTAGCTTCGCTGTCATGGTCACATCCTTAATGAGGATAGGAAGGTCCACCTCACCCATGCAAGGGGTTTCCATGCCTCCTAGCCCTATGAGGTATGCCTCAATTGGCCGCATTTCTATTCCTGAATCCTTATAGTGGGACCATCTAATCGCACTAGTCGCAGCACCTGAGTCAATTAAAGCCCTGAGCTCTTGGCAAGGGTTGTCGTGCTCTAGCCTGACTGTAATGAATGGTCTCCTGTCCACTATACTAGGATGAGTGTTTGACTTTACTTGACACATGGCCATGGGATATCTGGGTGTAGTTTCCGGATGGTTATAATGTTCTCTCCCTAGTCCTTGTCTTCTTAACTTCATGCGTTTAATGCGTTCTATTGCTTCTGCCTGAGCTTCCGCTCGTATTCTATTTTCTTCCTCCTTACGCTTCTTTGCCAACGTGAGTCGTCTAATCATATCCTCAGTAAGAGGTTCCTGATATAACTTGACTCTACAGCCACTAATGTAATTAGGCATTATATCTCCTTCTAAAGTGGCTAACTGTACTGCTCCACTTGTTGAGAGTCTGTTAATGATCATAGGTCCATAACTTCGCTTTTCTAACTTACGTGCGTGTTGCTTTAGCGTATATACTAGAACTAAATCTCCTTCTTTTAGGCCTTTATCCTTCACATGCGCATCAAAATATGCTTTCTGTCGCTTCTTCACTGCATATATTCCTACTGCCGCCTTTAGCCTGGTTTCTCCTAATCGTTCCAAGTCCATTATTCTCGCTGATAATTCATGGCCGGTCCACTGATGTTCTTGTGCAACCTTAAGGGTCAGTATCAAGAAGTCCAAAGGAAGCACTGCATTATGACCAAAAACCATCTGAAAGGGAGTTGCATTGAGTACGGTCTTGTAGGCCACTCGATATGCCCAAACAGCGTGGTGTAACTGTTTGTCCCAATCTGAACGTTTGTTGTTCACGAGTTTCGTCAGTACGTTACAACGGATCTTATTAGTGCTTTCAGCCTGACCATTGGCCTGAGGATGATATGGTGCGGATTTCTTGTGAATCACCATAAAATCCTGTAACAAATATTCAATGACTTGGTTTAGAAAGTGAGTGCCTCGATCGCTCACTAACTCTATAGGTTGTCCATATCTTGTAAAGACATTTTCAAATAAGAATTTTGCAGTTGTGTGTGCATCATTCTTTTTCGTGGCTTTTGCCTCTACCCATTTCGTAAGATAATCTATGGCAACAATAATGTATTCAGCATGTGTACCTTTTGCAAGGGGGTTAATGGGTCCTACAAAGTCTATACCCCACTTTGAAAATGCACGTCCGCCCATCATGGGTTTCAATGGCATTTCATCTCTGCGAGTAGGAAACTGAGTTCTTTGGCACACATCACATCTCTTTACATAGGTATGACCATCCATGTGAAGAGTGGGCCACCATAATCCTGCAAAGAGGATGGCTTTGATTATCCTATCGGGTCCAAAATGACCTCCTGCAACACCTTGGTGTGCAGTCTCTAGTATGCTCAGATAATCGCTCTCATGAACACATTGTCTTAGATATCCATCTCGTCCTCTTTTGTATAGATTATCGCCAATAAGTGAATAGTCGTGAGCTTCCTGCTCTAGACTGCGTTGCCGTGCTAAGGTCATTCCTTGAGGGAATGTGTTCGTCCTCAAGTATGTCACTAATTGTTCACTCCAGTCTGGTGTGAGAGACACATGATATAATGTAGCATGCTCTACTGGTGGTCTTTCACAACAAACATTGCATTCCTTACACAACCTGTAGACATCTGCTTCCATCGAAGGCCAATATACTCCTAGTCTATGCAGAGTCTGTAATGTTCGATGTTTCGAATGATGTTGCTTTAGTGCACCTATGTGTGCTAATTGCAACCAATTCGCATGTTCTGATTCATCTACACAACAAGCAAGAATCTTTTGATTATCCTGTTTATATATGCTTCCTGCCATTATTTGGTATCTCTACGACTTGTTAATCTCTCCCTCTTTGATCTTTATCCTAGGATTCTTGGGTCCATATGTGAGAATAGGGACTAAAGGCTTAGCCCATTCTGGTGCTATCTCAAGATTAAACAAGTATGCATCTGGTAGATCATCCGCTATTCCTTGAGGAGCTTCTCCTGAGGTTAATCTCGAAAGGTAGTCAGCTCTAAGATGTGTCTTTCCTTTCCTGACTACGACTTCAAAATCATACTCCATGAGTAATAGAAACCAACGTATCAGTCGTCCGGTGTTACATGGTTTGTTGACTCAGTACAATAGGGCTTGATGATCTGTAAAGAACTTGAACTTATTGGCCAACAAGTAGTGCCTAAACTTCTTTACTGCGTAGATCATCCCTAATCCTTCTCGTTCCGTAGTGGTGTAATTTCTTTCTGCTGCGTTCAATTGTCTGCTCACGTAAGCTATGGGGAGATCTATGTTACCTTCATTCGTGGGTTGTGCTAACACACATCCTATGGCATAATTGGATGCATCCACATGTACATGGAATGGCTTACTCCAATCTGGGGTAGTCAATATAGGTGCTGAGTACAAGCGTCGTTTGAGTTCATTGAATGAATTTTCACATTCATTTGTCCATTCGAAATTGGTTAAAAGAGAGTACAAAGGCTTGGCTATGATTGCATACATGTGTATGAATCTCCTATAATAACCGCAATGGCCCATAAATGCCTGTACCTCTTTCACATTAGTTGGTCTAGGTAAATCTGCAATTACCTTCACCTTTTCTTCATCCGTAGAGATTCCATTTTTTGACACAATGTGTCCTAGAATTTTGCCTTGTCTGACCATGAAAACACATTTTTCTGGGTTCAAACAAACCTGATATTCTCGACATTTGTCAAATATTTGTCTTAACTCTGGGATATGTGTCTGTCTTACATTTGAATGTGCACATAAGTCATCGACATATACTTCCAAACTCTTGCGTAGGAATTCCTTAAAAACATGACACATGAGTCGCTGGAAAGTGGCGGGTGCATTTGTTAAGCCAAATGGCATTACACGAAATGCAAATATGCCCCATTCAGTGGCAAATGCCGTCTTGTGTTGGTCCTCTGGAGCAATGGCTACTTGATTATAACCTGAGAATCCATCAAGAAAGCTGTAATCTTCCTTGCCCGCAACTCTTTCCAATAGATGTTCTGTGATAGGAAGAGGATAGCTCTCTCTAATCGTTGCGGCATTAACTTTTTTAAGGTTAATACACACACGCAATTTTCCATTCTTCTTGGGCACTACCACAATGGGAGATACCCATTCGGTATGCTCAATTTCGTAAATGAATCCTGCTTCTATCAAGCGATCTATCTCCTCTTTAATCTTCGCAGCGTAGTTATCATTGTACGTGTAAGGTTTCTGTTTTGTCGGTTTTGCATCTGGAGTCATAGGGATTCTATGAGAACATATATCTGGATCTACTCCTTTCAAATCTTTGTAACTCCAAGCGAACACATCTCTATATTCGCGCAATAGGGCCACTAGCTCTTCTTCTTCTTCCGTCGTCAAATCATGCCCTATGTATGTACATTTTTCTTCTTCTCCTTCTATGGCAACTATTACTTTCTTGGTTTTCTCTCGGTTATCATATACTTGTCCGTCATTCGCCTTTCTATTAGGCATTTGTACCATGAATCTTCTATCTTCGATTTCATATTTCTTGAAATTCTCGGGTACCTCAAACAAAGATTCTTCTTTTTGTGACATGTTTTCTTTCTTCTTTCTTTTCTTGCCTTCACTCTTGTTAGTCACTTCCGTGGCTAACCTCACCTCATTCGTAATTTCCTCGTGTCTCTGAGTGTGAGTCTCTACCTCAAAAAAATATTCTTCCTCTGATGCAAAGGGTGGGTCCATGATAATTGATTCTAAATCAAAATCGCTTGCATCCTCAAATGCATCAGTGTTAGGTTCACACTCTTCTAAAATTGCATCGCTCATGATTGGCTCTATCGTGAAAACTAAGATATCATAACCATCCTCGTCATAGTGGGGTGTCCATTGTTCTTCATTGATGGCTACGTCCATGGTTGCTAGGATTTCTGCCCAACCATGGGGTTCAAACTCTTCGTCTAGGAATACTACAGGTGTGTAGGCTGGATCTTGAAGGGTTTGTGGATGTTGTTCTACACCTAAGGTCCTGGCTTCTAACCTTTCTTCCTCTTGTTTTGGAACTTTACACATCCATAAATGGGTATCCTCATGCAACCAAGAAGGATCTGATTCTAATGAGTGCACGGATTCTGTTTCTACTGGTGTCTTATGGATGGTATTCCATTGTATTGGGGGTACATCTCTGTGTGAATAGTCTTTAAGATTGACTTTGGTAGTCACTCCTAAATGTTGCAAGTACAAAGAATTAGTTCCCCAATCTTGTACAATTTGCAACTGATGCATGAATGGTCGTCCCAATATCATCTCATAAGCATGGTTTTTTGCAAAGTCACAAATGGCGAAAGTATGCTCAAATTCTACACCACAAGTGGTGAGTGATATTCCTTCTAGTAAGCCTAATGGTTTTTCTATGTGTCCATCAGCCATTTGTAGCTTCATCCTGGTGGGTCTCAATGCTGGCTTACCCCAACGTTTCCATAAAGCAGTGGTAGCGATGGCTACTCCGGCTCCTGAATCTAAGATGGCTTTCGTGGTGTAGCCCTGATGGGTTATCGGAAGATAAGTGTTACCTTCCTCTCCTTCGCTTACATCTCCAATCTTTTCTACGGGTATCTCTGGTACCTTATTTTGTGATCCCATTTGTGAGGGAGTAGTAGCAAGCTCGGGGAATTGATTTGCTACATGTTTCCACAATTCTGGTTTTACCTTTAACAACTCCTCCAGAGTGAGATTACATTGTATTTTGGTATTCTTGATCACTTCCGTGTTTCTAGGGATTACTGATTCTTCATTCCTCACTATTATCGTGGGTGCTCTCATACTAATACACTTTGCTTCCCAAGGTCCTGTGAACTGAGGTAATTCTTGTAAAGAATTAGATTCAATTCCTGTGTGTTCACTCAGTTGTTCTTCCTCTACACCATCGTAAATAGAGGGAATGTCTTGGGGAAATTGTTCTTGCAAGTCGTCTATTTCTTGAATAGGAGGGTGTGTTCCTAGTTCCTTTCTCCATTTCTCTTCTTGGATTTCTCTCAAAAATTCATGTGAATATTTTTGTATGGAAGACAAATTGTCTTGACTTTCTGTATTGGGTACTTGAGACAGGGATGGTGCATTCCTTTCCTGTGTCTCTGGGACAATAGGGTTCCTAGGCTGATCCTTTTTCTCTTTGCTTTCAATCAAATATTCTAGCCTCTCCATTAGCCCTTGAAAGTGTAATTCAGGTTTTGCCATGTTATTCCAATTAAGATATCTAGAGGCGTCGAACAAAGCTTGTGCTAGTTCTACCATCTTCATGCAAAGTTTAGTTCTCTCAATTTCTAGATCAGCTCGAGGGTAGTTTTTGCTCATTTCAGCTACCTGAGGTCCCTCTTTTAATCTAGCCTGATATGCACGAAACATCATGTCTAGATTTTCTGGTATGGGTTCCGCTAAAACTGATCCTGATTTCTGAGCTGGATTCTCTTGATTCAATTCCTGTGAAGTCAATTCTAGGATTTTGGCTCTAGATTCCTTTAAACTTCCTTCCAACTCAGTTATCTTTTTACTCCATTTTCTCTTAATTCTTTCTCTAGAATCTTTCCAAGATTTCGTCTTTTTACTGCTAGATTCTGCAACTTCACTAGTTCCGGCTACTTTCTCCTGATTAAGCTGTTGGTTCTGTAAGAGCGCCTAGGCTCTTGTGATAGCTTGGATAAGCACGTATGTAGGGTTGGATCCATCTGCGTTGTTTACAATACCTATCACGTTGATCGGTGTCACATTTGAAGCATTAACAGGGTTCTTAGGACAATCTTTGATGATGTGCTCTTTGCCACAATCGGCGCAAAAGCCTTGTATGTTATAGTACTGTGATTGTCCTGCTATCGGAGGATGTGGACAATCCTTTATGAAGTGATCTCCTTGGCACCTAAAGCATGGTCCTCTAGGGCCCTGTGGTCTCTGTTGTCTTAATTGGGGCCGTGGATTTGGGTTTGTGTACATCACATTAGCATAGTCTGGCTCCCAACTAGGTTCCACTGGTGGACTATCGTAATGATATGTCTCCACGTGTTCTGGTGACTCCGTGTAATAAGCGGGTGGACTATCTACATGTGTAGAGTCAAAACTGTTTGAGTTCGGGTCACTTTCTGTGATCAAAGGTGAAGAAGGCACTAAGGCCCTACTTAGGTTCTCTTCTGCAGCAGCATATTTGACTGAGATGACATTCGCTGGTGGGGGTGGCTACTGAGCTAAGACAGGTTGAGGTCTCTGTTGAGCCTGGTATGGGTAGTTCTGAGGAGGCCTATAGTAATAAGGCTGAGTATTGTATTGGCCTTGATACCTACCTGGCTGCGGGTATGCTTGCGGGTAGTTCTGTCTCACGGTCTGCTTGTTGTATGGGCAGTCCTGAGCCGTGTGATTCGTGTATCTTCTCTCAATTGTATAGTATTGGCCACTAGGGTTGGCTTGAGGTTGTGGTGCATTGGGGCACACATTTGCCATATGGTCACCACCACAGGTGTAACAACGCTTGTTCATTAGTACCCTGGGTTTACTAGAAACTCCTAGTTTCTGGGCCACTTTTTCTGCAAGGTCTTCGATTGAGCTAGAAAATTTTGTGGATGCTAGAGATGAACAGTCTGAGTCCTAATAGACCTTTGAGAGTTCCAACTCGTCTCCTAAGTTGTCCTCAATGTCTATACAAATTCTTACACATTGCTCTAGCGTTCTGGGTTCTTTTAGGTACACGTAGGAGCGTAGTTTAGAGCTCAACAAGCCATCTAAAAACAATGACACTTGCTTAGCTTGTGAGGGTAGCTCTTGCATTGGACATCGTTCCACATATTGTCTAAACCTACGTCCTGCCAGTCTTACTGTTTCTTGAGGGGTCTGTTTAAAGCTATGAATCAACGAAGACGTGTCATGTCTAATCCCACTTTTAGAGAATTCGGTGATGAATGACTCTAAAATTTGATGGATGTCTCTAAATTGCCTTTGTTGCAGAGGTTGGAACCAAGTTAAAGCTGTATTCTTTAACGTTAGTCCAAATGCGTTGTATTGCGTGAACATGTCTTCAACTTGTTCGGCTCTTAGTACTTGCTTGAATTCTGCAACGTGGTCATAGGGATCTCCTGTCCCATCAAAATAATTTTTCATGGATTTCACTAATTGAGTGGGTCTCAGTATTCTTGCGTGTTCACGTGGTCTAGGTAGAGGAAAATCATCTCTACCACCTGGTATTCCATGATCTCTTTGTCTATCCGCTCTATTAGTGTCCGTGGTTGTTCTATCTCTCCCTATGGGGTGATTAAAGCTTACTTCCGGTCTCTCTTTATTTTTCTCTCTTTGATTTCCATGGGCTGATGATGTTCCTGCACCTTGTTGACTTGTATTCATGTTCGCTCTAGATGGAGGGAATACCAATTCACCTCTCCATGTGTATGTGTCTTTAGCATGGTCAGGCACCACAAAGACTCTTTCTGAAGTCTCATCCAGGTATACAACCTTTCCAGGTGTATCCGGGTCCTTGAACTCGTATATAGTGATGATACCTACCTCACTAAGTAGTTCTATCTTGTATCTCCAAAAGGCTTCATCAGTTTCTTTATTTACAAACAACTTTATGCTTTTGTTGTCTTGATGGATCCAGTCTGGGATTAGTACTCGTGTCAGTACAGATTTCCCTCTAGGTGTTCTAGGCCCTTCTAATGGTTCTTTTCCTTGAGATTTAGTTTTCATCTCTAGCTGAATTGCGCCAAACTCATTGGTATTGTTTGGCTGCGTACTTAATATGTACATCGTTCCTTCCTTGTCTATGTATGCGTCTCTCTCGAATTTCACCACTGGATGTTCCAATCCAATGGGTTGATCGGGGTTGTGCATTTGCACCACTTGCCTTCGCAAACCATCCTCATATATGCGAGCACCTAAGCGGTTGGTTCGGAGAAACTCTAGTTGTGTTGTATAGGGTCCTTCTGGTTTTTCTAAATAGGCTACATTCGACCCTCCTTCTGGTCTATCTGTGCTAAATGCCATTTCTGATTCACTAGTATCTGAGCTCTCGTAGGGATAAGTAGTGTTCAATTGTTGAGCCCACGATCTTGCAGTAGTTCTTACACTTGCCTCTGATGATCTAAGGCTTCGTCGGTCTGACTTACCTATATGTTTGCCCGATCTAAGGTTCATTAATTTTCTTCCTTGCACACTCAGTACACTCTCAGATCGTCAATGATTCTTTGTTATTACTGTCTTGATTCTTTTTAAATTTCTTTAGATTCTTGTCTTAATGTATGCGTCAGGAATTCGACTTTCCGTGGTACTCTGAGTTCTCGTTCCGCCAGACTTATGTTCTTTCCTTTAGGTTTTCGTGTCACACACCTTTACTTTAGTCTTGAACTTGATAAATTTAATTCTCTTGAACTTGAGGCGTTCCTATCGTCTTAAATCCACAAAAGCTACTGTTTAGCCTAAGCTAAGAATTGACTGAGGGGGTTGAGTAATCTTCCAACCTCGAGTCAGCTTCTGGTTGCTCTGATGCCCAAGAAGCCGCGCTTCCCAAGCTTTATGCCCTTCACTGCCTTGCTTTGGTTGCCCTTGATTGCCCTTGCTAGACCTGGAAAAATTCAATATTAGACCAATTCACAGTTGGATGATCAAGCACTTGAGTATATACACCTTTTAAGTCCCTTCCCTTTTGCCCAAATTTTCAATGTTTGCCCCCTGGCCTTCTAGTCCCAAACTAGGTCAACCTCAAAATACCTTGTCTAAAAATAGACGTATCCTTTAAGAAAAAAACAGTTGAGGTCACGTAGTACTTGTAGAGAGCTTTCTAATGAGCTATTAAGCTCAAAAAACGGACTTCGGATGAAAAAGTTATGACCATTCAGGCCCTGGGGGGTAAAAACTGACAAACAGGTTTTTCTCCAAATATGAGCTAAGGGGTCTCCTATGAGTCTAATCACCCAAAAATTTCCCAAAAATAGCCCCAAAATTGGCCAAAAAATGAAACCCTAAAATTTGCGATGGGGGTGCACAATCGCGATGGTGTGAGACAATCGCGATGGTCTGGGACCGTCGCGATGGCATGAGGATGAACCGTCGCGATGGCGTGAAAGTGGACAATCGCGATGGCGTGAAAGTGGACAATCGCGATGGCTCGATCAGGCGGACAATCGCGATGGCGTCAAAGTGGACAATCGCGATGGCGTGAAAGTGGACAATCGCGATGGCGTGAAAGTGGACAATCGCGATGGCGTCAGTCAACGGTCAAAGTGAACAATCGCGATGGTCCAAAGTGAACCGTCGCGATGGTCACAGCTGCGATGGCTTGAGCCAATCGCGATGGTCTGGGCGCGATGGCGTGAGCCAATCGCGATGGTCTGAAATTTTGAAGTGTCGCGATGGTGTGAGGGTGTCGTCGCGATGGTCCAAAAAATGAACCGTCGCGATGGTCTAGCTTGCCACGTGGCACCGTCGGCGCGATGGTGTGAGCCTATCGCGATGGTGTGGGGTCAACCGGACAGTCGCGATGGTCCGCAAACCGTCGCGATGGTCCAAATGAACCGTCGCGATGGCGTGAGACCGTCGCGATGGCTCGGCCGACCCGTCACGATGGTGTGACACAATCGTGATGGTCTGAGACCGTCGCGATGGTCCACCAAACTGAGAATTTCTGAAATGCGTCTGTGGATTCGTAGATGCGCAAGGGTCGCCTACACGCCTATGTGGTCGCTTACCTCAAATTCCGAAGTTTGCAGACCATCGCGATGGTCTGACACACTCGGAAATTTCTGACAGAAGGTGATTTTCTTACCTTTTTGCAGCCTTCCTGATGCACTGGAGTACTGTTCCTGCAAGAAAACTCAAGAAAGCAAAAGCGCACACAAGCACAAAAGCTCTCTCTCACTCTCTCGCATGCACAAATGAGGGGAAATGAGGAGAATGGGTGGATATGGTGAATTTTCTGATTTTTTTGGAGATGAAGATGATGATGCGGTGATGAAGATGGAGTGCGGGGGAGGTGAAAAACACTAAAAACTAAGTAAAAACAACAACAAAAACTGAAATTTTTACCTTCCAACGCCACTTCTTGCTATACTCTTACCATCACACATTCGTCCTAGACTCGATCCCCGGCAACGGCGCCAAATTTGGTGTTGCTCTAGCACAATGGTGAGAACCACGTTAAGAAGCTCCACCTCCTTAATGTCAATCCGCGGAAGAGATAGGAGTGATATGAAGATCGTGAATGAGAGATGAAGTGAGAGTGAAGGTGAGAAGCATAGAAATGCACACACACATACACACACACTACGAAGAGACAAGCAAGACACAATGGAAGGTGGGAAATTAGCTCTATTACTCAAGAACACTCTTACAAGCTCAAAATAGCTCTAAGCTCACACTAGCCAACACTAACCAACACTAACCAACCTCAAAAATGAGCTCTCTAGCTCTTTTTATAGTTTCTAGACTAGTTTTGACCGGTTTCACATCTAGTGACCGGCATAGTTAAAAATTAGGTCCTAGATGCTATTTGGAAGGGTAAACGATGTCTAAAAATAACAAAAATTGATACGCTTGTTCTACCTAAGCTCCTCAAGCTCGAGGACTCCTCAGCTTGCACAAAATGGAGCTATGGATTACAAAATGGGGTTTTCTATGTTACATATGTTACAATAGTGATAAAAATCACTATTGGAGGTTTTTGAAAAGTATTTTCAGAACATGATTCTTTGAAAAAAGATTTGACTGGTTCCCTGCTCCGTTGTTACATGCTTCCGCGTCGTCTGTGCCTCTGGCTGCTTCCAACACAAGCCACCCCCTTTCAGATGGTATTTGGCCAAAATGCAGTGCTACCGTTGGATTTCTTAATACCTACATTGAAAGTAGCACAGGAGCATGAATGGACAGGTCATGAACTCTCCTCTAGGATCTTCGACCTAGAACGATTAGGAGAAACAAGACTGAGGGCGGCTGCAGGGATATATGCAGCTAAGAAACGACAGAAGGCATACTTTGATGCCCACGTCAAGGATAAAGGTTTGAAGGCTGGCGACCTAGTACTAGTCTACACTTTAAAACAACACGCGAGAAAACTAGAGAAAAGAGGCTATGGACCCATGATCATTAATAGGATCTCAACCAGTGGAGCTGTTCAACTCGCTACCCTCGAAGGTGATGTTCTTCCTAGCTATATAAGCGGGTGCAGAGTCAAGTTATATCAAGAACCTCTGACGGAAGAGATGCTATGTCGACTCAACATTGCTAAGAAACGCAAAGAAGAAGAAAAACGAATTCGAGAAGAAGCTCAAGCAGAAGCATTGGAACGCATCCGGAGAATGAAGTTGAGAAGACAGGGTAGAGAGCAACCTAGGACAGATGCATATGCAGACCAAGGATATCACGTGGCTATGTGTGAAGTTTCAGGTATCAGCTCTCATAGGATAATTGATCGACGTCCTTTTATAACCTTAGATATAGGACAAGGAAAGGGTGCAAGGACTGTAAGAGCCTTGATTGACTCAGGTGCAGCCACTAGTGCTATTAAATTGTCTTACTGTTAGGAGTTGAAATTAACTGTCAATCCTATAGAAGCATATCTCATAGGATTGGGAGGTGTGGAAACCCCTTGCATGGGTGAGGTGGAACTTCCCCTCTATATTCAAGACGAAGTAATGACAGTCAAAGTACTAGTGTGTCAAGATGAGGACCTCACTGAGCCTCTTGTCTTGGGTCAGGACTGGATCTATGATCATGCGGTCAACCTAAACCTAAGAAGTGGACTTCTTCAGGCATGGGTAAATCATAGTCGAATTACAGTTGAATTGGAAAATGAGGCACTCAAGGAACTAGGTAAGGCACGAACTCCTGGTCCTTCCGGGGGTGCACATGAAGTTGACAATGCTATTCTTGTCCAAAAATGTATGATGCAGAAAGAGGATTGTCTCAACAACGGAGTCAAGGATAAGACGGTACTCCCTTCTTTTCCAAAGGCCAGAAGGATGCAGCAGCCAACGGCAGATCAAATACAGAAGAAGCAGAACACTACCTATACTGGAGGCCAAAAAAAGGAGCAAAGCAGATTGTTTCAGCCGATGAAACAAGTATGGAGGCAAAAAGGCGAACACACTGTTCTGACCAGGCCAACACCACGGCCAAAACCTCTTATTAGTAATCAACAACACGACACTAATAAGAAGTCCTTCAGAAATTCTTCTGCGAATGTGAAGTCTATTTGGGTACCCAAGAAGTCATTGAAGGCCAGCCCACAATCACGACAAATCTGGGTGCCTAAGGCTTGCTTGCGGGCTCAAATAGCTACACCAAGGCCAAACCCTGTACAACATGTTTCACTCACTCGAACATCTGAGGCACAGTCTTACACATCACGCACTAACACATATTTTTCCATGAGCACAAGTAGAATCACTTGTAAATGGGTCCCTAAAGAGCCCCATTTTTCAAGTAAATACCCTATCACTCTCTCCAGAGCCTCCACAAAGTCAAAATCAAAACCTATCCATTGCATTTGGCAACCTAAAACTTGTAATAAACCCCCGGACCCCAATTGTAAATCCATGTCCACCTACTAACTACTTCACTCTCACACCACATCATTCCGCTTAGCTCTTAGGTCTACCCAATTCCTAACTACACACACAAGCACCGAGCACTTACTAACCCCCTAACCTCTCCCGAACCTCATGTTAATGTTGTAATAGGGGACACAGTGTCATTTTTGTGTCCATTGCAATGTTAACATTTATTCATATATTCTCACAGAACCAGCTGCGAAGTTTTCAACATGGCTGAGGCAGCAGGAACTAGCTCTCAAACAGAAACGAGCCAGCAAGTGGTGGACTTAGACAGTTTACCCGTTTTGCTTGAGACAAATGAAAGACCAGAAGAATTGCAGGCCATCAAAATCATACCTATTGCGGACCCTCCCAGTGGCCATACCATGCCCGTAGGAAAAACTTCCCACTGGTTTAGTGAAGTGGCAGGACCCTTGGGAGAGGGAACGTACCTATGGGAATCAGAGTTGGACTTCAATGGGAAGCAAGGTAAATACCATTTTTTTACAAGAGAATTCGAGAAGTTACAAAATGCAGAAGGTCTACGTTCGATTTGGGAGAAGGCAGGATTGGATGCATATTTCAGTGCACGGCTCCCAAAGCCTGACTTCATGCGATGCTACTATCTCATCAACACCTTGACTCCAAACAAGAACCCAAAAGGTGCAAGCTCATTTGTGATTCCATCTCTGACAAAGGGGAATGAGCTCAAGAGGTTCAGGCTATCAAACAACTTGGTGAGAGAGGCCCTAGATATGCGCGGAATGCATATTCCTACAGAGAAGGAAACCCTAGTGCCGGATTACATGAAGAATCGAAGCCTCACCAAACTCAAGGACATGGTGTCCATGATGCCTAATATTGCAATACACCTTCGCATGTGCATGCAACACTTTGCTTTTCTTGCACAAGATAGATTCACCATGCCGCCCAAAAGATTTGGTTTAGTTTGTATCTGGCAGAGACACAGAGCCTCACCATCAACTTACCCCACTGGATAATTGATCAGATACACCTAGCTCACAAACGATGGCCGCGGAAACAGGTTTTATATGGATGTTGTGCTCTGATGAGAATCATTTATAGGTGTTTGGCTTATGACATCCCTATTCAACGGGCTTTAATGTGGAATCATGTAGAGCAATTTAGAGGCAGGACATCCACTAGACCCCCTTCTAAGAAGATGAGAGGCACTGTCCAAGTCCCATGTGCTCAACCACATGGAGCCACCCCAACACCAGACGTCACCCCTCCACCCCGAAGAGTCCGACCATTCACACTCCGACTTCCAAGACGCAGCACCGATGGTCCTAACTTGATATTCCCTCCCATCCCAACCGATCTTGAATTTCTCAGTGGTGCACCTTTGGAAGAACTCACGAATGAAGACTTTGAACAATTATTACAAGATGTAGAGCTGGAGGCAGAAGAGGCACAACCAGTGGAGAATGTGCAAACACAGGCAACAACCTCCCAAGTACCTGTCACCACAGTTGAAGTGGATGAAGAGGATGAAGATGAAGAACAAGAGGAAGATGAGGAGGATTATGATCAAGAGCATCATGATGAGCAACAAGAAGTGCCAGAACTTGTAGGTGCACCTGCATATACAGCTCAACTACAAAGGTTATACGACACAATCAAAGCAGTACAAGAAAGGCATCAACTCTCTCTTGTATCAGGTCAAGCTTTAATGCAAGAAATGCTATCAGATGATGGGGTGGATCAACATTTCATTGACACCCTCAAATTAGTGTTAGAATCTTTGGGAGTTCCGGAGGCTGTCCACACAGCAGTCCGCCAGTCCGTGAGGTATGACAAACGCAGAGTTGACACATTACCACGCGTAGGTAAGACCATCAGGATACCCGTCACAGAACAAGAAGTACCCATTGAAACCACAGCTACCCCCACCACCACCATTGACCTCTCTGCTGAAACCTTCGTTCAGACATCACCCATCTCACCCCAGCATCCCCCATCACCACCTTCTCCACCCCCACCACCACCTCCCACCATGGAAGAAACGACAGTCATCACCTCTACCTTCACTTATAACCCATCCTCATTCACATCATTCTCATTTCGAGAACCCACCTCACAAGACACCCTCTTCTCTTTCATCACCAATCCCTTGTACACTTCAACCCTTCTATCCTCCGAACCCATAACTGGCCATCCCATAATTCCAAGTGCGGTTCAACTCTTCACTCATGAAGCAAAGATTAGCAAAGGTGGTGAGTCCTCAAGAGGTAATCAAACTTCTGCCTTATATTTTGATAAAGCTAAGGTCAAGGACAAGTCAAAGAATAGGAAGAATGAAGATGAAGGAAGCTCTTTCCAAGCAAACTTTGCAGGTAGAGGAAGAGCTAGAGGAAGAGGCAGAGGTGGAAAGCAAGGCAGGGGGAGATTCCAATCATCTCAACCTTGCAACATATGTGGCTTATCTAACCATACTACTGAAGAATGTTTCAGGAATCCAAGGAACTCAAGAGGAAGAGGATTCAATAGAGGTGGCTATGGATCAAATAGAGGTAGGTACAATGGAGGCTACAACAACAACAACTACTACAACAACAATTACAACAACAACAACAACTATCAAAGTGGCCATAGAGGAAGAAGAGATTACAATAACTATGCAGAGGACCAAAGTCAAGAAGATTCATTATTGATTATGAATCTATCAACAAAGAAGGGTAAGGATGATGATCACATATTTTACATTGATTCGGGATGCTCGAACCATGTAGCAGGAAATGTGGCTTTACTTTCTGATTTGGAAGATCCTCATAACAAGCATGAAGTGCAGACAGGAGATGACACAAAGCACTCAGTGGAGAAGATAGGTAATGTGAAGACATCAGATGGGAATATGAACCTCTTAAGCAAAGTCTTGTATGTCCCTACAATTACCAAAAATTTAATAAGTGTTGGACAGATTGTTGAAAAAGGATTGCAGGTTAGATTCAACCGATTTGGAGCATATGTTGAAGACCCAAGGCAAGGCTTTCGAAGGATTGCCAAAGGAGAAAAGACAGGAAGGCTTTTCACTTTTGAAGTGGAAGATACAAAGAACATAGCTTTGTTTAGCTATGGATCTCAAACTCTTACAGAGTTGGAGATATGGCACAAAAGGCTTGCTCACATTGGTGAGAGGACACTCAAACAGATTTGCAGGGGCCAAAGTGTACTTGGTTTGCCTAATATCACAAGGCAACACATGATTTATAAGTGTGAAGCTTGTCAACTCGGCAAGGCTCATAGACAACCTTTCAATAAGAAAGGATATATGTATCAAAATCCTTTGGATCTAGTGCACACGGATGTGTGGGGTCCAAGTAAGGAGCCATCTATATCAGGCTCAAGATATTATGTGTCTTTCATAGATGATTGTAGCAGGTGGACCATTCTGTTTTTCATGAAGCACAAGGATGAAGTGTTTAATTGCTTTAAGAAGTATATTGCTCTTGTTGAAAATCAAACAGGTAGGACTTTGAAAAGACTCAGATCAGATGGTGGAGGAGAATACTTCTCTTCTGAATTTGATGCCTTCTTGTATGAAAGAGGCATTAAAAGGGAAGTCACTACAAGGTATACACCTGAACTCAATGGTGTAGCAGAGAGGAGGAATAGAGCTATCGTCGAAGCTGCAAGGTCCATGCTCAACGAAAAGGGATTGCCGAACTACCTATGGGCAGAGGCTGTGTCGACAGCCACATATCTCATAAATAGACTTCCATCTAAGTCACTAGATGGAACCACTCCATATGAAGTGTGGAATGGAAGAAGACCTAGTCTAGAGCATTGCAAAATCTTTGGATGCTTAGCCTATGCTCACATTCCTTCTCAAGTAAGAGGGAAATTGGATCCCAAGGCAGAGAAGTGTGTATTCATTGGTTATGATCAAAACCAAAAAGGATATAGATTGTACAATCCAGCCAATAAAGGATTTTCTGTGAGTAGAGATGTAATTTTTGATGAAAACAAATCATGGTTTGATGATGATAGGAAAGTGAAGCTGCCGTATGACTTGGATGAAGACTTTCCCTCACTTCAACCGAAGGAGCCAAAGCAGATTGAAGAAAGTGATTCGGAGATTGACCTAGAAGACTTGGAAAGACTAAAGCTATGGAAGAACAAAGGTAAAGCAAAGATGCAGGATGCTACATATGGACCCGAGAGCTCACATCAACCACTTAGAAGGTCTTCGAGGGAGAAGAAGAAACCAGAGAGGTTTGGTTATGATACTTCTTTGGTCACCAAGCACTCAATCTACATTGCAAAGGAATCAACCAATGAAGAACCTACCACATTTGAAGAAGCACAAAGCAAGAAAGCTTGGAGAGATGCAATGGATGAAGAAATGGAAGCCTTGAAGGAGAATGACACTTGGGAGCTTGTACCTAACAAGCCATCTATGAAGATAATCGGATCTCGATGGATATACAAAATCAAGAAGAATCCAGATGGAAGTATAAATAGACACAAAGCAAGGTTAGTTGCTAAAGGGTTTGCTCAAACCCATGGTATTGATTATGAGGAGACTTTCTCTCCTGTTGCAAAAATGCCTACAATTAGGGTTCTCAGTAGTCTTGCTGCATCTAGAAATTGGAATCTTTATCAACTTGATGTAAAGAATGCTTTCTTGAATGGATGGATTTCTGAGGAAGTGTATATGGCACAACCTCCTAGATATGAGGATGCACATCATCCTAACTATGTATGCAAACTAAAGAAAGCTTTGTATGGATTGAGGCAAGCTCCAAGAGCTTGGAATTTCAGATTGGTTACTTATTTGCAGGACCAAGGATTCAAAGCTAGCAAGGCGGATACCTCTTTGTTCATAAAGAGGAATGGATCTGAAGTGATCTATTTATGTGTGTATGTTGATGATATTATTATCACAGGCAATGATCTTGAAGGAATCAAACAGGTAAAGAGTCAAATGAAGGAGGAGTTCAAAATAAGTGACCTCGGACCACTCACTTATTTTCTTGGATTGGAGTTGATCTACACAGATTCAGGTATATACATCACACAAAGGAAGTATGTCCATGACATGCTCGTCAAGTTCAAGATGGAAAATACAAAGTGTGCAGGTACACCTATGGAGCAAAATCATAAGCTTAGTGCTTATGAAGGAGAGCCAATTGAAGACATCACAAGCTATCAAAGCTTGGTTGGAAGTTTGAACTATGCAACACTCACAAGGGTGGATATATGCTATAGTGTTAGCATATTGAGTCAGTTTATGCATAAGCCGAGAAGACCACATATGGAAGCGGCCAAGCGAGTCCTCAAGTACCTAAAGGGGACCATGAATGAAGGTTTGTTCTATTCATATACTTCAGATATTGAGCTAAAGGTCTACTCAGATGCAGATTGGGCCGGATCTAAAGATGATAGAAGAAGCACATCAGGGTATATATCATTTGCAGGTTCAAAAATCATTTCTTGGTCATCGAAGAAGCAACCAACCGTGGCATTATCTTCTACTGAAGCTGAATATAGAGGTTTGGCTAATGCAACTCAAGAAATCATGTGGTTAAAATCTTTGTACACAGATCTTGGACTTCATTCTTCAACACCTCACATTTTTGGTGACAACACAAGCTCACTACATCTAGCAGCTAATCCGGTATACCATGCTAGAACCAAGCATATTGAAGTCCACTACCATTATGTAAGGGAGAAGCTAATGAGCAAGGATATTCAACTATCCTATGTCTCTACAGATATGCAATGTGCAGACATGTTGATGAAAGCTCTTGATGGTACGAAGTTAAGTAGATTCAAGTTGATGATTGGCTTGCAGGAAATCAAGGACAATTGAAGACTTATTTGAAGGCCAAGCATGTTCGGCTTGAGGGGGAGCTGTTGGTGCATTTTACCCAAGCCTACATGCTTGATATATTTGATATCATCCTCATTTGTAAGTCACATGAGTAGTCATGTGAACACCTCTTGTAAAAGAGTTCATTTTTATCTCTTGTATTTGAAAAAAGAAAAAAGGAAAAGGTTGGCTTACCTCATGCATGATGTAAAAGCAAATTCGTGGCTCTAACTACCAAAATCATGAATTTTTGAGCTGAGGGAATCTCTCCTAACTTTGGGGATCACTTTTAGGTGGAGCCATTCGAATTCGAATTCAAAACTCCCTCCAAGAATAGCTATAAAAGGAGCAAGAAGGAAGAGGCGATTAGCAAGCCTTGTACGTGACCACTTCATGTCATTTTGTAGAGATTGAAGAGCTTACTCCATAGCTCTATCATTCTACTCCCATTGTGCAAAGATTCATTGCCAATGTGGTTGTAATCATATGTGAATCTATACATTTATTATCATCTACTTCTCTATTTTGTTCTCTGCTATACTCACTCAGACCAGTACCTTCAGAAGGTCATATCTCGAGTTTTACTGAACCTTTTTCCGTGATTTAAAGTGCGTTGGATAGCTCTTACTGTCTAATTTTTTCATATAAATTTTCAAGGTCATTAGAGTTATAATTTTGGAGATATCTGCATTTTACTGCTTACTGGTCTATCTCTGTAGAGCCCCGAGAATTGTGGGAATGTTCCAGAAATTGTTGAAACTTGTTCTCAGTGCTCAGTCCATCATTTGAAGTGTTTTAACTTGGAATAGGAAGCTTGCTAAGTATATTTGCTATGCCCAAAAGGAATTTTTCTAATTCCTTCCAGGTTGAGAGCACTATTCATTTTTTCCAGCAGGTGTATGTCCAAAAATAGCAAGTTTTGGGAGCTAGTCATTTCGCAACTTGTCTGTCTTCACTCAAACTTTTGGGATACATGTTCCAAAGTACTTGGCTGATATTTTGGTGGATTTAGGAAGCTCAAAGGGTCTACTAATCAACTCTGAAGTCTTAGTTGGCTGGTGTGAAGCCGGTTGTAGCAGCACCTACTCATCTTTGGATTGCATCCACCATCTCTCTTCACATTGCTACATGATTATAATGCAGAAGTTAAAAGACATACAGGGAAGGAGCCCACATTTGCCACTCAATTTGAGCCAGAGGACTTATCGACAGATGCACGTGCGGGCTCGATTTTCCAGCCTAATTTTGGCGTGCACGTCTACTAACCGATTAGCCTGAGATGATGAGCACCTGGGCAACCATGCCACTGTATATCAAGTATAATCCATGTTATTGCCCAACGATACGTTGCAGATCTTGGCAAGCATTTGCGATCAAGGTACGCAACAATAAAGAATGCTCAGCTTGGGTTAACTATCCATATTTTGCTCCACCTCGAGGGACCCCAACCGTAGCCTACATTATATCAACAATTCGGCACTGGTCCACACGTCTAAATAATGTACCCGACATAGCAGCGAAAATGTGTATGAAAATATTCGAGCTCATGACCATTGTCTTCAAAACCTTTCGGATGGTACAAGCTCCATACATCTCTGCCCCTGGATTCTCCCAAGGTAACAAGGATTTAGTCTACAACATGAGCCAGACTCCCTCGGTCACTATAATCTTTGCCTGGCATGCACGAATAAAGTACTTACCCGCATGCTTCAAGCAGACATTTGAGGAAATGTTCTCTACGGGATTCTGGGAATATCATTCAGAAATTTTCATTCCCAGACCCACACATTTGCTACATCTATTCGCAGTAGAACAAGCGATCCATGCAAATCAGTTACGTCTGCCACATCCGGACATTCCAGGACCAATTGATTGGGATCGTATGATGACAGACTTGGCGAAATAGAACTCTTGTTGAGTTTGCAAGGTCAATGATGAAAGAGAAAAATTACCCTAATTATTTATGGGTTGAGGCTGTGAATATAGCTACTTATTTGGTTAATAGACTTCCATGTAAGGCTTACACCTTATGAGGTATGGTGGGGTAAGAGACCTACCTTAAATCATTGCAAAGTGTTTGGATGTTTGGCCTATGCATATGTACCATCTTAGTTGCCGCATAAATTGGAACCTAAAGCCAAAAGTATGTGTTCATTGGTTATGATGATAAGAAAATGGGTTATAGATTGTGGAGTCCATCCACAAAGCAATTCCTTGTGTCAAAGGATGTTACGTTTGATGAGCAAGGTACTTGGTATGCAGGTACAATTAATATTCATTCAAGTGATGAAGAAACATTGAACCAAAAGAAAGGTAAATCAAAGGTTCAAATATTTGATGAAAAAGAGAACAATGAAGCACTAGTTGAAGTTGAAGAAATTTCAAGGTTTGATCTAGAATGTGATGAACCAAAAACTTCAAGAAGTGGAGAACTCAGAAGATCATCAAGTCATAAATGGAAACCCACAAGGTATAGCTATGATACTTCATTTTTTACTACTAAAGATTATGCTTACATGGTGAAAGCAAAGGAAGACCCTTCTACATATGATGAGGGAAAAGGTAAGGAAAATTGGGAGAAAGCTATGCAAGATGAGTATGATGCATTAATGGAGAACGAGACATGGGATTTGGTTCCTAAACCAAATAATCAGAAGATTATTGGATGCAAATGGGTCTACAAGACAAAGAGGTATGCAGATGGAAGTGTCTCTAGGTATAAAGCTAGACTTGTTGTGAAAGGGTATGCTCAGACATATGGTGTATATTATGATGAGACTTATAGTCCTGTGGCAAAGATGACAACTATAAGGACTCTCATAGCTATTGTTTTATGTAAAGGTTGGAAGCTATCTCAATTATATGTGAAGAATGCTTTTCTAAATGGTTATATTTCAGATGATGGTTTCATGGAACAACCAGAAGGATTCAAGGATAAAAGGTATTCAGAGTATGTATGTAAGCTCAAGAGAGCTTTTTATGGTTTGAAGTAGGCCCCAAGGGCATGGAATTACAGACTTGTGAAGTTCTTGAAAGAGCTTGGTTTCCAAGTATCTAAGATAGATAGTAGCTTGCTTGTTAAAGAAAGTGATGATGGGTTCATTTACATTTGCATATATGTTGATGAAATAATTCTTATAGCTACAAATGAGAAGGGTATACAAAGTCTTAAGAAGCAAATGGAGAAAGAGTTCAAGATAAGTGACTTGGGAGACTTGTCATATTTCTTGGGAATGGAGATTTCATATACTCAACATGGAGTGTATGTGACTCAAGAAAGGTGTTTGAAGAATTTGTTAATCCCTCCACAGTGTAAAGTTTTGAGCAAGTAAGAAATCATTCTTTAAGTTGAAAGGTAAGCTAATTGTGTCTAAAAGCATTTGAATAAACGGGCTCTATATTGGGAGAATCATGCATTAGAAGTTGCAAGTGTCAAAGTTGACTACACAGAAGAACAGTTTCAAACATAGGAATATCGTTTGAAGAAAATCTCAAGATCTACTAACCGTTTGGGAAGTTTTAACTTGGAGAAGGTGCACAACCTTTAGGAAACACCTTATACAAAGTTTCATTAAAAACCTTACACATTTGGTTAGTCAATGAGTGGATTAAGTGTAGTAGACTTTTTTGAGTGTTCAGTTCTGTTGCTCTAGCACAATGGTGAGAACCACGTTAAGAAGCTCCACCTCCTTAATGTCAATCCGCGGAAAAGATAGGAGTGATATGAAGATTGTGAATATGAGATGAACTGAGAGTGAAGGTGAGAAGCATAGAGATGCACACATACATACACACACACAATGAAGAGACAAGCAAGACACAATGGAAGGTAGGAAATCAACTTTATTACTCAAGAACACTCTTACAAGCTCAAAATAGCTCTAAGCTCTTCTCTACTCAAACAAGCTAACCTCAAAAATGAGCTCTCTAGCTCTATTTATAGTTTTTAGACTAGTTTTGACTGATTTCACATCTAGTGATCGGGATAGTTAAAAAATAGGTTCTATGTGCTATTTGAAAGGGTAAACAGTATCTAAAAATAGCCAAAATTGGTAGGCTCGTTCTACCTAAGATCCTCAAGCTCAAGGACTCCTCGACTTGCACAAAATGGAGCTACACTTTACTAAAAGGGTTTTTCTATGTTACATATGTTACAATAGTGATGAAAATCACTGTTGGAGGTTTTTGAAAAGTATTTTGAAACATATTTGTTTGAAAAAATAATTCGACTGGCTCTCGGCTACTTCGTTGTGCTCTGTCTTCACATGCTTCCGCGTCTTCTATGCCTCTGGCTACTGCCAACACCCCCCTCCCTCTCGCTTCTGTCGTCCTCGACAAAACCTTGTTGTGAGGTCTGTCGGATATAATTCTATAGTAGTTCCTGAGCGAGGGTGTGCTCTGAAATGTGGATACCTCTTTCTAGATCAGCTTCGAGTTTCTCCCAATTGATGGGCTAAGGTTCCTCTGGTGGAGGGAGTCTATAATGTGTAGAGTACACCAGTTGTTCACAGGCAAATAATTGTAATAGATGTGTAGGCCTGCTAATGAACACCTCTGAGTGATACTCCCAAAAACTTGTGGTGAACATTTCTTCAAAGGTTTGCTTATAGCAGGTCGGTAGGTATTTGATTCGACAGTGCCAGGAATAACACACCCGGAGTGATGGTGTCGTGCTCATGTCATAAGCTAGATCTTGGTTGCCATGCTCGAAACTTGGGGTGTTCACATGTGGTGCCTTGACACGACGGAAGATTTTAAATACCATCTGCATCATGTCAAAGATTTTGACAGTCATATGTGCTGCTACATCGTCCATATGTTTTAAGCGGGGGAGCCAGTGGTGAATCGTTGCCATCATGTATCCAACGGCTTGGGGTCCTATGGGTGGCCTGAAATATGGGTAATTGAGCCAATCTTGGCATTGCTTGTTGTTCTGTACTTTAATGGCAAATGTTTTCCAAGAGCATCGATGTGGCATGGGTCCCCAACATGGGTTGTACTTCAAGTGGAGTGGCGCCTTTGCCCAAGTGCTCATTATCTCGGGATATGCCTGTAATAAATCCTTGCGCCAATCTGGTTGATAGATTTCTCCTCGCTGCACATCTGATGGCAAATCTTCAGGCTCAAACTGGGTCGCGTGAGAGGGTTTCTTGCCTGTTTCTTTTTCTATGGCCAGCTGATATTCTGCCATGAACATAAAATATGGTTTGTATTGGAGCTCGTGCCTAGATATGTACCTGCGAGGGGCCAAGTGAGCAAAGTATGGGGATTGTAAAATTCGTTCTTCTATCATGGCCATTGCATGTAACTGAGCTTCTACATGTGTTGAGTAGGTGCTTCCAAGTTCTTCAATCATCTTCATCCATGGGGGAGTAGGAAGTTCAAAAGTCGTCTGGCCTTCGGCCATGACTCGTCCGCCTGGGATGGGTTGGGGTTCATATGCTTCTTCAAACGTTTTCTCCACCGGAATAGTCATTGTTTCTTCCTCTGCTGGTAGTTCTGGTGGCGAGTCTGGCCTTGGGGGTGCTTCATATACTGCTATTTGTAATTGAAGAGTTAATACTTGGGCCCGTAATGCGTTGAGTTCCTCGATGATTTCAGGAGATGGGTCCGCAGGAGCTAGTAGTCCTTGTTGTACAGGTGCTCTTAACTGCAATATCTTTTGTTCTTCTTTGAGCTTCTGGAATTCCTCGTTCATGTTGTCGTATTCATCTAGCAATTTGACATGATCATCTAGTAACATTTTCATAGATTCTGAAGGAACAGCTTTAAAGCGACTGGGACTCAATGGTTGGTCTGGTTGATCTAGAGCAGCTTCCAAATTCTCTCTGTTTTGTTCCTATAGATGTTGATTTTCTTCTTTAGCTGCTGCCAAATGGCGTCCGAACAGTCCCATGTTCCTAGTAAGTGTCGCATTGCGAATAGTCTGCACCCCTAACAAGTTATCTATGTCAGTGATGGCCTCTTTGGTCTTTTCTTCGCTTTCTAGTTCAAATTTATGATATGCCTCTCGTAGCTCTTGGTAGCGAGTGTTTATTGAGGCATTCTCGATTGACAGTGAATTGAGTTGTGACTGTAAATCATTCGTTGTCTTCTGCAGCGTCTGTTAACTGGTTCCAAGAGATGCAAACTCATCTCTTACTTGTGTCATGCATGTGAACATCTGACGAAATGCAATGTCTATAGTGGGTGATAATATTAGTGACGGAGTGAATGCAGATGCGGTGTGTGTGGGTGTCGATGCAAAGGGAAAGGGAAATGGGGGTGAGAGGGTGGATGCTTTGGTGACTGTGGAAAATTGTGATGTGCCTATTTGTGGTGGTGAAATGAATGAAGTGAGTGGTGGTGCGGTGCATGGTGAGATATCCATGTCACTTGATGTGGTGTCGAGTGCGGTGACTGTGAATAATGGAGTGATAGTGGGTGCATGCGTGGGTGTAAATACAGGGTTTACAAAGGTCGAAGAGTAAGTTACAGAGGGGGTCTCTTGTACTCCTCGGTGGGTCGGGGAGGTGATATAGGGGAGAAATTCAAAGGGGGTAGAAATGGAAAAAGGGGTCTTGGAGGTGAAGGGAAGGATGGATGAGGAAATGGGTTGGATACAAAGGTGGATGTTCGAGGAGGTAAGCTAGATTGCGTAGGTGCGGGAAGGGTGAGAGGAATGGAGGCTACAAGGGCTTCTACTACAGCACTATCGAAAGATGTGGATGGTATGGGAGAGATCCGATGTACAGGGGAGATTGGAGAGGTGGGAGGTGAAAGAGGAGCAGTTGGGGTGGCAGGTACTTCGGTCACAGCGGTGGTATGTATAGTAGTAGTGTGGGGGGGGAGTCAATGATGATTGTTTCCTCTGCCAAAGATTCGTCAGGGATTAGACGGGCTTCTCGGGCCTGTTCCGAAGATTGGCCATCTGTTGGGACACGAATGTATTGACCGGGTTTGGATAATAGTCAAACCCGGCATGGGTCAAATCGCGGTAGTGGCTTTCTCTGCAAATACCTTAACGCTTCATTAGTGCCTACCGACTTAACTATCTCTCTGAAACCTTTGATGTACGCTTCTTCAAAACCGCCTGTGACGAGTTCCTGTTCTATAAGTGCCTAACTTTCTTCCTCAGATAACTTCTTATGTGCCCAAACTTTTTCCATGGTGCGATATAACTTCTTGATTGCCAAGGTGTATGCCGCTGCTTCAAATGTTTCGTCTTCGTGTGTGCTGGTGTCACCTTGGGTGTCGGTTTGTTGTCCTTGTTCATCTGTATGCACATTCTCTTAGGAGTCATGAGTGCCCTGGCTGGCTTCATCATCGCCCTCGTCATCATCTGTTTCTATTCTTTCTTCTTCTGAGCTGGATACTACTTGTCCTTGTTGTTGATCAGGCGGAGTGGTCGGGTAGCTTGGATGTTCATATTCTTGAGAAAAAAATTGTCCTTTTGAAAACTGAAATTCACTTGAAAACACATCCTGCATCTCGAAATCAAATGTTGTGTCCATTGGTTCTGCTTCCAAGTTGGGTATCGGAAAAGAAAATGCTTCCGCACCAATAGTGGTGGGAACTTCTGCTGCAGTGGTGGTAGGTTCCTGAACTTTTGTTGGTTGTGAGGTAATCGCACTAGTAGTGCCTTCTATAACGATAGGTCGTGATAATCGTACGCGAATAGGTTGTACAGTTATAGGGGCTTCTGTAGGAGACTGTTCTGGAGAGGGTTGCGGTGACGGTGACTCCGGAACTTGTAGGCATGGAATGGTTCCTCTCATGCACTTTCCTGCTCGTCCTTTGCTAGCCTTCCTAGCTTTCTTTGTTGTCCCTTTGAATGCCTTCAACTCCTCACTTGTCATTGCACGCTCGATCGGCAAGTCGTATGCCAAACTCATATATACAATTCTTGTAAGAGCGCAACATCCATGGATTACCTTTTTTCTTTCCCATCTATGTTGTGCTAAGTACAACTGATCAATTACCCAGCTTGCAAGATCAACTATCTGGGGTCCAATACAAGACAAATATATTCCAAACCAGATGCGCTTGTGGGGCATGGTGAATCGATCCTGAGCAAGGAATGTGAAATGTTGCATACATATCCTCAATGGTTTAGAGAGCTCAGGTGTGATCGTTGAAATATCTTCCCACTTGATGACATCTCCACGTTTCATTGGCTCTGGAACCAGCCTTTCTCTCTATGTTGGAGTGTGTGTTCCATGTATCTTGATTGCAGCTCTAATCAAGTCTTTTCTCAAATAAAGCCTTTTGAATGCGGGGTCATTCACCAAGGACGGCAAAATGAATGTGCCTAGTAATTCCTTGTTCTCCGAAGCGGTCAAAGTGGTTACTAGGTAATAGCATCTGTAGAAATCTATTTTAGGTAATGGATCACTGAAATATTCAGTGAAGCCAGCTCTTGCCCAAACAGGCTTTAAGTCTTCTGTGTTCTGTAATGCTTCAAACTCTCTTGAGAAAAACTGGTACTTGCCCCACGTACGGGTATCAAAAGTCAAATTGGCCTCAAAAAGGAAATTTGCATCCGCCAATGGGCCTGCTAAACCTTGGAACCAATGAGAGTTGCGATGAATTTTTTCAGTATATCCCCTAGGAGGATCGTCAATTGGCATAGGTCCTGGAAATCCCTGAAATTCTGGTGGTTGAGCCGTAGGATGTGGTTCAGCTAGTAATTCGCCAATATTTGCCATGGGTACACTGGGGCCAGCTTCAGATGGTCCTTCTGCCTGCATGATGAATGATGCGAGTGTGTAGCAGATCTACTACAAAAGATTAACACATGAGTATGGAAATTAATCATGATCCCATTAAAGTGAGACCGCAATCCCTTTCCATAACCAATGTGTAACCAATGTAATCGAATGTTGTGAGGTGATTTATGGAATGATGTGTGCAAAACTAATGTAGGTCTCTAGACACCTACATGCTTCAGATGATGCATACATTTCTTGATGAGATGTTACTACAGGTGATGTTGGGTTATAGTGTGTGGCTTTGTACAAGCTTCAGTCGTGAATGAGTTATTACAAGGGTAGTGTTTAGTCGGGATGGGAGTGATGTTAGATAAGGGGGTCAGATAAGGCGTCTGGATACGTTTCGGTATCCATTTCCTAAGAGTTTCTGAGCGGGTGATATGTTTCTGCTGAGGGACAAAAGGTGATATCGGATGTGGTGGTATTGAAGGGTGAAGAGATTTCTAAGGGGCATATATTACATCGCTTGAGGGTTGAGCTATAATACACTGTTTGATGGAGAGTGTTAATCTCCAAAAGAATAACCTACTCTTATGATTAGAGCACCTCTATACCAAGAGTAAGTCAAAATCTTCACCAAAATAGAGGTTCAATCTTCAAATTATCAAAAGTTGAAAAATTCTGTGAAGAAGATAAAACACAGAAAGTCTGCTGCACAATTTCTTCTCGTTGACCTATCAAACATGTAAAGTTTTCTATGAAATTTTGTATGGAGTGTTGCCTAGAAGTTGCACACCTCCTCCAAGTTAAATTTCTTCAAAAGGTTTAGTATAACTTGAGAAATCAACTTCACAAGTTACCTATGTCTAAATCTGCACTTCTGAGAAGTCGATTTTGACACCCCTAACTTCTAACACATAGTTCTATCAATCTCGAACCCGTTTAAACAAATGCTTGTAGATACAGGCAGCTTACCTTCTAACTTAAAGATTAAGTGCTTGCTTGCACAAAACTTTAAATTTTGGAGTGAGAACTCACCAAAAAATCAAGATCAAAATTTGTGCATGTTTCAGAGAACTGTGAACACTCAACACATATGAATGTTCCTATTAACAATTCTCCTAGCCTGTTTACAATTAGACTCTGAAACTCAATTCATAGACTCATTAACTATGAACTTAGATATCCTCAAAAGGATTTCACAAATGATCTAACACAGACGGAGCAGACACAGAAACATCGGGCGCAATATTTCTTTGATTACTCAGAAAATTACAGTTGAGTGATGAGAGAAAAACTCAACTAACATTTCACATGTCTCATGACATCTAACTTCTCCTTTCTTGACTTCTATACTCACTCACCTATTCTTTCATATGCTCTCATATCACGCCTCGACATTTTCAAGGTATTTATAGAGAAATTTGTACAAGTCTATGACTAATCAAAGATCTAAGTGAACTATAACTATACTAATGTACATATGTGTACATTCCTCATATTCTCTGAATGTATCCTTCTTCCAAGCTTCAAGAATTGAATCTTCCTTCATTCTTTAATCTTCCAAACATTCAATTGGTGATTGGTCTGCACCAACAGCTCCCCCTCAATCATCAATTGAGGTTTCTCTTATCTTCTTTATGCTTGCCATGTCTTTAAACTTCTGTAACTTTGGTCCATCCAAGCTTTTTGTAAGCATATCAGCTATCTGATCTTTAGTTGAAGTATGTATGACTTCAATCTCCTTCTCCATCACTTTCTCTCTTAGAAAGTGATACTGAATCTCAATGTGTTTGGTCCTGGCATGAAAAACAGGATTAGCAGCTAAATACAATGAACTCATGTTATCTCCATATATAATTGGTATCCCATGCACAATGTCAAAACTCTTCATCAAGGTCTTGAGCCAAATCACTTCCTTTGCAGCTTCAACCATGCCTTTATATTCAGCTTCTGTAGAAGACAAAGCAACTGTATGTTGTTTCTTGGAACACCATGAGATAAGTTTATCTCCCACATAACACATGTATCCATAAGTTGACCTTCTATCATCTGGATTACCTACCCAATCTGCATCACTCAACACTCTTTGTCCTGCAATCCAATGTTCTTTCCTTGGGCAATGCATGAATTGAGACAAAACCCCTACTGCATATGATAAATCAGGTCTAGTTAAAGTAGCATAGATAAGACTACCAACCAAACTCTGATATTATCTCATGTCCTTGAATTCTTCACCTCCAAATTTACTCAATTTGTGATTCACCTCCATTGGTGTAGGTGCTACCCTGCAATCATCCATTTTAAACTTGATTAAAAAGTTCTTCAAATACCTTTCTTGAGTCACAAATACTCCATGTTGAGTATATGTAATCTCCATGCCCAAGAAGTATGACAAGTCTCCCAAGTCACTTATTTTGAACTCCTTTTCCATTTGCTTCTTGAGTCTTTGTATTCCTTCTTCATCTGTACCTGTAAGGATTATATCATCAACATATATGCACATGTATATGAAACCATTATCACTTGCTTTGACAAGCAAGCTACTATCTACTTTAGACACCTGAAATCCAAGTTCTTTCAAGAACTTTACAAGTCTATAATTCCATGCCCTTGGGGCCTGCTTTAAGCCATACAAAGCTCTCTTGAGCTTGCACACATGATCTGGATACCTTTTATCTCTGAACCCTTGAGGTTGCTCCATGAACACATCATCTGAAATATAACCATTCAAAAAACCATTTTTCACATCAAGTTGACATAACTTCCAACCTTTACATGCAGCAATAGCTATAAGTGTCCTGATGGTTGTCATCTTTGCCAGAGGACTATAAGTCTCATCATAGTCAACACCATATGTCTGAGCAAACCCTTTGACAACAAGTCTAGCTTTGTATCTAGACACACTTCCATCTGCAAACCTCTTGGTCTTGTAAACCCACTTGCATCCAATAATTTTCTGACTATTTGGCTTTGGAACCAAATCCCAAGTTTGATTTTCCAATAGTGCATCATATTCTTCCTGCATAGCTTTCTCCCATTTTTCCTTACCTTTTGCCTCTTCATATGTAGAAGGGTCTTCATCTGTTTTCATCATATAAGCATAATCTTTTGTGGCCAAAAAAGAAGTATCATAACTATACCTTGTAGGTTGCCACCTATTTCTTGATGATCTTCTGAGTTCTCCACTCCTTGAGGTTTCTGGTTCTTCACACTCAGGATCAAATCTTGGCATTTCTTCAACTTCAACCTGCACTTCATTATTCTCTTGTTCATCAAATATCTGAACCTTTGATTTACCTTTCCTTTGGCTCACTTCTTCTTCATCACCTGTATTGATATTGATTGTACCTGCATACCAAGTACTTTGCTCATCAAATGTAACATCTTTAGAAACCATGAATTGTTTTGTAGATGGACTCCACAATCTATAACCCATCTGCTTATCATCATAACCAATGAAAACATATTTTTCAGCTTTAGGTTCCAATTTGTGTCTTAATTGTGATGGCACATATGCATATGCCACACATCCAAAAACTCTGCAATGATCCAAGGTAGGTCTCTTACCCCACCAAGCCTCATATGGTGTCATACCCTGCAAGGCTTTACATGGTAACCTATTGACCAAATAAGTGGCTGTATTTACAGCCTCAGCCCACAAATAATTAGGGTAATTTTTCTCCTTCATCATGGATCTTGCAAACTCAACAAGTGTTCTATTTCTCCTTTCTGCTACACCATTTTGTTGAGGAGAGTACCTGCAAGTAACTTCCCTTTTTATACCTTCATTCCACAAGTAATCACTGAACTCATTAGAGAAATACTCTCCCCCTCCATCTGACCTTAATCTCTTCATCTTATGACCTGTAATTCTTTCTGCATATGCATGATAGTGTTTAAATGTATTAAACACTTCTTACTTATCTTTGATCACATAAATAGTGATCCATCTAGTAGCATCATCAACAAAAATCACATAATACCTTGACCCATTTATACTGAAATCCTTTGATGGTCCCCACACATCTGTGTGTACCAATTCAAGCTTTTCTGAGTACATAAAACCATGCTTGGAATAGGAATGCTTATGAGCTTTACCTAATTGACATGCCTCACATTTGTATGTCATATGTTGACCTACAACATTAGGCAATCCAAGCACTGAACCATTGTTAATCATGTCTTTAATACCTCTTTCATTGAAATGTCCAAGCCTCTTGTGCCAAAGATCTAACTCAGAGATCTTATGTCCTCCATATGTGAACATAGCATGACCAATATTGCCTTGAATCTTCAATGTAAATAATCTTCCTTCTTTCTTCCCTGAAACAATCTGTTTATACCCTTGACTAGGGTCTTCCACATATACTCCATCATTAGTGAACCTTACTTCATAGCCTTTTTCAACAATTTGTCCTACACTTATCAAATTCTTAGGAATTGTAGGAACATACAAGACCTTACTCAATAAGGTACTACCATCCTTAGCCTTCACTGATCCAATTGACTTCACATTGTGCTTTGTGTTGTCACCTATTTGAACAACATGATTAAAAACCTTATTCTCCAAATCAGTCATCAAAGCTATATTGCCACTTAGGTGATTGCTACACCCTGAGTCAATGTAGAAGACTCTTTGATCTTCACTCTGCCTTTCACAAGTTGCATTCATTATCAATGTTGAATCCTCCTTTTGATCTGAAACATAATTGTAGTAGGTGTTGTTATATTGTTGACTTTGGAATCCTCTACCTGCATTTCTTCCAAAGTAACCCCTACTACCTCTACCTCTGAAATTACCTCTTTGATTTCTGCCTCCTCTTCCTCTTGAATTATAGTTCTGATTATATCCACCATTACTCTGATTATTATGCCAACAATCATTAGCTAAATGATTTGTCTTACCACAAATCCAACAAGCTTTGCCTCCATCTTTGTTGTTTCTGCCTTTTCCTCTACCTTTGCCACCTCCTCTTCCTCTTAGGAAGTTGGCTTGACTAGTTGTTCCTTCATCTTCATTTGCTTGTTGCTTTCCTTTGTTAGCTTTCTTTTTGTCCTTTGAGTACATTGCATGACCTGCACTCTTGTCACCATCTCCTTTAACATCCTGCTCAAATGTTAGCATATGACCTAACAACTGATTTAAATCAGGAGTGAAATGATCAAGTGATAACTCTGTAGACAAAATGAATGGCTTCCATTTGTCATCACCTCTTAAGCCTGTAAGAATTTGCCTTACCAATTTATCCTCCTCAATGTCTTCATCAACAGCTCCTAAAGCATCTGCAATATCTTTCATTCTTGTCACATAGTCTGAAATGGATTGAGAAGCCTTCTTCTTAAAGGTGGTAAACTCTGCCCATAAGGATGCCTTCCTTGACTTAATAGTATTCTGGAAATGCTCCTCCAAAGCATTCCAAATATCAGTTGCACTTTCAAGACCTCGAATATGAGGTAACAAGTAATCATTGACTGCCATATATATAATGCTCCTAGCTTGAGCATCTTTCTTCATCCAATTTTTCAAATCTGCTAACTCTTCCCTAGTTGGAACACTAGGATCTTTGAACTCTGGCTTCTCTTCTTCTCCTGTGATGTAGGCTATTAAATCTTTGCTCATAAGATGAGCTTCCATCCTCATTGACCATGCAGGATAGTTTTCCCTATCCAATTTCTCTATCTGTAGAGAATCTCCCATCTTTCTTCTACCTGTGTATTGAAATCTTCAAGCTTTATAAATGATATATGTACCTTTGCTTCGAATAAGACTCCTTTTGTCTTTCTTGATGTCATATGGTCTCCTCCTCAAGCTTTGCCTTCAAGCTTTCACCTTTTAGTTCTTCAGTTGTTGAATTTCTTGAATCTGCAGCAGTCGGGATCCTCCTTTCCTTGATTTTGATGTCTCCTGCTCTGATACCACTGATGGAGAGTGTTAATCTCCAAAAGAATAACCTAATCTTATGATTAGAGCACCTCTATACCAAGAGTAAGTCAAAATCTTCACCAAATTAGAGGTTCAATCTTCAAATTATCAAAAGTTGAAAAATTCTGTGAAGAAGATAAAACACAGAAAGTCTGCTGCACAATTTCTTCTCATTGACCTATCAAACATGTAAATTTTTCTATGAAATTTTGTATGGAGTATCACCTAGAAGTTGCACACCTCCTCCAAGTTAAATTTCTTCAAAAGGTTTAGTATAACTTGAGAAATCAACTTCACAAGTTACCTATGTCTAAATCTGCACTTCTGAGAAGTCGATTTTGACACCCCTAACTTCTAACACATAGTTCTATCAATCTCGAACCCGTTTAAACAAATGCTTGTAGATACAGGTAGCTTACCTTCTAACTTAAAGATTAAGTGCTTGCTTGCACAAAACTTTAAACTGTGGAGTGAGAACTGACCAAAAAATCAAGATCGAAATTTGCGCCTGTTTCAGAGAACTGTGAACACTCAACACATATGAATGTTCCTATTAACAATTCTCCTAGCCTGTTTACAATTAGACTCTGAAACTCAAGTCATAGACTCATTAACTATGAACTTAGATATCCCCAAAAGGATTTCACAAATGATCTAACACAGACGGAGCAGACACAGAAACATCGGGCGCAATATTTCTTCGATTACTCAAAAAATTACAGTTGAGTGATGAGAGAAAAACTCAACTAACATTTCACATGTCTCATGACATCTAACTTCTCCTTTCTTGACTTCTATACTCACTCATCTATTCTTTCATATGCTCTCATATCATGCCTCGACATTTTCAAGGTATTTATAGAGAAATTTGTACAAGTCTATGACTAATCAAAGATCTAAGTGAACTATAACTATACTAATGTACATATGTGTACATTCCTCATATCCTCTGAATGTATCCTTCTTCCAAGCTTCAAGAATTGAATCTTCCTTCATTCTTTAATCTTCCAAACATTCAATTGGTGATTGGTCTGCACCAACACTGTTTGGGTACCCAAATATGCATGGGTGTGGGTCGATTCGTAAGGTACTTCTTGGCGATCCAAATCTGTCGACTGTTCGTACTTGTAAAAGAAGGTCGAGGAGATGTCGGATACTGACTCTGCTTCTGCTTTAACTTCTGCTTATGCTTGCCTACATTATTGAAATCTGTATGTGCATTCTGTCCTTTTGGCACCCATATTTTTCTCATGCCTCTTGCTTTGTGATATTGATACTGCTTTCCTCCTTGTGTCATCTGATATGGTTGTCGGTTTGGGTTCCTCCGTTGTGGTTGACTCCTTTCTGGTTGAGGTTGAGAGGTCGGATGGACACTCTGCTTTGGAAAAGAAGGGAGCTCCAACACTTGCGAAACCTGCCCATTAGGAAGTGCTCTGTTTTGTACTATTAATCTAGGCCAGTCCGCAGCAAGTGTGGAAGGATGGGCACCGCAGGGTGTTTTGCCCATGTGGCTGCTCATGCAGTCCACCTGACCGCTAACTGTCCCCATCTGTCCTGCAATGGTCCCCACTTGTCCGCTGCTGGAAGACCCGGTAAAGATCTCTTGACAGTCTTCTGTCTGGCAACTATCCATCGCCAAGCTCTCATGGGTTGACTTTGGAAAGAGCGTGCTTAGCCGAGGGATTTGGCCAAATATCCTCGTTCCTTGGTTGCAAGCGTTTCATAGGGTCTAGGGTTACATACCTCAGGTGGAGTGTTGTTAGGGAAGTCAAGCGGTATCACTCGCTGTTGATCTAAGGTTCCAACCTGCAAGGAGCCTTGTCTAAGATTTAGGTCCACTGAGTGTTTGTATAGCCATTCTTGGCCAAGGATTAGGGGTTCTATCAGGTCATCGTCATGGCACACTAGTAGCTTCGCTGGTATGGTCACATCATGTATGAGGATAGGAAGGTCCACCTCACCCATGCAAGGGGTTTCCATGCCTCCTAGCCCTATGAGGTATGCCACAATTGGCCGCATTTCTATTCTTGAGTCCTTATAGTGGGACCATGTAATTGCACTAGTCGCAGCACCTGAGTCAATTAAGGCCCTGATCTCTTGGCAAGGGTTGTCGTGCTCTAGCCTGACTGTAATGAATGGTCTCCTATCCACTATGCTAGGATGAGTACTTGACTTTGCTTGACACATGGCCGTGGGGTATCTGGGTGTTGTTTCCAGATGGCTATAATGTTCTCTCACTAGTCCTTGTCTTCTTAACTTCATGTGCTTAATACGTTCTATGGCTTCTACTTGAGCTTCAGCTCATATCCTATTTTCTTCCTCCTTATGCTTCTTTGCCAATGTGAGTCGTCTAAGCATGTCCTCACTAAGAGGTTCCTGATAAAGCTTGACTCTACAACCACTAATGTAATTAGGCATTATGTCTCCTTCTAAGGTGGCTAATTGGACTGCTCCACTTGTTGAGAATCTGTTAATGATCATAGGTCCATAACCTCGCTTTTCTAATTTCCGTGCATGTTGTTTCAGCATATACACTAGGACTAAATCTCCTTCTTTTAAGCCTTTATATTTCACATGTGCATCGAAATATGCTTTTTGTCGCTTCTTTGCTGCGTATATGCCTGCTGCTGCTTCAGCCTGGTTTCTCCTAATCATTCCAAGTCCATTATCCAGGATGATAATTCATGCCCAGTCCACTGATGTTCTTGTGCAACCTTAAGGGTCGGTATCAAGAAGTCCAAAGGAAGCACAGCATTCTGACCAAAATCCATCTAAAAGGGAGTTGCATTGAGTATGGTCTTGTAGGCCACTCGATATGCCCAAACAGCATGGTGTAACTGTTTGTCCCAATCTGAACGTTTGTTGTTCACGAGTTTTGTCAATACGTTACAAAGGATCTTGTTAGTGCTTTCTGCTTGACCATTGGCCTGAGGATGATATGGTGCGGATTTCTTATGAATCACCATAAAATCCTCAAGTCAGTTGCTTTGATCGTTCTGATGCCCAAGAAGTCGCACTTCCCAAGCTTTGCGTTCTTCACTGCCTTGCTTTGATTGCCCTTGATAGTCCTTGCTAGCCCTGTAAAAATTCCATGTTTAGACCAATTCCCAATTGCATATTCAAGCACTTGAATATATACACTTTTAAAGGTGCCTTACCTTTTGCCCAAATTTTTAATGCCCCCCTGGCTTTCTAGTCTCGAAGATGGTCAACCTCAATTTATCCGCTCTAAAAAACAACGTCTTGTTTTTGAAAAAAACAATTGAGGTCACGTAGTACTCGTAAAGAGCTTTCTAACGGGCTATAAAGCTCAAAAAACGGACTTCGGATGAAAAAGATATGAGCATTCAGGCCCTCGGGGATAAAAACTCACAAACAGATTTTTCTTCCAATTATGAGCTAAGGGGTCTCCAATGAGTGTAATCACCCAAAAATTGGCTTCAAATAGCTTCAAATCTGCCCAAAAATCAAACCCTAAAATTGGCGTTTGGGGTGGACAATCGCGATGGTCTGGAACCGTCGCGATGGTCCAGGTGAACCGTCGCGATGGCGTGTCAAAATCGCGATGGTCCGATGGTGCGAACCGTCGCGATGGTCTGAAGTGGACAATCACAATGGCCAAAATGAACAATCATGATGGTCTAATCAGTGAGCAATCGCGATGGCATTGGTCAATGGTCAACGAGACAATCGCGATGGCATGAACCCGTTGCGATGGTCATGAGGCACGATGGCTTGAGCCAATCGCGATAGTTCAAATTTCGAGGCATCGCGATGGTCTGAGGGTATCATCGCGATGGTCTAACTAGCACCATCGCGATGGTCTGGCTTGACACATGGCAGTATCGTCGCGATGGAGTGGGATCAACAAGATCGTCACGATGGTCAGGGACCATCGCGATGGTTCAAGTGAATCGTCGCGATGGCGTGAGACCATCGCGATGGTCCAGTCGAGCTGTCACGATGGCGTGAGCCAATCGCAATGGTCCACCAAAATGCAAATTTTCAAAAAGCAAATGTGGATTCCTATGTGTGCAAGGATCGTCTACATGCTGGTGTGGTCTCCTACCTCAAATTTCGAGTTTGCTAGACTATCGCGATGGTCTGACACAATCGGCAATTTCTGACAGAAAGTACATTTTTTACCTTTTTGGAAGCTTTTTTCTGATGTTCTGGAGCTCTGTACCTGCAAGAAAACTCAAAAACACAAAAGTACACACAAGCACAAAAGCTCTCTCTCTCTCTCTCCATTGCACAAATGAGGGGAAATGAGGAGAATGGGTGGATATGGTGAATTTTCTTATTTTTTCGAAGTGGGAGAAGATGATGCGGTGATGAAGATGGAGTGTGGGGGAGGTGAAAAACACTAAAAAATAATGAAAAACAACAACAAAAAATGAAAATTTTACCTTCCAATGCCACTTCTTGCTATACTCTTACCATCACACATTTGTCCTAGACTCGATCCCCAGCAACAGCGCCAAATTTGGTGTTGCTCTAGCACAATGGTGAGAACCACGTTAAGAAGCTCCACCTCCTTAATGTCAATCCGCGGAAGAGATAGGAGTGACATGAAGATCGTGAATATGAGATGAAGTGAGAGTGAAGGTGAGAAGCATAGAGATGCACACACACATACACACACACAATGAAGAGACAAGCAAGGCACAATGGAAGGTAGGAAATCAACTCTATTACTCAAGAACACTCTTACAAGCTCAAAATAGCTCTAAGCTCTTCTCTATTCAAACAAGCTAACCTCAAAAATGAGCTCTCTAGCTCTATTTATAGTTCTTAGAATAGTTTTGACCGGTTTCACATCTAGTGACTGGTGTAGTTAAAAAATAGGTTCTATGTGCTATTTGAAAGGGTAAACGGTATCTAAAAATAGCCAAATTTGGTAGGCTCGTTCTACCTAAGATCCTCAAGCTCAAGGACTCCTTGGCTTGCACAAAATGGAGTTACACTTTGCTGAAAGGGTTTTTCTATGTTACATATGTTACAATAGTGATGAAAATCACTGTTGGAGGTTTTTGAAAAGTATTTTGAAACATATTTGTTTGAAAAAATAATTCGAATGGCTCCCGGCTACTTCGTTGTGCTCAGTCTTCACATGCTTCTGTGTCTTCTATGCCTCTGGCTACTGCCAACAAGCTCCTTCACAATTAGTTCAAATTTTGATAATATGACAATAAATTTCCCAAATTGGTTGAGGTTATGAGTTTTTCTTGATATAGAGGTGCTCTAACATCAAGGATAACTTGTTATTTTGGAGATTAACACTCTCCATCAACCCATTAGGGTAGTAGGCATATATACAAGCTGGGGGAAAAAAACCTCCTAAAGAGGAAAAAAAGTGCCCTAGAGGTCCTAGAGTGTTCACACACATCACTATATAAATATAACAACAAATCCCCCGTAAGATTTATGCGATAAACAAGGATTTTGCACTCATGTATAAGGAAGTGCCAAGTTATGTGTAATAAATCCACAAAAGGAAGTAAGCCCAAAGCTTTGTGAAAAGCTTCAAACTTCTCCCTAAGCAGAGCCTTCATGAAAAGGTATGCAATGTTCTCCTGACTGGGCACATATGCCAAGTTGATCTATCCAACAGAGAACGTCTCCTTGACATAATGATAATGCACCTCAATGTGCTTAGTGCAAGCATGGAACACAGGGTTCCTCGCAATTGCCAATGCACTCTAACTGTCAGTGAAGATGGTGGTGGTAGAAGATTGACCAACACCCAAATCAGCCATAAGACATCTGAGCCACACACACTCAACAATCGTTGTGAAAGGTGCCCTATACTCAGCCTCACAACTGGAAGTGGCCACAGTAGGCTGCTTCTTGCTCAACCAAGATATACATGATCTACCAAGCATGAAGTAAAAGCCACTAGTGGACACACGAGTATCATAGCAACTAGCCTAGTCAGAGTCAGAAAAAGCATGTAAGTTTGGTGGTAGTGACCCCCCCGGGATTAAAAAAATTCAAGGATTCAGGTACCACTCAAGTAGCAAAAGATGTGTTTAACTGCCTGCCAATGCTTGACTCTTGGGCAATGCATAAACCTGCTCATCTATGAGAGAGCAAACTAGATATCTGGCCAAGTAATGCATAAGTAAATCAAGCATCCAACAACCTACTGATAGAGAACAGCATGAAATGCATCTCTAACATCATGATGACTCAATCATAAACCTATCTCAATAGGAGTGGCAATAGTTTTACATTCCTCAAGGCCAAAATGCTGCAATAATGTGTCAATATATTTCGTTTGACACAAAGCCATTCCACCATCAATTTGCATAAATTGAATGCCCAAATAATGATGAAAATGCCCCAAATCAGACATCTCAAATGAGGCATGAAAATCATCCTTAAAATCAGCAATATGCTAGTCATGAGGACTAGTGAGCAGCATGTCATCAACATATACAATAATGATTAGAAGCACATCATTAGCATGCTCAACATATAAGGTGCTTTCACTTGGACTGTTCTCAAAACCATGTGCAATCAGATAGGCATGTATCTTTTCATACCAAGCAGGTGGTGCATTCTTTAAACCATATAATGCCTTTTTCAACCTCCACACTTGGTTTTTGTGCCCTTTCTGCACAAAGCCATGGGGCTGAAAACATACACTTTATCATGCAATTCACCATTCACAAATGCAGTTTTAATTTCTAGCTAATGTACATTCCAACCATGATGAGTTGCACGTGCATAGATGCTACAAACAATAGTCATTCGGCATGTAGGAGCAAAGGTTTCATCAAAATCAATGTCTCTTTCATGTGCATAACCCTTTGCAACAAGCCTAGCCTTATAGCAATCAACTGTTCCATTAGGCTTACACTTTAGCTTGTATACCCACTAAGTTCTAATGGCCTTCTTGCGAGGAGGCAAGTCACATAAAGACCGGGTACCATTTTTCATGATAGCATCATATTCTGATTTCATTGAAGCCATCCAATTTTCAAAATTTTGTGGTTCATCAAATGAAGCAGGCTCATTCTCATCATAGAGACTAGAGGAAGCCATAGCATAGCAATCTGATGTAAAAGAGGCACTATAAGAGCCTGAATGAGTACGGTATGATAGAGGTGCATCTACTTTGTTGTCATGCAAAGTCTACACCACCCATTTTGGCATAATTTTTGCCTCCTCAATATCAGCTCTCTCATCAACAAGTGCATCATGTAAATCTTCATCAGAAATAGAATGATCTACATCATCACATGAAATCTGTAAATGTTGAGAAGTTGCCTCATTAGAACCAGCACTAGACTGTCCACCTGTAAAAAGAGGCAAAAAAGTATCATACATGTCTTTGGAGCTAGCTGATGTCTCCTTAGTACATAAAAGCAATGGTTGAATAGCATCTTCACAAAAACAACATCACGGCTAACCAAAATGTGTTTTGTTTGTGGATGATACAGACGATAGCCTTTGCTTTCAGAATTGTACCCAACAAAAATACATTTCACTGCTTTATCATCCAATTTCATGCGATGTTGTTCAAGCACTAATGCATATGCCAGACAACCAAAAACACTAAGATGAGCAAAAGATGTCTTACGACGATGACAAGCCTCATATGGAGTGATAGACTACAATGCTTTAGTGGGACATCTATTAAGTACATATGATGCACACATAACGACCTCAAGCCAGAAACTATGTGGTAAAGCCTGACTCTTGACCATACACCTTGCCATCTCCATGAGTGACATGTTCCTCCATTCAGCAACTCCAATCTATTGAGGTGTATATGGCACTGTACACTGATGTTTTATCCCACATTCAACCGGAAATGCATTGAAGTTAGAAGACATACATTCCCCCCTCGATCAGAATGGAGGGTGCCTGTTTTACATGTTGATAGATTTTCAGCCAAAACCAAAAACTTTTTGAAGCACATAAATACTTCAGACTTTGCTTTCAATGGATATACCCATGCATGCCTAGAAAAGTCATCAATGAAAGTCACGAAGCAAAGATAGTTTCCAAAAGAGGGTATCTGCATAGGACCATAGATGTCACTATGAACAAGCTACAATTTTTTAGTAGCTCAAACTGAATCATCTTTTGGAAAGGAGGAATGCTACATTTTTCCCAAAATACACCTTCACAAACATGTTTACCGGGTGCCTCAAGTTTGGGCAAAGACGACACCATTTCACATTTCTGCCAGCGTAGCAAAGTAGCAAAATTCAGATCACCAAAGCATGCATGCCAAAGCTTTGCATCTGACATAGCCTAAGAATCATGTACTGCACATGCTAAATCATTCACAGATTTTTCATAGTCTATGAGCTTATACAGCCCACGACATAAAATACCAGAATCAATAATCACGTCGCCATTGACAGATCATGAACTGTACATTTGTCATCAAGAAATTTCACAACCAATCTAATTTTGGCTAGAGCTGAAACTGTTAACAGATTCTTCTTTATCCCTGGCATAAATAAAGCATCCAACAATGTAAAAGAACTACCATCAGTAGTAGTCAGAATGATCTTGCCAACTCCCATGACAAGATAAGAGAGTTGGTGGTGCATGTGACAATATTCCCTGTAGGGGCAGGCTCAAATGAAGTGAAGAAAATGCACTGCAAGGTAATATGTTTGGTGTCCCCACTATCAAAGTACCAAACATCTGAGTCTGCTCCAAACATACACTATTCAGGAGAAGATTGGTCAAATTTGCAAACATTAGTAAATGCCCATTCTTCATTTTGCACTAGATTAGCAGACTCTGTTTTCGGTGTAGAGGCCTCTACAACAACCATTCTAGTCTCTCTTTTTTTTGCCTCTTTTGCAGCCATTTTTGGACAACTCTTTATGACATGATCATTTGCTTTACAGTACTTGCAAAACAATTCTACTTTGTTGTTTTCTTGTCATCTCTGTTATCCTTCTTTGATTGCACAGAATTAGCAAATTTCTGCTTACTAATAGAGAGCTCCATTTACCTTTGCCTTTTTGACTATCCATGAGAGCTTGATCTGCAACACGCATAATGGACCTATTCTACCTAGATTGATATTCCTACAACAGAATAGAGACTAACTCCTCAAATGTTAAGGCATTTGGATTTCCTTTCATCATCAAATGAAGAGTAGAAGCAAAACTCTGATATGAATTAGGAAGACCATCCAAAACAGTCTGCACAAGTGAACTCTCAGGCAAGACTTCATCAACAGAAATCAATTGTTCCTTCAAATCTTTGATCTTTGTCAAGAAATTGTCCATGGAATCTCCTTCATTCATGTGCTCTCTCCAAATATTTTTGGAGGTAAGCAACACGAGCCTCATTTCTTGCCTGGCATAAAGTGGTAAGTGTATCCTAAGCATCCTTAGCTACTCTACAAGAGTGAATGTGAGGAATAATGGCACGTTTGATAGACAAGGCTATCAATGCATGTTCCTGAACATCTCTGCCATCCCAACGAATTTGCTCTGCAGTAGAGCTTCAGCACGAACAGGAACATGCAGCCATTATAGGTTACACATATTCTAACTATGCTAGTTGTGCAGACAATCATAAGTCTACATCAGGCTACTTTTTCATTTTCTATAGGTGCTATCTCTTGCATAACTTGTCTTCAAGAATGTACATATGTCTCCACCACAGAAACAGAGTATGTTGTAGCAATTGAGGCATGTAAGGAAGTATTGTGGATTTCTCATCTTGCTTGTGATATGGGTCTACATCAACATGTACCTCATTTGCTTAGTGATACTTAGAGTGCCATTGCTTTGGCTAAGAATCTGTTCTATCATGAAAAAAACAAGCACATTAAGGTGAGGTATCACTTCATTAGAGATTGCTTAGCCACTGAGCACATTAGTCTTGAGAAGATGAGATAATGTTACAGATGCTTTGAGTAAACCTCTACCACAGGATAGCTTTCGACACTGTTGTCACTTGTTGGGGGTTACTTGATTCATGATCTTACACAATCACTTGTATACTGTGTAACATGCCCATCAGGTGGGAGGTATAGTTTGTATACTTACACTGAGGTATTCTTTATCATTCTTCATTTTTCTCCCATAGTTACTTTGGCCATATTGGCCTTTAGTGGGAAATTGTTATTGTTAGTGTCCATGTGAAAGTCCAAATGGCCATTGGACACTTTTGTATATGTTCTTTAAAAAAACATATAGTGGCTTGGTCAGCCACTAACTGTAAGTTTGATTGCATTTGAAACAGCTAAGAAGTCTATGTTCGTGTTCCTTGTGTACTGTGTTTTTCTGCGTATTCTACAGCCTCTATGTGGAGTACCGTGTGCGGCACTTGGAGCTCAGTTTTCTACTTTGAGGATATCATTGTGGACCTCTCAAGAAGTAGAGTGCACTATGGTGCATTGCCATTGAACTACTTTCGATATAAAACCACATCTCATAAAATAAAAGGGAAAAGTTTTGAAATGTAAAAGTAAAACAAATGTATCTACAAAACATGAAGATTTTTTAATATTATATTCTAGCAAACTCTCAAAAAGAAGTTAAAATAATAAAATTTCAACAATATAATGTCAATGTTAAAGTCTTGAGAAGAGATGAAAAACATAACATGGAGAAAATTGTAAAGTAAAGGTGAGACAAAGATTCTAGCTTGTTCTGAAAAAGTAGAGGTACACTAAAGGCTATCCAATTTAGATTCTTTGGTTTCTATTCAAGCAAGAATTTGATTATGTCACTTTGATTAATGTGTTGAGATATCCATGGTCTACCATTTTGGAAAACTCACATTCATTCTCAAGCAAACTCTCTTCATCTCCCACATCTAAGGAGCTCCACTGAAAATCCATATAACAAGGGCCTCGCTTCACAATATATACATTCATCCAAGCATGTGCCAAGAGGATTCACTCCACCAAGGGCTCTAGTTCCATGCTCTTCACACAATTTTCTTCATTTTCATCCTTATGTGATCTAATTTCGTATGTTTTTTTATCTTATATGTCTTCCTCCATAGCTTGATGGGATGGTGTTTGACAATAGAGTAGCAATAGTCTCTCTTCAATTTAATAAAGAGACAACTAATTTCACTCCTCGAGGAGTTTGCTAGATTCCAAATATGTAGGTGTGATCCACCTTAGCCACCAATGCTCATTAGGCAATCAACCTTGGGAAGGAGTATAAGACCTCATCAAGTGTCTAATTGCATGAGGGAATCTTATGAAGGTCATGTGGGCCCATTATGATATCATAGGATTGAATAAAGTTCTTTACATAGAGAATATATCTGATTTTTTCACTCAGTATGAAGCCTTTGAGCTCACACTAAAAGGCTTTTTCATAACTTTGTTCCAACCCTTGCAAATTGAAGAATTTGGTATGTTGGACCAGTTACTTGAAGAATTTATTGGAAAATTCCCAAAATGAGGGCTTCCTCATGAAAAATCCTTGCTAATCACAAGTTTAAACAATTTGTATGGGATTTTGTGTAATTTTTTTGCATGATTACTCAAGAAATACATTGGTAGATGTCCACCTCGAGGGTTATTCTCACAGGAAAAGATGGTGTCGTTATTCATGGATGGACTAACAAGTAGCAAATGCAAACCTTATTCTACACTAGTCCCTCAAAGAATGCATAGACTTAGAGGAAACCCTAGCAAAGGATCTCAATATTCCATATGAACCTTTATGAGAAGCAAGCACTAAAAGTGTTCACTCAAATTCCTCAATTAGCTAATTGATGGGCGAACTAGTAAAAAAATTATTTCTCCCTTCATCTGCAACCAAGAAGACAAAAACCTTATGGATATAAAGGCCCACCCTAGGATCAATCCTATCAACATAAGATCAATTCATATGGTTTTAGGCAGCCATATTATGTTCTTACCCTGGAAGGATCAATGTGAGTAGCTGCTAGCAAACCTATGCCAGAACAATACTCACCAAACCCAAATCAAGTAGTACTATTGAAATACATGGTGGAAGAAAATGCTAAAAGAGCCCTAGTACTAGTTACTCTAGTATTTGACTCAAGGACCCCACAATCCAACTATGACTATGGTCATGGAAGTTCCTAAGATGCTTATGTTGAAGAACCCTCAGAGTACACATCTAGAGAATATTTTCAAGAGTGGGCTTGGGATTAAGATCAACATCCCAATGAGAAGAATAAACATGAGTACTGAAGATTTTGGTACATGAACCCAAGGAGTCAAGACAACTATAGAAGAGAGTTACAACAAGAGGCTCAAATACAAAGAGTTCCTTGCTAGAAGGGCCATGGAAACCACTAAATTTATGATTGCGGTCTAGCACAAACACAAGTTCCTCTAACAAGGAATGGATTTTGTGAAGGATGTAGCATAGAGCATGTACTTAATGATTTCCCTGTAAATCCCAATGGGATGAAGCTAACCCCATTGAATGTGTTCACACATATCCCCCTTTGAGTAGTGATAGTGATAACATAAACGCATTCAAGTTGTTACAAGAACACAAGCAAGAGCTCATCAAGAGTAGAAGGATCATTTTTTCCCAAGTGAGGATCTGGAGAGTTCTAAGTCATCAATACAAGTTTCAGAATAGATACCCACTGGAAAGAAAGGCAAAAATAGGACTAAAGAAAACTTTCTCATGCAACCAACAAAAAACATGACTTAGAGAAGAAAAATAAAATAAATGGAAAGCTAGATGGAAGAAACAAATCAGCAATCTCAAGAAGAAGCTCTTTGAGATCGAAATCTCTCTTTCTCAGTTGAATGTTATACTACATGAAAAGAAGATGGAATCAAGAGTAAAATCAAATGAACACGAGAAAGAAAGTCTACCTCAAGCTATACATGTTGTAGGCTCCATATTGGTAAGCCCAATGTCTAAGGTCTTGCAAATGATGTTCAAAGTATATTAGGCTAGGATAGTAGCTAGACCTATGCTAGAACACTACAAGAAGTGCTATCCAAGATTTGACCTAGAAAAAGAAAGATTGGACATGTGTTGAAATTTGATTGAAGTTGTTCATGAATTGCTAGAGAAGGTTCCCTCACCTATTTCTGAGACAAAAATGCATAAATTGATGCTCAAGGAGATAGAAAACTTCTTTCAACTATCAAGACTTTGAAAGGAAACAATCACGTCAAGAAACAAGACCAAGTGCCAATCAAAATAGACCTAGGTATGAGAGACCTATATCAAGAGAACTTGGACCAAACACTGAAAATCTATCCAATGAGGAATTGATTCATCCTCCTCAAGATCCACCCTCATAAGCGTCCTTAGGAGGTTCAATCTTGAACGAGTGCCATTAATACAAGGGGTAGAATTTTTCTAACCAAGGACCTAGTAAGTGATACTTTTGAATTAATTCATGGAATTTTAATAGACAGAATCACAATTTAATAGTTGTTTTTCAGACAACATCTAAATATTGTGTGTGGAGGGTACTTGTTGATAGCACTTGCATGCTCTATTCTTTCAATTTAAAAATAGTACACACGGATGCTTGATTTTTGGCACAAAACTTGAAGCAATTGGTTATCTCATTGTTTGGTAAAGTGGGTTTTACATAGTTGGTTGATTCTTTACACAAGAGAATCATTCTCAAATTGTTTGAAATAGGAAATTGTTTTTGAATTGACAATTATAAAAAGGGGAAGCAAAAGTTTTTCTATAATTGATTGCATACCTCCAAAATAAATATGTTCGGAGTACACTTCCTCAAATCTAGGATAAAGCAAGAAACTCATATTGAGATATCATTGAGCTTGAAAAATCAAGCATAGGACCTAATCTCCAGCCCTTGACTAGTAGAAAATTAGGAAATGATAAATCTAGTTTGCAACTGCAGAGACATAGACCAACGACTAGCACAGACCCCTTTGGAAATTCACCTAAAGTTTGATTACATGTGTTTTGATTTGTTACCCTACTAGAGAACTACTTTGTCCAATTGGGCTTAAAAATCTCGGATAGAATCAAGGTTGAAGTGTGCCATATACTTTTGGTCAACTTCTCTTGAACTAGAACAAAGCAAATTCAAAATGAACTTTGCCCAACGTAGGACACTTTTCTCAAAGACTTTACTTTAAGTTCTTGGGAATTGTCAATCTTATGAAAAAATTCCGAAGTATTTTCTCTTTCAGAGTGTTCTAAACTCTTTTAGAGAACTAAAAAATTTGTTTATATCCATTGAAGTAAACTCAATTGGATGAGTCAATTTAGACATAGAATCTTTGAAGATTGAATGGGTTCTGCAAATAATATCTATATGGGATGTCTAGTTTAGTTTCCGATTCCAAGGAATTAACCTTAGCCTTTACTGAAAATGATTTTGCTACTCTTTTTTAATCAAATCCAAAGGTTTTGGAAAGTGTAAGGAAGAACAAAGACTTTGTGTAGTCAAATTTTTAAGTCTTCTTAAACTATTTTGAATCAAGCTCTATGTGACTCAAAACTTTTAATTTTTCAAAGATCTGTTTCAACGAGGTACTTAAGTATTTCATTGGATTCTAAAAAAAGAGTTTTTGATTAAAACTAAACATCACCCAACCACTAGGCACAAGTGTGGTATCAACATCAGTGTCTTGAGCCATCAAGCTTTATTGATGATGCTTTCTTCGTTACACAAAACACTAATGCTTGTTCTAGGACTTAGTTAATCGTTATTCAATCTCTTAAGACTTCCTTTCTTGGAATGCTATTCTTATGCAGTACTTTGATTCTAGAGATTGATTTCATTAAGTTACTCTATGAACTTGGTGCTTTGAAAAATCTTATTCTATCTGCCCTTGATTGAAAGGATCTTTACGCTTGAACCTGAAATTGATTCGAAACTTTGAGGTAGTGGATTTATACTAGTGCAATGAACTAGAGCATTAGGACCACCATGTGCTAGAGAGATGACTCACCTCCCAACCTTACGCTCCCTATATATATAGCTCTCTCAAAGGGACTACCCTCTCTAGCAACTTGATACTATCCATCCACATGTCAGGCATGTAACATGTGCCACGTGTCCTCGTTAACTTGATTTAACTCAAGTAGATGCTTCAAGAAACCTATAAGGATCTTGGCACAAGAAAATCTCCCATGACTCTCGTAAAAATTGAACCCAAAGCCTCCTCCTTTCCATTCATATGACTTAAGCACTAGGCTAAGCATCTCTGCTTGTCTAGAGAGCACATGAACTTATGCTTAAGTCTAATCTTGAGACTTTGGCCCTACACAGAAGACCAAATGGTGTTTGATTTCAAATCTTTATGAACCACTCAAATGCCCATGTCATAAGCTTACTTCAAATTGTAGGTATTTAGAACCTTACCCTCAAGATAAAAATGAATATCTAGGAGATACTTGTAGTGAATGAAAATGATATCAAAATGAGGTGTGTATTATGTTGAAAAAGGAACCACATGGCAAAGACAATGATGATTAAAGGTGTGTTAGCTCCTAAAGCTCCATTTTGTTGATGTGGCTATAGCCACTTCTTGAAAAATTGTCCAACACCCTTGAGAACCTTCACTTTGAAGATAGAAGGCTATTGGGAGGATTATGAGAAGAACAATTTGATCAAATATTCCCCACATAATCCACAATATTGCTCATATATTGTTTAAAGTGGTGGAAATAATTCAAAGTGGTAGTGAATCAGAAGGAAAAGTCCCTCTGCATGCTATGAGATGTGCACAAGGTTTTAGTTCAAAATTGAATCTAACATCTATGTTGGATTAGGAACTACAATTACCTAGACATGAATCTAACAAGGAAAGCTCATCTTTGTTAAAACCCATAGAGGCTCAAATTCCACTAGGTTTTGCTAAATGTTTGACCAAGGACCTACAATTGAGGTGGTTGAGACATAGCTAATGTACAGTTGGAGATGAGTTCTATCATAACTGAAGTAGAAGATGAATGACCTGAGTACTTTCTGGAATCAAATACAAGAATTTAGGTGGAAAAAAGAACGAAAAGATGAGAAGAACCTCCCATTCAAGAGATTCAAGAGATGATCTAGGTAGGGAGAACTTTGATCACACTACCAATCTGCAATTTCAATCAAGCCAACAACTACGAGATGATTCTAAGAAGACATTCAATTGGTGCAAGATTGGGGTAGCAATCCTCTGTATCTCCAACACTTAGATATAATGATTAGAATAAATCTTCATACCTTTAAACATCGAGATATCCCTTCCATCCAATGGAAATTGTACATAGAGATGCACATGAATTTTATCCAAAAAATCATGAGACATGGAGAATCAGATGGATGAGGATGTCAAATTGCAGGTTCACAGACAATGTCATAAAGAAGAAAAAAGATTGGTTGGAAGAGATCTCTCAAATTGTGTCATTCAAGATAGATCAATTGATGATCGAACATCCATTCTGCAAAGATCTAATGATGAAGAGTTTGAACCACATACCTTGATTGAACATTGTGATGCTGAAGGATATGACACATATGGATTATTCATGGCCTCAGTTCTTGAGGAAATTAAAAAGGAAGAATCAATACTAGCACAAGATGAAAGTTTGGATGATGGTGATATAGTGTCCATTCACATGGAACATAAGTTTGACACTAACGAAGAGTTCTTGACGGAGATCCAAGCTACAGATTGTATAAGGGATCCTGTAAATTACATATATTCCCTATACAAAGTTGAGGAACCTGACATCGAAGGTATTACTTCCAAGGATAAAGAAGCATATGAGTTTGAGCCTCTTGAGCACTTTAAAAAATATGAGGTAAAAAATCAAAATTCTTATCTCTAAAACCAAAGGGAGAAGCAAAATTAGGTGATTCATATGAAAATCAATAAATAAAGAAGAAATTGGCTGTCATCATTGAGGATGAGGAACAATGCATTCACACTGAGAATGATGTATCAAAAATGGAAGAGGCTCAATTGAAGGAATTGATCCAACAATATAGAGATGTTTTCATATGGTCCTACAAGGACTTAAAGGGTGTTGAACCTTAGATATGTGCCCATAGGATGACTATGGCACTAGATGTTGAACCCTCTCGCCATACGCATATAATGGTGTATATTCAACTAAAATTAAACAGGAAATTTAAATTCTTAAAAGCCGGTTTCATATATGAAATCGAGCACACCAAATGGGTGTCCCCATCATTGAAGTGTCTAAAAAGAACAGAAAACTAAGAGCTTTCATCAACCTCAAGAAGTTCAACTATGAGTGATATTTATCCACTTCCCATCACTAGCTGCCTCTTGGAGAGGGTAGTAGGCAAAGATGTTTATAGCTTTGTAGATGGCTGCTTTCAAAGTAATTCCATTTTGGTTAACTAATGCCCCTATAGCTTTCCAAAGGCTAATGTGTCACTTTTTCAAAGAATTTCTTAGGAAATCTTTGGAAGTTTCTAGATGACTTGTGCATATATTTCGCTTAATGACCCGAGCACATCCCTATTTTGAAGAAATTATTTGCTAAATGTAGTCAATATAGAGTCTCTCTAAATCAGGGAAAGTGTGTTATCAAGGTAAGGCAAGGAAACCTTTTGGGACATATTGTTTCAAAAAAAATAGAATATCAACTAATAAAGACAAAAATCAAAGCAATCGTAAACTTGTCAAAGCAATGTAAAGGAATTACAGGCTTTCATGGTTCACTATGGTTATTATCATAGATTTATCCACATGTACGCAATCATTGCAAGACCCCTATATACATTGATTACCAACTCTAAATGTGACAAAGCATTTGAAGAGCTTAAGCACAAGCTTGTCATAGATCCTATTTTGAAACTGCCAAACTAGACCAAAGTCCTTTGTGTGCATGTTGATGCTTCAAAATATGCCATAAGTTATATTTTAGTGCATCCTATTGATGAAGGTAGCTTGAATTTCCAATTGCTTATGTTAGTGAATAGCTCAATAGTGCATAGCATAATTATATAAAAACTAAACAAGAAGGATTAGGTATGAGATATGTAGTAAAGATATTTAGGTATTATTTTCTTGTAAATAAGTTTAGAGTTTTTTCTTGATCATCAAGGCCTTCTCTACTTGTGAATAAGCCCTACAACACGAGAAGACCAATTTGTAAGTTTCCTTTACTTATGGAATTCGATATTGAAGTTGTAGCAAAGAAAGGTAATATGTATGTGTGTGGGGATCACCTTCCTAGGTTAACAAATGACAAACCTCCAAATGTTTCTTTTTATTTTCTGAGTCGATCGGGGCCCCAAGAGGCTTACCCGCCCAGAAGGGAAAATCTATCCGCCACTTCATCTTTCGAAGAAGATTTATATGTGACCTTCCAACACAAAGTTGTCTTCAACTGATCATGAAGGATCAACGCGGTGATACCTAATGCCCTCGAACACGACACTGGAGTATGCAAGACTTGGGAGGACCTCCTCACCTACTTAATTGCATACCCGACATGTTCCCAAAAAAGGAACACCATACCCTACAATGGAGCGTGGGCTCAAAGGAGGAATCCACAAACCAATTCAAAGTCTCTCATCTCCTCACTGGTAGCACGTGAAGCTATACCGAATACCATTAAGTGCCAAAGCCCAACAAACATACATCCAAGCAATCGTCATTTCCCCTGAACCAAGCAAAGGGACACTTAAAACAAAGGGGATCAGATGGGAGAATGACTTCCTTTCCTCTAAAGAGGATATGTCATGGGTCTTAATCCTCAAAAAGGGCTTTCATATATTTAGGTACAGCTTCACCCTCGAAGGAAGCAACCAAGATGAACTTAGCTACTCCGCCCTAGAGTGCGGACTCGATTCAACCCAGTGGGTCAAATGAACTCTGTGAGCCTCCCCTCCAAGGAGCATATGGGTCACATCCGAGGGTAACACGGGACCAAACTCCAAACGAAGAATTATGTTGCTAATAAGAGGATTCAACCACCTCCAAATGGGACAGCTTATAAACTTCCAGATGTCTATTTTTTCAATCTAGAACTGGTACCCAAGTGGATGAAACCTTATGTGTCTATACTAACATATGGTCCATTGCAACACTATCTTCCTACAAAAAAGAAAGAAATAAAAGATTCAAGGGATTTGCAAATTACTAATGGACACATCTAAAGAAGAAATGAATGCATAATATTGTATTTTCAGGTAGACAAGGACAAGAAGTGGAATCTTCTCAATCAAGCCCACATAGTTAGTTTGGTATGGCATTTTCCCAAATCAAAACTTTGCAAAACTTGAGACAATTAAACATATATTGGCCATACAAATCCAAAGATGTTCATGACTATTGCATTAGCTTTCAATTTTGCATTGATAGACCCATCATAGGACATTTAACACTTTATTAGGTGATAGTAGCACCAGAGTGGAGTAAGTGTGTAGAAGATTATATTTGCAATGGGATATTTTGGGCATTAGTCTTGTTAGGACCAAGTTACTTGGAAGTGGAATCTAAAGATTATTCCCTTGTTGGGAATCACTTGTACAAAAGAGGAAAGGATAATTTGTTGTATTTGGGCATTCATGAGAGCCAATATTTCCCTATCCTAGAAATGGATCACTCACGAGATTTAGGAGGACATTTCCTCCCTGAACAAACAACCAAGCATATACTTATATTAGCTTATGATGCCCAATATTGAACATGGATGCAAGAAGTTATCTGGAAAGATGTGACGTTTGTCAATGAGCAAAATGTCCTTCCCGAAAAAGATAGAATGCCACTTAAACCAATCATGAGTGGTAGAGTTTTTACTAAGTGGGGAATTTTGTTGAACCTATTAGTCCTCGAGCAAAAGGCCCCCACACTTAATATATTATAGTGGCTACAGGTTATTTGACTAAATGGGTTGAAGTTAGATCAAATGGAAGACGTGATGCTCATACCATCACTAAATATCTCTTTGAAGAAATTTTCATTAGAAATGGCCTACCCATCGAAATAGTTAGTGATAGGGCTCCTCATTCCTTTAATGAAGTCTCTGAACACCTACTAGAAGGGTTTCTAATAGTGCATAAGCAATTGTTCCACTATCAACCTCAAGGAAATGGATAGGCAAGACACCCCAACAAGATTTTTTATACTATGCTGACCAAACTAGTGAACAACAAGCAATCGGCAATCGGATTGGAACAAACAACTACAGTACGTTGTTTGTAGAGATGCCTATAAAACAGTGTTAGGAACTACACCATTCAATTGGGTGTATGGATAAAATGTAATTCTCCCTAATGGATTTCTAATTCCTACATTGAGAGTTGCAAAATCTTACAAGTGGAAAGGTCATGAGTTGTCATGCCATGTTGAGTTTCTCTAAACAATTACACAAAACAAGGCCCAAAGCCACAACAAGAATGTATATTGCTAAATGGAGACAAAATCCTATTATGACACACATTAAGGATAAAGTTTTACAAGAAGGTGATTTTGTTTTAGTGTATACACTAAAAAAACATGCCAAAAATCTACAAAGAGAAGGCATTGGCCATTTGTCATTAACAAAATCTCTTCATGAGGTGTGGTTTAATTAGCAACTTCAAGGGGAAATCTTGCCCAATTACATTAATGGATGCTGCATCAAGAGGTATCTAGATCTCTGAACAGATGACATGCTGGCAAGGCTTCAAATTTCTAAAAATAATAAGGCCAAGGAGGAAAAAATAAGAGAGGAAATTCATGAAGAAGCAAGCTAGAGGATTTTTTCTTGTAAGCAACTAATGGAAGGGCTTTCTAGCCCTATCCCCTCAACCCCTACTATACAACTTTTTGCCATGAGTCAGATGACGAGCAAATGTATGAAAATCCATGGCTACATGTTATGTTTAAACCAGAATTTTCAACAAAAATGATGGCCCACATAGATCTAGTCCATTTAAAAGCTTGATCAATATTGAGTTAGCATAGTCCATGCAGGAATCCATCTACCAAATAGATGTATGTGTAACCGAAGTTAATGGAAAAGAGCTAGCATGCCCAGGGAAAACAATGATCACCACATATACAATAATTCCTATGATTCACCACATAAACAATAATTCCTATGATTCACCACATATACAATAATGCTATCTAGGCATGTATAAGATTTTTGTGAGATAGCAACTCACAATGGCTTGGAATGCCTCCATTGAGCAAGAAATACTGCTCAATGAAGAGCTCCAAACAGTTCAGCTGCAATGATTCCACATCTTCAAGATCAAAATAAACTCGTCACCTAGTGCCAACCGGTGCCAAGATTGCCTAAGCTTTTTCATCATCTCCAAACAATAGTCAGCATACTGAAAAAAGATCCTTCCAGTGCTGATCCATAACATTCTCACAAGAACACGCATATTCATAAAATAGATACCACAAAAACTGAATTCAATAATAGAATTGTAAAAACTGAAGCATTTAGGTGGCTACTTAAAAAGTTGAATTTTAAAAGAACATGAATGTGAGTTCATCGAAGTTTTATATGGAGCAGATGTACATGCAAAAGGGGTTCAGAAGAGAATGCACATGACATGTCTGAAAGTGGGGTATGTGTTCTGCCCTATACTTTCCCCTTGGGAAATTAAAGAGGGATGCGGATGAGTGCAAAGACTACGTACTGATTTGCCAGAAGAGTGGAATGATATCTACCCTGTGCAGAGGGTCAGAGCAATCTAGTTCAAGCTATGGCCCAAACTACGCCTCATAGGCTTCAGATCCCCAACTATAACCTAATCAATCGAGAGAGAGACTCCACTCAGAAAAAAGAAAAACGAAAATGGAAAACAGCCAAACAGATTATATAGCATTGCACAAGTATCAGAACTTACTTGGCCAAAATTTCCTTTTTAGAAGAAACTTCACAAACATCACACACTCCCAAGTAATAGATCAAGATGAAAATATAAAACCTATCACTAAAACAATTGAGATGGATGCATAAAAGGTTACTTGAAGACCTCTGAGTTGATTGATGAACAAGAACCATAAAAACATATGAAGCACATAACAAATATGGACATTTGGCAAGAGAACTCATGTACTGATGGATCGAAACATGTTCTAAGTTACAGACAGTGCAACAGGAGGTCATAATTGAGTGATTTGTTATATGCTCTTGCTTCAAATCTTCAAACCATGTTGCTAAAACAAAATCCATGCTTAATAGCATGTGTCCACATACTGCTACAGGCCAAGTCCAACAGTACGCCCATCTCGCCTTCGCAAACCTGCAGTAAACTGCTTCTCCAGATCCTGTTGCAGCTCTTCTTGCTTCTCTGATGTGAATGACGTGTTTGCACCCTCTTGTCGATCCTCTTTGACTTCTCCTTTGACACCCTACATTCGGGGAGACGTAGGACAGGACACTCAGACTCTAAAATGGTGTCAGCATCATGTCATGAAATAGATTTGAAACATAATTAATACTGATAGCAACAATATGTTCAACATTGGAAAGGTTCAACATAATTCTTTATATGAAGGCTGACACAACATTGGAAAGGTTCAACATAATTCTTTATATGAAGGCTGACACAGATACATACCATGAGCTTGTTGAACTTCTCCTGCCTGTCACGGTCTGCAAACCGGACAGTATCCCACCTGTTAGTTCCACTGGCCGCTGCAGGTTTCTGTTTCAAAGAAGAACATCATGATCAAGAAAATACACCCGCATTAAAGTGACTCATATCAAGAAGTAACGCAATGAATCTCAAACCAAGATTTAAAAGACACATAAATGCACATGAAATTGCCACCTTCCCTCCACAACACCAAGTTGTATTTGGATCAGATGTTACCCTTCATGAAAACAGGAAAAGCAGGTTTGATCCGAAATGTTTTTTCCAGAGTGCACACAAATTATAACTCACTTGATGCTGACACTGATCTAACAATATGAATACCTTTGACATCGCAGCTAATCTCTGTACTGCACACACACAGTTCAAATTCCATCTTCATCATTGGAAAGATATTCTGGATAAGAATGGTAAATCTATATGTTCAAATCCAAAAGAACAGAAACGGATTTTATTGATCTACAAGCGCCCTAGCAATAGCAAGTAAAGAACTACGTGTGAATGGATGCTCTCATATGCAACCCACACAAGCATGAACTCACCAGATCCATTCATTTATGTGGGTATAATTGTATGTATAGTTGAATGTGTATGTATCTATATATGTATGCATAGATGTAGAGATTATCTATGCAATGTGTGCATGCATGAATGTATGGATGAGCATGTGTATGTGTATGCATGTAGCATGCACACATCCATGTACAGATGTCTATATGAATGCATGGATAAATGCATAGATGTGTATGTATGGATGTATGCATGGATGTATGCATGTACCCATGGATGTATGTTAGTACGTATGCATGTATGTTAGTATGTATGCATGCATGCATGCATTCATTCATAAATGTATGGATATGTGAATCCAAGCATATAAGGACTCATGAGGTATGTAGTATGTACGTATATGCATGGATGTATGCATGTGTGCATGTATGGAAGCACGTATGGATATAGGCATGCAGTGTGGATATATGCATGTACATACACATGAATGTATGTATATACCAGAATGAATTCAGGCAAACCCCAAATTCACCCTCAAATGAAAGCACAATTATAAGCTCATGGTAACCAACCACGAGACTATATAGCATATCAGCTCCATTATGCACAGTATATGTGTGTTTGTATGTATGCACGCATGCATTATGTATGTATGCATGCATGTATCGATGTACGGAAGCACACATGCATGCATAGTACAAAGGTGAGATTTAAATCGCAGATTTAAATCGGGATTTAAATCGTTAAAATCGTAGAGATTTAAAAAAATGAAAATAAAAATCGAGGTTCTTATTCATCATGAGCGATTTTTATTTTATTATGTATTTGGTCATTCATTATGATATCTAAAAGCCTCTCCAAATCTCATTAGCAATAGCAATTACCATAATTGAAGAGATTTCCAACAAAAGAATGAAGAATAGAACAAGATTTAGACAACTTTTTTTCCCCGCCTGTTTTTTTAAGTTTAAAAAAAACGATTTTTATGAATAAAAATCGTTCCTAGAGATTTAAATCGCGATTGAGGTTTTTACGATTTTAAAAAATAAAAATCGTACGATTTTTTTTAACTATGCATGCATGTCTGTAAACATACATATGCATGTATGTTTGTGCATATATATATATATATATATATATATATATATATATATATATATATATATATATATATATATATATATATATATATATATATATATGCACAAACATACATGCATATACATTAATACATGTAAATGTATGTAAGGATGTATACACACACTTGTATGAATACAGTTATACATGCATATGTGTGATGTGTATATTTACAGGGGTGTGTACATCCATACATACATGAATACATTCACATACATGTATAAATGTATATTTATAAATGTACATATGTATACATGTGTGTGCATGTATGCACATACTACATATTACATATGTATGTATATATACACATCTGTATATACATACATACATATGTATGTATGTGCGTATCATACATACATGCATAATAGATATACATGCATAGATAGTAGATACATACATACATCTGTATGCATGCATGTATGTATGTGCATACCCGCATACATGCAAACATAAGAACATATACATACATAAATACATGCCTATACATGTATAGTACAAAAAAACCGCGATTCTTCGAAAAGTTTTAATCATTTTAATTGTTGGACGTTTAAAACGTAAAAATTGCAATTTTTTTATTCTTTGCTTGACAATTTTAATGACCGTTTGTTTGAAATTACCTTATTTGTGCTTTGGAATTGTGTGCGCACAGCTGCCTTGGCCGCTTCTTTTCAAAGCTTGAAATCTTCAAGGCTGCCTCGGGCCCTCAACCCTCTTTAAGGTATGTAGTATGTACTATAACTTACAAGATTCTTGCATATGCCCATTGTCCTTTTGCATGTATGATGTATATGACATTGAACTTTTGAAGTTTGATGAACAACTTACAAGTAATGTCGTACATGTATGATATATCATGCTTTATTCATCCATCTAGATTCTATGTAGTTAGTTATTAGTAGTTACTAATACATAATACATTGTATCATGTATGGACATTGCAATGTGCATTCAAACGTCATGCATACATGACACGTATATATGACTAATATGACACATCATACATGCATACATGACACATGTATATATGACTAAAAGAGTCTAGACTATGTACTACTAGTATCATGTATGTAATAGATTATAATTTATGGGCTAATAGCTACATGATATATCAATAATCACATGCATGATTGCATCCATTATCATTTATCTATCTACTATCTAGTTGTGTTCTAGATTCTATATGCATTTTGCGCACACACATGTGATGTCACACACACATATAGTACATAAATACATGCACATTGCTTTAGTATCCATCATGATTCATGAATTCTAGCATCTACTCTCTAGAAAGTTGAAACTAATGAAGTTTTATGTTCTTACTTGTTCTTATTTCAGCCTACAAGTTTCGCTAAGAGATGGGTAGGCAGCCAGATCCTATTCGCTCTCATGTGCAAACCACCGAACCAAATATGTGGAAGTGCGAGTATTGTGAAGGTAATTTCACTGGTTCATGCTCCCGAGTAAAAGCTCATTTGCTTGGGCTTAAAGGTGGTGGCATTGGAAAATGCACAAAAGTGCCACATAATGTTTTGGATGAGCTGATGGCAAAACTCCAAGTCTAAAAGAGTTGGTAATGTTGTGGAAGAGATGCATGAAGATCACCAACATGAGGAAGTGGGAGAACATAATTCGGTAGGTCCTTCTAAGATTGCACGAAGTAAAAGCATTTCATACGATTTGCCACCTACTAATATTTTCATGAAAGCAACCTTGCAAAAGCAAGAAATGGAAATGGCCACACATGAGATGCCTAAATTTTTCATCCAATGCCGCATTCCATTAATGTTGTTGATACCCTTGCATGGAAGAGATTGATAAATGCTACTAGCAAAATAAGTGTACCATGGCAAGGACCATCATAAGCACAAGTATTGAGAACAAAGTTACTAAAGAAAGAAAAAACTAATCTTGTGACAGAGTTGCCTTCTTTGCAGATGACCTGGCAAAAATATGGCCGCTCTATATTGTGTGATGGATGGTCAGATATAAGAAAAAAGCAGTGTGTACAGTAATTTAGTATCCTTATGTAAGGGCACAATGTTTCTTCGTGCCATATCTATTTTTCAGCCCAGTACTATCGTCTCAAGTATGATTCATGTTTCATACATATTTTCTACTTATTGATACTAGATAATTTATAAATCATATTTCATCTTTTATGGTATCATGCATGCAATGTGCATGATGCATAAGCATCATGCACATTGCATGCATAATGCATATATTATAGTGTATATATTTATAAGTTAATACTTAGAGCTTAGAACTTAGAAGTTAGTACTATGTATTTACTATTTGATGGTTATGTAATTGTGCAATTGTCAATTATGATGCAAGTGAGTTTATCTATAAACATGTGCGAGAAGCCATTACTGAATATATTGCACATTAATGCATATATCATAATGTATATATTTATAAGTTATTACTTAGAACTAAGGACTTAGAAGTTAGTACTATGTATGTACTATTTGATGGTTATGTAATTGTGCAATTGTCAATTATGATGCAGGTTCGTTTATCTATAGACATGTGCGAGAAGCCATTACTGAAATCTGCCCCCCAGAACATGATGCAAGTATTACAGATTTGCAATGATCAATTTCAAATGTGTACACATATCACACAATGTCATTGAAATTTGAAATGATCCTTGATTTTTGAAATTGCCTTCTAGGTTGTCACAGATAATGGATCAAATTATGTGGGCCGTATGTTACAAAAAGATTATCCTAAGATAACCCAGATTCCATGTGCCTCTCACAACCTTGATATGATGACAGAGGAAACTGGACAATTATCTTGGATGAGAGTTGTGCTTGAGAAAGCAAAATTCATTGTACGATTTGTGACCAGCAAGCCCAAAGTAATTAGGGCAAGCTCATCGGTTAGGGCAAGCTCATCATTGCAATTTCAGAAACGTCGCGTACTCGTTTTTGTTACATGTCTCTTGTTCTTGAACAAGTACTCAGGGTTCAAAAGGGTCTACTACGCACACTGGTTGTAGAGGAATGGTATAGTATCCAAGAAGTAAAGTCAGGAAACACATTGTACACTAAGTTCTCCAGCATAGTAATGGGAGATGAGCAATTTTGGAAAAAGGATGAGATTATTATGCATGCTTTGAAACCTCTTCGTAGTGTGCAGGATCACGGACATGATAGGAAGCACTCTAGGCCTTATATATGAGTATGTAGATCGTATTGGAGAGTGCATTGAGAAGGTAGAAGGGTTGATGGAGAATGAGTAGGTTCTTTTGTTTTTTGTTTTTCTCTTGAAATTTTATTTTTAAGACTCATGATTCATGAATCATGGCAACAATCAATGGACATTGGACACTGATGTTTATGTTTTTCTTTTCCAAAAAGAATAAGCTCTTAGATTGTGTGAGAAGGAGATATGATCGGTTTCATAAACCAATCCATGGAGTTGCACATCTTCTACATCCATTATGGCGTAATGAGGAGTCGTACTTAGATAATGAAAAGTGGAGGATAACTAGCTCACATATGTGAAAATGTGGACATGAGATGATGTGCAAATGATGTTCAGCTAGAGAAAAAGCAAATTGCATTTCATACGAGTGAGAAGTATTTTGGGAACCCCACACCACACTTACGAGAGAACAAGTTTGCACCCGTGTATGGTGGGAGAGATTTGGCTTGGGCATACCTTTATTGATATATTCAACTTTTGTTATTATGTTACATGTGTTTGTATTATCATTTATGTAAATTGTAATTTTATAAATTACAATTAACATTAAATTTTGCATTGTGTAGAGAAAGCTTGCTATAAGAGTCTTATCACAAGACTCTAGCATTGGCCCAACACAAAGGAATTGGAGCACTTGGGCTCTATTCCACACAAAAAAAAGAGAAATAGGTTGACTCTGGAGGGAGGATTGGGAAGAGATGTTTGCATACTCATAATTAGATAAGGATTTAGACGAGGTTGCAACCACTCTAGCAGCACAATTTAGACGTGATTCCCACTGAGAGTCGTCCTCATGGACTAGCACTTTTGATGAGGACAAGGATGACGATCATGATGATGAGGATTTGTCTAGAGATTCGTCACTTTAGTGTGGACTCTAGAGAGTCTACATATTTTGACATTCATATGAGGCTTGACTCTTGAGCCTTGAGGCTTGGGGCCATGACATTGGATTGATATGTCATCGTTGATGATCACGATGTATACACTATTACACTTACAATATGATGTGTCATGTTACCATGTATGATGTTATATGTATGATGATTGATCATTGATGTATCATGTATGATGTATCATACATGTTTTTTATTCTTGACTCTTGACCCTCCTATTCTATGTCCAAAACTCAAATTTCATATCATAATTTTATTCCAATTTCTTACACATGCATATATGTATTATGCATGCAACTCATTGCACACGTGAGTTGTGGCACAAGTGACAATACATAATGCAAATGCACATTGCAATTCGAATTTTGCACACAATACATGTCATATATGCACATTGCAATTTGTACAGTTATTACACAATGCATAAAGCACATGCATAATACATACATGCACATAGTAATTTGTATCATACTATCATCTATGTTAAAACTTAAAACTTAAAGATGTATATACTATATATTGATTCGTTATGTTACATATATACATGTATGATGTACACACTACACAATTGTCAGTATATTGTATAATATATATATATCATAAAAAAAAAATCAAAATCAAGAAAACCAAAAGAAAATGAAAATTTCGGAAATAAAAATAAAAATTGTACTTTTTATAATTTTGGTCAGTGATTAAAACGCCCTAAACCTTTAAAACGCGCTTTTTATTCGCGATTTAAACCTCTACCTTTGCACTATGCTCAAAACCATGTGCTAGCATGTAGGCATGTATCTTCTCATACCAAGCATATGATGCTTGCTTCAAACCATATAATGCCTATTTCAACCTGCACACTTTGTTTTCATGTCCTTTCTGCACGAAACCACAAGGCTAAAATACATACACTTCTTCATACAAATCACCATTCAAAAATGAAGTTTTAATGTCCAAGTGATGTAAATCCAACCATGATGAGCTTCACGTGCGCAGATGCTTCGAACAGTGGTCATTAAGCACGTGGGGGCAAAACTCCCATCAAATCAATGCCTTTCTCTTGAGCATAACCTTTCACAACAAGCCTAGCCTTATACCTATCAGATGTTCTATCAAGCTTACATTTCAGCTTGTATACCCATTTAGTGCCAATGGCCTTTTAGCCTAGAGGCAAATCACATAAAGACAAAGTACCATTCTTCATAATAACATCACATTTTGATTGCATTGCAATCATCCAATTTTTCTAAATTTTGTGATTCATCAAAAGAAATATGCTCATTCTCATCACGACTAGAGACGGCCATTGCATAACAATCTGATGCAGAGCAAGCACTATGAGAGCTTGAACGAGTATGATATGACAAAGGGGCATGTAATTTGCTATCCCTCAAAGTCTGCACCAACCATTTAGGCATAGTTTTTGCCTCTTCTATGTCATCCCTCTCATCAATAAATGCATCATGTAAATTTGCATCAGAAATGGAATAATCTTCATCATTATTTGGAGCCTATAAAGGCTAAGAAATTACCTCCTTTGGACCAACAGCACTTGATTGTCCACTTGTAAAAAAAGGTAGCAAAGTGTCAAACACACCCTTCAAGCTAACACATGCCTCCTTCGTACATGAAAGTGAGGGCTCAATTGCATCTTCCACAAAAACAATATCTCCGCTAACCAGAATGTGTTTAGTCTCTGGATGAATACAAACAAAAGTCTTTGCTTTCATAATTGTACCCAACAGAAATACATTTCACTGCTTTATCATCTAGTTTTCTGCATTGTTGTTCAAGCATTGATGCATATGCGAAACAAACAAAGACACATACATACATGTTAAGTACATATGCTTCACACATAACAGCCTTAAGCTAGAAGCTAAGTGATAAAGCATGACTTTTGACCATACACCTCACCATTTCCATGAGAGACATGTTCTCTAATTCAGCAACTCCATGTTGTTGAGGTGTATACAACATTGTATGCTAATGTTGTATCCCACGCCCAACCATAAATGCATTAATCTCAAAAAATATGTATCCCTCCCTCGATCAGAACGGAGGGTTCCCATTTTGCATGCTCATAAATTTTCAGCCATAACCACGAGCTGTTTGAAGAACATAAACACTTCGGTCTTTGCTTTCAATGGATACACCCATGATCCATCCATGCTTGGAAAAGTCATCAATGCAAGTCACGAAGTATAGGTAATTCCCAAGTGAAGGTGTCTACATAGGACCACAAACATCACTACAAACAAGCTGCAATTTATGAGAAGCTCTAACTAAACCATCTTTTGAGAAGGAGGAACGCTGCATTTTGCCCAAAATACAACCTTCACAGACATATTTAGATGTTGCCTCAAGTTTGGACAGAGAGGACACCATTCTAGATTTCTGCAAGCAAAGCAAATTAGCAAAATCCAGATGATCAAAGAGTGCATGCCAAAGCTTTGCATCTCAAATAGCTTGAGAACCATGAATTGCACATGCTGAATCATTCACATTTTCGCATAATCTACCGGCTTATACAGCCCACAACATAAAATGCAAGAAGCAATAATAACATAACTATTCAAGAGATCATGAATTGTACATCTGTTATGAAGAGATTTGACAACCAAGCCAATCTTGGCTGATGCTAAAACTGATAAGAGATTTTTCTTGATCCCAGGCACACGCAAGCATTTGAGAATGTGAAAGCACTGCCATCAGTAGTAGTCAGAATGATCTTTTTGACTCCCATTACATGATGAGAGGATTTGTTAGCACATGTGACTATATTCCATGTAGGGAAACGCTCAAGTGAAGTAAGTAATGTGTCTAGTTGCACCATTATCGAAGTAACAAACGTACGAGTCTACTGCAGACATACACTGCTCATGAAAAGATGGGTCATAGCTACAAATAATAGTAAATGAATTCTTCATTCAAAACAAGATTAGCTGACCCTGGTTTAGGTGTAGAGTCCTCTGCAACAACCATTCCAACCTCTTTCTTCTTTGCCTCCTTTGCAGCAGTTTAAGAAGACTCTTTATGACATGATCATTTGCCTTATAGTACTTGCAAAACTATTTCTTCTTTTTTCGTTTCCTTACCATCTTTGTCTTCCTTCTTTGATTGCGCACTATTCACTGATTTTTGCTTACTAGTAGACGAGCCCATTCACCTTTGCCCTTCTACCTAGCTATGAAAGCTTGATATGTAACACGCATAATTGACACGTTCTACTTAGATTGATCTTCCCGCAACAAAACAGAAACTAACTCCTCAAATGTTAAGGCATTTGGATTGTGTAACATCATCAACCAAAGAGTAGAAGCAAAACTCTAATATGAATTTGGAAGACCATTACGAAGAGTCTAGACAAGTGCACTATCTAGCAAGACTTCATTAGCATAAATCAAAGAATTCATTAGCAAAAATCAACTGTTCCTTCAAATCTTTGATCTTTGTTAAAAAACTCTCCATTCATTCATATGCCCACTTCACCGATTGTTTTTGGAGGTAAGCAACACGAGCCTAATTTCTTGCCTAGTATAATGTTGTAGAGTATCCCAAACATCTTTTGCTTTCCTGCAGGAACGAATGTGAGGGATAATGTGTTTGACAGACAAGGCTATCAATGCATGCGCATGTGCATCTCTATCATCCCAACTAAGTTGTTGTGCAA